>CM057382.1:36033125-37267500 GCA_030015415.1 Cynopterus sphinx | reverse complement strand
ACTTCAACTTAGGCCAAGAAGTGATTACAACTATCATCATCATCATCAATAGCTAATATCTATTGAGTACTATATGTCAAGTTCTCTGCAGAAATTATTTTAAAGCATTATTTAAATTGTGGCTGGTAGATAAAAATGTTATGAACTTGGATGTTTTAATCTTATATTCAGCAAATGTGCCACACTCATTCATTATAATTTATCTACAATTCTCTTGGATTTCTGGATAATTATATTATGAAAAATTTTAATTTTATTTCTCCCTTTTCAAACTTTATGTCTTTTATTTTTCTTCTCTATCATGTTACACCTGTAGTGCTATGTTAAATAATAACAGTGATGTGATGGTAAACATCTTTGTGTTCCCATTTTTTGAAACAAGTGAAACAAATCTGATGATAGATTGCCTACTGGGTCAGAGCAGGTCAATTGACTGGACGGTGTCATAAGAAAACATTATGTTAAAATAGAGGTGAATGTTCTTGGTCATGGTCACATGGCTGTACACATTTGTCAAAGTTCATTGAACTGTACAATTGAGATCAGTATATTTTATTGTTATTTTTCTACGTTCTTTTTGAATTCTAAGACCCCTTTTTATATTAGAAAGATTGGCCCTTTGTAATATGAATTGCAATATTTATTACCAAAGTAAAATTTACATTTTGAATTTGCCTTTTTTTTTTTTTTTGCATACAGAAATGTAAGGTTTATGTAGCTAACTAATCAATCTTTTATAGTTTCTAAAGTTTGAATCATAGAATGGTTTTCCCCACTCCGGAATTATAAAACAATTCTCCCATGTTTTCTTCTTTAAAAGTATTCTGTGTATTGTTTGAGATGTGGATCCAACTTAATATTTTTCCAGGTGGCTTTTACATGTATTATATTAATAGAATTTGTAATGTTTCATCATCTTTATATTTCTAGGATAAACTCTTCTTGGTCATTGTATAATAGTTTTTATTACAATTCAAATATGTATATCATTTTAGTATATTACATATACACACATATGTATATATGCATATTTATATGTATAGATATATAAACATACTTTTATAATTTGCTGATTTACTTAGGATTTCTATATCTGCTTTATAAGTGAGATTGGTCTATATTTTTTTTTTCTCACTGTCCTTTTTGATTTTTGGTACTGAGGCCAAAATAAACTCATAAAAATAATTGGGTAGCTTTTCCTCATTAATTCTCTGACACAGTTCTTAAAACTGCCTGGGCCTGGTGCTCTCTGTGGAGAACTATTTGACTCCTGACCAAAATTTTAATTGTTATTTGAGTTTTATATTTCTTCTTAGGAAAATTTTGTTAATTTCACTTTTTTTGTACAAAGTAACTTCTTTCATCCTAAATTTTCCAATTCATAGGCTTAAAGTTAATGCTGTTCTCTAATAATTTAAGATGCCTCTATGCATCCATTTTTCTTTCCTAATACCATGTTTTGGTGTCTTCTCTCTTCTCTGCCTCATTAATTTACAAACAACCTTAGGGTGTTCTGCAGATATTTTTGGCTGATCACTTGAATTTCTGGTTCAGGGCAGCAGGATATACCCAGGTTTGAAGTCCAAGGACGAGGACACTGAAATTACGTTTTTCAAGAATTCCTCCACACCTGGCCCCTGGGCCCTCCTCTCCCCTTCTGGTCATCTCCGTCATGCCACATATTCTTCAGTCTCCAGAGATAAACACTAAACTACCGTGGAGTGAAGCAGTGTGACTCGAACATGGACTAACATTGTGTCAACTTTCTGGAAGTTGCATTCAAGCCTCATACAATCAGATTTAACCTCAAAGGCAGGGCTGGATTCCAAAATGCCATAACTGTAACCTTTTTTCTTAATGCTCTCTCAATGATTTATTTGTTCAGTTAGTATTTAAATGCCTCTGATGTGTAAATCCCTAGTTTTCCCTAATCGATTAATGAAGTTTTGCCAAGAAGAGACAATGTTCCCTCCTTTAGTGTTTGTGTTAAGGTTCATGAGCAGATATTGACCTATCTGTATTTGGGTTTATCTATACATACACATTGGCCAGTTGGACCTTCTAGAGCGGTGTTGTCCAATATAATAACCACTAGCCACATGTGGCTATTTGAATTTAAATGAATGAAAATTAAATAGAATTAAAGTCAGTTCTTTCATCACATTAAGCATATTTCAAGGGCTCAGTAGCCACATTTTCTAATTGCTACAGTATTAGAAAACTCTGAATTATAGAACATTTCCACTATCTCAGGAAGATCCATTAAACAGCTCTGTTCTAGAGGGAGTTTCAACAATAATTAAAGTAGTAGTTCTTGTATGCATGCCTCAGGGAACAGATCACCTTGCCCTTACTGGGTTGGCTGAATGCCTATGGTTATGGCTGGTATGATTAAAAATAGTTTGTTCTTTTAAAAAGCAGGTTAAACAAATGTTTTAAAATGTTATTTATCTCAGGCATTAGCCTAGAGATTCCAAAACTCAGGAATTCTGAATTAACAAAGCCCAAATTTATGTGATTTACTGTATTTCCTAGGTCAATCTTGAAGGCTAAGCTTTCTTTCACATTCCTGCCAGAAGTCAACCCCCAGCCCTCCCCCTCCTGCTATTTACATACTTGTTGATGTAAATGATCACCCCTTTCCTGGTCACTATCAGCCCTAAAACACTTGTCAACTTTGGCCACTTTCCTAGAATAAATCATTGGGCATTTTCACTGCTTTTGCGCTGTGAGTGACATCTTTAGCAAAAGCACTTTCCTTCCCAACAGTATTTGCCAGTTTGGCCTGGTAAAAATAGATAACTTATCATTATGTTTCCTGTTGTGTATGATTCAAGTATCAGATCTATATATGCTGAATGTGTCACAGATGAAAGAACATTCTTTTAGATGTACTCACAGCAAGTCACGTGACATGGTGAAATATACATGAATCAGAATGAGAGCTAGGAGACCATGGGGCCAGGGGTTCTTCCTGTGTTGGGTGTGTTTGGATTTACGAAGGGATGACAGACCAGCAAGAAGAGGGTGAGCGCCTTACATGTGTGCTGCAACTCCTGCTGGCCTGAGAATGGTGGGCAGATTCCTTCAAGGAGTCAACCACAGTAAGAAAAAGGGTCTTGTGTCTTTGATCAAAATGTTTTTTTTTTCATAGAGTTGTGGCGACATGTTTGCCAGCAGTTTACTATCTCCTGTCTATTCAAAGTCTATCTTGGCCAGATGGTGTGGGTTGTAAACCAAAACATTCCTTAAAATCTGTCCATTTCCTCCACCCCAATCTCCGGCACTTATTAAGAAGTGAGCACACAGGGTGCTACTTCATGCATGCCTTATTTCAACCACCTGGGGGGAGCCTGGAGGAACAGGATTAAGGGGACGAAAGATCATAAATTTGGGCCATCATACTGAGGACAGAATATGCTATTTTCCTTGCTTTTCATTCCTTCCTGAATATTCACCTATTGTCCCATTTAATCCATCACCAAGTTTGTTCATCCTTCCAAGTACCTCTGATATGTGTCTACTCTCTTATTCCATCACCCCAACTGAAAAGACCACTATAGATTACTCTCCATCTACCTTCACACATCAACCAGAGTAAAATTTAAAAAGACAATTCGAACATGTCACCTTTCTGCTTAAACCTCTTCTTGCTTAATTAGGATAAAGACTAAAATGCTCAATCTTGGCTCTTGGGACATACCTGATTGGTTCCTGCTATACTCTTTAACCTCCGCTCTACATCATTTCCTGAACCTTGTAATTATACTTCCATCACAGAGGCTTTTTCTTCAATTCCTATAAACTACATTTGTTTCTGCCTAGGGTCTTTGTTCTTGTGGTACCCTGTACTTGAATTATTTTCCTCCTAATTCTTTCTCACCTGGTCAACTCATACTCATCCTTCATGTATCAATTTAGTTACCACTTCCTCTTCATGTATCACTTTAGTCACCACAATCCTTTCCCCCAGAACTAGGTCAGGTTGAGGTTTTTATTTATACAGGTGACTATTTGATGAATCTGTATGATTTATAAGCTCTAGAGATAATATGTATTCCTTAAGCACTATTGTATTCCCAGCTCCTGACACTCTGCCAGGCAATTGAGGCATAAATAAATATTTGTTGACTAAACAAATAAAAAAAACTTTTGTTATCTGCCAGGAGAGGAGTGGGGGATATAAATAAAGGAAATCATAGACTTCTGAGATCAAATCTTGATTCTGCCAACTTATTAGTCGGGTGATCTTGGGCAAGTTAATTTACCTCTCTAGCTTCAGTTTTCTTATCAGTAAAATGGGCACAACCATCTTTACATGGGGTTGTGAAGATTAAGATGCTGTATGACAATGAGGTTCTCAACAAACTGCAGACCTCCTCCTCCTCCTCCTCATGGTAATTGCTATTATCCAATTTGGAGACAAGAGGGTGGAAAGTACTCTGGTGAGGCCACAGAGTTCTTCAGGAAGAAGTGACAGATTACTCACACCCAAAAGGAAACAGTAACGTTTTTTATTAAATATTACAGTGGATCAAAAAGTACAAAATATCTCTTGCCTGCTATGTGATTGGGAAACTATTGGCACGTAATACAGTATCAAAAGCAGTAATAAGTACAATTTGGAAAACATACAAAATCGAGTGTTTATAGTTGGCTCAGCATTCTTCTGGTAGTGTTTAAACTAATGCAAAGGTTACTCAATAACCTCTCCATTGGGAAACTATATAATATCACTGGGCCACGTTGCTATATACAAATAATCACCTTACAGAGCAGAGGTTACATAGCTGGAATCACCAAAAGTATACAATATTTACAACACAGGAAAGTTTAAAAAAGTATAAACAGCCAAGAGATTATGCTGCTATTCTTCAGACATATTTCAACCATGGGGAGACAAGCAGAATATCAAATACATCAACAGCCAACACTGGAATTTAAGTGCTCAAGATAATCATTGCAATGGTGTAGGTCTCACCAGGGCAAACTTGTTCCCAATTTTCTTTAAAATCGGGACAAGAGTAAAACTGGACCAGATGGGACTTGGCTGACCACCACCAAATGTGACTTTGTGGGACACAAGTGAAGAGAAATAAATGGTTCTCTTTGAAGGCACACTACATAAAATATTTTTGTAGGATCACCTCGAAATTTCCATCAGACACACCAACACAGTGAAATACAGTACTTGAGGATTCATGCACCAGGTCAGAAAGTTGTAAAATCAACATTGAGTTTTAACAAACCCTTCTGTATATGCCCTGATAAACAAGTGAACTTAAGAGCTTCTAGCTAGTAAATAAATAAGTCAGTCCTGTGGCAAATATTACAAGTTCCAATCACTCACTAGGAGAATACTTAATTCTGAAACGTGGTTGGGCTTTTTTTTTTTCTTTCCTTTTTTATGTTGAGTTGCCAAAAGTTAAACCAGAAGTTCCATGGAAAGGCTTTTAAAAAATATTATTTAGACTCTCCAAATCTCCAGTAAATCACGGACTTAGTGCATTTTGAATTGCAACATTTCTTGGAAGCCACACTCAGTAAATAGATTTATGACTCCATTGCCAATTAGATTCCACAGTTTCCTTTACAGAACAACCAATAACAATGGCTGATTGCACAAAGAAAGGCTTGTGCAATTCCATTCAATAATAAGGCCCCTTGAACTCAAACAATGCAAACAAAGCCCTATTTAAGACTTTTTAAACCGTAGTTCTCAGCCAATGAAGAATTCAATGGTCTTTTCAAAAGATTTCCAAGATCTCTGTTCGGAGTTTTAAAACAAATAATACACTGCTTCTGTTGGGAATGTATGCCCCCATTTCTCTTTATTTGTCCTGATGTTTTGCTGAGGGTATGAGCTTCCTCAGACAGAAACAGTTAGTCTCTTCTAGGAAGAGATGAGAAAAACAAAAGCTGGACTATGTTAACATTGTTTGAAAATGGTGTGATCGAATTCCAACATGATGAAACCAGACTGAAATCATCGTGGCGGGGAAAACAAATGCCCCATATTCTAAATGGATAGGTGAGCTCCACCGGGGACAGACCGCCCCCCCCACCCCGCCCATCACCATTTTTTTTGAGAAACCACATATGATCTAGCCCATGTCTGCTGCAGAAACACTGGAGTTTTCTTTTCTTCCATGTCCTCTGATTCTGTGACCATTCAATCTAGTGCAACTTTCTTATATCTGTCCTGGCTAGCATTTTGCCAGCTGGAATTGAGATCTTCCCCCCCACCCCGCCTCCCTCCCCCCCGCATCTTGTGCAATAGCAGGATAATCTGCACTCACACATTTATAATCTAAATTCTACTAGTCTATCTATGGTTCTATTAAATATATATATATTATTCCACAGGAAGGTAAATAATTAATTGAAGCAAATGGAACTCTTAACACTAGATCTCTACATTCTTTTGTTTCCACCTTTGGATATTGAGTATGTTACATTGAATATTTGGCTTCGTATCATGGAAACATTTCAGTACAAATGCACGGCATGCATGGCTTCGTTTAAGAGCCGCAGTTTCATTGTTTACCAGTTTTGATTATTTTGCAGTCGAGTTACCTATTTAGAAGTTGAAAATTGTCATCATCTCCATAGAATTGAATTAAATATCTCAGAGGTAAAAGACTTGATTAACTATGGTTCTAATGTCTACTGGTAGTGTTGGGGGAGGGGAGGTTTGGCAGGGGAGTTCATCAAACAGTCTTATCAGCAGGGATGGGACTTGGAAAGAAAATCACTCTCTGTATTAATGGACTTTTAATACACTTAGAAAATGCATCCACCTTGATGTTACATCTCGGCAGCAAATGAAATAAAGTGGCAAGAATGACAATATACATTCTCCACATCTTCTGACTGCTGGAACAGCTGGACCGTTTCTTTCCAACAACAAATCGTAAAGCGGACCGGATTGCCAGGTGGTTACAAACATGACACCAACCACCATGTGTGCATGCAGACACAGAAAACACACGCCCCAGAAACCCAAAGAGGATGACTTTCTTTAGAAATGGGTAATCCAGTATGCCAATTATCCCCGAGGATGTGGCCTGGGAGAACAATAAGAAACCGACTTGATGAAGGCAACGCGACTACCTGTTACACGAAAGACCATGGCCCAGGGAAAGGTATTGGGTTCACAGGCCTCCAGCTGCTCATTTTCTTCTGGATAGTCGAGCTCCATCCTCTTCCCAACCCCCTTTTCCCGGACTGTTTAAAGGGATCAGGGCCAACACCAATGTAAATCATTTTGGTTCCCGTTCTAATTTCTGAAATTCCTAAAATATCTGTGCAGCCCACAAGTATGTCCTCTAGACTCTGTTGTTATTCAGCAGCTTGCTGCCAGTGAGGTTTTTGTTTTTATGATTCCTCTGGTATGTAGGACAGTTTCACAGCCTAGATAAGGTAAGTACAATGCTTGATATTTTCACATAACCCAATACTTCAAAGCAAAGCATTTGGTCGGGTAAGCAGTGTATAAGCTCTTTCAACTATGCCATTTGTGAGGAACAAAGTCCGTAAGTTGCGGATCTGCAAAGGAACGTTCTTTGCACTACTGTGTGCTCAACTGTTTCTTTTTCATTTGTTCCACTAGAATCAGTTGCTTCAATTTGTAAACAATAACTTTACCACCCAAAGCTGCTCAAAATGATAAGATGTGGAAAAAATTACAAACACACATCAACAACTGGGACAGTCAGTCAGCCTTTAAAACAAAACAAAATAAAACAAAACGGAACAAAAAAGACCTACGAACAAAAGCGATACTGTTTAATTAAAAAAAAAAAAAAAAAAAGACAAGAGGAACTGGGAGAGAATGAAACTACCTGTATATAAATTAGGTGAGCAAACAGTGATACGAGTAGTTTTAAGAAGCAAATATATACAGTCAATTTAACAGTGTTTACTTCTCTGGATTGTTTAATAGTGTCACACGAAAGATCTATTGAAGTTTCACTATACATTGCATTGATTGAACCTTGGAGAGTTTTACGAAAACAGGGGCATCCCTTGGCATATGCTTGCCAGTCTTCCTTGCCCCTTCCTTTGAAATGCCTGCCCCTTTTTTTTGCCCAGATTGTTTCCTGACCATTGGAACTCAGACAAGATCCTCCAAGTTCTTCCTAGATCCACATAAATCCCTTCACAAGACTCCCACGCAAGGTGAACGATCTGGGGTACAAGGGCATCTGTGTTGGAAGGGGCTCAAGGCTGACCAGCCAAGGCTGGTGTCGTCCCAGAAAAATCAGGTGTGTTCACCTCCTCTCTCGGCCCCTTTAGCTGGAACTGATCTCACTCCCAGACTAGAAGAAATGCTGACTTGTAATTCTACAAGCCATCACTCCCAGGGTAAGGAGTGAAGCTCTGTTAGCCACGCCGCGTGGATGCTGGGCAGAGCTGGGCTTACAGTTTTGTGCTGGGGTGTACGGAGGACAGCTGAGAAGATGGAAAGGCAGCTTGAGGATTTATAGCAGCTAAAGGGTAAATGCTGTTGTGCAAAAGGTCCCCATACGAACTTCCTACAGGTGTGGCTGCAGCCAAGTGTCTGTACAGCTGCTGAGAATTTGTGGGTGATGTAAAAATTCCTCTTTGCATCACAAGCGAGTGGAAAGCCAGGGGCTGCATGAGTGGAGAAAGCACAGTCTGGTTTTTCAAGTACTGCAGAGAATGAGAATATCCCGCTGGGAGCCTGGAATTGAGGCCCGAGTTACATAGGCTCCCAGAATACAAACCTGGGAAGATAGGGGAGGAGAGGGGGTGCTTGTGGCCTTCCACCGTGCCCCCAGAATGCCCACCATGCGCTGCCTTGCTGCCTTCACTCTCCTGCTCACACGCCTTCTCCTTCCCAGAGACCTCCTTGGAGGAGTCCAGGGGAGACACTGCCCGGGCCTTCTTCCCAGCAATCACAAGGTCCAAATCCTCCAGGCTGCGCTTTATGGGCCGCGCCGCACCAATGTTTTGAGGACTCATCTTCCGGTGCAGGATAGGGTGGACCATGCCTTCCATCTTCCTGAAATTCTCCAGTCTCACATGGTGAGGTTTGCCTGATCTTGACAGTGCTTCAGGGTATTTTTTAGGGGCCGACATGGTCATGGGCGAGACGCGACAGGCTTTGGGATGACAGTCTCGACTCTGGTTGTTTATGACCTGGAACTGGGAGACGCCTTTGCTGTCCTGGGGCCCAGCGGCCGCGTGGGCGAGGCCGAGGACCTTGCCGGTGGGTTTGTGCGGATTCTTGGGAAGGCTCAGATCCGTTGGCTGGTCATCCGTGGTGGCTTCCGCTGCAGCTGATTTTTTGTCTTGCAGATGTAGAGACGCGAGATAATTTACATGGAGCTTCTCTTGGTGTTTGTGGGAAGAAAAAGAACTGTTTTCCGACTCCCGGTACACGTCCCTGCAAGGGTACTTGGATGTCTGCTCATTATGAAGATGGTGTTCAGTGTGTCTGTAGAGGCTGTGGAGATGCGGAGACGAGTAGAAATCGGCCAGGAAGCTGGGCATGTGGGAGTGGGGGAGGGCTCTCTTCTCTAAGAGTTTTTCCTTGCCCTCCTGAATTTCTTGCTTCAGGACATAGGAATCAGCAAGGGGGCTGAGGTGATGCTTGGAGAAGCTGCAGCGGTGGGGATCCGATCGATTCAGTTTGTCATGCTTAAAAATGTCATTGATGCTCTTTCTGTCTTCCGAGGGCTTGCTTCTGAAGCTCTGCACGTGCTGGATCACCGATGGCCGACTGACCGCCAAGTGATCAGAGCTTTGGCCGTGGTGGGCCTGGGAGAAACCCGAACACAGGTCATCCCTTGCAATCAGTTTCTTTTTGCTGATCAAAGGTGGTGGGGAGCCATAAGGGTAGCTGCTGGAGAGGCTGGCCCCACTCACTTGTGACAAAAGTTTTTTCTTGGCCAGTGGAGACATGATGCCTGGGTTGCCCCTGGAGTAGAGCAGAGGGGTGTAATTAAGTCCATGGTTCTCATTCATGGGCCCAGTCAGGTCTTTGTCTTTGAACATGTCAAATGACTGGACCACAAGGACCTTTGGGGTCTGCTTTAGTGCATTGTGGATGTCATCGCTGCCAAGCTGATCCACCTTCACAGTGCAGTTGGCGATGTAGTCTGCCATTGCAGGCACTTTGTCATCCTCCATCTCACTCTGGTTTGACAGTGGCGGCTGCGTGTTGGGGAAGCCAGGGAAGGACGTGTCTTGGAGTTCGTTTTCAGGGCTCTCTGTAAAACAGCAGGGCTTGGGGTCTTGTTTTGAGTCCACCAGAGCACTGGGAGAGGTGAGAGACTGTTTGCCAGCCCCCGAATCCCTTTCAGGGGCTAGAGGGGCACTCGGGAGTGGAGGAGCAAGCCCTTTCTCTCCTGCCTCCTCTGCCACCTTCTCACGGTTGGTACCTTGATTTGTTTTGTTGTCCCTTTCTGGGTCTGCCGTGGACACCAGGGGCCTCGCTGCAAAATCCTGGTACCCTTCCATTTTTTTCTTCATGTCTGCTGCTGGGAGAGGCTCAGTGATGCTTTTCTGGCTTAAAATCTCTTGTTCTTTCTCTTGCTCTGCTGACACCTGATAAAATATTGCAAAAGACGTTAAGGAGGAAGCCAAATGCATTGACACATTTTTCTATGAAATAAAATATCACATATAGCAGTTTTTCTTGAAAACAGGTTTGTCAATTAGCAAGTGGAGGTTCTGTAAAGCTTTATCACTCCCCAATCATGGTTCTAAACAAAGAAATCTAAATTACAGAAACATTAGGGGGAAATACGCATATTCACTTAGTCCCTTATGAGACACCTATCAAAATATCAAAGTGTTATATACTGACAGTATACAATCATAGCACTCCTTGATTCTAATACATAGTTTAATTCTGAGGTTGTCTTCTTGTCAAATCAGTCAATTATCCAAATGGATTTTAAATTACATGTTGTGCTTTATGACACTTTGGAGAAAGATTTTTTTTAAAGTATCTCTTGCAAAAATCCAACCAATCCAATGTCAACAACAAACAACGATTTCAAGATAACTCCTTGCTTTTCTTTGAGAGAGCAAATCCTGTCCTAAGGTGTCCAATATGATGCATAAAATTAGTGATGCTTTAAGTATTAGTAATTTCTACTTAGTGCCATATGACATGCAGATAAAGTTAAAAATATTGAAAATTTATGCAGCTGCAATATCTCCCGTCTACCTGAGAAACCAAAGGACTCTTAAGTCCTTCTAGGCTGCAACAAACTACATTTCTATTAAAGCTATAAATGAAGTTGTCAAAATCCAGGCAGTGAGTGCCACCACAAATACAGCTTTTCTGTTCATTGAAATAAATTGTAGTCAATGAGATGGATGCTCTTTATGTGTCTCTATTGACAGAAGTTGTGGGCACAATTCGTCCTATTCATTGCATTATGTAGCTGTGCAAACTTTGACCTCAGAAGGCCATTTTAACTTTCCATCTGTGCCCCAGCTGACTGACAAGCTCTTTCAAAACTTCTGTCATTCTGCCCTGACATATCTTAGTGGAGAACAGTCCCACAACAGTTGTATTGAATTGATCTTTTTCCCCCTCATCCTTTGAATGTTATTCTTTTTTGTTAAGAAGTGTCGACTACATTAGCATCTTTGGGTAAGACTGAGGATGCTGATGTAAGGATACATAAAAAAATTTTTTTTAAGGAATCACACCCATTTCATAGATATTTCTCCTTAAATCCAATTGAAGATATCCCTGTTTTTTTAGGGATGTGTTATACCTAAGAGCTTTGGCTTATTATCTTTCTTTTCTTTTTCTTTCCTTTTTTTTTTTGCACTAATAGCTGCCTTTTCCAGTACAAAGATCATTACTTGTTCTACATTAATAATCACCATTCGTCTCCTGAGCCTATACATTACATGAAAATACAGAAAAATGCGTACAGCAAAGGAAAAAGGTAAACTGCATTTAAATGTTAGTTTTTGATAGGGCTGTAGTTTGCAGTAGGGCCATAAGGGACACTTGGTTTCTATTACTTAGGCCTTCAGTTACATGGAGTTCTATGTGTTTGTTATAAAATAGGTTTAGGAGGTCCTTGAAAACTAGGCAGAAACAGGTGAAGGGCCCCTTTTCTAGGATGGCATTTTATGGTCTGCCTTACTATGTTACGTTGTATCTTCCCACCATGCAACTTTCAATCCAATTACCTGGAGATAGTGGGTTTTTTATAGGTAGGACTAGGTAGGCTTTTTATAAGCCCTCTTATCTCCACTGAGTTCACTGCTTCATATTGAAAGCATCAAAAATAATAAACAACCAAAACAACACCAACAACAACAACAAAACTCAAGCCCCAAACTCCAAACATATAGTCAATGAGAAGAAATATACCTAGTCAATGACATGGGTCTATATTGGAGGCTGGAGAAAATTCTTACAATAAGGTCAACCTCAGAGAGGGTCTGAGATTCCAAGTCATTTAGATAATCCCATCAGGATAACCTTTGTCACTGCAGAAAACTTTTGGCACCTATAGGAAATAGGGAGCCGTAAGGCTTTATGGGTTTCTATGGACTGCTGGAGGTCAGGCTGTACTCCTGACCATAGTCATTTTCCTAAGCCCATGGGCTCAGTGCATGGGCTGAAGATTCCTTCCACAACTAGCAAACCAACCGTTTCAAACTTCATCCCCAATGTGGAGCCATTCAAAGGTCAGCTGGCCTCTTGGTCCTCAGTTTGTCCCCTGGTGCTGTGGCAATGCTGTACATATGGTATCTAATAGAACTCACTGATCCAAAACACTCTAATAAATCACCAAGCCAACAGGATAAAGGAAGAATGGAATGTAAGCTTTAACTCGGAATTTCCTTGTTTTTGGCCATCTATGTAGCAAGCCTGCAGATGTTTAGAAATCTCTGCACCACCGCACCCCCTTTTTAATTACTAGAGCTTAAAATAATTGTAATAACTAAATAAAAACAAAAAATTTCTTCATAGTATTAATACTATCTTCTTACATGGGATTCAGTTGGGTAAGTTGAATCTTAGTTAGGAGGTTGTTGTTGTGTGTGTATGTTTTAAACCAGTGTTTAATTTGGGAGTCTCTATGTGTTCATTATAAAACTGATTTTTAGGGGGTGTTTAATATCAGTACCAAAATTCCCTCTGGGGTTGAATCTTAGAACATGCTGTCTCCAAATGTGGCTGCTGAGGTTTTTTTTTTTTTTTTTTTTTTAATGGGCAGCAGGGCTTTTATTATTCATGTTGAAACAGAGCCCAGATCAGCCTCCATGACTGGCTCTATGCTGACAGTAATGGCTTCTACCGAAGAACTGCTGGGTACTGCCAGTAGCTGGGGCTTGTTTTAAAAGGTTCAGAAACTACCTGTTAACATGAGAGATAATAATGGTTTCAGAGGAATCATTTCAAAATTTCCCAATAAATAATATGTACTTAAGATGTTTCTAAATCGGTCTCAACCAAAGGCTGCTGCACAGAGGTCAATGACAGGAGGCAAACAAGTCTCTAAAGTTTTCAGGACAGTCCTGCAAAAATACAGCACATCAATTTCGCCATTCCTCCCTGCTAGGTCCCACAAAGCACGTTTGAAAGTCACACTACCTCCTCAGATAGACTGGTTGTGAAACTGCAAGGAAGCCACATCTTTCAAACCAGAGTCCCTTGGCTGAAGCTCTAGCTCCTTTTATTTCAGAGTCATCATTCGCTATCAGTTTTCTAAAGGATGGTCAAATCTTTTTGGATCCTGTCCTTGGCCTGTCCCACTCAATACCACGCACTGCCTTTCAGCTACTGAGAAAACTGAAAGGTCCACTATTTGGGGAACTGTGAAGTTGAGGTGATTTGATTTCATCATTTAGTGCTGCAGCTGTGCAGGACCCAGCTGTGGGTACAGGGCTCCAGGAGAACCCCAGGCAGGGCTCATCTCACAGAGTTATTTCTACAGAGGAGAGTAACTCACCTCGGATGCATCCTGGGACTTTGGGGCATTCTCTTTTTCCTTCTTGCTCTTAGAGATTTCATGTTTGATGCGTTTGGTTCCTGATACTTTTGTTTTATTCTCATTTTCATGTGAATTGTTCTCCTGTTTCCGAGGTTTGATTGGAGGCAGGGGCTTATCTTCCTCTCCTTTAATGAATCTTTCATATGGCAGGATCAATCTGAAAAGATATCAGAAGAGATTATCAATCAGGGGAGGTAATTCCATTAGCATTGATGTTATAGGTTTATTTTCTTTTCTCAGTATGAGCAATTTATTGAATAACTTCATCTCCAGTGATGCTAATGCTTTTCTAGAAACTTACTCCATAGTTTCACGATCTACTTTCCTGGCTAAAACCAGTACTTACATTCTGCTTTGCAAGACCTCTTTCTGGTTTTGTGAATCTACACACCAAGGATACTAATAGAAGCATCCAAGGTTACATTATCATCACTGCCCATGGAACCTGGCTGAGTGCCAACCACAACATCACAACAATGACAACAACAATAATGATAGCTGCTGTTCATTTATCATTCTGCCAACAGCTATTTTTTTGAGCACCTACTGAGTGCCAGGCAGTGTTCTGGGCACTGAGACACAGCAGCAAACAAAAGATTCAAAGCTCCTGACCACATGAAGCTTATTATATTCTAGTATTTGCCAAGTAATATCCTATACATCATAAGAATTATTTTGTGTGATCTCTACAACATTCCTATGGAGAAAATTGCCATATTATTTATTATAATCATACCATATGAAATAATAATAATAACTCCTATTATTATTAACTGATGTGACAACTGAGGCCCAAAAAGGTTAAATAATTTGCCTGTCACACCATTTGACAGAGGTAGAATTTGAACTTAGTTCTGCCCATCTCTACAATTTATAATTTCATTCATATCAAAATAGAGACCAATCACTTAAGATAAAGAGGTTAACAGGAGGCAAGAACAGTGGCTGAGAAACAGCTGTCTTATCCAGCAGCTCAGAGGTGACTCTGGCATGAGGAGCTCTGTTTTGGGGTGCCAAGTCAAAAAGAGCCCCTGAGAGAAGGAAAGCAGACAGACTACTCCGGCCACAAAAATCAGAGGGCTGAAAAATTCAAGCATTTTAATTACATAATTTTTTAAACAAAGTACATAAAATTGCTCTAAAAAGAGGAACATCAAACAGCTCTAGTTTTAATCTGTTTCCCCTTTGCAATGTAGCTCTTGATCTGAAAGGGAAAAATAGCTGATGTAATTAAAAGGGATGGATTGCATTACATTCTCAGTTTCAACTTCAGTGATTAAAGTTTTTATAATGCATTTGGTATGATTAATGACTCACTGTGGGATTAATACAAGACTCAGCCTTAAAAGTATGAACTTTAATACAGCAAACATAATTTGTTTTAAATAAGACAAGTTGACTCAATGAAGAAAATGTACTTGGCTTATAAACAACATAAATCTGTTCAAATATCGGGAACCCTAATTATTTTTAAACTAAAACTCCCAGGCAAAAACTGCTTGCTTTCGTTTGGATATTTGTTGCAGTCCTGAAACTGATTTCTAACTGTGCAATTTGGATCTCAATAACATACAAAACTATTCAGTTTTGCGAGTACAGACATGGGACATTTGTGATCATACTATTTCACTCTTTAATAAAATACCAAGTAAATGATGAGAAATCAAATTCCAATTTATAGCATTTTAGGAACAAAATTCATTTACTGAGCATGCTCGGACAAGGTATGTGCAAGGAGGCGTGAAGAATAGTTTGGAGCCCTACATCTGGCAGTGGGCCAGCCATGAAGATCAACACAGCCCATGGGGAATAGTTATCTTCAGATCCCATTACAAACTGAGTTTAAACATGTTACAGCTGCTAAAACTGGAAACTGTTCTCTCCATGTAGACTTACTAAAATAATATATGGCTGCCAAATACCTGCTTCCCACTGTAATATTACAGTTAATGTTTATATAATAAAAAGCATAACTAAGCAGAAGAGAGAAAAAACCAATCTTGTTCATACTTGAATTTATTTGTCTCATCTGTAAAGTCCCCAACATTCTCCCCAATTCCTTTTATCTGAGTGGTTCTGCCAGAGACTTTATCCCCTTCAATACTGGCAGGTTGGGGATTTTTACCCAGGAGGGAAATGCAATGAATATTATAAATTTAAAAAAATATATTTTAAATTGACTTCGGTGAAAACATGTTTTTTTTGTTGGGGCAGATAGGTCTGTTTTACTTTTGTTTGGTTGCCATGGGAATCCAAGGAGCACTGAAGTCTGGATATTCCAATGGTTACCACTCTTCCCTCCAACTCCATTCTCTAATTGAGATGGTGACACCATAAGACACCCTCTTTGCTGAGAAGGATGACAGAATTACCTGAGTGTAGGAAGGGGGGCGAGAGGAAGCAGAGAATTGGGTGGGAGAGACACCCAAGGTGAGCTCCAGAGGAACTTTTACCTTAGGTTCTGACAGTCCTGGGCCAATCTAGCTCTCTATATGGGTGCTAAGGAGACTTTTAATTGCCTTATACAATTTTGCAGGTTCAAGAGGCAGGGCAACATTTCCATTTCATTTCTTCTCTTTCTTTTTTTTTCTACCCTTTACTCAACTCAGCAGCTGGCTGGCCCACAGCAGTAAAAAATACATTTCACTTTGCTGGTCAAAGGCCTAAAGCCAGAAGCAGGAAATCTGGAATTAAATGTTTCTTGTATCTGGAAAGAGGCATGACTAAGGTAAAACTGAATCCAAACACAAGCCCTGCTTGTTCAAGGCTTCCAGAGGGAGGGAGGAAGGGCAGGAGGAGGGAGGGGGAAGGGGAGGGGTGGGAGAGAGAGAAAGAGAGAGAGAGAGAGAGAGAGAGAGAGAGAGAGAGAGAGAAGGTCAACTGAGTGTTTTTTTTTTTCCATTCTAAATCACTGAAAGATAATTATAGTGGCTCAGGGAAAAAAAGCCTCCTAAAATAAAACAAAAAAGGCAGCAGCTGAAAGGAAACAAGTAGAAATATAACCAACTAAGCCCTGAAGAGCAGGGCACGGACTTGCACGGCACCCAAACAATTGCTGTTCATATAGTGATTTCCGTTAGGTGAGATTTTCACTGAATGTTTTTTCAGTTATCCTGTCATGGTACAACACAATTACCCCACAGGATATGATCTTATCATTTGATTATTAGAAGTTTTTATAGTACAAGAGGATGAAAGTTATCATAGGTTTCTGAACATTTAAAACATTTAATGCACATGTGACAGCTTTAAAAACAGGTTAGCCAAGGAAGGTCAACATTGCTCAGTGCAGAAAGCTGAGCAGGTTTGTATTGTACGAAGAATTTTATATAACGCAAAATGCCTGTGCCTTGCGGATGATTATTTCTCAAATATTTGTAGCACAACAAAGATTTAATCAGTGTCTAAACTGCACAGATAAAAGCAAAAATGCAGCCCAGTCCCCAAGAACTAATTACATAGGAGAAATATTTTCAATGGACTGAAACTCTAAGAATACAGGTTGGGCTTTAGGTGGGTGGAAGTAATGGGGAAAAGAAGCAATATGTTCATTAGGAAATCCAGCGAGATCTTCCCCCACCCTCCCCCCGCCATCCCCCAGCTACATCTAGTCCTGGGATTGAAAGCTGGGCAGATAAATAGGTCTTTATTATTACCCAGATTTCACATTTCAGATTAGTAAAATGCTTATTTATGATGCTGTTAATGGATCTGAAATAGGTAAGCCATTCTGTATTAAAAAATAACATCTTTCCATAGGCATAAGATTTGTAGCAGCATGAGTTTTTTTTCCCTAGGAATAATACAAGAATAACATTTTCCACCCCAAAGCAGAAACAGTAGGGGAGCCTTTTGCTATCACGGAGATTCTTATTAAATTCAGTCACTGTGAAAAGCAAGACTTTTTTCTCCTTTTTCTTCTTCTTTTTAAAAAAATAAAGATAATTTAAAATCAACCCAAATTAAAATTAACAAACCAATGGCATTATAACCTTGATTTATTAGCATCCGAGCCACTAAATTACCATCATACAAGAAATTGCTGGTTTGAAAAGATTTCGGCTTTGTTAAATCTCAAGTTAAATAATGGTGCTCAGTGTACTAGGTTTTTAGATCTGCCTCATCTGATATTATGAAAAATTCAATACATTTCTCTACAGCAGAAGTCAGGGGTCAGCAAATCTATTACTGTAATGTAAGTAATCTGGCAACCTGCCAACTCTTTCTCTCTCTTATTATTTTTTTTAAACACCAAGGCAGATAATTTTATATTTACAAATTCTAAAATCCTCCAGGGCCTTCGCTCTCTTTCTCAGCAAAAAGCAGCAGCCTCACGTTTGAGAAATGTATACTGCACGTGTCCTCATCATTTGCATTTCATACAAAAGAAGAAAAGATCCTTCATCTTTATTAGGCAAAATTTCCCTCCCCTCCCCATGGGCAGAGGAAAAATAATGTCAAATCTCATCTGAGCGAGTAACCACTAATGTCTTCTGTATTGATTAATGCTTGCATGGAACGACTGAACTTTTGGGCCAAAACATTTAGCAAACAGTGCTTAAGAGGAGGAATGAGAATCCATCTATTTTTAGAGCTCTGAAAAATGATATTATAATAATGTCTGGAACTGATTCAATCTGGAAAGTTGGAGAAAGAAGTGGGAAACCTTTACGGTTGTATTTGACCCTCGCCCTCATTACTTCATAGGTACTTTTATGGTATCGAACCAGTGAAAATTTCTTAGCCTTAAGATCTGCTGGTGCCCTGGGAACAGAATATTTTAGGGGCAGAGGGAAATAAAGGTGGTGTGCATGTCAGGGCAAAAATGCTACTATTCTTATACTATTAGGCATTTTTGTAGCAGTGGAAAAGAAATGACATATTGGTTCCTCTGGGGCTTCGGACCTGATCTGATCCCAAATGGAGTCATTACACCTTCAAGTTGATTCTGGGGTTGATAAATTCTAAAGCTTGGCTAGACATTTCCCTTCTCAGCCAGAAATTGAAAATATAACTTCACCGTGAAGTGTAGGAAGCAATCTTTCACCAAATATAAAGCCAATAAAAGGTGTATTTTTCTTTTTTGAAGATGAAGTCCACACATTTGTTAAGGTGCCAAGAAGTATAGAGAGTTTCTAATCACACATACTGTTACCCTCTCAGTGTTCCAGACCATGAATCTCAAAATGGCAGAAGAGCACTTGGGCAGTAGGCACCAAAACCAAAGTCAGATACACAAATGTGCTGTCAACGTGCAGAGAAGTGGGAATGTTCCCTTGGTGGGCTCAATACTCGTTAAGTACAATAGCAACTGTGCTGCTTTGGTCCTGCTCTTTTAAAAGCCAAGTTCCATCTGAGAAAAATGTGGGCTCCAACACCGATCCCCTCCATTTCATGGTGTGAGTTTCAGTACGACAGAAAAATCAGTGAGCAGTCTGAGGAGCAAAAAGTTGGTAACTATGAGAGCTAAGAAAGAGGCCTCTGATGTCACCTCCCAGCAGACAAAGATGTGAACTAAAAGCTTTGAGTACTAAACTATGGCGGGACCCATCTAAGCCCAGAAAATGGTGGGACAGTGCAATGCAGATTCTGTGTACAAGGCTTAGCTTGCCCATGAGCTACCAAGTGTAAACTGTACCAAGCTTTTTAAAAAGGAAGTAGCTATAAATGCATCATTTGTATTCTACACTAAGATACCTAAAAGGTATGTGGCCTGTTGTTATCAGCAGCAAAACATGGACACTTGTTTTCGGAAAAGTTCTTTTCTGGGAAAATGACCTGCTCACCAAGGGCTTCATGACCTACCAAGGAGCAGCAGAAGTTGAACAAGAAAACTTTTTGAAGGTATTAGTTTCATCTGCCCCTGGGAGTGGTGGGAGAGTTGTTTCTTAGCGCCCATGGAGAACTGACACCTTCTTCCATGGCCCTGGAGTGACTGTGACTCTAAGCAAAAGGAGGAAAGCAAAGTACATGGTGACAGGACCCAGCAAGATGATGGCTTCCCTCCCAAAAAGATGTGTCAGTGTGAGAGGGAGCTCAAGGACAACAGGCCCTGAGCTGGAGTTGCACGGGCTGTGGAGGCCTGGATTACTGGCAAGGTGAGAGGTGGGGACAGAGAAGCCTAAGATTGTTCTTTCACATTGAGTAGGCATTACAATATTAATAGCACCTGCCATGTATTAAGTTCCTATTAATACTAGGTCCTTTGTATGTCTTAACTTTAACCACTATAAAAAGAATAATACACAGTACAGTATCCTCATTTTATGGATGAGAAAAATGAGGTTCAAAGTAAAGTTGATTAAATGACTAGTCAAAGGTATACAGCTACCATGTGCCAAAGTTCGAGTTCAAACACAGACCTGCCTGCCTCTGCTAGTCCAAGCTGCCTTCACCTCCGCAAGATAGCTGTGTGCCTTTAAACTCGGTCTGGGAAGCACCAACATAAGGAAGATACTGAAATGATCACCCCTGGGTTAACAGAACCTCCAGCTCCAAAGGACTGTTAAGGAATCAGAGTGAACATTCTCCTTTTCTCAGAGGCAACGGACCCACGTGGAAACAAAGGGTCAACCTCCTACAACAAAAGCAGCCCCCTGGCTTGGGCACTGACCACACTAACGCTTTTATAATGTGTCACAACTCTCCAAAAGATAGCAACCCTAGTTAGATGAGGCCCAACTTGATGCTGGATGGTAAGAGAAAATCAAGAACTGAATCCCCCATGAATTTCACCCTGTAACACTTAATCTTCCCAAGTCTGAGGTTCGGATAAGTCTCCCCAGCTAGACTGAAAGCCCCTATGGGACTCTGCTTCTAGGAAGCCTCCTTGACACTTCTGAGAGCATCTAGATTGATGTTAGCCCATGTCTTTCAAATGAAGACCACACTGAAGAAAGTTCAACTGGATATAAGAAAGGCTGACTATTCCTCAGGGATTAAAATACAGGCTCTCAGGAGACTATAAACAGCACCCAGCCCTCCACAGTGCCAGCCAGCCAAGATGGCAGCAATTCTTCTCACTGAGCAAACAATGACTAACTCAGAATCAAGTTGCATGGATCCATTTCAAGGGCAGATGAACATTATTTCAAAACAGCAGACAAATATAACTATGATATTTGCAATATGATGTGTACTCCACAAATTAAAGTAGGCCGTGTCTATATGTAAAAACAGGCAGCCAACTATTGCACTTAAGTCCCATGCATGTGAGATATCGTGGGTTCCAGAGCATCTGTAATGTTCAATAATTCCCCCCCCCAGCATTTATTATTTTGATCAAACTTTGTAATAACTTGTACCAAAAACAAAATGTTCCGAGAGGTCTTCAGTGGAAGAGTTAAGGATATATTTTAATGGTAAACAATTACATTCTTCTGTCATCTGATACTTTTTTCCCCTCTTTCTTTTTTGGAAACATGCTTTCTGAATTTTCAATAGTTCCTTTGTGAAGGCATCTGTTACTCACATAATTGAAAAGATGTTTGTGCAGTGGCATGCTTGAGAGTACAGTTATTTAATCTTAATGATAAAGCCCCGAGGACAGAAAATCATAAGTAGAAACCTCTTGTTATTTATCAAAAAGAAAAGGGGCTAAGACACCTAATCTATTCTCAAATTTAAATTCATGCTTGATGAAAACTATCAATAAAACACGGGACCTGCAAAGTTTCTTAAATACGATAGCTAGGTTCAAAGGGAAGTGGGGGTGGGGGGAGATAGAGTGAAAACAAAAATGAGACAATAAAGGAGCTTGACAAAGAAAAACTGCTGTTTGGCAGGCTTTTTTTGGGTCAAACAAAGAACTTGCTGTAGTTTACAGCATGACATACACACTTGATTAGTTTGTGCCTGAGGGTGTTTTTACACTCAACTGTGTAAACTCTAACTTCTATTAATTACAACTTGCATTTAGAGGCAAATTTAAGAATTTTTAAATAGAGATTTTTCAAAGGCTGTTGTTTATTTATTTTTTTAAACAGAAACCAGTTTTTCTACTCCAAGGCCTGGCTAGGGTTTTGTTTTCCTTTTTAAAAGTTTCTGGAAATATCCAGGCCTTGGAAAGTTATCAGAGCATTTTAGGCATGCTGAGTGATACCAAAGGAGGCTCTTGCTTATGAAATTACCTGACTGTCCTTTAGGGAAAAATTCTTTACAGATGATAAAAAGCTACTCAAGGCATAGGGTGCTTATACCCACCCACCCAACTTAGGTCCCTTGTAAGAACAAGTTTGGTGAGGTGTAGACAAAAGAGCAGCAGCACAACCTTAGCCTTAAGTCTCAGCACTGTGGGTTAGATTTCCTGGGCTGCTGGTTGTTGGTAAGAGCCAGGAGGTCTTCTGTGGGTTTGGGAAAAGGTTCGAGATCAGAGTGCCTGGGTGTTAGTGTTGCAGAGGTGTTACCAACAGCTTCCACTGGCCAGAGACTCCGTTGCCAAGCAAGTGTTTAGGATGAAGGTGCGAGTCCATAGACTGATGAATGCCACCATCAGTGAGGATGGGGCAACCCATTGGGCCTCAAGGCAAGAGAGTTCAAAGACACTGAGAGGATAAACTAAAATACCTGCCTCTGGTGTGTCCAATTCAGAAATTCAGCCTTAGAACTTTCCTGATATCCCCTCCACCACCTCATTCCCTATCTCTTCACACATTTCCTAGAGGAAACTGTCCTTTTTGTTTGGGTTTAATTGAAATCATTTGATTCCTAATTCTTGAGTCCCTCCCTGATATGATCACGATGCTGTGTGGGGTGTACTGGGGGTTCTCAAGGAAAGCAGTCCTTGCCCTCAAAAATAGTTTCTCTATTGTTCTTGAATTCTACATCTGAATTATTTTAAGCATCATAGGATGATCAATCATAAGTTCTAACTTCTTTAAGATCCTAGATCCTTCAAATTCTAGATCGTCCTGGAAGACTTGGCTCATTCCATCTGGCAATTCTCTCTGATCCGTGTTTAACTTATTATTTGTATTTATTAATTGCTTACCTCTAAGGTTTTTATAGCCTTAACTATTTAACTTCTTTTTATGTAGGTATGAGTCAGATCATATGATGTTAGGTAAGCCAAGGATCACAGGACCTCCCAATTCTAATGCACTGGTAGTAGTGCTGGGGGTACCACATTGGGGAGAATTCCGAGGCTGAGCCTCAGCTCACAGGAAGCAGCATCATGTTCCCTTAGCGATCTCTATTGTGAATATGGTAGAACAGGCACCTGCTTGTTGTTTGCCAGTCCTATGCTAAATTCTTTGGTTCACATGTTTTCATTATTCTTGAAAGTGTTTTGCACATTGTAGATATTCAAAAACACCACAGGCTCTCAAAGGTAGCAGCAAAGGAAAAAGGCAACCAAGCAAATGGTAAATCTATCCCGCCCAAGAAGCTGGCCACCAGGAGAGGGCTTCTTACCAATTTCAAATGTCATCTTAAGCTACAGTGATAGACTAACACTGCCTACGTCCCCAAAAGTACTATCCACCACATCTGGACTAGCTTTGGGTATTGTGAGTGACACAAATCGAAGGCATCTACACAAGAGCAAGCCAAGCTGGGGAAGGTCCGTAAATCCTTCTCTGAGGTTTGGCTGAATGGAACAAGAAAATCTGAATTGAGAGCAGAGCCTGGCCAAACACGTGGTGGCACATCACCTGGGAAAGGGAGCACGGGAACGAGGCAGCCCCAAAAGGCATGCTGAGGTCCATGGAAAGCCACAGAAGGTGCTTAGCTCTCAGTATGTGAGAGTGTTTAGATGAACAGACTTTCAACAGTGGCGCTACTTCCTTGCCCTCTCAACGCAGGACACTTAAGCAGAGACTAGATTAGCCTCGTGCCAAAGATAGTTTGGTCCTCATGGAACTTGGCAGCCTGTTGGATACATTTTGCCCATGGGCATGTTTAATTTAGCTTACGATATATAAAATCTTTTCAGAAATATTGGAGCCAATATTTGTAAGTCAGGTGATTTTACCTGATATTTATTCACGAGGTAATAAAAATTATCTTGAAAATGAGGAAGAAGGTCTGCAAGCACAGAGGTTGTTTCTGCCTAAGGCTCATTCAATTGGGCCTCCCTGCCCCGTGCTGTTTCCAACTTTCACACCTGGCCACCTGCACTACCTATGCTACCTGCCTCCATAAACATTTGAGCCTGTGACCACTAGTGCAGAGCAGTGCTTCTCCAATGACCTGTGGTGAAGGTCTCGTTTTCTAAATGTCCCATCTGTTGCCCACTGATACTTTTGTAAAACACCATAAAAATAAATTACTAGAAAAGGCAAAATTAAAAAAGGCATACAACATACAAGCCCTAATTTTCTATTAGATTCAAAAGACATAAAATTGTTCTGGCAGATTGCTATGTAAGTGTATCAACGCTTATTTGCAGTTGATACGCATGTTTAGTTGCTGTGCTCGCCTCATCACAGCCTAGTAGCAAAGAGTTCACAAGTGGATCAGAAAACATCTCTGAGTAACACTAGTCTAGAATATCGCCAACAGATCTCTCAAATCTAAAATGCTATGATCCTGCCCAGGACTTTCTGAATCCTGTATTGATTAACTTCAAGGGCGTCAAAATAAGCAAGAATATACCAATGTCCTGGACATGAACAGACACGGGAAAGACTGTAATGCACCTTCATTTCCCTTGGCCTTTTCCCACAATATAATTAGCTGAGTCCCTTAGAACCTGATATATTTTTGGCATTTACCTTTAAGCACATACTTATCTTACTTAAAACATGAACCTCCCACACCCTGCCTTCCACCTTCAGAAAAAAAGGCCGAAGCTCCAGCTGACTGTCACTTGGGTTCTGCCCAAATACATGTGGCTTGGGTACAGCTCACCCCAAGTCACTGCAAAGGAAGCCGCCTCAGCCAGGCGGCATGACAGTCTTGCCCAATGAATGCTTACGGGAAAAGCAAAAGGTTAGAGCCTGCAATTGGGCATGAAGTCTTCAAGAAGATGCAGCGTAATTGCTCATTTCCCCCACAAACAAATACATTTGTTTAAGATTTTGATTTTCTAAATACTCAGAAAAGCACATCATAAAGTACATTTGCCTTACTGCTCCCTTTTCAATCCCTAATAACAACTTCATGTGTTCCACAGAAACAGACCATGTAATTTATTCAGGAAAATCAAAACCAGTAATCTGGTATTCTGTGTAAGGATTTTTCTCCTGCATGTGCTTAAAAACGTTTAAAAAGAAAACAAATATGCATGTGAAAACAAAGCCTTTAAAGTGAATTACTATTCCAGAAAAACTGAACTAAGGAAATTCCACAAAAGTCTCCATTTTCCTTTTCATTCCTTTATTGATAAATGAAAGCAGTTTGGGGCACCTTAAATAAGGAGTTGGACAAGAAAGAAAATGTTCCACTTAGAAAGATCCTGCCCAGGAGGCAGTGGGCATTTGTCTTTGTATTATAATCTACAGTAACTTTATCTATAAATCCTGAGCAAGAAATGTCCAGAATAACCACACTTCATAAGCTTTTCTAAGTTTGAGACATCTATATAGCAACATTCTCACGATGGGGAAAACATTAATGCTTTTTATATTGGTGATCATCTGTAACATGAGCAATTAAGTACAGTTCTAATGGACTATGGCCAGGAGCCTGGTACTAATATTAAAACTTGACAGAGATGAATAGGTTTGGAAGCAAAACCAGGCTGACAAAGACATTTTTATGAAGTGCTTGGACCTATTTGGTTTAAACCAATCAGTGGCAAGTTTAGACGAGTCAGGCCTTCAGCGACAATGATGCATTCACAGGCATTGTACCATTTCTGCTATGCCTTAAATAAAAACATCCATTGATTCTTTTTAACAACCTACACTTTCATTATTGCACTCATTAATAAACCCAAAGTGCACAACTAATATACAAGTAACATTTACTGAGGAACTGGCTATTTTTTTCTTTTGGAAAATGAAAACATTTACGGGAAACATGAACCACACTGCATGAAAAATAAATCAGTGGATAATGCATAGCAGATCACTCATTTCTTCTTCGTTTTCTAGGAAAGCAAAGCTGGTGGTAGGGAAGTAGGAAAAGGACCAAGTTTCTATACTAGAGTGAAAAGAGTGAGAGACCAGATGAACCAGCAGCAGGGGTGGAGCTCCAAAGGCTCTGATCGTGTTTGGAAGGCTTTAAATAATTCCAAGCACTTCTCCAGATGGGATGTTTGCCACAACACCCTGACCCCTTCCAACTCCTTGAAAACGGTGGCCCTTCACCAATCTAGTCATCTGTTTTTATTGTGCTACCACAACTTGGAACTAGCAAGAATGAATGAAATTGACCATAATCACTAAGTACGGTTTTAGCCATGGTGTCTTGATCAAAGCAGAGCTCTTTCAAGTCCCGGGACAGATCAGAGTGTCCCCTGCCCTTCTCTCTGGTTAGAATCATTAAAGTAAGGCATCTAGGGAAGTAGTTCCTAGACTTTTCTACCACCACAGCTCACAGGAATTTGGGTAACTCCTTTGAAATCCTGAAAGGTTCAAATGAGTGAGAGTGGCATTATTGACGGTCTGATTTTCTAAAACAAACAACAATCATCTGAAAAATTTGGCACTTAACCCTTATTAATTACTAACTTTTCAAAATACCCATGTATCTGATTATAACAATAGTAGAGAGGCCTAACTGGCAAAAAGAAATGCCAAGGAAGGGTTGAGGACCTTTCTAATCACCTGGGGACAGCTGTGCTCTAACCTGGGCTTCAGGCTCTGTGCAGGGATTTTCATGTTTCGGGTCCCACTTGGCAGCTGGATTATTGTCTCTCGACTCCAAATCCACCTTTTGTGCTCTGTTTGCTAACACTGGGACTGGGTCCCTAAAAATTACATGTTCCTTTTTGTCAGCCCTCTTTCTGTTTATGTCATGCAAACGGGGCCCTACCAGGCCAGGGAGGGCAGAAGGAACCTCTTTTTTTCTGTTTTGCTTGCTGTTCATTTCAGTGCCAACCCAACAGTAACTTAGCAGCAGTAGTTGGTTCCAGCCTCTAGCTTCCTTCAGGAATCCCAGAACACTTTGATGCATTTCCTCTTCTAGCAGCAGGGAGCACTGCCTCCTAGGTCTGAGCCCAGCTCCACAGGGCTCCTCCTCTGAGCTCCTGGAGTACCAGCGCAGGCTGGGTGCCTTTCCCTGGGAGGGGGTCTAAACCGCAGCTCTGTGGGACCCACTCTCTGAATTTCTGGGTGGCAATACCCTAACCTCTTTTCTCTACCCTTCCAGCCCTGAGAAAACTGTGTTTATTACCTCCAGAGTAACTGTTGTTTAAGCAACTCCAATGATCAGTTCTCTTTGTTGAATACCTAGTGTGGTTTCTGTTTTCCTTACTGGATTCTGACTGGTACACACTGACCAAACAAATTCATAATTCAAATTCAAAGACATAGATTTTTAAAAAATTTAATCCAATAGGAAACTAAACCTTCGTGAAATAGCCATTCTGCTCCCAAGAATGGGGAGAGAAGAGAAATTAAAAAAAAAAAACTTTAATAATGTTTCTTAATTGCTTAAGGTTGAGGTATCTCTACTAGAATTTTTCAATTCGACTGATCGAAGGCACTTAGGATTCTGCTACTCCAGGAAGAGGCAAATCATGACACAAAGTACACAATCTTCAAAAGAATATATCTTGATATTTCATTTAAGATTGAGGTTTTTTTAATGTACACAACTGCTTGAGTAAATGTAACATTCACACACATATACACACACACACCCTAATAGATCCAATCTTTTCCCCATCTCATACCTTATCTATTTGTTTTTTGGACCATGTAATGCTTTATAATATGTTTGATTAATATTTCATTCCTTAATTGAGTGAGCTAGCTAATAATTGAGATATACTTCTTTTTCTAATTTTAATTGCTATCTAGTCCTTTAAGTTTGATGGTTTAGGTGTTGGGAACATTTGTACCTGGGGGTAAGAGGCTCACCATCAGAGTAGAAGCTATTTAAAAGTACAGTGTTTCTAATAAAAATGTTCCGATTAAAACCTTGCATTATAGGTCAGAAACAAGTTAATTATAATATCTTGAACGCTATTTACAAAACACTCACCTGAGATACCAGGCTATTTTAGACTAAGACTTCTGTGGTATACCTGTTATGTACAGTGTGAGAATGTGGGCTTTTGTATTAAATACTGAGAGCGGTAACACTCTCACTTAAGAAAATGGTAAACAATGCTATGAAGAGTAATAAATTGAAATCCTGTTACCAATTTTTCAAAATCCTTCCGATTATAACACTCTCAGGTAAGGCAATCTCTTGGGAATGCTTTGTGGGAATTTTTCACGAGGTACTAAACCCAACTGAGTTTACTATAATTGTACCTACAAAAGCATTCCACGTTTCATTGAATAGGCTGTACTAAAAGAGGCTCTATGTTAAATGCAATACAGATAAAAATATAATTGAGTTCAAAAGAAATGTGACTAAGAGTTAGATGACATTATCTGAAGATGCATTTGTATGATCCAAAGGCAAATGTTATGCTTCTGGGTTGAAGCTGGAATGTAACTACGTGAATGAAGAGCAACCATCAATTTATCAGTTGTGTTTTAGCTTTCCAACTAACAAGGTAAGTGGCCTGTTTGTTCAGTTGACTGTGTCTTGCTTCAGTCCATCCATGGTTGTTTTATTAAAACACACACACACACACACACACACACTCACACTCACACTCACACTCACACTCACACACTCCTCTGCTTGGATCTCAAACCTTGAATTTGAAACCGGGGAGCTGAGTTGGTCAACACTTCAGAAGGCAAATGCCATTGATGAGGAAGTTGGTGAGGCCTGAACAAATTAAGTCTGGGTTTGACGCACTGAGCAAGGATAATGCATGCCTTTGCTAACTGATCTTCAGTGTGTGGGTAACAGTCCTAATGCAAATGGGAAATATTCCTGTGGCGACAACCCTCATAGTAGTCTAATTTGGCATTACTTCTTGTCTGCATTATCATCACCTTCTGAAAGAAGCTGGCAAAAAAGGATTTCCTCGGTCAAAAGCATAGCCATCGGAGAAAAATAACAAGATGGGAAAAAACAACAAACCTTATCTGAGGGCCAATTTTCTTATTAAAGAAATGCTTACTTTGCAAAGTTAATACAGTCAACATTAATGTATTTCAATGTTAGTACAGTTACATGGTAACTTCACAGTGATACTGCAGACCTATGTTTTCAGAATCTGGAGGTCCTCATAGTAAATGAACCCACAGAGAAACTGAATAATCTTATGCTCGTGGGGAAAAAAAAATGGTATTGTCAGGCAGGTGGTCACAGGATAAAAGCAAATTAAAAGGCTATCTAATTTTAGCCCCAGCAACTAGAACAAGCCACGTTTCCTAAAAATCACAAGGCTGTATGCAAAGTAAAATGCTAGAGGGATATTTTCTGTTTCCTATAAGATCCTTTAGAATTTATTTGGTCTTATCCTTGACCAGAAGCTTCTTCCAATTAACACACTTTCAATTAAGCAAGGACTTCCCAGAAAAGGTTTTTGTTTTGTTTCGTTCTGTTTTACCTTTCATAATGTCTGCGAGTACAAGTGGCAGCGCTGGTGCTCCCAGGATTACCGCCTAATTCATCGTAAATGTGTTTCCACTGACGGCGGGCTGTTATCTGAAAAAATGGCAATGGGAAATTCAATCTCGCATCACAAGAGATTCACAGTGCCAAGATTCAATACATATGCAACAGTCAGAAGAGAACAGTCTGTTCTGGAAACCCAGAAACAGAGAAGTCCAAGTGAGTATGTGGGGAGACTTAGGGTTTTATAGTGATATCTCACTTTCAGTGCTTTTCTTTACAATAAAAAATAGAATTCTGCTTTTGGCTCAATATTTTGTCACCTGTAGTGCATTTTCATCTAAGGTAACTCCCTGGATATTTATGTAGTTATTGGCCCCCATGTTCCCAAACTCGTGCTCAGTTCCTTTATGTCATGTGACAAAACATCAGAAGAAAACAAGTTTTAGCTAAAATATATCTTAGTACATCAATTTAAATGAATCAGAATTAATGTTGGTTGCTTGAGTGGTGTTGAAACGAGTGGTCAAGTGTATAGGCTAAGAGAGGGACTTTTCGCCAAGCATCCTTCTGCATCTATTGATTTTTAAACTATGTGATATATTGTCTACCTTAAAAAAACTAAATAAAATTACAGCAAAACTAATTAAACTGATCAAACTGGTTATGGAATGTATAGTCATTTCAGGCTACATTTTTATGAAAGCTTCTCTAAACACCAAAACCAAATCAAGATCTAAACCTGTATATGTCGCAAGCTATTTATTTTCATTCACTTAGGTCAGAAAATGAAATATTGATCAAATCCTACAGAAAATCTAAGTTTGGAATCAAAGTTAAAAATGCAAGCTCTGTATATTTTTGAGTTAGGTGAATAAAAGCAAACAGCTTGCAAAATACTGAACGGCATACTATGGTCTTGTTTTATTTTTTTCTTTTATTTTTGAACATAAATTAAGATTTTACAAAATGACAGATGCATGATCTGGCAGATGATTAATTGGGGAAAACCCCGTCATTTACTACATCTGAGCAAGTCTAGTATTTCCTCGCAACTAAGAAAGACAAATTAAGTTCCGAGGGCCTTGTGAATATTTCTAAACGGGACGGGACGGCTCTGTTATTGCAATGTTCAGGGAGCAGGGAGCAGAGAGTGGCAAAGTTGCCAGTGGCATTTAACACAATCAGAGCAGAAGGCTTCTTCTGAAAAATACCCACGGAGCTGCCAGTGGAGTTCACTTTGGGGCTAAAGGCAGCAATCTGAGGGGGAAAAAATCTTGATTTGTAACCAGGGGCTTTGAAATTATAATCTAAGGAGCAGGGGAAGGTTGGTTAAATATTATAAAGTAAATGAAATGGCACCGTTTTCATTACAAATAAAAAGAACCCCTTCATTTCCATAAACCCTTCTCAACAGGCCCAAGTAGGACCTCGAGACAATATGAATTCTGTACTGTTCAACTTCCTATGAAGCGTTCTTGAACCAATTTGCTTCAGGAGTTCTCATTAGACAGAACTACCTCTTACACCTACCAGCAGGTGTGACTAAAAATAAAATCCTGCTTAATTTTCCCTTGGTTTTGATGATAATAAATGGTTTCAAGCCCCTTTCAAAACACTCAAAATACATATTTAGGTAATTATTTTATATTTAATTACAATCTCCCTCCAACATTTTAAATAATACATTTTCAGGCTGATCTATACGAGGTCTGTGTATCAAGGAAGAAGAAACAGGTATCCCCGCCCAAGTGTCTACATCAATCCTCAAATCCCTTAGAATGCCAAGGCCCCTTGAAACAAAACCTCCGAACTCCCTTCCCTCAGATGAGGTGTGTGGGCTCTGGAGAGCCCAGCAGGGCAGAAAACGGCCTACGTATGTGCCTGCAATCACTTCAGAAGAAACCACCACTTTTGTCATTCTTGTATCTCTTGTGTGTGCTGTATTTCATATTTTGTAGGTTTCACATCCATGATATGATTTAATCCTCTCATCAGCCTGTGAGGCAGATTATAGGGATCTTATTCACAGAAGGAAGGGAGACTCAGAGAGGTTGCATGACTTGCCCAAGAGCAGAGGGCAGCAGAATGGCAATATCAAGGTTTATACTGATGTCTTACGGTCCCGAGAGCAGACTTTTTTCTACTGTATCAAAGCAGCTTCCACATCAGAATGAACTGATGAATAGCCCACGCATGTAACAGGGTGATAATAACAGAACTCCGAGGGCTTTTTGCTTCAAATGAAGCAGATGAATGTGGGAAGCACATCTTCTGCTACAAGTCCTCAACATTGAGCTTCTGGTCTTTCACTAGTGGGCAATTAGAATAGCTGTGAGGTTAGCAAAAATACAAGGCAGTGGGTTAGGTTAATAGTGTTCTGAGATTTTACTCTCTTGAAGTAGCAAGTAAAATTATGGTTCTTCTACACTGACTACTTGTGTGTCTAGTTACAATGGAGGTTTTGTTATTATGTTCACCATTGGGACGTGGGTAAGTCCCAATTATATCTGAATCCATCCATTCACTCATCCATTCATTCATCATTTATTGACCATCTCCCATCTGTTGGGTACTATGCTAACAGCTGAGATGCAACAATAACAACCAGATCCAACATGCAACATGACTGCATCCTTGTGGAGGAGGCTAAAAATAAATAAATGACCAAATATAAAAAGAAAATAATACAGATTGTGAAAAATGTAAAGAAGAAGAGACTACCACTGATAGGGATATTTAATGTGTGGACACTGACCATGCCTTTCCCACATTCTATTATCTAGGTGAGGGAATCCCTGTTAAATGCTTGCCTATCACAGAGATGCCAAAACGTCTTTAAAAATAAATAATAAATTATCAAAAAAAATAATCTTCCTCACCCTAGGACTGAAATTATGGCAGTGGGAAGCCAGTATCAAGCACCACTTGGTGTTAATAAGCATGTGCAGCTGGCTAGAGGTCTGAGTTAGCGCCCTGCTAGCAGGCTCTGGTCTTTAAATACAGTTTTACCATTGAGTATTCATCTGGAGTGAGGACAAGGACTGGGCCTTCAAGGAAGTGGTCTCTCTCTTTACTGTGCTTCCCCTGGCCTGTATGTTTTGAGATATTTTCTTTCCACAGGAAAGTTGTAAAATGTGCTCTTTCCAACTGCTTTTAAGTTCACAGTTCTCTTGGGTACACATCTCTAGTTTTTGTGCCTAGATGCACTTTTAGTTCAAATGATGACCATGGGCTCTAAAGCAGGAAATGTCTAAATCTTCCCATTGCCCAAACTTATAATGGGTCTCAGAGCTTATCAGGACAGAGGAAAGAATAGGAGGAAGCCTCTCAGCCAGGTACTGGGCATCATGCTCCCATCTATATAAATCTGCCTTCTGTACTATTATACTTTCATTGTGACTAATTATTTGCTTAGGGTTTTTATTCTGTTGTCCAATGTCCTCTCTGGATGTATATTAGCTATAAACCCCCACCTAGGGCAGAACCAAGGTCTGCCTCCCCATATCTAGCATCTGGCCTTATTCAGCTGGAAAGGTTAATCTAGCCAAAGGGTTAGTGTAACCAAATCTCTCATTAAGCTTCAGGCCTCCTGGTCATGTTCCCATTTCAAGTTGGCCTTTATGTTATTTTAGGTTTTTTAAGAATACAAAGAACTTCTGGCTCTTTGTTTCCTAAAGAAAATGGCCAACTTCATCCAGGCAGTTATTTCTCTTGGATTGTGCTTCTATCATCTCCTTCTAGGGCATGATAGGAATTCATGACATCAACTCATCTTCTACTATGTCCCATTTTAGGTTATTGTGCCAAGTGCAGAGGCATGGAGGTGGACGGAGGAGGATGGAGAGTTGAGGGTAGAGAGAAAGATCGTGAAAAGAAGGAGGTGGTACAGCTTTCAAGGGTCCATAATTTAGCAGGAAGCATAACCTCATACAATTAACCATAAAGCAAGATGAAAAACTGAGCAGACCACACCCAAGAAAAATAAACCGGTCTAAGCATGTGTGAGGCTACCTCTCACTTTGAAGACACTTGACAGTTAACTTCACTCCTTAGTGTGGTAAGACTCAAGAAACTGTGAAAAGCTCTCTTAACCTTTTACGTTCATGAAGTTTTTATTGCTCATAAATACAGTGGTTTTCAAACTGCCCTTTAGAACCCAGGTGATGCTGTAAGGTGGCCTGAAACAAACTCTCCACAAGGCCCATCCCTGCCAAGAAAACCGGTCGAGTATGTGGGAAAGGAACTGTCCATTTCACAATTTATTTGATGAAAATATCCTGTCATTTAAAAATTTTAGAAAACTGTTTCAACCCAAGATACGGTCTTAGTTTTTTGATTTCGCTAACTTTGAGGTTGTAGGGATGAAATAATCTTGGAATTTTGTGGCCTGGAGGAAACAGTAATCAGAAATCTTTCAGGACTTCACCGTTTCCATGGCTTAAGAATGTGTAGGAAATACAGAGTAGAAAGAAGAGTTTTCCTGCAAACACTGTTGCCCTTAGCTTCTCTGAGAAAAAGCCTCTTTCTCAGGACACCTTGAGGGTGGACAGAATTCAAGGAAGATGACTTTTTTTTCCTGGTAGTACTCCAGGAACTGGAGCCTTTCAAAACTATATGACATCATCTTTGGCCTCAAGAACTTTGAATTAAGCAAGAGTCTTCGTCTGTCCAAAGAACTGGGGTCAGATTCAGAGGGTGTCTAAATATTGTCAAAGCCTAATCCTTCCTGTAAAAGACAAGTGACTTCTTCTCCCAGATGTGAAATAATAATCTTTTCTCACCCCTGGGGGAAGGTGGAGCTGCCAGCTGATGCTCTAAGAAGGCACCCCTGGCTAGAGTCTTCTGCCTCTAGGATAAGACCTATTTTCCTGCTCTACTACCTTCTCTCCAAATATTGCCTCTGGCATGCCATCGAATGGTTAGCCAAATGGAAGTCACTTTAACAAATCATCCTCTCAGCACACTGCACCCTGGTAATACCCCAAGCTACTCTGTGAGCTTTAATTGCTTCACCAGAGACTGAAGGGCAAGCCTCTTTGCTCATCAGCAAAACTTCATCCAGGTCTGCTTCTTCAACTGTAGGTGCCTATACTCAAAAACGTTTAGCAGAAGTTGGATACATGACCACAAAAGAAGGGTCCTCACTGCCAACCAATCAAAATGCCAGGATATTGGCTTTTAGGAAATCAAATCCATTCAATACATTCACGATCTCTAAACCCAAGGACACAGAGATACGATATACATTTCCAGCATAGGCAGAGGAGGCTGAGAGAACTGAATGTAGTCATTAGTAGAATGCTGTAAAGACTTAAAATAAAACTTTTGCTCTTCTTTCTTAATTGAATTTGAGGGTTGTAAAGAACTGAAGCGAAATAATCCATAATCCACAATTCAAACCAGAAGGTTTGAAATAGCTTATAACCACAAACAAAAACAGAACAATTAAAATGGCCTCTTTTTATATCCAGAGGGAATTCCAGAGAGATGCCTTTATCCAATCACAACTTAACAGCAGAAGAGATACAGCTACAGATTCTAAACTTGAAATTTTTTACTATGACTGAATATTTACATCATCCAGACTTCTTGACCCATCTTCTAAATTCACCCATTCTTCTCAAGAATCAGATAAAATCTCAGCTAGTAATAGTTTATCTGCTAAGGATCATGTAAGATACAGAGAACTGACCGAAAGATGCTACTCATGAAGGTAGGTTATTAGATCCTTTTTCCAAAACATCACCCAAAATATCTAGAAAGCATTCCAGACACATGAGAGACCACTGGGAATAGAAGGCACAAAGAATAATCATTTATGAACCTCTTTCCTTTCAGTGGTGCTATGGAGGTTGAGACAATTGTGCACAAATTCTCAACAGGTCAGAATCTGAAAAATGTAGGATGACCCCCATACAATTCATTTCACCTACTTGTGCCTCAGTTTTCTCATTTGCAAAATTAAGGTATGAACTGAAACATGGCAAGAATCTCTTTCAAAACCAATTCATAAAAAATGAAATGCTAGGGCACTGCACCTTCTTTCAGAATGCAAATAGCTTACCAAGTCTCAATTTATGTCACCACTTTCCCAAATGGAAAAACACTCATTGGAAACTAGGTGTTGCTTTTGACCCAACAAAATGTTAATATGCTGGCATGTTTATTTATTAGCAGCATGAAGATACCTTTCTAATCTTTGATGCTTGATTTAAAATTTAAATGGGGGCCACATTTTGAAGCTAGGACCCATGAGAACCAGTAGGCTAAGTTTTAGCTTTGCATTAACATCACCTGGGCAGCTTTAACAAAGGGATTTTCAGGCTCTTAGGCCCAGGCCTGAAACTACCACATAGTTAATATTTCAGAGTGCAGGCTTAGACAACTACTTATACTTTAAAGTTCCGTATTTAAAAATTGAGCCCCAGTTGCTGAGTAGCCTTTGGAAACTACTAATCGAGAAGATTTTGAGCTCTAAATAACAAGTCTACACTTGCTCTGGTATCAGGCAGTTTCACTGATAAGTGTCCTCTGGTAACACTGTAATAACTTAAGTCCCCAGACTTTGGATATTTTTCATACATCTTTTGGACTAACTTCAAAACTGAATCCTCACTGAACATTTCACAGTTTTATTCACCAAAATATACCAACAAAAAAATGTACTCTGTACTTAGGAGGTTCAAAAGCTTAAAGTTGAATGCGAGTGGCAAACTTAAGTGCCTGCAGGGCTAAGAGGTAGCATGAGGCATTAAAAAAAAAAGGGAAGGAATGTAGGAAAGAAGGGGCGGGGGGGAAAGAGCAAGAGAAAGGGAGGGAAAATCCCATCAATTGGTTTCAACCAGTTTATGTCCCCATATGTAGATTTTTTTAGAAAGATTATAGATTCGCTGTCTGAAATGAGATGAAAAAATTTGGAGTGTTGTGAAGAATGGCAAAAACCCAATGAACAATGAGAGTTGAAGGCTGAGTGGAGAAAGAAGGAAAAGGGTAATCCCAGAGGTTGCCCATCCTCTTGTGGCTTGGCTGAAGAGACATGAAGCTCATACCAGATCAGAGGCAGATGCCAATCTGATCTTCCATATTCTACCAGCCTCTCTCTACTTTACTCTACCTAAACACACAGTGTAGGCAGAATAAGTGGCAACACATAACACTTAGCTTGCTACCAATTTTCCATGCACCTCCTTCTGCCTACTGAATAATTCCAGGGCCCTAGCATACAAGGTCTCTCCTTACTTGGCTCCATCCTTCTCTCTGGACTCCCCTTCACGGTCATTTGTCCCAGCCACCTAGTAACTGCTTTAAGTTACTAAAACTCTCAATGACCAACTTTATTCTACCTCTACATTTTATTTTCCTGTTTCATTTTCTCTTCCTGGAAGAACATGATCTTTCATGCCTAAATTTTATCCACTCTCTAAAATTCTGCTCGAATGGCATCAGAGCCATAAGTCTTTCTTCCCTCATATCTAAGTGAGGAAGTGCTTTACCTGAATAGGGCTCTGATCTTTCCCCACATTGTCATAATTCCTGCCTCTCCTGTATGATAAGCAAATGGAACCACTGTCCTAGATATTTTTGCATCTCCCAGAGTTTTTGAAACAGTACATTGCACAATAAGATACTCAGTAAATATGTGTTTAGGTGATTTGCTAAATGTGTGGTCATTCATTCATTCATTCATTCAATAAAATAAATACTATTTGTTCAAAGAGTATTGCAAATGCCCTGAAACTTATCAGAAGCTTTTTTATACATTCTACCAAGTGGCTGTTACATGGGGGAGGGGGGAGGAATAGAATCCTTATGAAGATACAGAAGATATAAATGCAGGAAAAACTGATTCTGTGAAATTTGCTGGCATACTCCCTATCAGTGAATAATAATGATTTCTTGGGTTTAAAAAGACATTTTATAATATTGTGCAATGTCATGCAACTTATCTGTGGTCACAGTTCATAAAAATGTATAGTCCCAACCTAAACATCAAAAGTTAGATGTAAGTCTAGGCTATGAGGTTAACTTCTGAATTTATCAGACTAACCCTGAATAAGTTATCATCTTTTTCACTCAGGTGAGAGCTATAATTAGAGCAAGATTTTGCAAAACTATGAGCCCACAGCTGCAAGGAGTCGGTCTCTTTGTCCCTTCAACAGATCCAACCAATAAAAAATTACATTATTTATTTTTACATAGGGCACTTGATAAAATAAATATTTCGAATAAATGTGTATCTATGAAATGCATATTTTATATGTAGTTCATATCACTACTATATTTCCTAATAAACATATATGTGTAGCCCATATATTAAATAAACATATTACATGCACATATATTCACATCAAAGAGTTTTTAGTCAGAATTCACAGCAGGTGTCTCTACAGTAAACACCTGATTATCTGAATCATATAATGCTTGCCATCTTTCTCCATCTCAAGCCCCTGACATCAAACCATTATATTAGTTTGTGAAACAATATGCTATATCTAGCCAGAAACACTAGTTATTATGTTTGGGCTAAAATAAATTTCATTTTCTTGACTTTGTGTCTCTTACTGTCATTTTACCACAATACAGAGATATCCCAGGTTACTTCGTAAGGAAAGAAAAAACAATTTCTTATTCAATTGCAGAAGAAACTGCACAACTTAATCTGATCATTGTGTGGAGGAGAAAATATTTCCAATGACGACATCTTCCTATGTCAATTGATTTTATTACAGATGTCATCTCTGTGTGCTATATTAATGTAGCTCTTTCTTCTTCTTTCAAGATTTTAATCTTAGTTTGTTGTTTTAACATTTTATTGGGTCAAAATACATGCTGTAAAAATCTGTGGCCATCATATTTTCCTGTGGGCTAAAAATAACCCGTTCCTGTCAGTTAGAATTAGCTGATAAAGAGTGTCAGAGCCTGTTCTGAATAAGTTTGATAACTTCCTGTTTATGCGGCACTGACCCTTGTCTAATAAAGCTTCTTTGCCTTAGAATGAGAGGAGATTCTGCTGCATTTTATTCCTTAATGGCCAATACTGATTACTTTTGAAAGCCTTTAATACATTTCCCATATTAGACATGAACAGATGTCAGGTATGTTGCCAAGGGAAATTTCTTTTATGCAATCTTGGCTTGTTGTACAATAATAGTCCTTTCTCAACATGGGAAAAAATTACAGACCCAACTAATTTCCCTGACAGGGGAGAGTTACATATGTTTTCCACTTGTAGTTTTTACGACAAGTTTACAATTTTGCCAAACCTGGAACTAATTGGGACTGTTTCCAAAAGCAGCCCAATAAACCCCAAAAGTGTAGAGCCATTTGAAAAAGCAGTCAATGATGGTTTGCTTTTTCGTTTTGTCCATTTTGGTCAGGGGGGGTAGATTGCAAAATTATTTTATTTAAGTTGCTTAAACACTTACTGTTTCATATCCTCCCAGTTTTTGAGCAGCTTGAAACATAGTCCAAAGGTTAACTGTTAGAGGGACAATAAGTATTTAGATAAGCATTGCATTAACATATTTCCAAGAAATGTCAATTAAAACATTTTGTTTTGTTTTGATTTTCAATGAGAGAGAGAGAAAAAAAAAATACTAATGTACCCCAGAGAGCTAAGTTCTTAGGAAACAATTTGCCAAAGGGCATTCAACAACAGGATATATTATTACCACTTAAAATATTTCTTAAGGAACAGTCACAAATACGGAAATGGTTCTACTTTTAGGATAAAGAACAACACAATTTTCATCCTGTTGCCATCAGCAGACCAAGAAAAGCTAAATTACAATGTCCTTGGGAAAACTGTGATTTTCAAAATTGGGGTTGGTCTTCAACCCTTATTTAAAAAGAAGTCATTGGTTAAACAGTTATTTATGGTTCTTTCAGATAAGAACTCTCCATAATCAATAAATAACAGCCACTTTAATATATGATTATCTTTTTAATAGAATGTATGATGACAGCACTATATTAAAAGCTCATATCATATTTCACTAACATGTGGTGCCTTGCAATGAGTAGGAAAACAAATATTTCACTCTTGAGGCAGCAGTGATACAACAGATCAAAGGGAAGGAAGATACTCGATCACAGAGGAATTGAGTCATGAGTCTACTTAGTCCTCCAACTTGCCTGTGTGATTTTGCAAAAATATAATTTTTAAAAACAGATTTCTCTTTACAGGGTTTGCATATGTTTAGGCTGTTAAACAACTATGCCAAATTGCTAGCAACCCTGTTCATTTGTACCAAATACCACGAAATAAGACTGTTAATGGATTTGATTCTTTTATAAGAGGGGGAAATTGAACTTCAAGTAATTCCTTGGTCAGAGAAATGAATAATAAAATTAAAAAAAAAATTTAAAGGCTTTTTGACATAACACGTTTGAAAAGCCTCATTGAACCTTGCACTATTTCAAAGCTATCAAGAGCCCTGCCTAGGCCCTGATTTAATCTGAACCAATGCATAATGCAACAAAGCTGTTCATAGTACATTAATTTTACTTCTATTTCCAGCAACCAGTTTTCAGACAAACATTGTAATCATTCGTAGTTATATAAGTTTATAATGGCTGTGAGTGTTCTCTTGCAATCAGTGCCAATTGCTATTAGGTATGTAAATTGTTATGTAAAACATGCAGGTTTGACATTCTTCATCAAAATGACACATGGTTTTAATCTAGGAAGATATGTTTGGAGAAAATACTATTTCAAGCCAGAGGCTTATGCTTTGTGTGACACAAAATCTAGACAGAGGCAAAATATATATTCATTTGTAAAATATGTACAGGATCTGTGTTTCTTCTCTTTTTATATGGAATTCTGCTTAGCTATGAGTTCTCTGTTCTACTTACAAATACTTAAATGTACATGTCAGAGTAATTCAAAATTGGGCCTTTGGTTCAAATTTGTGCCTTTCTTATTTCCTCTGAAGTCATCAGGTTTTTGTTATTTCTTAACAAATTTGTGGCTTAAGAAATATGTTTTCTCTGTGTTGTTTTGTCCACCTTTAAATGTCCTCCTTTTAAAAGGCTGTCTTTTCACAGGCAACATCTGTGTCTGATAAAGCTACGTCATATTATTATCTCAGAAGAAAGGCGTTACAGACACTCAAGATTGACAAAACAGAAAATGAGAAACTTTCAACATGTCTATTTCCAGTCATAATCAGTGGATTCAAGCCTATAAATATCTCACTGCCCCAGAAGGGAACAATGTAGCGGAAAGAGGCAGGGAAAAAATTCCTGGCTTGGATGATTTGTAGATTTAGCATAAACAGTGAGCATCATCCCTAGATTAGAATTTCAACATAATCCTGAGTCAAAAATATTTTTTTCCCCACTCAAAGAATCTAAGCAATTTTAATATTTCAAAAACGAAAACAAGTATACTTACTCTGTTTAAAACCTAAATAGGGTATTCGTTCTATTGGCGTCTTCCTTTCTTTCATGTATTTATAAAGTGCCACCAGGAAGGCCTGCTCATCCGCCCTACACTCTTCACCAATGGCAACCTTTGGTTTTTCGTCATTTGAGACTTTTTTGCAGTTATTATGGTTATTCTTCGGCTTAGTCAAGGCAGACCTGGCCTCACATTTCACCTGAAAAAAGGGAAAAAAAAAATGCCACTTCAAATCAAGCCCAGCCCTGGAATGCTTACAAAGACATAGCTAGTGACACCTTTCACTGCATGGGAGGAGTGAACCAATAAATCACCTTTGCCCTGATATAGTTTTTTAGAGGTATCATTGAATAGGAATTGTCTTAGACCAGGGGATGGTGAATTTATTCTATAAAGGGCCAAACAGTAAATATTGTATGCTTTGGGCCATTAAAGTCTCTGTCACAACTTCTCAACCCTCCTGTGAAAGTAGTCATAGACAATATATAAACTAATGAGTGTGGTTGTGTCTCAATAAAATTTTATTTATAGAAACAGGTGGCCAGTGGGTCATAGTTTGCCAAACTATGCTAACCTCTTTTAGGCTCTTATAACTATGTTGATGTGAAATGAAAAACAGTGTTTGCATCTGGTGGGACCATTCTCCTGCCTCTTTCTTTACACAGTTTATTTTCCTGAGGGGCACACCATCTGTTACCGTCATTGAACAAAACCTGCCTTCTTAATAAATAGCCCTATATTTCACACTTTTTATCAAAATGAAAGGCAAGTTGATTTCTTCATAGCAAACTTATCTGCTGCTACTCTTTCTAACAAACTGGAAAAACATGATGCCAGCAGATGTTGGCATCATGAACGCCAGCAAGGTCTCTGCCATCTGTCACCTAAGGGTAAAGCTGGGTCCACCCTTAGTGGGGAACAAAAGATCCCATTCTTTAATGAGGGCTTCTTGCTTTTCAGTCAGCTCTGAGCATATTACAGGAGATGTGAACAAGCCACAAAGGAAAGAGTGCAGGTCAGGTAAAAACCCAAGAAGAGTAAGTGAAAAGCTCCATAATTAAAAAATAAATGGCAGTTAATGCTCCAGATGTTCTTCTTTCCACACTCTAGGCCAATATAGAATTTGGCATACTGAGCAGCTAACCTAATGTTCCCTCTTCAATGCCATGTTCTACAAGAGGCCTTTGATGGCTGTTAAATATAACGCTAAGTTGCTGAGCTATTTTAATTGTAAAAGGGGGAAGTACAAAGGGTCAAACTTTGAGTTCAAGTGCGCCCATGGGGAATGTGTACATTCCAATATTCTTTACATTTCCATATCTAACATTGGAGAAAAGAGGGCAAGTACTGGAAAAATATGAATAAAAAGTCTCATACTTTCAATGTTTTCCATTTCAGATTTTTGACCCCTCTTTTTCTTTCCCTTCAGATTCTCCTTCCCAAGCACTGAGAACATAAAAGGTTATGCTTATTTATTACAGGAAAGTATATTCTTTTAAATAGGTTTTTCTTTATAGCTTAGTCTCTCAAGTGATCATGCTAGTTTAATACCTTGAGACTGGTCCTGCTAAAAATAAAACTTCCTGCACAACTCATTCAACTGGGCTTCTAGATAAGATTTTAATTTTTAAGGGGCTGTGGAAATGATATTAAAACATTTTTCCATGTAGAATTTTTACTTATAGAATTCAAACTTCAGAGCATCGTAACATTATATTAAAGGTGAACATCCTGTAAAACTTTATGATGTCATCATTTTTCACTGACAAATTTTAGGACTATTGAGTCTAAAGTTCTGATGAAATCTACAATTTTGTTGATTTTTGAAATCATAAAATCACTCCAGTTTTAATCTGTTTGTCCAAAACCTTTTTTGAGTTCTTTCTATGTAGCCAGGCTTGATTCTAAGCACTTTTTAGGTATTATCTCATTTCATGCTCACAATTCTAATGAGGCAAGTTATTATTCCCATATTAGAGGAAACTGAGATATAGAGAAGATGAATAACATGTACATGATCACAAGATCATGTCCAAGTTTGTAAGAGACGAGTTTGGAGTTTGAACCCAGATAATCTCATTATAGGACTTGTGGTTTTAAACACTATACTTTTCTGACACTTATAAAAATATAAAATTGGTAGTTAAAATACACTTCCAATTAAAAACCATATCTTATGGCTAGGCTTCACAAAACCTTAGACATGTGGTTTATCCTGGTTTTTCAGAGTATAAAAGGTCTTCTTTCCTTCTACTGCCTTTTAAGCAAAGGGAAGGAAATCAGTAACAACCAGCACCAACAATGAGCTAGAAACAGTGCTGTGGACTTCACATAGTCTACTTAATGTGCATAAGAATCACAAAAGGCAGGTATTTCGCTTCATTTTATAGTCAAGGAAACTGAAGTTCAGCAAAATTATGTATTTTGTCATTTGGGCAGAACTTCAGGTTTCAAACTCAGGGTTCCCTTCTCCAAACCCCAACCTTATTATGCAAACAGAGGTAGAGGTGAGGTTTGCACACAGAATGGGTAGGGTCTTAAAGATGCAGTGATAATAAACCAAATATATATATTATTAGGTAAGAAACACTATTAGTAAAGGAGTATGAGGTTAGCCCTTCAGCATTCGGATAGCTGTCTAATCTTCTGCCTCACTTGTGAAGAAATTAACCCAGAAACAGAAGGAAAGCAGGAAACGGGTGCATAAATCAGGCCCAAAGTCATTCAGATGCCCTGCTTCACAGAAAAGGCTCCAGGTGAAGCCAGACTGCCACCTCTGAACTCCATCCTGAACCTCAGTGGTCTTTGCAGCAGGTTTCTCCTGGGGGCCAGGTGCTTCCTAAGAAGTGAGCAGTGGCTTCTTTTCTCAGAGTAGCTCCATACATTCCTTCAGTTAACATAAATGAGCCCTTTGGGGTAGTATCTGTTTCTAGATAGAACCATGCCAAATTCTTTTCTACATTTTTTTCACATTTACCCAAAACGTTCTCAGCATTTTAATGTACTAAAATACTAAACAGGAGCTAGTCTTCATGTTGACCTAAAGAAAGACCAACCTTCTGACGAAAACAGTTAATTACTAGATCTGTTGTTTCTAAGTGAGCGCCTTATACTTGTTGAGTTCACTAAGAGCTTTGGGGTTTCCAAAGTGACTGAGGAAGTGCTAATTAAAGAATCCACATTTCATGTTTTCAGTGAACCACCACCTATTTGATATTAACCACATCCTTTCACTGGATCGAGTTATAACTAATCCACCTTTCAACTGGGGCATCAAAGTGTACTGAACCAGCAGGAAAGAAGCTAGAGTAATTTCAATTTGGTTATGAACTTGCTAGGAGACCCTCGTTTTCTTCCTCAGGAAAGTGGTAAAGATAAACCATGAGGGTTGTTCTGAGAACAAAATGGGATGAAAAGTGTGGACAATAATGAACATATCACATTTGTGAAATAGTAAAAGTATGTTTGTGATTTAAATGAAAGAATATATTGCATACCATGGTTTCCCTTGTTATGTTCCTTTTAGAATGTAAAACACCTGTTATATACTTCTGGTCTTTGGAAAGTGCTTACAGGATGTGAAAAGTCATTTTCCTTCTATCACTGGAGGTCTTTCATTATAGATCTCAGCTGAGAAGATTTATCTTGTATGGACTACCATATTAATGGGCTTGGGTTCCAGATCTGCTGCTATAAGATAATCCCCAAGGGAAACCGCAGGATTTGAGTTAGATACATTCATGACATCTTCAGAGAACTGATAGCTTTTCTAACCATATGACTTTTTAACCATGTGTCTTTAAAAAGCCCCGAAATTCTCAGTAGTGAGTACAACCTTTTGATAGAGACAGGCGAATTACTTGACTTGCTTTTCTAGTCATTCACACAAGAAAGCTGTGGATCTCACTCTAATAGCTTTGCTGTGGAGAACTGCAGGAAGCTTGTGTTTATCCATAGTTAGAAATGGTCTATTTGAGAATCTTGGGGAAAAAACCGTCAAATGACTCTTGGTCATAAGACCACTAACTGTCACCTGCAATGTTGCTCAGTTCAACAAATGATAAGATGGTCACAAGCTTGTTTGTCTCTACGCAGCATTTCATGAGAAAAGACCACTTTATGACACAAATGCCTTTTTAATGACTGTCTTGGCTTCATATTTGACTTGTTCTTGTTGTAGGGATTTTACATCAGTCAGTTGGTGCCAACAGATAAGCCAGCCATATTTCACACCTACCAGTTTCTCTCTTATACATGTAGTGGTCTTATCCGACCCACTGAAGGCAGCCAAGGCAAGAATGTAATCCAAGACTCCAAGAAGAGCTGGGCATTTAGACCAGTCCTTGGGAGCTGGCTGTGGCAGGTCATCCACACATTCACCACTGAAACCAATGATAGATGGATAATCCTTTCCCTCATAAAAATTCTGAATGGCTGCACTGGTGGGAGGTGGGGTGGAAAAGGTCACTTAGGAAACCCAGGCTTGACTACTATCCCTTGTAAGGATAAGTTGGTGAACACCAAATATTGATTGGGCTCCTCTTCTCTTCAATTTTGTGGGTCCTAGTGTGAGTCCAGAGCTGCCTTCCATGGAGAGATATACTGGACATGCTTTCAGGTCAATTCTATGAGTTTTATAAAACTTCCAGAGGCATGCCTTGGTAATGATTGTAAGTTACATGAGAAAGAACTCCATCCAATTGGGCTCAGGTACAGAACATGCTGGTATAAACACATGATGTCACTTTGGAGGTATGGGGCAGGGTGCCAACACAAGACATCGGCAGGACAAGCTCTGCTGAATGTTACAATTCCAAAACCTTCATGCTCCATTCTTCAGTATCTTGCAAACCACATCATAGGGAATAAACTGTTCCTGTTGACATCCTTCAAGATCATGGAAGCCAAAGCCTTGAAAGATTTTCTAGTTCAAAATGTCCAAATTACTAGAAAAGGTCATACTTCGTATTGAGGTGGACCCACTTGCAGACAATTAAATAAACAGGACAAAATAACTTTATGGAAAGACAGATTTGTTTTTAGCCAGAAAATACACATCTCTTTGTAACTTTTGCAATCTTGAAAGCATGAAGAATTCCTAACCAAAAAGTCCTTAGAACTTCCTGATGAAACAAACATCCTTGACAATAAAAATAATAGACAGTGAATCTCTAGGATGAGCTTCAGAACATTAGAAGGACGAATGGAGTACACAGTAGAAAAATAGTAAATTTTCAACACAACCGAATTCATGTTTTTCTCCTACATTGAAATCTCCCAAATTCATCAACAATCGAAATGTTCCCACTTTTATAGGTTTAGTCCTTGGATCTAGAGACATGGTATCAATTGAAATTTGGTCTTCAATTCAGGTCCTAAAGGAGCTATTGTTGTCTTTGGCAGAGAAACAACACCTAAATGCAAACACCCGTAAACGGAACCATGGAAATCTGATCCAAGCCCACAAAAGTAAAAAAGATAAGTCTAAAAATATGAAGCAACACTTCAGGCATGCACTTTCAAGATTCCAAAGCATGCTTAGGCAAAACAGGCCTGAGTCCTGAAATATTAGTCTAGAATTTGGGTCTTCATTATGCATTAAATTAGAGCTTTAAAAATATCTAAATGTGTATATGGGTATATATTGTAAATATATGTAAATATTTTGCTATGTGTTTTTAATTTTATTCTAAGGTAAATCAGAGGTGATTTTGAAAAATAACTAAAAAGATTAATTCTAGCCATTTCTAATTTTATCCTCTATTAATCTTTGAAACATATTTAGCTGAACACATTTAGAAAGAGAATGGTTCATCTGGTCTATTTTTGACACAGGCAGAATAAACTATGTCATTATGTCACCTACTATGAAATCTCAGCCTCAGTGACGTGGGCGCTTAATCATCTATCCTTTACCCAACAGGCCAAACTGGGAGGTGGGAAGTCTTCTTGTTGACTAATCCAAATACCTGCACTCCCCTCCCCCACTCCAACTTCACCATCCAGGGTAGGGTAGGTGGTAGAAACACAGAGCTGTGAATACCAAAGTTGGATCTGGAATTGAAAACTGCCCACAAGACACAAGAGAGAAGAGATAAAGAAAAAAAAAATGAAAAGATGCAGCCAAACAAACACCACGGTGTGAAACAACTGTACCTTGGCGATGGTTTTGCCGTCAGAATTGTTGTTGGAATCTTTTACAGCACTGAATGAATCTCTTCTCTGTGGGCATGGTTTCTTTTTGCGTGGTCTGCCTTTAAGATTTGGCGCTGAAAACAAATGGAGAACAATTGATATACATTTTCATTGGCATGAGTTTCCTTACTGAAAACCAAGAATCTTACAACAGTGCTCCCCCACTACATGAGCCAAGAAATGTACTCATCGGTGGTAGCCAGTCCTCGCTTTATGCTCCTCTCTCTGCAGGGTTGCCTCCTAGACAACCAGACACTCTACATTTTCCCCAAAGCTGGTCTATTACACTTTAACATGTCTAATTCATTTAATAAAATGAGCCCTTAGTTCTGAAGGATAATGATAAGGAAAATGCACTTCTCATCTTTAGAAAAGAAACACAACGCACTGGGCTAAAAAACAGCCCTGAGCCAGGCTCCAAGATTAGTCTTTGTTTTCTGTTTTGAGTCTTGTTTTCAGAAACCTAAGTGATATGCCAGCCCATTATGGTATCATAGTAAAGAAGCGTTTGTTTGAAAACATCTCTCTTTGAAAGAGGAGACATGAGCATTTTCTCAAATTATCATACAAATAAGTAGAGAGAGAGAGAGCTATAGAGCGGCATCCATGATAACAATCCAAAAAAACATTATTACATGTATTTACTAATAATGTAGCCGGCATGTTTCAAATCTAAACAAATCTGGCAGATAACATTTAAATCGGCATGCTCTCTTCTCCTGTTCTTTTTTTTTTTTTAATGACGATCTCGAGGGTTATTTAAAATAACTTTCAAAGATCACAGTGGGGTTAGCCAGGTTCCGCAGAGACGACACTTTTTAAAAGCCACAGGCAAGATGCAAATCAAAGTTATATTTCATCCTCGATGTTGAGCTCGACTACCTTTAAGATCCATACAGAAAGCAGGAAAAAAAAAAAAAAAGAAAAAGAAAAAGGCTGCTGTTTACTGAGTGCTGAGGCTGGCTGTCCGGCATCAGCTTTCACATTTAACTTCATCAGTCACCCAAGTCACGCAAAAGTAAAACAAACCAACTAAACAACTAGCCCTTGAAGAATTCCAAACGGGTGAATTACACCCCAAGCAATTTCTCTCAGACCTTTCCAGGTCCCCACACTTGTTACTCCTTTAAGGTATGATCATGACAAAGCCAAAGCTGAACAGTTCGAACTCTCGTAATTGTTGTTAATCTAACTCTTGTTCCCCAGTTAACCAGCGGTTTTCGGCCATTTAACAACATACTACTCATCTCACAAGCACAATTAATCTCACTAATTCGATTTTCTACTGGGGACGACAGGCGGCCGTTCCTAAAGCTCAGGAAAGCAGGGCTGCTTTACAATCGGGCAAAAGTTTCAAAAGTGGCTCTGGGGCTCAGGCTCAGGCTCCCTTCCTTCCCAAATCCACTCTTCCTCCTCTCATTTTCCCAAAACATTTGCCTGCAAGTCCATCCCCCAAAAAGCCAGCCTGGAAATATGAAAGGTAAACAAACAAGCTCACAAACACAAATCGAGCAAAGAGAAAGCAGCGATTACCCATTCCAGTCGACAAACATCTGCCTGATGATGTCTGTGCTCATGAAAGCTACAGCATGTGACTGGCTGCTCCCCCGCCACGTCCCTGGAAGTCTCGACTTGACTTGGTGTGGATGTCAGCCTCCCTCAGAATGAGAGCTGCGAGGCTCTGCGCTCTGCTTACAACTGCCCTCCCCCGGCAGCTCCATTACTCATGTAAACACAGAGCAGTGACTAGCACGGAGCGTGTGGGATGAGCTCTGAGGACTTTGCTGGAGTTGCCAGACTGGCAGGGAGGACTGCTCTCTCCACCTCCCTGTGCGGGGCTGGTGATCGCTTCTAGCCTGTTCGGTGGATCCTGACCTGCAGCTCCCCTGTCAGAGCCCGAGGCCACCTTCCAGGACTGACAGGGTCCTTAGCCTGGAGCCAGGGTGTGGACTCTTTTGGTCTGAAAACTGCCGTGTAGCAGAAGTGTTTCCACAACTGCTCCAAGTGCAAAGACTCTAATGACTGCCGGGGAAGGATGTGCTTTCGTGTCCCTTATCAAAATAACAGCCCAGCAGAAAGCTGACAGCAAGGAACCTGAGGCAGGTTTGAGGCATTTCACTAAAAGAAACAAAACAACATTGCCTCTGTTCTAAGACTTGTTACTATGATCTCTCCTTCAGAACAGCTCGGCAGAAAGCATTTAAAGCTAAAAGGCATTTATTTCCAGAAAAGCTTTCAAATCCCAAAGGCCTTTTAGATAGAGAGAACTCGCATCGAACAGGCTGTTTTAAATAAAGACAAAGGTTCCCGGAACTGACACTAAGTCATCTCCAAATCGGGTCTGTTTTCTCCATTCTTTTAGCTGTTTTCAGAACCCAGAGAAGCACATGTCCTTTCCCAGAAGATTCTGAGAATTACAAATTTAGAACACACCAGTACCTAATATTCTGGTCACACAAACTTCAACTCTAAATGGGATTTGATCAAGAGAAAAAAGCTTCTTGTTTCTAGTAAGGCAAGTACACGGGCTTTCAGGTTTGTTAGCTAAAATCCCACCAATCACTCAAGTCTCAAACTCAAATACCTCTTTTAGTCTGCCCGCTGAACTCCTTTTCTGACCTGTTCTTACGCCAGGTATCGCTCACTGTATTGTTTTGTACTTTAGTTGTGTTTTATAGCCTATTATTATCCTAAATTGGAGAGTCTTTGAGGGCAGGACCAGGTTGGATTCACCTCTGATCTGTCCCTGAACACACCCAAGAGGTGGCATTCATAATATGAATTTGTCGAATGAATGACTAATGAAAATACAGATGCCCACATACATCTTCTTTGTCTTTACAGGCTGGGCCTGTCAACCTGACCACATGCACACCTGTCACACTGGGCACCTCTTACATCTGCATTTGCCTTTACTACCACCTTTACTACTTACCCTTGAGCTCTAGGAACGTCAACCAGTGACTTGAGTTTGCTCTAGGAATTGGGACAGCAAACCTATGGCCTTTGGTACCTGATGACTGCTAAGCCATTGTGCCTAGCATCTAAATGGGGCCATAATCTTGTCTTACCTACAATGAATGAATGTCCCTGAGAAGCAGATGTTCAAAGTCCCTGGGGGACAGAGCATGCAGGACTGGGTGAGAGCCCCCATAATACAACCGGAGACATTCTGGATCCACAGAACCCAGGTGAAGCTTTGGGATTAAGGGTCTGGCTTTTGGGGAAAGCAAAAGTTCTGGTCCCCAGGCTACATTATTTTTTCTTTTTCCCTACAGGATTAAGAAAGCAAATAATTGGCTAGGTAGATGAGTGCAAATAAATGTTTCATGGTGTGGTGGTGGTCAGGAGTAAGGTGATCTTTAATTCTTTTACATAAGAAAACAGCTTCATCTTGACCCAGCTGCCTGGACCAACTGAAACGTGCCTTTCTCTTGACAGCTGAGGACTCGTACCTACAGAAATAACCTAAATCACAGACTCCAGAATTACACCAGCTCCAATGCTTTAGGTGAGACTGATCTCTACCAACAAAGGCATTCTGGAAGTCAGCAGTACACTGACCAATAGCATAATCGACTCAAGTCGGTTCTACCTCAAATATAGATAGATAGATAGATAGATAGATAGATAGATAGATAGATAGATAGATAGATGATAGATAGATGATAGATAGATAGATAAAATAAAGTAGTGTGGAGCAGTAAATGCAGTTACTTTTCCATGAGTGTATAATCCACCAGCCACCGGCCTGGCTCATTCAGAGTTCAATCAACGGTCTTTGCACAAATGTTTTCAATATTATACATGAATAATAATAGCTGATACTTGCAGAGCACTTTCTCTGTGCCAGCCAGCACTTTGCATAAAACTCAAAACAAGCTAACAGGAAAGTGTGATTGTCAATCGCATTTTACAGACAAGGAAGCTGAGACAGAGACAAAACTTCTTATCTCAGGTCATCCAACTGGTTACTGTTAGCAGAAGGATTGTAGCCCAGGCAACTGGACTTCAATCAGAACCCCTGCTTTAAGAAACTTTTCTCTAATAGACACAAACACACTCACTCACTCACTCACTCACAATGAGGTATTTACGTTATTAACTTGGGTTGGCAGTCACCAGGGAGTTTTCCCCAGATGAAAAGTCACAAATACCACACAGCATGAGGGCGCTGCAGCCCATCCCAGGCAACAAACAGCATCCTGCAGACTTGACAGAGAGAAGTTGCCATCAGTCCTTGGCTCAGCAGTGGGTGAAAAGACTTCCACTAAAGCCATAGAGTTCCAATACAACTTAATCAGAGCACCATGTAGCTACCCCCTTGCAGTGGGCCAGGTCTCTCCTGCCTAATCAGTGAAAGATCTCTGTGGTTTTAAAAAAATCTTTCCTCTCTGACTGCCCATCTGTTCCTCTTACTCAGAGCCATGAAGTTAACAAGTATTCACCTTTGTGAAGTCACTGCTATTTCTATAGGTGTTAATCCCAGGAGAATCAGTGACAGCCAATGCTCCAGGCTATTGACATCTAACCCGTGTGGGTTTTTTTTTTTCTTTCTTTTTTTTTTTTTAACTCTTCCACATATTAATGAATTATAGTCTCTTTTAAAGGACAATGTAGCAAAACAAAGTTTTTTTTTTTCTTAAAGTGTCTAGAAACTTAGAGTTTCAGGCATTCATTTATATATTTACTTCACAATGGGTTCTGACAAGTTATGTGTCAGCGCAGGTGTGGGAAACTTTCATCTCAACCCCAACTCTTGCAATAATAATAATAAAACAAAGGAAATGTAACCAGTTACTGGCAAAGTAAATTGCTTTTGGCTTAAATGTTCTTGTTTTTTTCTACCGTGTTCTTCCTGTCATGACTGCCCTTCTCTCTCTCTCTCTCTCTCTCTCTCTCTCTCTCTCTCTCTCTCTCTCTCTCACACACACACACACACACACACACACACACATTTATGCTCTTGAAAATACCACGAGGATAAACTATAAAAGCTGGATTGACTCATCAGTTAACAACTCTCTCTTCTCATTTTGTAGAGAGGGTTTTGTTGCCAACATAGCTACATAATCTCTTGGAGAAATTCTTTGTGATCTTCCAGTCAGAGAAAAAACTTGTTTGTTGGTGGAGACTGAAATTAGGAGAATGGAAAACCAGTCATCATTTTCCTAAGGGTCTGAACCCCAGGGTCAATGTCTAGAGGAAGTCGACAGAGCGTTAACGCATTCAATTTGCAAGTTGTGTGTGTGTGTGTGTGTGTGTGTGTTTTAAACACACTAACTCCAAGCCAGAAAACTAAACTCCACTGATTGAAGTATTAGGGCCTGACAAACATTGTTCTATGTATAGTGTACATTACTGATAATACTTTGCATTTCTGTAATGCCTTTCCTCTGAAGATATCAATTCTCTGGAACATTTTCTTTATAGACAATAATCTTAAAATACTCTGGCAAGTTTCAGCATGGAGCATTGCTCTTTCTGGAAATAAAAAACCCTACCCTAATTTAGTTACCATTTACTGTGTTCTATTTTCAATGTTTCCCTTTTGACTATTTAGAAACTTCCTCTTTCACTACAACAAAAATAGGATGAGTGTTTTTAAAGTTATTAACGTATGAATAAAAGATTAGAAACCAAGAATGGCAGAAGGCTTGATCAAAGCCACTCCTGAAATTTATGGGTGTAATAAAAGAAAGGCATTTCACAGATAATCTCTTACAGAATTTCAGTTTCAAATACTTGGGAAAAAAATAAAAGAAAAACAGAAGCTCTCAGCCCTCATTTTGGCTTTAACTTAAAGACATTTTTATTTTAAAAATTCATAAATGAGTTCCTGAAATTTTTATTTTAAATCCACAGTTGTATTCCATATACTCACTATTCTACACCTAACAGAGTGGTGCCTGAAAACTGGTGGCAGCTGGTACTCAATATCCATCAGTTGGCTGAGTCTTTCCACGAATTCACAAAGCATTACTTATAGACAGATTGAAAAATATTCACATTTACTTTTATTCTGTTTTCCTATAAACAGGCTTCCACACCCAAGAGAAATGTTTGAGAAGCAACTGTATTGTCTGAGATATGAACACACAGGACCATGCACAAACACAATTCCATTTTGTAGGACAGTCTAACCTAAATGATGAATTTAAAGCAATAGGTATGGCAAAAATAAGATACTGTAAGTGTTAACATTTTCTATAATTGTTCTGTCAGTTCCCTTTTTAAGAGTTAATTTTTTCTTAAATAAAGGTATTAAAAAGATGCGTCCAGATTTGTGAACCCAGACTAGAGCTGAACTCAAATGCTCTTGCTCCCAGATGCCACCAAGATCACACAGCCCTAACAAACACGATGAACGTGACCCACTCTGTATGTCATGACCTCTTTGAATGTTCAAGTTTGCTTTAGCCCAAGCCATATTCCGATGTTGCTTGAACCACAATTCTTGCTAACTACAGTCTGGCGTTTCCAATGAACTTCACTCTCACGGAATCCAGGTCCCTGTCTGACTCCCGTGGAAAGGTAAGTAGTTGTGTTGTTAAGAAAGAGGACAGAAAAAAAAAAAAAGAAAAAGAAACAGGCTTTATATGAGGTCCAGTCACTTTGCTCTTTGTCAGAGTCACTGAGATCCCCAAGGGCCACTAATGAGATTGGAACGTATTACTGCATTTGTCCTACCTGGGCTGTTTGGGCAGCTTAAGCCCAAAACAGCCATGGACTTCATTGACTGCTCAGCAAACCATGTAAGTAAACACTCTTGTAATCCTTTCCAAAACATGCCCAGTCTTACTCACTCCTTGTTTCATACTTGTGAATGCTGGAGCAACTGTTAATGCCCTTGATCAAAATTTTAGTAATTTCATCGGCATGTGATTTGCATAGCTATTTCCTGATCCGCCTTCTCTCTGCCCTGGAGGTCTTCATTTCTCAGAAACACTTAAACATACAGATTATTTGACTTCTCCCCTTCCCCCACCTTATAAATGAAATGTGGCTTGCTAGCTCATCTGTACTGCTAATTGGTTTAAAAGCATGTGACTCTGTGCATTCTTGCCATTAAAACACAAGCAAACCTCTTTTTCAGTGAGGTTTTACCAACAGTGATGGACAGACTTCTAGATTTACTTCCCCTCTGAGTCTTGAAGAGGGAGAGAAATTTGAATGACCAAATGTTATTGAATATTATTCTGAAATGATATAGTGGATTCCAAAGGAATGCAGAAATGTCCTAGAAGTCTATAACAGGCTTGTCTACTAGGGCATGAAGAAGAGAGGGATTACTAGAAGTTTTTCTCTATCACTTGTACAATGAGAGAAAATCTGAGAGTTAAATCTAGGTATAGAGTGAGGAGAGAGCCTAGATTTTCGGAAGATCGACTCTCTAAAGGAGAATTCTAGAAAGGGAAGGAGATTGAAATCCAGACTGTCACCTTCCCTTTGGTCTGTTCTGGAAATCCAAGTGTGCTCAGTGGAACCGTTCTCAGTGAAAGGTCCCCTCCAGCACCTGTAAGGAGATGGAGGTGGCGGTTCATAGCTGCTTTGCAAAGGCTTTTTCGTCTTCAGGGTAATGAGGCCTACCCACCAGAAGCCTATCGAAGAGTCTTTTGTATTAGAATTCCAAATATTCTGTAAAGAGACATCAAGTCACAGTAGGTGCCTTGCTTGGTCCTTCAGGTATAGATGGCAGTGTTGTCTAGATGTTAATACTGCACACTAAGGATCTGATTTCCTTCCTCAGCTGCAAGGTCTTGTGATGAAATCTCAAACTCAGCAAAATAAAAAAAATGGACTCTAAAAATGCCATAGTGGCTCACACTTCCACTTTCACCTCTACAGGACAATTCGTTTCTCCTCCACAGATGTCAGGCCCCAGATCCCAGGCTCCTCCCTTAATGGGAAAGATGATGTTAGGAAAAAAACTGCCTGGAAACTATTATAATTAGAATAAGTGTGTTGTTTCAATGCTCATGATGTACTTTTTCTTAAGATTTCGAAATAACTCATGTTTCCATTTTTTGAAAACTATTCAATAAACACAGATTTAGTCTTTCTTAGTATGATTACCTATAATAAGAATAGAATATTAATTTAAGATATTTGTTTCTTTTTTTAGGTTATTTAAAGACCCACTCTGGAAATGCTTTTTATGGGCACTTTGATTTCTATAATTTATGAAGTTTATAAAGATAGGACCTTTTAAACATAAAGGATTTTTCTCTCTCTCTCTCTCTCTCTCTCTCTCTCTCTCTCTCTCTCCCCCTCCCTCTCTCTCTCCTATTACAGTCAATAAATCCGCTTATTCTAGTCCATGATTGATATGTTCTATGGTGTTACTATTGAACATGACAGCACAGAAGTGAAAGCTACATTTTTGTATTGAATAGCTTGGCAAGGAGCAGTAAATATCAGAACAGTTTTTAAACTCATATATAAACAGAACATTCTTGTTCAGCCATTTCTCCAGGTTTGGAAATGAGATATTCCATTTTCAACATTGAGGATAATTGATTTGCTACATCTCTGAAAAAACATTCCCCACTTGGAAACAAGTAAAAGTGACTCTGTGTGTGTGTGTGTGTCTGTTAACATGGAGATATTTAACTTCTTACAGACTTGGACTAATATGAGAGACACTTTGGTTTTTTAAACACATACACATAAGAAAAAGTAAAAGGTCATCAAGTAATAAGTTCCCAATTTCTTTTTAAATAAAATCACAAAAGAATGTATACTTAAAGATTCTCCACTCTCTCTGTTTTCTACATTTCAGAAAAAAATAATTCAGAAAGTAGAATAGTATCTTACTTAAAAGTAAAAAGATGACTATTCTTGCTTGTCTGAGACATTTTTCTTTGCTCAGGTACATCCCTCTCCTCTTATCCCCCTTTTATGAGCTCCCAGTGCCACCCCTGAGCTTTATTTGTTTGTGGATATATAGAAGCCACAATACTAGAAAATGACTTTAAAAGCTGTACTGTGATGCCAACGAGCTCACTGATGGTAGAAAAGAAAGTGTGTTCGAGTAGGATGAAGTGTTCAAGGAGAATCCACAACGAGAAGAGAAGGGTCTGGGTTGTGTGTGGGGAAGCTGTGACAAGGCCCATAAAACTTGATGATATATTAAATAAGCACAATTAGAGTGCTCAGTGAATCAGAATGAGTGTAGAGAAACAACGAACAGATACCATCAGAAATCCTAATGTAAATCTTACAGTGAACAGAGAATACACAGACGAGGTTAGCACTTCTTCCCCTTTTTTCAGAATAAGATAAAACATTTCTGTGACTGTTTAGATCTGCTGTGTCTATGGTCACCACTAGCCACGTGGGGCGACTGAGTTTTTGAAATATGCCTAGTCCAAAACTGAGATGTGCCACAAGTGTAAAATATACACTAGATTGCCAATATAATACAAAAAAATAAAAAAATAAAAATAAAAAATAAAAAGAAAAAAACGAATGTCTCATTAATAACAGTTCATACTGATTATATATTGAAATAATATTTTAGATGTACTGGATTAAATAAAATATATTATTAAAATTAATTTGACCTGTTTCTTTTTACCTTTTAATGCAGTTACTAGAAAATTTTAAACTGCATGTGGTTTGCATTATCCTTCTCTTGAGTGATGCTGGTTTAGTCAATAATTCAAGGTTATGATTACAGATATGTCCTTGGAAATATGTATTAAAGAGCAGACTGAACAAAATTAACAACTGAAGCTAGAATAATCAGCAAAAGTGATGATCTGACGTTTCAATATAATTTAGAATTTTATTCACTGTTATGGAAAACAGTCATACATAGATGTTAGTATCTGAAAATTGTGCTGAAGCTGAGAAGTCTCCTTCATAAAATTCAAATCTGGTAATCATTGACTCAAGGTTACTTAATGGCCCTGATGAAGATGTCATTTCATTAACTTTCTTGACTAAGATTTCAAAGCAAATATTAAGCCTGGACAACAGACTTGGGAGAAATGGGGAACAGAGAGAGAAACAGAGAGGCTGTCTAGCTATTTATTTTACTAATCTCTTCTGCTACTAATATAGGTTGGGTATAATATAAGTCATTTGCAATCTGAATAAGAGAAAATAGATTTTGAGTGATTTGGGCTGTTTGGAAGGTAAAATCTTCTTAACCACAAATTATTCAATAAATTCATGGTCTGATTGTGTTCTCATTTTTGGAGATTTCCAAGTAAGTAGAGAGATCAGATATAGTCAATTCTAAAGGCAAGGGCATAGCTTTCTGGCTTGGCCAAGATGGTTCAAGTCCCACAGCTTTATAAGACCAAAAGTGAAGTTACTCATTGAAGATGAGCTCCAATTAGCCCCCAAAAGTTAAAAGAACAAAAAGGTTTGAACTTTAGGGGGCAGAGGAGGAGACACATTCTTTCTCGAACCATTCTTAGCTCCAAAATACCATGGAGCATCACTCTGAGAGGATGGCTGCTCAATGCCCAGTTGGCCCAGTGTCCTGTCCTCTGAAATAACTGGTAGTAGCTAAAAACAAATCTTATTTTTGCCCCCCCACACCCTGCCACTTTTTGATTCCTATGGTGGCAGCAACACAGAAATATTAAGTAGACATTACCAGCTCTCCAAATATAACATGCCAATCAAAGCGCTACACACCCATCTAGAGTCTTTTTGGAAACCTCCTTTACCCCCTCCTTTTAGGGTTTCTGTTGTAAAAATGAAGGAACAACAATGGTAGCAGTGGAAATAAGCTTAGGAAATACTTTCTTTACTCAGAAGACAAGAGTTGCTATAACATTTTAGGCAGTAACATGCAGAGAGATTAAGCCCCAAATCCCTGCAACATCAACAAAACGAGCAATGAATATTCAACCTTCTACCATCTGATACTTAAAACATAATAATTTTATGAAATTGGTGGGTTCAACCTACATCCAGCAAAACAGTCTGCACACCTCTGGCATGTTTCTGACATCTAAGTATAGCAGTATTTGTCTTTGTCCTCCATACTCTTTTATAGCACATGGTATGCATATTTCAGCGTCCAACATTATTAACTCATGACCAACTGTCAGCTGATGGTTATCTAACACATGGGGTCTCCACAAAAGGGATCCTTATTTGGGCAAAAGCACTTGTCTGCACAGTCTGTCTATATTTTCCCTCAGAAGACCTTTATTTGGATTATTATTGCTGTAAGTAGAAACTCAGGCTGCCTGTGTGGCAATCAGAAGGCGGGAGAGAAATCCTTAGCAAGTTAAAACACTTAGCTGACATTAAGACCATTTTCTAGCTTTGTTAGCTGAAAGTAAACTCTCGGTTGCCCTCTCGTGGTTAATCTATGTGATGTCATGAGAAAATCAAAAAAACCCACAAACATGAGAGTTTAATCAAATACAGGTAAGAACATTAATCCTTGACAGAAAGAGTCACAAACTTATGCTGTTTTATATGTTTTGGAATTTACATTTAGCAGCCCTCCCATGCGGAGAAGGGTGGGAATGGGGGGTGGGACTCATAATATGAAAATTAGAACTCTGTCTTTTTGAAATACAATTATAATAACTTCACTATGTTTACAGTTGTAACTGTTAGATGTATGACAACTGATTTTTATGAGATTTTGAACCTTAAAAAACAATCGTGCCCACATTTTAAAAGTTCCTTCATAACCAAAAATAGACTGATGTTCCAACTATTTTGGAATTATAGGAACCAAGGAAAGAAGTCTGAATAATTTCCTAATATGGAAGAAATCACTTAAAAAAATAAAATAAAGAACAGTTTATTTGTTTCTGACAATAGGCAACATATGGAAACTTGGAATTTATAGAACTAAGTGTAGGTACTGAATTTATCCATAAGCTCTAAAAACTAAATTTCATAAAAATCTGAACTCCAAGTTTAATCATCGATTACCCAATTTGGTATTTAATTTTAATTTTTAAAAACATCGCTTAAAATTTCTGCTGTATGCCTTTTGACAATTTCCTGCCAAACAGGCTCATCCCCCCAAAGCAAACAAACCTGGTATTAAAACAGACTAAGCAGTTAAAAAAAAAAAAAAGCTGGGGGCAAAGTACATGAGATCATAAACTATTTTTTACCTTATTACCAGTAAATGCACCCTTTCCCTTTTTTATGTCTTCTCTGTAGATAAAAGCCTCTCCTCCAACTGGTATTAACAAAAATGCTCTGTATTTTTAATATGATTTTAGGGGAAGATTAATCTTAACTTGGCTTTTCCACTCACACGTGCAAGTTCAGTTTTGCAACAACAGTTGTTTGGTTTTGTCTTTGAATTAGCAAAGTTCTTAAAGTAATTTTACTACAAAATTAAACAGCTGTGAGTTCTTTAGCAAACATGATGATTCTTGTTCTTCTTTGTTCTATTGTGCAAGCTGAAATACCCTTTCTTTCATGTCTTTTTATTCCAAAATGAATTCCCTAGTTAGCTTTGTTTAGCTTTTAAAAAATAATAATAATAATAAAGGAGGGGGGGGCAGAATTTGTTGACCTCTGAAATTCATCAGCGTTTGAGAACAGGGCGTTTACACAAGGTGCATACTCAAAAGGGCTTTTGTTTAATTCCTATTATGGAATGGAAAATGATATTCTGCCCCAATATAATGCCAATCTTTGGGTACAACAAAGCTGTTGGCAAATATTTCTGTGAACGAAGGCATCTTATGCCTATTTTGCAGATGAGAAAACTGAAACATGGATTAGTGATGAGGAAGGGAGGAACTAAGTAAGAGGTTGTAGAGGCTGGAATTAAATTTAGAATTTGACTCCTAGCCCAGGACTCTAACCACGTGAGGGCTCTGACTCTTTGGAATCAACAGATGAGCAATTTTAAAACATTCTTTTGACATTATTAACCACAGCCTCAGGGCTCAGGGAAGTGGGGGTTGGGGGTGGGGCCTGGAAACAATACAGAGCTGCTAAGTGACAGCCTCTTGCGACATTGCTAATAAAATGGATTACTTGATCCTTACCACCATATATTCTAGGAATATTTAGAGGCTTAACAATTTCTTTTGTATCTTAAAAAATAAAAATCTAGATTCCAGTACTAGTGTAAATGGCCTCCTGAAATAGACAGAGGCAGAGAATCATTACAAGACATGAAATGCGGAAAGTGGTTGTTGGCTTTTCAAATGGATTTGAAACCAAAAGATTACTGCAAGGAGTTGGTGAATCCACAGATGTGATGACAGTAGGATTCTTCGTTTGAGTAATTTTCTGAAATGAGAAAATTCCAAAGCTTAAGGAGAGCCTAAGCTCTAGCCCAAACCCTTACTTAATACATGTAAGAAAAGAGAGGCCCAGAGAGTCTGCAATTTGCCCAAAGTCACACAGTTGGCAGCAGAGCTGTGATAGACACTGGTGTCTATTGGCTGCATGGCATCAGCAGCAGTGCCTTGGCAGCAGATGGCTTTTCAATGGGCCCTGAATACCTCCTCTTGGGTCTCTGCAGGGTGAGTGTTGCCATCCCAAGACCACATTATTAAAACACACTTTCCAAGGAACTGCAATTAATAAAGTCAAATGGGAGCTGACAAGGACATTCCCACTGTGTTCCAAAGCCAAAACATACAACTGAGAAAGCTCACTTGGAGCACACGGGCCGTGGGTCCTTCTGGCGGGACTTCTGTGTACCACACTCCCAGCTGTTTGCTCAGACCCAAATGGGAGGGACTAAGAGGAAAGCACTTGCGAAGCCATCAGGGCAGTCCTCCAGCATTTGGAGTCAGTGCTTGCCACCTGCTTGCTTTCGTTGGTCCGTGCTGAATGAGGCTCCCTGGATGAAGATAGGCCTCAGGAATTAAAGACCTCTGTGGGCCGGGAGAAATGGACCACAGCCTACCTTGCTTTGGAGCATCCTTGTTACCTTCTAAGAATAACAAATGCCTTAGAGGTCTCACGTAGGACTTCACACATGTATGCCCATGCTCCTGAGCTTCCACAAACAGCAATACCCGTCCTTTTGGACTTTTGTCCCTCCTGTCCCAACTCCTACTTCCTAGGAGTCAACTTTCCTAGACTTACATGAGAACCACATCCCCTAGAAAGCTACCTTATTCTCCCTCATCTCTAGCTGTGGGAGGAAACCTACGTCCTTAGCTTCTAATATCAGGTGTGCTTCTATGGTAGCACCCACCACCCTGGATTAAAATTGTGTGTCCTCTGTCCCTCACGAGAGATGATGTCTGTCTTAGTCACTGTAACATCTTCTTAGTAGGTGCTCAATAAACATTTACTCTGTATTATATTTCGAAAGCAGTGTCTGGTCCTTAATTAGAGTCTAGTAAAAATTTATTGAACTGCACTGACTGCTGATCCCACTGGAGAAAAGAAATACTTTTGAAGAGGGCAGGTGGCTGGGCTGGGGGTTCACTTTCTTGTTCGTAGTACCTTCCTTGTCATGACTGCCATTAATAAGGGGGGAAAATGGACATTCACCTTTTAATTTTCACTATGTAATTCTGAGACCCAGCTATTGCCAATTACTTAATTGCTTAACAGAAATCTATCCTGCCTGTGAATCTATAGATCTAACTTGTTCTGCTGAGAATCTCTAGTCCACATTGATGCTTGCTCTCTTGGAGAACACTAAACAGAGAAAAGTCAGCATACTGAAGAGAAATAAAGACCCTGGGGAATATGGCAGATCGTTTAGTGAGAATTACTTTTTAAGAAATCCCCTCCCTGCAAAGGTGCCTTTAAAAAATGTGCCTGCAGACAAAAGTCTGGGCAAATCCATAATGTAGAGATTAAATTTAAATTCTAATAAAGATTTTTAACAAAGATCAATAAAATAGGAGATTGATCTGCAGTTATAAGTTCTCAGTAATGGGATAGTCTCGAAATTTCATAAATAATGCTTTTATCTTGATTGCAAAATAATCCCCTGCCACAAAAACAAGGAGAATCAAGGTAGAAAATTGTTCAGTGGGAATTAAAATGTCACACTTTACACAGAATAAAGCATTGCAATCACCAGGGAAACACACATTGCAAATGTGTTAACACAAAATTACATACATCACTTAATTATATAAGCACATAGCTCCTGAGTAACCCATTAGCTAAACATGTCGGGTTGCGGTTGAATATATACATGCAATATTTTTAGCACAGAGGGGATGTAACTATGTCAGGCCTGGCACCGTAAAGCCTGAGATGGCAAGTGCTATTAAACTGAGATGCAATCATGTTGAAAAGGAAACATTAACAAACAGCAGACAATTGAGAAGAAAATACAGTGAGCTATGTTCTACTGCACGTTCTTCCAAAACCTTATATAACTATTCATTGTCTATTTCATCTGGCTTGCATCCCGGGTTTTTTCTATGCTATACTAATTTTATAATAATAAACTGCTATATCAGTTTTATGAAATCACGCAAGCAGAGAGGTTGCACATGACATTACATCTGATTATCTTCATCAGCAAAGAACAACAGTCTGAAATTAAACACAGTATCACGCAAAATCATCTACTTTGCTTCAAACGTCCCCTAGAGCTCGCTTCTGAAAAAAGATACAGCATCTTTCCTTTCATCTCCAAAACGTCAGTGAAGTTGGTAAAATTGCTGCTGGCTATCCAAGTTTCACAATGAAGTAAAGAGGGCACAGACTTTGAAAAGAGGCCGTTCTTCACTAACTTCATAAACCAGGTAACTGTATAGCCCTCAGAAAAAGTCATTGTCTCTTTCTGAGGTTGAATTTGCCCATTTGTCACAAGAGGATTATATTTCTATCTTGAAAAATTATTCTGGAGAAAGACTATGATTGAGATAAAATGAGACTACATGCCTAACACATTATTCAGCATCCAGAAGACACTAATAAACGGTGGATGCCATTATTATCACTATTATATGCACAGACACATGGAAATAATACATCAACTCAAGCATTTCAAGAGGCCAGTAGTTCTCTGGCAGGAGAATTATTTACACCCTGGAAAATCCCTAATTCTCAGGACAGAGGTAAGTACCTTGTAGAATCCAGGAAGAAAAAATAAGTACAATAAAGGGTAGACCATTTGACACAAGTATCTGGTATACCTCCTAGGAAGCTGACTGTTGTCTATTCTAGCAGAGCCTTCCAACATGGAGGCAATAACTAGATTGTTAAAAGAGGAGACCGTCTTAGTGATGATTGATCCTGTATTTTGGTCAACTTTAAATCTCAAAACAAAAAGCAAAGAGAGGAGATTACCACCATAAGGTGTTAAATAAATAGAACCACTCCACCCTACACCAAATGAAGACTATGCCAAGTATCTTCATTCTCTAAAATAGTTGAGCATTTCTGAAGCCTTCGGGCTCATCTGGATCTCTTATATCTTGTACATCATACAGAGGAACTCAGGCCATTGTAGGAGCTCAACAAGTAGACAATAAATCGATTGGAACTGAATGTGGTTGGCCAACAGGAGAAGCAACATATTGTTTGTAGGAGTCCCAGCATACACAAATCTATGGTAAGGTTGAACCCCAGATAGGGTCCAAGGCTTTTTCTCTGGGGTTTTCACTGAAACACTCCTATTAATCAAATCTCATTTTAAATAAGCCATTACATGGCAGAAGAGCAAATTCTATCTATATAGAAGACAGGGAAGTCACTTAGGAGGAGAAAAAGGGGTCATTTAAGAAAAAGCCTTTAAGGTCCTGGTTTTGCTTCTTATATCTAGCTAGTGTTTGTTGACTCAATAAATATTTGTTGAGTGCCTGATCCTGTGCTAGTCCACCTGGGGATAAAACAGAGAAGACAACACAGTTCCTGACTTTCAGTTCACATTTTTATTGATTTTGAATACATATCTCACTCACCAGGCCTCAGTTCCCTCATGTATGTTAGAGGTTCATTAGACAAGATTCATGGACCAAATCTGCACAGTGGCTTAGTTTATTTGGCTTGAACATTTTTTTATTATTGTTAACAATTGAAAGTAATGAGATGTCCACTTAAAAATTGGTATGTCTGGCTTTTCTTAAAAAGTTGAGGGATCTGACAACACTGGGCTCCTATGCCTACAACACAACAAAAGTATGGAGCTGAAAAGCAGCTGCTCTTTGGACAGAGTGGGTATCCTCATTTATTACAGGCCCTACTTGCCCTTTTCTCTCTAGGTTCTCTGCTGGCACCTCTGAGTATTGGAATTTGTGACCTCTAATCTGGAAGACCCTTTAGGATCTTTTCAGTTTGAATAAGGTTTGACTGTGAGAGCCACCCAATGGTATAAATCGGTAACCTGAAAAGAGGAGCTTAATTCCTTGATTAGCCCAGGCTCTTCACCTAGTGGTCTCAGTCCAAAGGTTGCAAGATCCTAAATTAGGTTACCAGAGGTGGTGTTATAATCCTCCTTCTTAAGAGTTTTCCAAACCTCCATTATCTACACATCCCTCTGAGATTAGGTAGGAGGCAGTCCCGCCTGGAGGCAGAAAAGAAGACCATACTACACTTAGAGGTTCCTCTTATATCTTACATATTCCCTCTTTCATGTGTCCAAGATGAACAGGACACTTCAGTGAGTGTCTAAGGAGACCAGACCAGATTTTGGTACTCTTAAAGATGCAGAGCCTGATTCCCGGAGGATCTGCTTTGAAACTGATATCAGAAATCTGGTCATCTCAGCTGCAGCTCAAACTGCATTTGCTCTTCATTCATTTGAGACCCTTTGAGCTCCAAAAATGCTTCTTGATGGTTGCTAGGCAACTATTGTTGAGTACATGAAAGAGGCAATAATGTGAACATTTTTAAAAATGGGGAAAAGAATGTTTAAAACAGAGGACATAGCCATACCTAAAATGAAACATTTCCTCCTTAGGTAGCTGTTTAGAATAGGGACACTGCAGGCTGCTGGCTTCTGTAGGTCAGGGGGTCAGATGATTCACCAAAAATTACTCTTCTACACTTCTCTGTCTCTTCTATCCTCCCTCTTCAGCCCATAATTCAGTAAGTAGCTTCATCTTATAACAAAGTCTCACTCACAGAATAACTGGGACTTGTCTCATTAAGCATTCTCTGCTTTTCCTGTTGTGTGGTTCTTCCTTGACCATATTTTTCTTGACATGTGTATTTCATACTTGCATATCATCAGGGCGGGACAACTTGTGGCTTGTCAATTATTACATCTAACTTTAGAACTTATCATAGAGCAATCAACTCTTTCTCTGACCCAAATGGAAACAGTAAAAACGCTCCTATTTTCCACATCAAAGACTAAGCTTTCCACCAATGCCAAATGCTCTGTGCTTCTTACCAGTAAATGCAGATTTTATAGTGTGTTTTCCCCACATTTTTTTAACATTCCAATGTCATGATCAAGCTACATAGACTTCTATAAATTGAGTCAAATGTCTAAACTAAACTAAACGAGGGCAGAACTTGTGGCAAGGTCATATCCCTCTTTTATTAGATATGAAATAAAGAAAAATAATTTTCAATCAGCATAGAGTCCTAAGGGTAAACTGTCTATTTATATACTCTTTCCACTATATGGTTCACATGGGTAACTAGTTTCATCATCTGTAAAATGGAGAAAATGATTCAGGGCTCAGAAGAGTTCCTGGCACATGGTAACCAGCATATAATAAAATAATAATAATAATAATAATTATTATTATTATTTTTTTTCTGGGTCATAGATTCTACATTTGACTTTCCACTATTTGGTAAATTCCAATCAAACATTATGTCTTCCCTATGAAATCAATTTGGAAAAATATTGAGGGTAGTAGGAAAAAAACAGGATGTTATCAGAGATAAAAATATATTAAAATAAATATATATGGCTCTACATTTTCAAGTTGATTTTTGGAAAGCCACCAAGGCAACATAGTATACCTAGTATTGAGAGTGGTCTGTATGATGTGTGCAAAGGTGGGAGGGGAGAAAAATAATAAAAATGGAGAACATCAGGGAATATTCTTTACGGATAAATCCTAGGTCTCTCTGTGCACCTATTTCCACCTCAAACTGTCCCACAAACAATTCTAGAGAGCAAATGGAGGCTAGCAGATCCCCCGTGATTTATGGTGAATCTCTAACAAGTGTTTTATTCCAGCCACTGTGCTAAGAGTATTATGTGCAGCAGTTTACTTAATCCTCATATAACATCCCCTTGAGATGGGGAATGTCATTATTGTCAATTTAAAAATGAGGAAATTGAGGCTTAGAGAGGTTAAGTAATTTTCCCAGGAGCACAAAGGTGGTAAGAGTGAGTGGAGACTGAGACCCAGACACACATGTCTTCAGAGTTCATCTTCTTGGCATGGTGCTAACGGCCTCTACAAGCATCCTGTTCAAAGACCCTACTGGAGAACAGACACTACTGAGAGAGACAATGTGGTGACAACTGGCACACACTTAACGTATGACTGTTCACTCAATACTATGAACTAGTATTTTTGTGCTTATGTAACTCCTTCCAGCCAAGAAAGAAACAAGCCCAAGCTTGTTCATTCTTCTCCATCCCACACATCATTAATGGAAACATCTTATTCTGAGCTAAGGTAAATATAATACTGGAGTTAAGAATTCTTCTGAACAAATATTTCTTGGGCACCACTTAGCCTTATGAAGGTCACCAAACAAACACAGACAGAATCCTTGCTTCCTAGGGAAGTAGCACTGAGTTTGTTTGCTGGGAGTTAGTGCTGAAACATCCCTCCAACATTCCCTGGTTGCCTAGGATATGGAAGCAGCATACTTGGGACACAGTGGTTTCCAAGACATCCTTTGGTCTTACTTGCAAACCTGAGGTTCTGGCATAGAAAATTGAGAAACATGGTAACATGAATGGCTAGGTGTTATCAACCAGCAAGGGTAGAAGCGCTGTGAACATCATGGGGTGCTGAACTCAGGGAAACAGCAGGAATGACCTCCCTGAGGAAGTGATGTGTAAGCTGAGATCTGCAGGATGGAAGAAGTTGGCACGTTTGAGGGGTAAGACAATAACCGGATGGTTTCTTTTCCAGGAAGGACATGTGCAAAGGTGTTTAGATTCAAGGGAGAGAAAGGCAAGGTCAAGAAAGTAAAAAAAAAGTCCCACATTGCTGGGCAATAGAGAGCACAAGGAAGGGACCAGTATCCTCCTACTAGACACTTAGCGATAGACAAACGCATCACTCTGGTGAAGACCTTCTTTGTTGCAGGCCTTCAGGAGACACAGAAGGATTCAAGGAGGTTGGCGCAGGGCTGTGGCAGGATAAGGCTTGATAGTTGGGCAGGGTTAGGAGAGAAGGCAGAAGGAAGAGAGGAAAATCAGACTGTTTTCTTGCTCTTTCATTCTGTTATTATGAACAAAGGGGGAGACCAACTAGGATGCCTCACCAAGAGCCTCCTTACCCCTGTCTCTGTGATACAACTCTACATTTGTAGGTGTCATTCTCGGTGATAAAGGGCTCACAATTACTCCTTTCATTCTCCACTATCCCCTATTCAGCTCCTTTTGCTGGCTGATGATGCCTGTGTTAATATGTGATTCTTCGTTTATTCATTTTCAGCTAGTAAACAATTTTTAATTAGCTTGCTCTTTATTACGGACACAGAACAGGTTATTAACTAGGTGCATCTTTGGGTCTTTAAAAAGAGTGAAAAAGACATAATCAATCTGTGTGTGATGTTTAGGGGTTTAATTGGTATTAGTCAACATCTTTGGAGCAAATCTCATCAAGTTCCATTTTTAAGCCCTGACTCAACAATCTCACAAGGCAGAAGGGAAGAGTGAGATTAATATATTAGTCACTTGTAAAACTTGCCAGTCTCTCAATTACATTAAAATATTCCAGTAAAATATTCAAGGGAATAAAAAAAAAGTGTCTTCCTCTCTATCTATTGAATCAGAGAAGGATTCACTTAGCCTCTATCACAGATTTGTTAAATTCCAGCATATCAATGTAAGTTCTTCAAAGGCCAGCATTGTACTATGTCCTTTATTGTACTAGTCCTATATCTGTACATTGGGCTACAAATAATTACGTGGTTGCTTATCAACAGCTATTGGTTGGACACATGAATAAATGAACAAACTACTGTGTACACAAGTATCTGCTACTATGTAATGCAGGAAAGTAGGGTAACAAAAGAACCACATGAGTTCCCAGTGAGGAGGAGGAGAAGCCTTTGAGTCACCCCATTTGGCAGTCCTGCTGCAGCCATTTGTTCTGTATGGTTTCATTTCTTGCATCAGGAATGTGTATAACTACTCAGCATGAGTCTGACTTCACTTATGGAAAAATCACCTGGGATCTGGACCCAACTGCAAGGAGTGAGAAGGAGGTAAATGAGTGGTATCAACAACTTAATATAAAGCCAGTCCTTTAGGTGTTACTTGGGTATTTTTTAATTATCCATTCTGAGGCACTTAATCAGAATTTGCAAGCTTAAGGTATCTGGTGTGAATCTTCGGCAGATGCACCAAACACTTCTAGAGCATCTACTCAATGAAAACCATTTTGGAATATATTTATCAAAATATTTTAGAAATTTTTTCAGTTTACCAAAGTTAAAAATGCAAATATACTTTTCTTTTGCTTTATTTCCACTGGCTTGGAATAACCTGCTTGATTAGACACACAAAAATTAAAGGATGTATATAAACATAGGTGCTATAATATAGTCAAAAGTTATAACTACACTTGTCAACATGCAGTGACTTGATCAAGAGTGATTTGTATTTAGCATTTTTTTCTAATTATACCTCTGTTGTAATATCTAGCAGTTATTGCAGGAAGTACATAAGCAGACATAGGTCATCTAGCTAATTTCAAGGCAACAGATGCCAACTGTGGATACAGTAGCAAGACCACAACTTAAGTACAAATGCCTAAACTTGTTACAGGGAAATTTATAACAAGTTAAGGCAGACAAACAAATCCAGATTGCCTTTCCTTAAAGCCATTAGAAATGACCTCCAATCTCCTCTTTGTCCCCCTCCCTTGCAAATTCTCTTTAAAGATACCCTTGTAAATCTGCTCAAAATAATGTCACTAAATTCTATGGCCAAGATAAAGAGGTTCCTTAACTGTGATTTGTTGCAACAAAAAATGAGGCACAGATGAATCACAAAGATGTAAGATTGGGAACTGTGTGGAAAACACGGTGATGGATGACACATCTCATTAAATATAATTTTATGTGATTGGTTACTGTATTACCCTGTTAATTGATTTATATACACTTTAGGAAGCTTTTTACTGTTTAGAATGTAATTATATACTTTATAATTGAGTACATAGTTGATTAATTACAATGTTTATGGTCATTTCAACTAAAAGCTGGATATCAGGCCCATAGTCAGGAACCTACCCTCCCCACCTTTAAACACTGCTTCTACAAATAATATTCAATGAAAGTGAATTATACTTAATCTAAAGACTTTTACTTACAGCACTGTTTCCAGTGGGACATTTATAAGTAGTAATCAACGGGCTATGTCTTCTGGGGAGAATCGTCTATTCCTAAGTATCTTTGGTACAGGGTCAGTCTCAATATTTTGAAAAGTTCTTTCCAAACAATTTTAGAACAAGAAAAGAAATATCAATACAGATCATTTGTGCCCAGTAGGAACTCAGTCAATATCTACCCATGAAAACTTTTCTGGATTTTCTTCAATTCAATGTTTTGGTAGCTTTTGTGTTCTTTAAGAAGAACAATAAAAAGTTAATCTCGCTCCTTAAGGGGGAAAAAAAAATCAGAAAACATAATTTCATCAAATTTCCTTCAAAGGAATTTCTTTTCTGGCTTATCTGCTGAAAGCTGCTTAAGATATGGTAGTCAATATCAATAAGGAAACATTTGACCCAAAGAGATAAAGTCTGGAGGTATGATCATTTGATGAATGGTTTGCCCTTATCAGCTTGTAATTGCTATTATAAACCCAACAGAAAGGTTCCCTTCCACTCTCTTTTCTGAAATAAGCCTCAAAGAAAAAGGAGTGGTGGTGTCACCTTAAGCCTCAGGCATCGAGCATGTACAGTAGCCACTGATTGCCACAAAGACAGCAGGTGTTGCCTTAGTCAAAATTTAGTCTCTGAAGGGTTACATTTTATAGCCTATGATACATTTGTTCATACATTATTTCATTTAATCCTTACAGCAATCTTTTGGGGTTTGTAGCTCTTATCATGACCTGATACACACACACACACACACACACACACACACACACACACACACACACACAACTTGCTTACTATTTGTATACCTTGACTCTAGACTTCAGGAGGGCAAGGACTTATGAATGTTTAATCCACTAAGGTTGACTCAGGGTTTAATGCAATGTTTGGTACATAATAAGTTCTCCCTAAATATATTTGTTGAATTGACAAATGATGACCTTAACTGAAAGAATAGTTGGATGGATGAATAAATGCACTCTGCTGAGGGGATTATCATGTTCATTTTAAAGCTAAGGAAACTAAGGCTTGAACATGAAGCTGCTTATGCAGAGGGGGCTGGCACTTAAGTCTATGTCCATGTCTGTCATATTTTTGTGTGGATTTTGCTGAGGATAATAAGTCTTTTATCTTCATCCAATACACAAAATGATGAAACAGGAGAGGGTACACCACCACCTCAATCTCTGTGTAACCTTAATCATAACTGTTATTGCTATCGTTTTAAGACTACTATACCAGAAGCACAGTGATCAACATTTTCCATACATTATCTTGGCCAATCTTTAGCACAACCATGGGAAACAAGTATTATTATTCTTGTATATGAGATGAAAAAACTCAACAAAGTTAACTAATTTAACAAACAACAAAATGAACAAGAAAGTAGCAGACAAAGCATTACAGAAACCTGAGGATAAATTTCCTAAACCCTTATTACCCAAAGATGAGTAGACAACAGCAATGGCAAAGTGATGGCTTCATTTCTAAGGGCCACAAGAAGCCTCTAGCTCAGTATCCATTACTGGAACACAAGATAAACAGCAGTGGTTGAATCAAATACTGATTTATTCCAGACTCTTCTACCAACACATTTTTTCCAAGAGTCCCAATTACACTCTTTCTGAATCTGTGGTAATGGGCTCATATTATTTCCCTCCATTTACTCATAAAGGACACTTGGAGAAACAAGGAGAAAATTATGTTTACCAGCTAAATTCTACTGTGACAGTTTAGGAGACAGATCACTGATGCAAAAAATTACCCATAAAGCCCTCATAACCTCCAACCAAAGTTTTCATGTCTGTGGATTAGTGGCTTTGTATTCTTAGATAATTTTACCCACAACTCCACCAATCCCAGTAGGCTGTAAAGAGTAGCTGCTCTGACTGCCCTCCCTTAGAGGTGGACAAAAAGATTCATCAGGTTAAAAATTATCAACACAAGTGTGCCAAACAGTGTAGATATACCTAAGCCTTCTCTATCCCTTTCTAAGTTAAAGATCTTCCAGGTAGTTGCCCTGACCATGCGGGCCATAATTATTATCTTCTTTTCATTTGCATGTAGTCTTCATAGCACAGCTAGCTCCTTATTCTTCTATGCACAATTTGTTTTATGAATCAGTTCAAATATATTTACTTAGTTTCCCAGGTAGCCTGTGTTCTCCAGTGTGCCTAGGGCATAGTTCAGAACACCTATCACTTGTGGCTTGACTGAGATCAGAAATATCCTTCTTAAATTTGTCCAAAAGCATTATTCTTATTAATTTAATAAGTAAGGCTTCCCTTCACTTAATCACCGTCATGTTTTACTCTCTGTCTTTCTATTCAGAGTCACAGCTATCATATCCTTCTTTATACTCCCCAACTCCCATTCTGCCCTCTTTTTCCCAGATCTGAACCAGAATCTATTGCTTGTGATTTGATGGTCTGCTCTAAATCTTTAGCATCTTCCCCCACCAAATCAACTTTAAACTGATCAATCCTTTTGGCTCTTCAGTATTTCATTCTCCTGGAATAAGAATATGCCTCAAAATGTGGCGATGACCTGCTTATGTGTGTATAAAATGCTCCTCATCAAGTAGCTGTGTGTAGGATGAAAAGGACTTTTCAATATATGCATGGAACTCTGAAGAAAGCAATACTTCTTTTGGAGCTAGCTGAAGGAGGCACTGTGGGGAAGAGACCCCTCACTTAAATTTAAGGTGCAAACTCATGGACAGTCTGAACTAATGGATATTCTAATAAGCATTTTGTTACTTTCAAACATTTGACTATCTACTAACAAAGTACATCCAAAGAGCAGTGTTATTTTAATGAACAGAAAAGGGTTGTCTATAGCAAAGGATGTGATCTGGCCAACATCAATGGGCTAAAATCCTCAAAACAGTCTTCTCTGAATCATCCACTACCAGGTAGTTCTACCACTCCTACTAGGTGCTAGGGAAGAGTGGGAGACTTGCCCCAGTGTGTTTAAAGTCCAGGAAGAGGAAAGAGATAAACTCGGACACATGTCTCTTTGGCTTGTTTTCACTATTTCCTTGATCTAGAGACCTCATCTAAACTCTTAAGAAAATAGATGGTAAGTTAGCGACACTGGCTCAATGGGTTTTGCTGTCCTGGTCAATGAACAATTATAACATTGTACTCCAGTTATAGGAGATCTCTGCAGATTGTTCACACCCAGGGTTTTTGTTTTGTTTTGTTTTGGTTTGTTTTGTTTTTAATTTTAATTATTAGTCAATTTCCTTGCTAAAAAGTATGCTCCTACCTCCTTTCTGTCATTTTAATTCTTTATAAGACCCAGGGAATATTTGCCCATGGGAAACACAATGACTTTAATATTCTTTTGATGATGGCCCTCAAATCATGTCAAGTCCACAGCTAAAGCCACAAATGAGGAATCACAGTGGCTGTGCGGCACAAGGAAAGTGGTGAGGTTTTCAAAGACCCCATGCCCTGTGGGTTAAGAAAAAGCAAGAATACCTCTTAGTTGGGAACCCAAGTACTGTCTGGAAAACATCATCCATAGAATGGGTTTTAGAATCTCAAGAAAGTGGTGTTTGGAAGGCTTAAGACTTCATCTAGTCCAGCCCACTCGATTATATCAACAAAGTTAATTTTACAAACTATGCTCATATCACAAATAACAAATTCTATTTTAAAAAAAGAAGAGGATTAGAGAACCCGGGGCAGGAGAATTGTCCTGGGCTTTAGAGCTTCTAAATTGGTTATAAAATGTGAAATTTTATAAGAATTGACAGCTATGTGATACTGTTTTATTTCTACTTTTCCCAAAAGGAGAAAATTACAAATCATTAATAATGTTCCTTCTCTGACATCTCTCTATGTTGTATCATCTCTCAATTGTTGTGACTGTGCTGATGGCTAGCCAGAGACCTATTAACACCACAGTGGTGTAGCCTCCCCCAGTTGTGCTCTATTACATGTATGCCGTTGGGTTTGTACAGCTCCACCTCAGGCTTTGAAATGCTGAAATAAATTAACTCCTCTGTTTAGACATAAACACACTCCAGAAAGGGCCAGAATGGACGTTGTGTTTCACACATTCAGTCCAGGGCAAAGAGAGCTAGGTCCCTGTAAATATCACTAACCATAATCTGAATTTTCTAATTTCAGAAACTCATTCCTCTAACAGAGTAATATTTATAGAAAATGAAATTTGTTTTTTCAGTTATGCCAACTTTCCCTTTCATATTAAAATGCTACATATATTCCAGAACATGTTTACAGAATTTTACCATATTTCTAAATAAACACACAAAAGAAGTTCTGAAATATATACATTTGAAATATGACTTCACACACACTGAGTTATTCCCAGATGTTTTAGATTCTGAATTTCTCAATAAACGAATAACATGCTAGGAAAGCAAACACAGGCTGACAGTATTTAGTCTAAGTTTTTAAAATGGTATAACATGTGTGGCTAAAAACAGTTTTCAATAACTATATTTCATGATCAGCAGTTATTTAAGAATTCAAAATTAGCACTTGTAGAGTTCATGTAGTTCTTATAAGTGTGGTCTTTAGGATAATTTTAATTGTTTTGGGTTTCTCACAACCACATGGCAGTAACGACTCTTGCCTTCTATCTTCTGAGTTATATATATACATATATATATTCATGTGAAAAACCCGTGATCCCAGTTCACTGCCATGAGAGTGCTCATTAACAAGCCTCACAGCCCCACAGTCAGTTCTGCGAGCTTTGAACCAGTTCCAGAACGAGGGCTACAGCAAATGGCAGCCTGGCCTTTTCACTTCTTCCATTTTTTTACATTAAAAAAAAAAAAAAGGCAGAAAACTCCCAACAACTGCTCCTTTCACACCTTTTATCTCCTGTATAAATTGGTAATATTCACTCATTAAATCTCAAACTTTGCTACATTCTTATGTAATGCTTAATTCTCTTCTTTTCTGGGGTTGGCTAGTGAAATGTCTTTAATTAAAAAAGCTAAAAGCACTCTAAATCTGGATGGCAGACTCATTTCCAGGGCATTCAGGCATGTTGTCTAATTTTAAAACTCTGACAGGATACATGTAAATTTATGCAAGTTTCATAAAAGTCACAATTTCCTCCTTGAATTCGAGCTAAAGAAAATGCCCCTGAGCTCTTTTCAAAGCTGTTTGTTTTACTGGAAAGCTCATTTTGCCCATTGTGTTGGAGGTGATTATTCTAAAGAATATCCAGTGTCAGAGTCCCCATCAATCCACTAAGAATCAAGGAGTTAAATTTCTCTACTATTGATCAAACAGGCTCTTTGATCGCTATTTTATGGCTCTTAAACAAATGGGGGAGGGGAGGGGAAAATATTATCATGCAAATTATTTTGGTTGACAGTAATTAAGAAATTATATGTTAAGAAAATCAGTAATTGTTCACATGAGTCATTAATGTGTTTTCATTCTTTGTAAAACTTTCTGGCACGCCCTTCCTTTCTTGCTTTAAAAAAGCAAGGACTGGAAAATATGCATAGTATTTGGAACCCAGGGGAGTGACATATTAATTTAAAGTGTAGTTTTGTGGAAACTCAAATGTGTTCCCATCCTTCTTGTTTCTATCACCCTTTACCCAGGACTTCACTCCAGAACTTTGGGGTAGCCTCCTTGAATGTGTGAGGCAGGGTCTCCTATGGGCCGGGGCTCTTCTCCTCCCTTCAGAGGGCCATAACTAGAAGACCCAGGACTTAGAAAATCTAAAAGAAAAACCACAAAATGGGGAAATCAAAACCAGCTCAGCCACGGGCAATTAACCAGTCCGTGCTAATTCTGTTGCTCCCCAGAAGCAAATCTTCACTCTGAATTAAACCTTTGCCAAAGTTTGTTTTGGAGAGGTCTTAAATACACAGGAAAGAGACTAACAGTATATGATGGAAGGCTGAGACGGGCTCCCTCCCCAACAGTTGGGACACCTTCGAGTGAACTCAGGTTAGCTTACAAATCGCCAATCCCTAAAAGAGCAGAAACTAAAATTACATTTGTTTTTATTGAAAGACAGCCTCAAGTGCTGACATGTAGTGTATGACATGTGATACATAATAATACTCTTAAACCAGTTCTGACATAATATCTCCGGCGGCCTAATAACCACAAATGATTGCTTTAGTTAAGAACTAGCCAGAAGCAAAATAGATCCATGTAAAAGTAGCTTGAACCATAAATACCTCAACAATATTTTATGTCACTTTGTAAAAGTTAAAGGAGCCCTATAATAATTAACAACAAAAACGCCATGTTCTTTACTATTGTGTGTTGGTTGTGAAAGGTTACTTCATAGTCCCGAGGCTGCCAGTGCCGTAAATTATGCAGGCACCAAGAAGCATTAAGGAGAAATAATAGCAATTTAAACGAAGGCTGACGTAATTCATGATAAACAGTCATTGGAAAATATTACAATGTTGTCTTTTTTGAGTGGGTTTAATCAGAAGAATGTGACCATATTCTAACATAAACCACTTCTCTTTTCCATTGTGCTAGCACTTGGAATGTTGGCACTCACCCTAGCTGCAAGGTTCTTATTCACAATAATTGCTGAATCCAGAGCTCTAACACCTCCAGGGAACCTAACAATGTAAATTTGGTATTCTGATTGATGGAAGGAGCTTCCAAGACAAAGCTCAAAAGCTCTGGGCTGCATGGTGGTCCAAAAGAGGGGCTGAAATTTGAGACACTTGTAGCCAGGATGCCTTAAAGAATACAAATCAAAAAGATGGCTGAGTAATGTAAACATTGAAGAATTACTTTATTGTCACGTCTAATAGAACCTTGAGATATGGTATAAATCCCACAGCTGTTCTGATAAAAGCAAACCTTTGTCACAGATTGTTCTGTGTGAAATGTAAATATAGCAACACATTAAGAAGCAAGCACAATGAGGAAGACCGAACCTGCCAATTTTCATTAATGCAAAATATTGCCAGGTCAAGCAAGGATGGTAAGACATGACCGTAAGATACGATGGCCAAGCAGATGTTTATTTCTGAACAATACAAATAACTGTTACCTTTAATATGGAGCTGGGGGGAGGGAACTTCCATGCATAAAAACTGATCAGAGGAAGGGTTTTTTTACCCCTCCCCCTCCCTCAAAAAAGCTCAGGAATACACCAACACAGAGACTAGACGATACTTACATCTCTGGAATTCACCCAGTTTGGGGGAGTGTAAAGAGAATAATGATATTGCAGTTATAACTATAAAGCCTTCCGATGTAGAGATCATTTAAAAGTCTTTAAGCCAGCTATTGATTATCTGTGTCGATAAAAGAAGGCAAGAATAAAAGAAAACATAGAACATCCAATAGCTTATTTTCCCCACTGGTTTCTATTTCATTCATGATCCATTCTTTCCAAAGGCCATTAAGAGCAGCAGAAGTGATTTCATTTTTTCTTCTCCTTTTCTCTGCCAGCCTTCAGGTGGAGGTGCTAATGAGCTGGAATTAATTCAAATGCAGGCAGAGGAGGCCTGCCCAGGAAATCAGGGACCTGGATAATTTACATAGTGGGGTCTCTGTCCCTGATAATCAAAAATTAATTGCCACCTTCCAAAGATCCTTTAAAATATCCATTAGATAGCAAAACAGACTATTTCTGATTCTGGGTCTCTTTTTCTTACTGAATGTATTTAAATAGTCCCAGAGGTCAAATAATCCGGCTACTCCCTTAAAAATATTCTTTCAAAATATGACAAATGGCTTTCTTTGGCATTTATACTAATAGAAACGTATTTTATCTCCTCTTAGTACACAAACCTTACTTTCTCTAAATAGCCCATTGCAAACATTATCAGTGAATTTTGCTCAGTGTACAAATATTTTATGTATTACAATGAGTAGCAGAACGCAAAACTTGCAAATATTTATTTTTAGACATAAGGGGAAAAAAAGCAATTAGAGCTAAAAATGTGAAGAATGAAGAGCTCACTTAGAAGCAATTACACAGGACATGCAAACTGTTCTGCCATAAAACTTTTATTCAGACGCTGTACAGCATATTAAGAAATATCACTTGCACAGAAAAAAAGAAAATATTATTTCACAACTGAAAATACCCAATCACTATAAACAACATCTGGGGGTCATTAATAACTTACTCTGTAGCTGAATTAGCCAAATAAGTGGCCTGACTCAGAATTCTTAAATTTCTATTTTTGAAGAAAACAACGAAACATAATACCATGACTTAATATTCTCAAATATGGATGCTATCTGGGCAGTTTATGTAAACATACAAATGTATGTACGCACAATGGTCAATTTGTGTCCATATGAGGCACACAGTGTTTATGCATTAATGACTACTTCTCTCTAAGTGGTGTCTGTTTTTGTTTTGAGGAAGTTTAAAATTGTAAAATTGAGGTTACTTTCTTTGCTCAGAGCCTCATCTGTAATTAGCATATTTTCAGGCTGGTAAGAATCTGACCATAAGCAGCATCTGAGAAGCTTCCCATCTCAAGCTACTACAAAGCCTTTTGTATGCAGACTCATAACACATTTAAGAACAAGCACACTGTTTAAATATTACAGCCCTAAGATAAAAGAACTAACAATTACTGCCACACAAGCCACTGTACTGAAACACCCTAAATATTTATACTAACAGGAGTTAAAATAGTCTCAGAGAACAATGCCAAAATATTTTTCCACTCATTAATAGCAACAGTCTTTGGGAAGACAGATGCCAAAAAGCCAGCACTTTCCTAATTTACTGGGTCCCATCACATGGTCTGTTATTACAGGTTTCATGGGTCGTCAACAGACTGGTTGACTTACGGTTAGGGGAAAATAGTCTTTGAGACAATTCACATTTACATTTTTTAAATATCTCTAAAAATCTCTCTCAAAAGCACCTAATTTCGATTGCAAAACGCACAATTCTTTCACATTTCAATGTCTCCAGGTTCAGTGGTCTCTCGATTGATGGCATTTTACAATTATAATGCTTTTTATTTCTTAGCGGTACCTATAAAAATGATGTGTATTACAATGTTGTCTTAGATATGATGAAATATAGTACCTCGTTCTTTGGTCTTTAGCAGGGGTCAGCAAATTTTTCTGTAAAGAGTCAGAGCATAAATATTTTCAGCTTTGCGGGGCATATTCAACTCTGCCCTTGTAGCACACAGACAAAGATAAGACAGAAGCGCAGGAGTGTGGCGTGGCAGGGTTCCAATAAACTCTATGGAAAGGGGATGAGCCAGTTGTGGCCTGAGGGCTGTAGTTTGCCCTAGGTAAACTAGATTGTAATCAGCACACCAACCTAGAACAGACCCAGTGGTGCACACTGGTGGAATACCAGGTCTGATGCTATACCTGTTGAAAGCACAAACCTTGTCATACTCTGCAGTCTTCTCAGTCTAACGACTTGCCTACAGCAGGTGCTCAATGCACGTCAGACAAGGCTGAGGGGACTGGCCATGTTTAAACTCACACGAGTCACTAAATGGACATCGTTGAGGCGTGGGGAAGCAGAGACTGCACAGGTGAGTGTGAAGTACATAGCTAGCTACCCCTGTAGAAACGCTGCTTTATAGACTTGACAAAAGTCCCGGAAATTTTGGGTCAGATTCTTATAATCATTATTTAAGTGAATTGGAGTAGTAGACAGGCTACTAAAAAGAGCAACACAGCACACCCTATAAGAGCACTGACTGTATAATACAATCGGTTTGAATCCCAGCTCCACCACTTAGTTAGCTCTGTCGGATGACTGACTTAAACAGCTCTGTGCCTCAGCTTTCTCATCTGCCAAACACGAGTAACAATACCTATATCTCAAAGTATTGTGAGAATTTAAGAAGATAATGCATGTAGTGAGTGCTTGATAAATGTTAAAGTAGGCTTCACTAAGTGTTTCACTGAAGCGATTAATCATATTGAATACAATTCACTAAATGGATATCACTTAGGGATGCAAACTATATTTAGGCACCTATCAGAGTGCCTGATGCATAGTACACTCTCAATAAAAGGTATGAGCTATTGTTATTATTACCTTTTTTTAATTAACCAGAATCCTCAAGAAATGAACTGTCCTAGTTAACAAAGAACCACTGTAGATCATTATTTGTTTCTCTTATAGAATGCAAATGTGTGAAAACAGAAAGGGATATTGTAGATTGTTCAGTCCAGAGCATCTTAATCTAAGGTTTTCCATAGTCTATGAATCCTGAAAAATACATGCAGAATTTTCTTTATTTGCTTGATATGTTAATTTTTGTCAATAACATGCTTTAAAGCCACGATGATGATGATGATGATATTTGCGTGCACATTTTTAGGGGAAATTTCATAGCTCCCATTAGATTTTCAAAGGAGGTTGAGATCCAAAACACTCAAAAGTCCAGTCCAACCTTCCATTTTGCATGTAAGACGTGGACACACAGAGTGAACTGAGTTGGTGAAGGCCCCAATTTGGTATGAGGGTCTGATTCTAAACCCAGTTCTCCTGACTCTCAGTCAAGCGCCCTCTCTAGTGCATTGTGCTTTTTCTTAATTTCTTGGTAATTAATAGCAGTAGAAAATATGTCTCTAAAATTACGGCTCTGCACTTTTACTCAAGGCAAAAGCCTTTTACCTGAGCTTGTAACTGCTCAAGGAATATACCTTATCCTTTGCTGCTGCTTCTCATCATACTCTAAAAACTCATGTCACCACCAGATGAAACTCAATGGTCTCTCCATCACACCTGGGGAGAAACAATTAAAGAAGAAGGAGCTGGTGGTAATAATTATTTGTCAACTGCCATTCTCCATTACCATTGCCATCGACTCAAGTTTTAGGCATTCCTATAACACTGAGTCTCAATCTTAAGTATAATTAAAATATTAGTAAGACATTACCCATTCAAATTCAGGAGGTCTGAGACTAAAAATAAAAATTTTAGTAAGTTCTTGAGGCCACTGATGCTGACATGAAAATTTTGCATAAGCTCACTTTCTTGCCTAAGCCTACTATTTGCTGAAGAAATTCTTTTTTCCTGTTGTGCTTTAGAACCATGCAGAAACTCTGGATCTTCCTTCTAAACACTGGTTCTCAGTGCACAGCCATAGCTGAAGAAGGTTCAGCAGACAGGGCTGATTGTGAACTAAGCCCATAGCCAGCTCCGATTATCTGAGATCTCTGCTATTGCTTAGAAGTAAAAAAAAATTGTCAATAAGAGATTCCTGGAATTTATCCTAAAGAAGCCACTGAAATGCTGATGATTTTATATATGAAGATGCTCATTACTGTGGTAATTACACATTAAAGCAACAAAACAAAGCAAAACCCTGGAAGAAATAATATATAACCTTTTAATAGAAAGGGATTATGAAAATCCTGATAAATTCATTTTATGTAGTATTATGCAAATGTTAAAATGTTGTTTATAAAAATGTTTATAATAATTTGGGGAAATGATTGTTTTATAATCAGTAAAATTTTAAGATACAACAGCCGCATATATAAAATGTTCTTGAGTAAATAAAAATGCTTTGGAAAAAGACTGGAAGGAAATAGATGAACACTGATGAGATAATCGATGCTATTTAGGGAGGCAACAAAGAGTGGATAAGCAAACCAGCTTTGAAGCCAGACAAACCTGAACTGGAATCCAGCCTGACCACTTACTAGCTAGCTGGTTGACTCTGGGCTGACGTAACCTTTTTTAGACTGTTTCCTTCCCTGTGAAGTGATGGTTAATATGAGCTTCCTTACAGGGGTGCTCTAAGGAGTAAGATATGTAAAGGATTTTATAAGCCCTGACATATGGGAGATGCTCACAGAAAAGTGTCATTATTATTATTATTATTATTATTATTATTATTATTATTATATTTTCTGTAATAGAAATTACAGAAATTGTATAATGAGAAAAATATTTTGGAAAACAATGAACTGCTCTTTACCATTTACTTTTTTTTTTTGTCCTTGGAATACCGTATGAAGGGGATGAGGGAGAAGGGGGGGCGTCTGGTTAACTGAAGATTCTGGTTAATTAGGGTTTGCTGCATAGAATCTTGGCAGCTGTGATGTCCCATCTGTTAGTACTGGACCACATTTGGGGGAATGGCATTAAGGGCACATGTTGAAAAGCAGATGCCCAAATCCCATTGTAGTCTCACCACTGCCACACCAATGTTTGGCCAATGATTTTTCTGATCAGCTGTCCAATGGGGTTAATGACACCTGTCCTCCGGGTTACATGGAGTTGTTCAGAGGTATTGCAGATGGGACGGAGACCCTTTGAAAAGTATGAGGAGTGCTCTTTCCTGTAAAGTTCATTCCTCTCTCGTGAGGTGTGAATGGCAGGCCTGGGGGTAGGAACTGTTGCCACGCTTGGGAGTGGCAGAGCCTGGCTATCTGCATCTCTGAGGGAGGGCACCTCCTCAGTTTAGACAAATGACATTGGCACCAAAGGTAGTCAAGACAATTTAACAGGGGGCTCCACAATTATCCTTGTTTCTTTTAGTCCTAGCACATTTCAACTTATTTCTTTCAAGAACTATGGGACAGAATACATTCTCTATAGCATGGGACCTGTGATATGTTCATGGGACCTGTAAAGACAAATCTCAAACGAACCAACTAGAACCAACATTCTCTCTCTGAAGGCGTATGTGCTGGGGATAGGGCGGGAATCACTACCCTGAAAAAGCATAGCTTCTTGCACTGTGTGCGATCTCTCTATTAAAATAGTCTCCTGTTTTAAAGACCTAATATTCATGTCTGGGACTGTGAAGAAGAATTGTGACGAGCTAAGCCCTGTGCTTTGTCAATTGCCTCACCCACAATCCTCCACAGAACTCAGAATTCCAAGAGATAGAAAGCTTCATCCTCTCTACAAATAACAAGGAAGCCATAAGTATCCTTGGGGCATAAGTGCCATCCACCAAGTAATCTTCCTAATAATAAACATTATACTGGCTAATTTTTTTTCTTTCCCAGCACTTTCTGATATGATATGATTCTACTCTCAACTGTGATCTGTGCTGTGTCAAAGCATTGTATGCTAATAGCCTTACCACTATTCCTTGATTTCTACAAGGAATTCATATCTGTGGGTTAAAGACTGAAAATGTCAATGTATTGACTGCTGGCTACCATTTGATCTAACTTAAAGACGCTCCTTAGCTTCCTCAGAAAGAACACTCTTCTAGGTTGTGTAGACTCCAGGGTCAGTAAAGTATTATAACAAATGAACAGTCTTCAACCAAAGACATTGATCAATTTATGAAGACCATTCCAATGGTTTGAAAAGGTGAGTAAATGTTGAGTGAAAAAAAAAAAAAACAGTTCTTTTGAGCTACATGCTTGTCCTTGAGAATAAACTAAAGCTCAAAGATTGAGGTCAAGAAATACATGTTTCTAAGAAAGAAGATAAGATGATGGAGATCTGAAGCCCTCTGGAATTTAGCAGTGTCTTTTTTTTTTTTTAATTTCAATAAATATGTTGATACAGATGAGTAAGGCATGAATTCTTACCCCCTCTAGGAGCTTAGAATCTAATGAAGAGAAAATACAACAGAATTCATGAACTTAAATACCAAGTAGAAGAAAAAACAAACTTTGGAAAAGTACTGAATAACACAGAAGGGACAAAAATTTGAGTATTAAAGACGATTATTCTGAAGCAAACCTTTCAACCTAGAAGCAGCCCTTTAAATAGCCAAGAAACCAAGCAGACATCTCACTCCTTTACCTTCTACTGCATAGCTGGTGCTTCCTTCTTTTTCTTTCTGGTAGACCGAAGAAAAAATTTTCAATTTAATAAGAGACAAGTTGATTTTTCCTCCGAGAGACTTCCCCTGGGCCCTAACCACAATAAGGCCTCTGGGAAGAGGACTCAGAAACATGTGCTCCTTCAGGGAGGAAGGTAAGATCTTCTAGAAAAAAAAAAATTTGTTTGTGTCTACGCTGAAAGCTAAAAACGGCAGAGGAAATAATCTCTTTCTTTGAGCTTCAAAGTCCAGAGTATTTTCCAGCTCCTGACCTGAAATAACTTCCTCTTTTTTGAATCCCTCAAGGTCCAGTTGAAGATCTGCTTCCTCCAAGAGGCCTGTTCTGACATCTGCGCCCTCTTTCGTATACATTTTAACCTCCTCATTTAGCCCTTAGCAGATTGCTTTACAGTGTCTGCTGTACGGCAAAGCTTTCCCATTTACAAAGTTGGGCAGCTATCATCTTCTTTAAACATCAGAATAGCTCTTGACTCCTAGCTCCATGTTCCTCTCATTTTGTCATGGAAAAGTCTGCCCACTGGGATTAGCAGACTGGATGGTGAAGACACTCACTCCCACTTCAGCAACATGCTAGATCTGTGACCTTGTAGCTGTGTTACCACAAGGTTGCTCATGGTAAAATGCGGGATTGTTAAAAGAGTCACAGATAATAACTGTAGTAAACCACTGCTCTATGTCTTATCTTAGTCAACTTGATTTTTAAATATCTTGAGAGAAGAGACCAATATCCCAACAATGCCAGGAGTTCTTAAACAGAGTTGGTGCTCAATGGATGAATGAATGAAAAAGTACCCAAGAAACATTAGAACACAACAGTCTTTGTCTGCCCGAGTTCCATCTGTCCAAGTCCTCCCAAATGGTGACTGGAGAGCCAAAAACGCCACTCTCAGAAGAGATTCTTAGGGAGAGAATTTCTAGGCAACTTCCAAAGGGAACATAAAGCCCAGATGATGGAATTGGAATCAAGGCCCACGCCAGCCAGCGATGAGAAGATTTCCTGAGCAGGCAGTGCAGTGGCTCTGGTGCCAAGAGCTTCACTACTCTGTCTCCTTCAAAAACCCATTACCAAACCATGGCAAGCGAAATTAATTTTAAAAAGGGAAATGATTTATGTGTTATAGAAATAAAGAAGTGAGAGAAGTAGGAAAGCTTGTATACATTTCATTTTTTGAAATTAGACCTATATTTTTTTTATTAAAGAAGGATGACAAGTTGGGAAAGCCAATGTGTTTTAGGCAGAAAATTACAAAGAGGTGGAGTCCTGTAAGCATTGCAACCCTATTTCTTCAAAAGAGTCTCTGAGAACACAGGGCAGTTTACTCTCTCAAAGGGCTCTATATTCACATCTGCTTCTCTGAGATTGGAAGGCATTGGAAGATCTGAGCAGGGAAGTGATCACTCTGGTTGTTTTGTTGAAAAGAGACCAAAGGACAGCAAGGGCTAAAGCAGGGAGAATGGGATAATAGAGACAAGAGAGGATAGTGGCTGGCACCAAATGGTTTTTAGATTTTGAATCTTTATGGTCTTTCCTTTCCTAACCATGCCAACATGCAACAAGCTCTCTAAATCTTGTAGAACCTATTATGCATTCATTATCCAGAGACCTGGAGATCAGTTTCTAGCCAGCCTGATCTCAGAGAGACTGGAAGATCTTTCTGAACGAGGTCTATGGTAGGAGACAATTTAGTGTAATGGTTAAAAGCTTGGGTGTGGAAAAAGACCGTCTAGGTTCATGTCCTGGTCTTGCCACTTGCTAGCTGTATAACGTTGCTGTGCTTAAGTGTTCTTATCTATAAAATGAGAACGATACTGACACACAGCATGCATGTATCCATTCATTCATTCAACCAGTGTTTATTCCTCATCTTCTACGTGCCAAGTATTGCTCTGGTTCCTGGGCAAACAGTAGTGAGCAAGACAGAAAAGTTCCCTGCTCTTCAAGAGCTTACATTATAGCATGTGTGGGGAGGTGGGGAGACAGAGTATACACATATAGGGAAACACATATACGAGTTAGTTCAGATAGTGATGCGTTATAGGAAGAGTGGTGGGATAGACCTGGACTTGTGCAAAGCAGAAGGCTTCGGAGGAGACATCTGAGCTGCGTGTAGAACAATAAGAAGGAGCCAGACCCATGATATCTGGAGAAACACTTTTCATGCAGAAGAACAAACAAGTCTTTCTGGAATTAGCAAACGTTGAATGATTTTTAGTAGCAAATGATACCTCATTATTCCCATCAGTCTGTACACGTATGAAACAATTCTGGGGGTAATTTTTGAAGAACCACTAGGGATGGACCCAATATGTGGTTAAGGTTGTGTTGGGTGGTGTAAGAGTATAAGAAGACTTGGATAGCAATGAGTACTTAAGTAGGACTTACCATGTACTATCTCAGTGCTTTAAGTCATCTACTCTTTTAATCTTCACGACAACCCTGTAGGGTATGGTCTATATCTGCGAAGTCTGGTCTGTGGCTACCTGCATTGTGCCACTCCCCTCCCCATATACTACGAGGTAAGTTTCTAAAGAGACAGAATATTTTCTGTCTCGTTGACAACAGTGTGCACAAGGACCAGAAAAGGACTTGGCACATGGTGCGTATTTAATAGATATTGGGGAAAAGCATGAATGGTTTAAGGGCACAGAATTAGGCACTGTGTTGACTTCTCAAGCATTCCCGGACAGCCTCACCTACAGGACACCTATTGGATTGAATTTAAATCAATCCAGTTCTTATGACAGGATAGAATGAAGGGATTTGGAATTTTAATTCATCAGGAGGATTTTAAAAATCAAGTGACTACAGACTTATCCCGAACCTCATTCCACCATCCCTCCCCTCATCCAGCACTTTCCTGTGATTTTTTTGGTGATCTGGCTTCCCTATAGTTTGTACATGTGTGTTTTATAATTGATAAAAATATCCATTTCAGCCTAGAGAGAAATATGTTGATCTTGCTAATGTAATGGAATATAACTTTCTTGCTTTTCTAGATGAAATGCTAGGTGAAATATTAGCCAATATAGACACAGATCCTTTCTTCTAGGATGAACAAGAGTTTATTGTACTCGTGAGTCCAAATAGTTTTTAATAATCCATTGAGTCCACTCAGCTACAAAAGGAGTCCAGAGTTATTTTAAAATATCCTTTCAAGTTCCAAAAATAGAAGGGAAACCTGCTAATCCTACCCATTCCATATATCATGATTCTGTAAATTAATTTACAGTAGCAACCTAATTTTTTTCATTAATCCCCAAGAGAAATGGATGGTATCCTAGCTTCCAATGCCTCTGCCCAAGAAAGCCTGCTCTCCAGCCCTTTTTGTGTCTTATTGTCCTCGAAGCCAAGGCCATATGTTAATTGTTACATGTATCACAGAGCCCATCTGACACACCTCTACCAGCAGATTTATTTGGGTTTAGTTTACTATGTTGTCTGATGAACTTAACATTCACTCTGTCTCTACTTTGGCAGCACATGCAATCAAAAGAAGGCACCAAGAGTGGTCTTGGTTAGACTATTCTCTAATGATAAACAGAACCTTCAGAAAAGTTTCAGGACAAAGCAATCCTCCAAAGTGAGATCTCTGCAGGTTAAGTCTTTTGCACAAACAGCAATGTAAAGGGGCACGACTCCTTTCTCAGTTGGCTTCAGTTAGAGAGAAATGTCTGCCTTGTTATCATTTGGGAGATCGGTGGGCACCCCAGGCAGGCAGCAAAAACCTGAATGTGGACATGGGCCAGGAACAAAGCCATCTGATCATTGAAATCCACTGTGACCATGAAACCTACTTTGGCAAGAAAAAAAAATGTTTACTCACTTATAAATTCCCATGATCCTTAACAAAACAACTGCCTTTCCTTTCAATTCCAGAAAAACACGTGATATTTAGAGGGGAAGAGGCAGAGTCCAGCTTGTCCTCTATGCTTCAAAATAGTTTTATACGTCCTCAGTTTTCTAAGTTAAAGTTTTGTCCTCTCTTCTGTTTCCCTCCCTTTCTTTGCTTTTTCTTCTTTTGTCTATAATGTCATTATTTTACCCAACAAGAAAATGGAAAGGCAAAGTTCACTTCTGAGTCAGAAAAGCTTCTTTAAAATACTATAAAAAGTAGGAAACTTTTCTTTTCCATTAAAGTATCTAGTAAGAGTTCTGGGGCCTTAGGGAAATAATTTCTTTATTATTTAAGAGTAAAATCTGTTTAGGTGACAAGTTGTCCAAGGCTTAACAGTCTGATAGAAACAGTAGAGAATCTTCATTTATCAAGAGGACTTTTTTTTTTTATCAAGTTAATACAGACTTATTCTGAGCCTGCTGAGTGGGCTGTTATTGCTTGATTTTAACACAGAACAAGTAAGGGACCTTATGTCACTCACCTAGAGGCACAGCAAATCAGTTGAGCCTTGATTAAACCTGGGCTATTTCTGAAATATTTATGTAGCCAACTTCTCCCTGAAGGTCAGAGATTATAATGTTCCACACACATGGACCAAAATCATCTCATCTCTGTTCTTTTCAGGTGAATTATCATATCCTTTCTTTAATGCTATCCCATTCCTTAATCAAGAAACATACAAACACACAACTCCAAAAACTTAGAAGCACAACTTACATCTCTATAATTCAAAACTCAGACTGAAATAAACCGTATGCTTTAGTATTTTTTTTTAACAAAACATATCTCAATTCACTTAGTTTTGTCTACTTTTTAGGACTGACATCATCTCATTTATGCATATTGGGTCCACTTTACATCTCTCTGATAGAAGCCAGGACCTTAAAGTTATCCGTTTACCTACTGTACTGTGTGTGCCTCTATTTGGCTTTAGCTGTCAACACTTTGCACACGTGAAATTGATCTGTGTGATATTAATGTAAACATTATGCATTACAAACTGGTGGACACTGTATTGTTCTACAGGAAAAATAGACAAAATGTTTGCATGTGTGTGTTTTCTCTATAGCACAGTCCATAACAAAATATAAATGACAGTATATGCTTTACTAGAGAGGAACTGAATTATAAAAAGAGGTAAAAGAAAGGCGGGGGGCTGTTGGACAATACCTTAAATTAATAGATTATAACAGGACCATGGGGGTAGGAATTATGCATAGGATAGAGATTTGTATAAGAAAAAAAATGTCACTTATTATGTCACTTCCCCTCATGTTATTATAATCTCATTTCCTAACTACATGTGCAATACAACCAGTTTTCATAATGCTTTAATAGGGAGTCCATTGCTTTAGTTTTAAAAATAGCCAGTTCTCTTGTGCTAAGAGCAGAGTACATTGCCTCTAAGAGAATTGTAACTGACAAGATGGAAGAATGTGGGCAGGATGTCGAGGTTGAAGCTTTTCAATCAGCTACCATTAATATGATTCAATTTATGCTTATGTCATAGATTTAGACATTGCACACTGCTGTAAGCAAGAAAAGGACTTGAATAAAATGCAGTGAAGAAAGCAGATGGTATGCTATCAAAACCCTTCAAGCCTAAAATAACCTTTCCCAAGTAAGGAGGATAGTTAATTAAAACCAGGATATATTTACTCTATTCTGAATTTCACAATGTAAATAAAAATCAGAATAACACTACTGTAATATGGGACTAAATGATGAAATTTCATCTATTCCATTTTCTTTAATAGTTTCTAATCAAACTTTTCATTAATAGCTTCATAAAATTCTACAGGGAATTTATTTATAGAGATTCGTAATAGATTTCAATGCCTTACTTTTATTATTCAATTAAACTTGTTTTCAGTGGACAACATTGAAACAATGGGGAGGGAGGAGGTATCTGGGCAGTTAGGCGAGGTTGTCACGCAGAGCAAAGCCCATTTTCAGAGATGAATCCGGGGAATGCAAGTAAGCTGTATAGCACACGGAGAAAATATCCCAGACCAAGAAGGAGAACATTCACTTCCAAAAACAGAGCCACTGCCTAGGTTCATCGCGGCCTTGGTCCACGGGATTCACATGCATGTCCCCCTGGTAGAGAGGGGACCAGGCCATTTATAAAACTCACCTAGAGAGCAAGGCCCACTGACAGTGATGACTCAGGGCAAAGGGACCTAAGAGAGGACAACAGTTGACCCAGGGGAAGGCAGCCATTCCTGACATGGAGAGCCTGGACATAAATTTTAAATGAGCTAGATATTTTTAAACGTTTTCTGATAACCTCTTTCCTTATCCTTTGAAACCAGACAGTGCTGCATTTTCCGTAAGGCTTGCCCTGATCCCTCCTCATGATCACCATCTCCAGCCACTCCACCTCCCTAGGCCCAACCCACCCCAAAATTCCTACTGTACTTGCTTTCTGCAACACTCACCAACTACTTAATCACAGACTTTCTTGTAACATTAGTTAACCTTTCAGGTGCGTTAATCCTGTCTTCCCCAATTAGATTTTAAATCATCAAAACAAGCAAGGACTGTGTTTTATTTATCTTTTGAGGACCCCCTCCCAACCCTACTCCATAATCCCATTTAATAGAAGAAAGCAAAAAATATATTAGTTAATAAAATAAACATTATTTAATCATAGGAAAGTAGACACTGTCCTTTTGAGAAGGGCCTTGGAGGTATTTTATGGCAATTTATGAATTTCATGTGTCAAAGGTGTAGCTGCTAAATGCTATAAACTCTTTGCCATCAGCTCTACCATTCATCCACCTGGTGATATGGCTAATAAAATTTGATTTTTACAGCCCAGGCATACTGTTACCTAAATTACATTTGACCAATTACTGAAGTCACCGAACGTGTGGTACAGAATATATACTGTGTAGAAATTCATCTGTGGGCCCCCTGGCACTCACGGTAATCTGACAGAAGTGTTTCAGTCATCTGGCAGTGTTTAATATTAGGAACATTTGTTTAATGCTAGTCACTAATTAAATTTATGTTCTTCCACCAACTGTTAGTTGGTTGGAGAAACCCAACCCCACATTTTAACAAACGCTTTAACTCATGTTGATTTCGAATACAACCAGTTGGAGGTTTAAAAGGGTTTTTCTGGAAATTTAGAGCGTGACCACAAGTGGAAGGTTGGGGAGGGATGTCAGTGAAGGTGTTCGAGTCAGGTCAAAATAAGCTTTTTTTTGTTCACTTACTAAAATGCAATACTATAAGAAGTACAAACTATTTGAAGTACAAATATACCTAAAAAAGAAGTCTCAAATTCTAATTATTAAACTAGCAATCTATAAGCATTTTAAAGATACCTTTATTCCAAAAGAAAGCTTCCACTTAAGAGGCTGGAGAAGAAAAACAGCATTAAAATTAGCTATACCAGAAGAAAGTTCAGGAAAACGTTCAAAAATCAGATGCCTGTGTTTGTGAGAACATTTAAAGCTAATTTAGTAACTCTTAACTATTGTGATCACTGTTGAATTGGAACTCCTTTCTATTACCAATTCTAGATGTGACAGCTTTGAAACTCAATGACTAATAACTCTTAAATTAGCCAAAAAGGTTAGAACATTTTTTCATTATATTAACATTGTGAAACTCTAATTTTGAATACTCTTAAATGAGAGAGACCATTCTTTGAGTTTTATTTTGTGTCAAGAATTTAGGAGCTATTCAGCAGCAAGCAAGATGGGGGATTTGTAAGTAGGGGATATGGAAGAAAAACTCAAAATCTAAGTATCAAAAAGGAAAGTTTTGTAAATGCTGATCTAAAAACAGGGTTGTTGTTTTTTTTTAAAGATGTATGGGATACATCAATTTATCTACTTGAATATAAAGGTTTTTTTCAGTATTAAAAATATGACAAATTATTCTTGGATGAAGGAAAAAGCTTGTATGAACGTTAGTACCCTGTTACAGATCGATAGTCATTTGACAAGTCAGAGTTGTGAAAGGCATCTGAAAAGAGTTATTTTTTTTAAAAAAAAAAGTCATGTCCAATGAACTGTCATATCTCCTTTCTCTCTTCTTTCTCTCCTTTCCTTCTTAGATCAGCATACCTCATCCCCACGTCCTCACTCCTCCTCTTAAACTATCCCTCCCACAGAAGCTACAAGGCTGCTAAAGTCATGAATAATTAGATTGGAGAGGACTCAGTGGACTTCTCAAACCATGCTGAGGCCCATGATGGTTAAGCAGAATAATCTGAATCTGAGTAATCTGCAAACTAGGAATCATTGATAAAATGTTAGCCAACAGAATCGAGAAATATTCACGCCCAAAGGGACCCCATGCTCCTTTTAGGACAGGATCTCAACCTCTTCACCCAGGTACCCATGAGTAATTCAGCAAGGCTCAGTCATCATATTGGTCACTCTATGGCAGCAATTTCCAGAAAAGGAGAAAGGTGAGGGTTGGAGTTGTTTATGCCTCTATAAGTATAGAAATTTCTAAGAAAAATGTGCATTTTGATAAATCACCCCCAGGGTATTCTGCTATCCCTGCCCAGCCTGTTGAAACCACAGATATGACCCAATCTCTTCAACAAACAGATGAGAAAATGAAGATGTGAGAGGTGATTTTGGCTTGCCTCTGGTCACTCACTGCATCATGCAAAGTTTCCCAAATTGATGATATAGCTTCTCCTCCTTCCCTTCTATTTATAGAGACACATGGTCAATCAGCTAGGCAGAGATGCAGGTTTGCATATATCTATCTTTGGTGGGCACAGTATATAAAGTTATATGCATATAGAGATTTATTAAAAAATATATATTCCTTTACACATTGGGCACTGAAGGTGAATATTTAAAGATATATAGATAGACATAAAGAGGGATCTATATATGAAAAAATTCAGGGTATGGGTATCTATCTATCATCTATCTATTCACCTTATAGTATTGAAATGGTTACAACTGGTGCATTTTCAAATTTTCCTATAACACTGAAAAGTGATTTATTAGTTAAAAAAACAATATCTGAATAGCTGAAGCCTTTTAAAAAAGAACTAACATGAAGGCTTCCTGTCTTAAAGTCCAATTTTATGGTTGACCAAGCAACTTCAGACTCTATATTGAACAACAAATTTTAAATAATAATCTTTACCCTGGTAAACAGAAGCTGCTAAGTAGGCAATGACTGACACCTCATGCCACAATAATTTGGGGGCTGGGAGGGGTGGGGTGGCACATTAGGCTTGTGAAAATAAACCCTGTTCCCCATCACCGCTCTTCACAAGAACTGAAAACAAGTAGACACGCACGCACAAGTTTCATGTAGGAAAAAAAAAACTCACCAAACTCATCACATATGCTCTCATTTTCTATGAGAGTTGGGTGGTCAAAGGTGTCCCGACAGTACAGGATCTGAGGGTTCTTGCTGACCACTGCGATGCCACCCAGGGCTAATGCAAACTGGTCCGTTAAAATGGAAGATGGCTTATCCTGGATGCGTTTCAGCATCGAGCGGTACCGGCAGTACTGAGGGTAGCTGAGAACTATCACGTTCGTTTCTTCTTCGTCCTCTCCTAGACAAATAAGAAAACACTTCCATTACTTTCTTCCCTCCAACAGAGAATTGTCATGGCCATTGCAGACGTTTCAACAATCCCTTTTCATTTCATACTAAAAACATAGTCTTCAACAAAACTCTTAGACCAGTTCATTTTTATCACAGTCCAGCTAATGCAATCCTTCCAGCCCCAATCACCAGTCCAGATTCACAAAAAAGCCTCAGGCTACCTGTAGAGAAAAGAAAAAGTGGAGGAAAGAAAGAGAGGGATGACCTTATTGACAGATTAAGCAATGAATAAGCAGCAGATTCGAATACTGTTTTGAAAGAATCTAATATGTATTTTAAACATTAAAGTCATCATCTTGGGAAAAATCAGATTTTCTTTGAGTTTCTTTATGCTCATTTCTAGTCTGGGATAGCCCTTTTTCGAGGATTAAAAAATCTTTCAGTGCCTGACAGGACTGAAAAGGTCATTTCTCCCCTAGGAGATGTCCCTGGTCTAAACAGCCTCATTATCTGCTCTGGTGGTTGTTAGTGCTGCAAATATTTCTGGTTCATTTTATGGTCCTGTGGAAAGACCAGGTCTTCCTGGCCTGTTGGAGTCAAGTGGTTGTATGGCTTGTTTTGGTCAATGAAATATGACAGAAGTGAGTGGCTACTTTAAGAGCCACTCACTTGACCTGGACATCTATACTGTTTCAGGTAGTGGCAACTCTGATAGTCTGGGTCTTAAGAGTGAGAATGAGATGGAGCAGAGTCACTGGTTGATCCTGAATGGACATATAACCAAAGTGAGAAAGAAACTTTTTCTTGTTTTAAGTGAGACTGTGCCTTGGGAGTTATTAGTTTTTGCAGCATGATCTATCCCAACTTGACTGATACATCTACTTTTCTCTGTCCTCCCTGCACCCCATATCCCCTATCTTCCAATGTTCCTCAAATCCATCTGGTAACTTGGCACATTTCAAGGAGTCACGTTGCGAGAACTCCCCAGGCAACCTTGTGAAAGAGTTCTATCAGAACCAACTTAACTCAGGAGAACATTTCAGCACCTTTAATGAAGCTCCCTCACAATGACCTTAATTCTTATTCACACCTTACTATATTAAATGTTTATTTATACAACCAGATTCCTCATGGGTGAATCTTTCATCTTAAGCTTGAAAAACGGCAAACACTGCCCTTTGGTAGCCTGCCACCTGCAACGGTAAGGTGAATTTAGGCTCCATGACCCAGTTTGCCATCATTCTTCATAACCACACCATCAGGGCATTCATAAGCAATTCCAAGATAGGTTACTTGCTTATCCAAAGGGGAAAGCACTCAATATTTTGAGCCCTTACCATGCTGCAGGGAATTGCACAAGATAATTGTTAAGGATATCAACATTATCACGGCCATCTGGTAACCAGTGGGAGACAAATGAGTGAAGAAAGAACATAACGATGGAACAAAACCAGTACCAATGGAAGGTGTGTATGTGACCTTGTCAGGTAAGAGCACAACACCCAGATGTATTTCTAATTATGTTCATTTAGTTTCCCAGGCTGGAGGCTTCTTCAAGAATGGAGACATCTTTTAACAGTTTACATTTCTTAGACTCCTGCCTGGTTTGTGAGTAGCCACTTTGTCAGCTGGCACACTTAATTAAGAGGAAATATATTTACAATGAAAAGAAGTTTTGAGATGCTATATATGTCTCAAGACATGCTAGTTCGAGATTTTTACAGCAGATCAAGATAATAGTTCATACTTTGAGTCAAATCTGTGTTTTCTATAGAGTTAAAGCACAAAAAGTTTTAGTGGAAATGTTCACCAAACATCATCAGAACTCCAGAGTATCTAAATACTGTTTGCAGAAGCACACCCCCATGTGTCGATTATATTTTTACACTCTATTTGTCCAAGATGGCTAAGGTTTGCTCAAGTTTGTCTAAAATGAGAGGGAATGGTATAACTATGAATTCTTAGGGCTTATTTCAGCATACTCAGCATCTAATACCATCTTCTGTATGTAGTAAATAGTCTGCAAATACCTGCTGATTCCAAAATTCTATGTTTGTTGGTTGTGCTATTGACTTTCTGGGATGGGGTAGTAGCTGTACTGGGTTCTCTAAGTGTTCCTGAAATAACACAGAAAGTTGTGCTTTTCAGGTTGAATGAGGGGGGAAGAATGGATGCTTCAGAATTAGTTTTATAGAAGAAGATGTCACCTAGACTCCGGAGACCACTTCACTTCCTTTCAATCCCTTCATTTTCCTGTTTTTCACTGACCATTTTTCATGATGATGCCATTTCTAACATCTTCCTAATTCTCTGCTCTGGTTGGAATCAGCTTCCTGGCTATCTTCTATGCTTAGAAATGGCCTCTTTCTTTTTTTCTTTTCTCTCTATCTCATCCTAGCTTGAAACTGTTACTCCTCTTTCTTTATGCAGTTTCTAAAAACACCATGAATCCTTCTCTTCCTGTTGGAAGAAAAGCAGCAAGTTTCCGCTGATCACAAGTCATGAAATATATCCTACGATGTCCATTCACTCTGGATACAATATCTCTAAGAGTGCTCCTAGGACTGCCCACATTGGATTCACACAGGGTGCTTGTAAAAAGGCAGACTCTGGGTCTCATTAGGAACCACTGACTCAGAATCTCTAAGTCAATCAACAAGGTTGACTGAGTTTAGCTTTTTGCATAGACTTATAGTAATTTATTTAGTTTGCATTTTGGCTTCTCACTCTCTCTTTCTCTCTCGAACAATTATATGTATATTATATAAAGACAGTTTTCAGGTCTATGTTCCTATACAACCACCATAGTACCTGGAACAGAATACAGGACCAAATTCCTTTGTCTTTGCCACTGTCCCAGGACTGTTACAGGTGTCACAGAAGACAGCAAATGAAAAAGCTTTTGACCAAAAGTACCAGAGACTGAGGGACTCTTCTCCTGTTTAGAAAATAGAGCAAATACTACTACTGATAAAACACTAAAATTTACAAGCCTTTCAAAGAACATATCTCTTTTGTTCTTCACAACAACCCAATTAGTAGCATTACTACTTGTTAATATCCCCAAATTCAGAGTTGAGAAAACTGAGATCCAGATACTCAGGTGACTTGTGTAGGATTTCAGAACTAGAAAGTGACCGAGGTGAGACTATAAATCAATCTTTTAACTCTATATTTGATGAGCATAAATTGTAACAACAACAACATTATAATTATTTTTAGAGGTTTAACTTATTTATAACATGAGGGATGAGGATGGTAGCCCTTGATCAAGTAAAATATGAGACTTCTGTTTTATCAAGTGAAACTTTGATATCAAGTGAACGCCAGTAATATGCCAGAATTATTCTACTCTGTTTAAGTTAGCTTGTTATGATTTTGGAACACTGCAATTCCCATTGTAACTGTTTAACATTACTGAAACTCCTTTCATGCATATCAACTTTCCATTTTCTATCCATGTGATAAGAAATAAAGCCAACTCTCTTTTGTGCAAGCCTAGAACCCCTGTTCCTCATCAACCTCGTTCCACGCTAAGAGGCCAGAGGCACAGTTGGGACCTGGTCTAATGTGGCAATGCTTGGTGATGCCAAAACAAAACTTATGATAACTTTGTTGCTTATGGACAAAACCACCCATCTGAACCAGAATTTTGGCATTGTTTGGTCAGAGGCAAATTTCCAACCTTAAAATTAGATATCTCCAGAGGAGCTGCCTTTAACGTTAACAAAAAACGGAGAAAGCCAGTGATACTGTCAGGACTCTTGTGAAGGTAAACAAAGCATTTTTGGTAAGACTAAGGGAAGTTTCAGAGTAGAGGTGAAACCTGAAAGAATCAACAATTCAACAAGGTCAAAGTTTCACTGAGAGAGGACACCCTGAGTCTCTTCCTGGGAGCTTAGGCAGACCAGACTTATTTAACTGAAGAAACACTTTTTTCCCACCTCAAGACAAAGTGTGGTTACCTTAATATGAAAAGTATGTATACTAGAGTATAAAATGATGAGTTTGGAAGAGCTTTCCAGATCTAAAATTCTATGATCCTCTAACTCCTTCCCAATAAGCCTTTGCATTAAATTAACTTCCTCCTGGTATAGCTAAAAAATATTAAATTGTGTAACAGCTGTCATATTTTATTTTGCCCTAGTACACTAGGAAACAAAGCCAAAGAACCCTTTCAAGAATTCTTATTTAAATTCCTCAGCTACTTCTTTCCTCCTTATGCATTTCAATACATATAAACAAATAATCCTATGCAAAGTTACCCATGAAATAGGGCTGCCAATAAATGCTGTGTAGGACATTTTCCCCTTTCTAATTCATAATGGGTCTAGCAGATAAGTTTAAGAACGAATAAAGAATAGATAAATTGCACGTTTGTTTAGCAAAAGACAAACGAGGTGTTCTTGGAACAAAGATTTTCTTTCAACCACATCCACATAGGAAAAGAAATCACAGAATTACTCTAAGGAATCTCTCTAATACACTCTAGTCAGTAGTAGTTGGTTGGGTTATGTATACATTACTTGATTTCTGTCAACAGAAAATGTTCAGCAATAAATTGCTGGTACCAAAGACTGAAATTTAAGACCATAATTATGATATTCTCTTAAAATGTCATCTCATTCTTCAATTCCCCCTCCACCAGAAAAAAAATGAATATGCCTATTTTAAAATGAAATATTCAAAGGGAATATAAGACACCCAAAATTACTAAACCTCATTTCAACTCCAATGAAAAGAATTTTGCCCATTAAAAGTTAATACCTAAAGTACACTGCTTGTAATGCTCAACCAAAATTACTCTAATCCTGCGCTTATATCATAATTACACGTTTTGTTAACCTCTTGCAATGTCAATTTTTCACTTATTTATATATTTTCAAAGTCCAAAACAGAATTCCACAGAGAAACTGTAATTATAACGTAAGGCTCCACCCAAGCTTTTCAAACAGTAACTGTATACCATTGCTTTAATCCTCAGAGTTTGGCTGGGGGTGGGGATGGAGTGGGGGGAGAGGGTAAGAGCAGGCATTCATTCTGAATAGCACATTGCTCAAGTTGTCTTTGTACAAAGAGAGATGCATGAAATAGCAAACACAATGAATTAATGGAGCATTGACTTTCAAATATCCATAATGCTATTTTTTAAAAAATAGATAATAGTGGCCAAATGCACAGAAGGCTGAAAACATAAATCCAGGAGGAGAAATTTGCTTTTATCTCTTACACAACAATTTAGAAATATAACTTTCTTTTTTATTCTGGGGGGAGGAGGCAAGGCTTGTTTCAGAAATATCACACTACTATGCTTACTGAAAACCACTGTAATCTACTTCTTACATCAGAAAGTAAAAAAAAAAAAAAATCTTTAAAAAAAACCTTCACACCAGGATTTTATAGAGCCCGGTGGAAAAAGTATGCATGTTCCTTCCTGCACCTAATTACCTCAACTGAAAAATCTGCCAAGTATTTTGCCCTTTAGTTCTCTTAATCGTATTAGGGCAAATGCATTTGGATGCCAGTAGAAACAAACATGTAAAAATTTTCACTTAAAAGAGTCCAAATATGTATAAAGGCTACATTTGAGACACAATGTCCCTCGTCCTTCAAAGACAACATACAGTGCTCCTTTTTTCCTCAAGCAAACATGGATTTGTTCATTTTATAAAACTTAATGTCTGCCTTTGAGACAGTTTAAGTAAAATATCAATATGAGAGGTTCTTACAATGATTTATGCTTCTTACTATTACTTTATTACATTAGACATTCCTTTCTCAAAGCTTTATACTTTTTACTGTGCTCCTAGCAACCAACCAAGGCAAAGCATCAACTTTATATACCTGGCACTATTCCAATTCTTACTGCTATTGACAATGATATTGAAGTTTCCACTTAATTGCTGCTCTGTTGTGACACTGAATACCTGTCATAATTAGGCATTTCCTATTTTCTATCAATTTATTTTTGATTATTATTGAAAATAAATTTGTTTTTATTTCAGAAAACCTAAGTATAAAAATTCTACAGATAAGAGTAGATACAGCTGTTACCATCATTACCAAAGTTGTAACATGCAGACAAAAAAAAAGAAGAATGTAAGAAAAAGGGAAAAAAAAGAATATGATTTCTTGGAAGGTAATTTTCCTTTCAGTCTAAGTGCTCTTATTCATCTTACAGTTACTCAATGATTTCCTGTTCTAATTACAGGACATTATACAGAAAGACATTTGTAAAACAAAAATGCAGTAGTGCGTATAACTAAATAGCTTGAATTGGTTGAAATTGTTTAAAATTCCAAAGTTGTGTATCAACTTTATCAATTACTGATTACAACTCTGTGTAAATGTGTAATGTGTTAATGTGTCCCACCATATTTCTGATTCTCTCGTAAGGCAGTAAACTTAGTACCCAAAATTAGTACACATCAAAGGGGAAAATACATTTGCAGTTAAACTGATGTTGAAGAGTTGGGGTGGGGGAGGATCAGTTGTATTTTTTTTTCCTCATCAAAGCTGTTAAATTGGAGGCATGCCAAGACAAGGAGTGGAAAATATTAATAATAAAAATAAATTAAATGCTTGATTAAAAGGGAGAGAGAACAAAATTCCATCCGGAATAGAAATGAAAATGCCACAAACTATTTCATAAAAACATACTGTGACGTAAATTACACATCAGTATTGCACTGTTGTGGTTATTTTGAGAAATGGTTTGTACTGTAAGTCAGCTGGTGCTGCCCCACCCTTAATGATTTTGTAATTCTCTACACAGTAAGCAAGCAGGGCAGCCCTGAGATGGGTAAGACAGAAAACAGACCTAGCCATACAGAACTGGCAATAAAAAGATAATGTACGTTTAACATAACAGAACAAGATTGGCTTTATTAACTAAAAAAACTACTTTAAATGGTCCCCAGCTTGCCATTTGTTTTGATAAATGGAAAGACAGATCTTCCCAGGATAGGCAACAAAAACATCACTGGAGAACTTATAAAAAAGGAAATGTGGGAAAATAGATCAGTGAGTGTTTGCAAACAGAACAAAAAATATTTCAAATGCAAAACCCAAGGTTTTAAACAGCTGTTTCCAAAAGCAAGCCACTTCAAATAGATGGACAAGCAAATATAAAAATATGTATTAATATGCTAATATTAGCTTCGCCCTCCCTTACGGTCGCTTCCTCACTCAAAAAAGAAAAAATAAAAAACTAAACTAAAACCATACACTGCCAAATGATCCAGCTGGGAAGCAAGCCAGCTCCACCTCCAAGGTTCTCTCTAATGGTCACTGAATTCTAAGCCACATTCAGGTGCCACTTGAGATTTTGTCTTGAGAATTTTGCATCTTATTTCCATATGGCTCATCTCAGCCAAATTTAAATGTCACACAAGACAGGGATTGTGCAATAAGTATATCTGCTGGTGAGGGCACATGGCCAGGCTGACACGTAGGTTAAGTGGTGGCCATAGTTAGGGTGTGATTCTAATGGGCCTGATCTACCTTAACTTTTCTCCCCTTCACAAGGTTAACTGTTAAGCCACAGTCAGCCATTCATTTCAGTATAAATGAGTTTCAGTATCTGAAGAAGAAAATATAAAGAACCCACGAGAACCCATCAAAGAGCCCAGGCTTAGACAAAAGTTTCTTCTACTCTCAAACTGAGCAAGAAGTTTTTCTCGGAGATTAATTTATGCATTTACTTATTTACTAGTGACCCAGGTAAGGCTATTATATTGGATTTGAACTTATTAAATTCACTTTTTTTTTTTTTGGTTTACAAGGAGTTATTTCAGCCAGCCCTTATGGTTACCATAAACCAAAGTTGCTATAAAAAAGAAAACTTTATTTATCATCATTAGCATGACTGCCCTTAATCATAATAACTCCTGCCATCTTTCATCTTAAGAATATCTGTGAGACTTTATTTTTCAAGTTGTACCTTACACTTGCTACCATTACAAGAATCACAATCCCATTACTGAAACAGCTGTAAACCCTTTACATTTGAGAGATCCTCCTGAACACCCAAAATTCATAAATAAATCTATTTACTGTATGATACTGGGCAGATCAATAGCTAAGAGATTAACTTCCACACATCAGTCTCCCAGCATATAGTATCTAATCGCACGCCTTAACAAAATGACTAACCACTATTCTCATGACTTTTAAGGACATGATTATTTCACAAAGTCAACACTGATCAGGCTGAATCTCATAATTTCCAACATGGTTTACATCAGGAACAAACAAACAAACAAACAAACAAATATGTTTGAAGAACTTAACACCAAACATGGAACCTGCTAACATTGATTACCTAATGCCTAGCATTTTGAAGACATTTTATACACACACATACATATATATATATACGTAGGTATGTGTGTGTATAATGAAGGCTACATTTATTTTTATTAAAATGATGTGGCCATTAAAATAATATTAAATAACATTTCAGATTATGCAAAGATGCTTCTGTTATATTAAGTGAAAAGAAGGGATGGTATGAAATAATATATTCAGCCCTATGTCTTTTGTTTAATAGCAGTACTGAGGCATAATTCACATACCAGACAACGCATCCGTTTAAAGTGTACAAGCTTTTAGTATATTCAGAGTAGTGCATCCATTACTACAATTAAATTTAGAACATTTTCATTATCCCAGAAGGAAATCCTGAACTCTCCTGGTCTCATATCTCCTGCCCCTTACCAGTTTCAGGCAACCACTAATCTACTTTCTGTCTTTGAAGATTTCACTATTCTGAACATTTAACATAAATGAAATCATACAATATGGGGTTCTTTGTTACTGGCTTCTTTCACTCAGACTAATGTTTTCAAGGTTTATACATACTGTAGAGTGTATCAGTGTTTCATTTCTTTTAATTGCTGAATAATCGTCCATTGTATGAATATACCACATTTTATTTATCCATTGAATCACGTGATTAGACATTTTGGTTGTTTCTACTTTTGGGCTGTTATAATAAAACTGCTATCAACATTTGCATAAAAGTGTGTGGATATGTGTTTTCATTTCTCTTGTTTATGCATCTAGGAAAGGAATAGCTGGATTGTATGGTAATTCTATGTTTACCCTTTTGAGAAACTGCCAGCTATTTTACAAAGTGGCTGTACTATTATTTTACATTCTTTCCAATGATGATGTATAAGAGTTCTGATCTCTCCACACCTCTCTAACACTTGTTATTATTTGTCTTTTTGAAAGCCATCCTAGATGATGTGATTTCCCATGGTGTTTTGTTTAATGCTTAAAATCTTAACAGTGAATGCCTCTAGGTTTTGAGGTTATCTGTGATTCTTATTTTTTCATTCGTTTGTCTGCATTTAATTCTGCAATTTTTTAAAAGATGGGAGCACCTGGCCAATTAATATGGCATTTGAAGAGACCTTAAATAGTTAAAACAATCTTGAAAAAGAATAAAGTTGGAGGACTCACACTTCCCTATTTCAAAACTCACTACAAAGCTAATAAGGATAAAATGTGATCTAATAAATAGAATAGAGAGTCTAGAAGTAAACTTTCAAATGTGTGATCAACTGATTCAACAAGGGTGGCAAGATCATCCAGTGGGGAGAGGGCAGTCTTTTCAACAAACAGTGTGGGGAAATGCGATATCCATGGGTAAAAAAAAATGAAATTGGACCCTTGCCTCACACTATACCAAAATGGATCCAAGACTCAAATTTAAGAGCTAAAACTACAACACATAGGAGAAAATCTTCGTGACATTGGATTTAAAAATGGCTTCTCAAACATGACATCAAGAGTTCAGGAAACAACAAGAAGCAAAAAACAGATTAATTGGATGTCATCAAAATTAAAAACTTTTGTATATCAATGGACACTATTGAGAAAGTGAAAAGAAAACACACAGAATGGGAAAGAACATTTGCAAATAATATATCTGATAAGAGATTAATTTCCGGAATACATAAAGAGCTCCTACTATAATGAAAAGACAATGTAATTTTAAAATGGGCAAAAGATTTGAATAGATATATCTCCAAAGGAAGTTATACAAATGACACGTAAAAAACCACTCAATCATTATTATTAAGAAAGCTCAAATCAAAACTACAATGAGATACTATTTCATACCCATTAGGATGGCTATTATTTAAAAAACAAACAAACAAACAAAACCCAGGTGATGGTGTAAATAGGAGAAATTGGATCCCTTGTGAGAATGTAAATTTCTGGTGAAAATGTAAAATGGTACAGTTATGGTGAAAAACAGTCTGGAAATTTCTTAAAAATTTACACATTGAATTAACATAGACCCTATAATTTTACTTATAGGCAAATACCCATAAGAACTTAAAACAAGGATTCCAATAGATACTTTCACATCAAATTGTTGATAGCAACATTATTCACAAGAGCCCAAAGGTGAAAAAAACACAAGTGTCCATCATTAGATGAACAGATATCCAAAATATGGTATATAGATAACAATGGAATATTATTCAGCCATAAAAAAGAACGAAGTTCTGATACATGCTGTGACATGGATAAACCTTGAAAACATTATGCTAAGTGAAATAAGCCAGACACAGAAAGACAAATATTGTAGGATTTTATTCATATGCGGCATCTAGAATAGGAAAATTCTCACAGAGAGTAGAATGGAGGTTGCTGGGGCTGGGGGGTGGGGAAGTAGGAATAAGGAATGGGGGTCATGACTTAATGGGTACAGAGTTTCTGTTTGGGATGATGAAAAAGTTCTGGAAATAGACAGTGGTGATGGTTATACAATATTGTGAATGTACTTGTTGCCACTGAATCGTACACTTAAAAATGGTTAAAGTGGTAAATGTTAAGTTTATATACAAACATACATACATACATATACATATACATATACATACATACATACATACATACATACATATATATGTATATATATATATATAAATAAACCACAATAAAAAGGGGGGGAATATATGGCAAGGGTTTTTTTTATTCCTGTGTGGAGGTAGTCTTGGTAGTTTCTTGGAAGGAAAGAGGTGTCCCTTCAACCAGAAACTCAAATACAAACTCCTGGAGGACACAGAACAAGTATCCTAATTTCTTGTTAGCCCTCCTAGACATTCAAAGAAGCACTGATGAACATAACTGTCAAAAAGTGTTGCAAAACACATCTGAACCTTCTGTTAAAGAGTAAGAGCAGTCATGTCATTAGATCACCTTCGGCTCTGGACCAACAGCTCTTCCTAAAAAGCTGAAGGAATCTGGAAAGTTATCCACCAAGCTGTGCAGCAGTCATTGGCTGGCAGGCCCTGTTAGATGAAGGATCAAGAGCTTAGGCAGTCATCTCATTTTGGTGACTCCTTTTCTTTTTTTTGAATAATCTCACCACTTGAGGAGTTTGTGATCCACCCACAAATTGCTGAGCCATTTCCGTATAACTGCACTGACCTCTGGGAGTTCACATCCTAAGATAACGTGAGTTGTAGAGATTGCACTGTTTTCTTTCATATCATCGTAGGGCTTCTGGAGCAGCTTACCAAGAAGGACATGAGAGAAAAGGCCTCCATCTTCTATCAGTAGCTCATCTTAAATCAGTGGTCTCTAAATTGGTGAACCCCTACCCAGAGGGTACTGAAGACTTTTCTAGGAAAACCTACATAGGAATGGGACAGATCTTTGACATCTCTATTACTCATTCCTCAATTCATCTGCTGGAAAATGAACCTGTATTCAATAGAGTCCATCTCCTTTATCCATCACCTACCCCATTCTTATTAGGACCACTAAAGAGACAAATCAAAATACTGTTTTCAGAGAAACCTCCTTTACTGCTATCTCAAGTCATCTGAAACTGTAGGCTTCTGATCTTTCTCTTCTTCCACATATTTCTGTTAGAAGAGCAGCTTGGCAATAGAAATAGAGTACTTTGGCCTGAGTTAAAATGCTCTAAATTCAGAAAAGCCAGAGCAATAAAGGTTAATGATGCTGATCCCTTTCAATATAGCTGGAATGCTCTGCAAGGCTACCAAATTTTTTGGAATAAATTGGATAATGGGTTAAAATTTTTACATGAGTTTTTCACTGTTATACTATAATAAATACAGACTTTAAAAGTTAAGATTTTATCACATCACATCTTATTTCATTCTATATTATGTTTAACATTTACACTTCCTATTAAAAAAACTTATCCGAACTTATGATGAAAAATTTTAGATGTCCACCTAAAATTGGGCAAAAGCATATGTAGTTTTTGAAAATCTTTTAGAGCAGCACTATTCAATGGAAACATAAGCCAAATATGTAATTAATGCTAAAAAAGTAAAAAGAAAACAGGTAAATTAATTTTAATAACCTATTTTACCTTTTTTTAGCTTTAAATTTTTACTATTAAAAGCAATAATGCAATGAACATTTTTCTCCCCTTCTCCAGTTTTATTGAGATATATGTGACATATAACATTATATTAGTTTAAGGTGTACAACATAATGATTTCTGTACATATTGCAAAAACATTTTGTCTTATTTTATGGCACAAGTGCTAGTGATTCTCTAAGGTACATTCTTTTTGAAATCTATTTCTATCAAACCCAATATATTCAAAATATTCTTTTAACAAATGAGCAGTAGAAAGAATTACTGGTAAGATACTTTACATTATTTTTTTCATATAAGTTTTAGAAATCTGGAATGCATTTTACATTTACAGCATATCTTAATTTAGACAAGCCACATATCAAGGACTTAATAGCCACATGTGGCTAGTAGCTATCATATTGGATGACAAAGTTTTAAAGAGTCTATCAGAAAAAAAAATTTGAAGACCATTGTGTTAGATACCTGGGCCTGAAGAGGCAGCTGATAGAAATGGGGCTATTCTGAATATCTGGCACAGTCCCAACAGTGCCTTTCAGTCCTGGACTCCTACAATCTTAAGAGAAGAGATTCAGAAACAACACTAGGAGAAAAGAACAAAACAGGAGAAAAACCCACTTGAGTAGCTATTATTTCATTGTTCTGATAACCAAAACCCAACAAAGGCCAAAAAGCAGCAAGAGATCCTAGGTCATTATTTTAGGACATATCCTTGCTCACCACCTTTGGTTTCTGGTGAATGATAAAAATCAATTCAAGGTAAAATTAAAAAAAAAAATAAAGGCTTGATTATAAAACCTGGTAAGAGCCTCTGGGTTATATCTATTCCCCTGCTGTAATAGCTACAAGTTCACCTGGTGCCATTTCTACAAACTGTCTACTCTGTTTTCTGTCACAATGCCAGGAGGAACATCAGTCATTCAGAATGGGTATTTTTCTTCTCCTTCTTCTTTTTTTTCTAGTGTGAGCAATACAAAAATTAGTCTAACATCTGAAAGAAAGAGATACTTATAAAACCTAGTGGAAACTGAAACCACTGTTCAATCTCACGGCGGTGCAGTCATATAAAAACTCTGGCACCTTCTAATGTGCTCTCACAGTGCAGAGTGGAAGAACATCATTGAAAGCTGATATGGATATGCTCTGTTTTACTTCCTTTTCTACAGTGTTAGTAGTGAGTAAGCTGATATAAGACAGGAGAAAGAAGAATCTGGTTTACTCACATTTCCCATAATACCTATCATCCGCTGGAAATCATTTCCACTGCAAAAATCTCCCTTTTCCCAATCCGTAATATACAAACGTACTTCCCTGTTCTCATAAAACACACAATAAACACATTGCTGGTGACTAATTTATTAATTCCATTTATAATTCTGTGGTTTTGTACCACAAGTTGTAAGTGCTATAGATCCTCATTCTGTGCATCTCTTAGATATTTCTGTGAGAAGGTTTATGTTAAGCAAGGGTTGGCAAACTACGGGCCAAATCTGGCCTGATGCCTGTTTTTATAAATAAAGTTTTATTGCAAAATAACCATGCTCATTCATTGACATACTGTCTATGGCTGTTTTGGGGCTACATTGAGAGCTGTGTAGTGGTGAGAGAGACCTTTTATAGCCTATTAGTCTGAACTGTTTACTCTCTGTAACTCCTTACCCTTACTCTGGAAAACAGATTATTGCTTCCAAAAATCTCTTATTTTAGATCACTGATATCAACTTGGCACTTCACTGTGTTAGGCTCCCCTTTCCAGACTGTGGGCTCTTAATGGGCAGGAGCTGGGTCTCTAGCATGTTTGAATCCCTAACATCCCAACATGATAGATAAAAGTAAAGCACATGGTAGGCTTTCAATTAATGATAATTTCAATTAGTGTTCAGTTCATATGTAAAATTAATGTTTTCTGGTTATTCACTATTTGGTATCCCCTACTCCTCCTACCCTATACCCCTGGATCTATTACCTAGTCTCTCTACCTTGCTGTGTGACTCCTGAATGTTATATCACTGGGCGCCGTCCCATTCTGGCTGTTGCTTAGTTTAGCAATTGGAAGACATCAGTGGGAGATCAGATGGTGGGAAAGAGGGAAGTTGGGGTATTTCTTCCCTGCTGCCTCTTAGCTTCGGCACCACAGTTCTGGCTACGGCTGCGGCCCACCACAACTACGATTCTTCTGGGACACCAGCTTTCACCACGTAACACTATTTCCTCCCCCTGCTTCTGATATTACAAGATCCTGGGTGTCTCAACCTCCGTTATTGGTTCTCTTCACCCTTACCACACCTCTGAAAGTCTTCCTTTAGTTAACATCTCTTCGGTTGAACACTCTGAGTGGAAATCTGTTTTTGCTTCAACCTTGGCTTATTCTTCCAGCATTCCCATTTGGCTAGTGGCAACTCAGAACAACGTCCGCACATTCAGAGGTTAAATGAAAACCAAGAGAGGATGTGTTCTGTGGATCAGTCACATCAGAACCAACGAGGAACTTGTCTAAATGAGGATTACCAGGCATAACTGGATGTCTGGATTAGTGCTTTGTGACAAGAACCGCAGGTGCCAATTCACCTAGTGAAACAAGTAGTGAAATTCAGGTTTGGGGGCAGGACGAAAAGAAACAAAGACCAATTTGAAAAATTGTAGAATGTCTGAAAGGTCCTGAAGTCAGATGTATAAATATGGAAGGATTAAGAGAAAAAGGTCAGAGCTATCTACCAGAAAGTCACAGGTGGTATAGAAGCTAAAAATGGGAATTACCCATTTCTCTTGGTAACACAGTTAAGCCTTTCAAAGTTACATATTTAAAAATCTCATATTCCATAATACAGCTTCAATAGTCTATCTACTCATCAGTACTAGCATAGTGGTGAGCATAAAGATCAACTTCTTTGATAGTTTGGGAAGCATGAGCCTTATAGTTCAATCATTTGTAGGAATCATGTGTCATACAAGGTAGCACGTGTGGAAGCAAAGGTTTTCACATGCAAGCACAAAGCAGAGTATGAAGTTTACCAACCACTAACTATGGGATCTGGGAAATAATGACACTTCAGAGCCTCACATTCCTAATCTATAAAATGGACATTAAAAAGAGTGCTTTCCTCGGAAAATACACAAGTCAAAAGATGTAAAGTACCAATGTTAGTGTTAGGCATAGTAAACACTCAATAGATAGATAGTCACTATTATTACTGCTTTGCAAGTTGTTTCACAATGTACTCCAAAGAATACTAGTTCCAGGGGAGAGAAGGGAACATGTTACCAAGTATTATGTGGAAGGAAGTACCACAGCATAGAAAACACTGCGATTAACAAAGTTACACAGATAATCTCCTTAAAGTCTTCAACATGAAAATGGGCATTGAATCTATGGGAGGAAAGATGCTGACTTTCCTGAATTTATTCTGCCATGTAATCTCTTCTCACCTTCTTCCATCTTCCCCTTCCCTCCTCCTACCCCGTTTTTTGGTCATTCACAGTTCACCTCAATAGGTTAGTGTTTCTCTGATCATATTTTGGGGACAACTGACACAAATTACATAGATCATACATACGCATCCTGCTTAACACTGCATAATTACAAATAGATTATAATGCATAGTATAATCACTTATCTGCCTAACACTTTAGAATTCATAATGCCCCTTCATGTGCTGAGATTCACCTAACCCTCCCAGAACCCACCTTGAAGTCTATTATGAATACCCCCATTTTATATAAGAGGACATAGAAAGTTCAGTGAAATGAATGTCTTGCCAAACATCACCAGCTCATGACAGGGACAGGTCATCTGGTACTAAATATTATGCTGTCTGCATTATTATACCCCAGAAGTCTTCTGTTGGCCCCAACTCTCCCAGAGAGGCCCTGGCAGATTCATGAAACCCTCCAGTGAGCCAGTGGCCTTGAGAATGTTTGTGATATTATGAACTAATGAGAAGCAAACCTCTTGTTTTATTGTGCTATAAAGTATCCCTTTCAGTCTCATTTTCAAAATGATCTCCAAAGTGGAGCTTGATTTTGCCTTATTTGGAAGATAATCTCTGAAAGAGACTGCCATTGTATAAAATGTTTCATCGGCATACTTCTCCATTTTTTAGCCCCTTAGAATGCAAATTGTAGGCTCAGTGAAGCCAAGAGTGTTATTTCTCTCTATTATGTCCCCACTTTAGATCCCAGGACAAAGACCCACAACCATCTGACCTTTGTCACATACACAGCTCTCACAATTGTACATTCTGCATCACGAAAAAGATAGCATTGCATGTCAAAATGGCCATCTATTCACTGAGTGGTCAGATATCACTTTATGTGGATTAGGATGTGACAAGCTGGAGGAGGATAAAGATCAAAGAGCCAATGTCCCTCGCTCAGTAGAGGTAGTGGGTATGTGAATGAATATACAAATAAGTGTTATGACAAGAGTCACAGCAGAGACAAGTCCTTGGTGCCAAAGGATTGTCAAAAAAGGCTTCAGGCAGAGGAAGCTTGAGCTGAGGTCTCAAGGATACAGAGACACCCTGTAGGCAGATATAAACACTCACTCGCTGAGCTCTTTCTGCATGTAGGTCATGAACATACCTTTTATCCTACTCTAGACAACCGTATGGGAAGTTATTCTCCCCATTTTCCAGATGAGGAGACTGAGATATAAAAAAGGTTTAATGACTTCCCAGCAGTCACAGTGCTAAGGAGGCTTGGAGAATGGATCTGAGACCAGTGTCCAGGTCTGCCTACTGCTGCTGTCTTAAAAGGAGAGAGGCTCATCTCCAGTTAGTAAATATGCTAGAATTAAAGAGCTGTAGTTAGAGTGCAGGCTTCTGGGTTCCAGAAGGAGCTATTGAGCCCAGTGGTTGAAGAACTAATGTACAAATCACACCATAGAGCTCTACACTTTGGAGGTGTTATGCCCCAGCTCTGAAAGCAATGTTTTTTATTTCATTTTTAAGTCTGAAAATTTCAAAATTGGTAGTGAGTGAAATAGTATGAACAAAAGGGAATTTAAAAAGTGCCATTTGGATTATGACCAGGTTCATGCAGAAGAAAAACAGATACATCAATTACATCACCTACAATTTCACTGCTTCCTTTTTCATTTTATTTTTGGCACTTGTCTTGCAAATAACCCACATCTTCAACAACGGGGCAAGCACTTCACACTCCATGCATATAATAATGAAGGATATTATTAATATATTTTGCTTCAACAAAATTCTAATCCAATTTGTTTCCCCCACCACCACCCCATCAGGTGGATCTGGACAGAGAACAACTAGATAATAGGTGTTATCATTCATGAGGCCAAGACGGAACCAGTACTTTGTAGCTAAATGTAATTCGCAAAGCACAATTTAACAGCTCCATTTAGTGACTCTTCACAATCAAGACTATTTCAAGAGTCTCTGAACACCAGCCAAGATGCCACCAAAGTATACTTAAATACCAGCAAATATTACATGTTATAAAAATTTTATGTTTGTCTCCTTCCTTAAGAAAATCTTCTCTCTCTCTCTCCCATCTTACCATAAGACAAAGCCATTGCAATTCTTCAATTCTAATTGGGAAGAGGAAGAAAAGGGCTTGCATTAGGAAACAGAGGTCTGCCCTTGACTAAAGTTAACATTCAGCTCTCATTTTATTGGCTGTTATGCTTTCGGGTCCTTACTTTGAGTATAGCTGGACACCCCAAACACCCTTGCCTTGCTCCAGTAATAAATCTGGAAGCTTAAAGGACTTCCAACACCAGTTATTCTAAGGATTTAGTCAGAGGCACACCTGAGCAGCATCTGAAGACCCTCAATCCATGGTCTTATGCAGCCAAGACAGAAGCTGAGATCCATCAGATCTCTCCATCTTCCTTCCCCCATCTTTTAAATCAGTCAGATTATTTAAAGCTATCCCCAGTCTTTTCTGTTTAGGGGGTCTGTTTCTAGATTTAAAAGCCACCTTAACTTTACCACTTTGGGTGTTTATTTCTTGTTATCAGTTTGCTCATGCTTTGAAATCTGGAAGTAAAAACCTCATCCCCTTATGTACAATAAGGGGAACCAAAACAAGAGGCTTCCATTGCCATTTCCTCACCGGCAAGTTTCCCCTCGCTTTTCACTCACTGAGCTGGGCTTCAGAGCTGGGACAACTATTCTCATGTACAGGTTAGGGGAAGACATTTTCCCAATAAATTTCCCCATCGCATGTTATCTTGAGCTAAAATGCTCTTCTGTGTCAATCCATGAGTTATTCCTTCAAGGGTAACCATGAAGAGACCAGAAGAAGTGAGATAATTCTCTTCTCTTTACTTGTACATACTTATTTTAATTTCAGAACTAAAATATTAATATATCCTTGATGTGAAAGATAAAGTGAAGACTCCGTTGACCTCACAACCCCTCATACTTTAATGAAACCTTACACATCTGCTTCAATAGAGCATTCTAGAAAACTGGAGAACCTTGTTCCCAAGATATGAAGAGGGCCTGGGAGACTCAGGGGGAGAGATCTGACCCAGAAGTTCTGCTCAGTTCTGAGGTTTCCGACTCTCTCAAAAATCACAATGAAATAAAAGCCCTCTTAATTCTTCCAGAGTATAATTTACTTAGCATCGGACACACACAAAAATTTCACCCGTGGTACACTGTGAGAACTAGGAGCACACAGCAAGGTTACAAGTCAGTGCGAAAATAACCAGCTCAATATAACCCCAACTTTCTAGCTGTGATGCTACTTCTTCTAACACATGGAAAAGTGAGAATGACTACATTTTATTCAAAGTGTCTCATTACATGGGTTTAAATAAGATTTCTAAACCTGCAAAAAGAAAACCATTTTAAAATGACATTTCTTTCAAACAAGACCCTATAAACTCAGATTGAAGTCACCTCTTCTGCCATGGATGTCTGACAGAGATAATGGAGCTTGGTGACACCTACATTAGGTGTTTGTTTTCTGTTCGATGCATCCTCGTATGTCCCACATCATACAATGGACAGGTGTTAAGATATCGCCACTGAGAAATACACATCGTAGGCTTTGAGAAGATCTTAAACCTGATGAACTTGCTTCATCTCTGACAACATTCAAGTGCAACTGACTTAGAACAATTTTCTGAGATCTCACACACCTAGACAGGTAAAATACAGTGTAGTCTGCAAAATGCCAAGCACACTTCCTGATGGTTATTAATACTGCGGTCATCAAAAGGTTTGCTGCAAAACTGAAGAAAAATACAAATAAAAGCTTCAGGCTACCTGTTGAATGTTCAGTTGTCAAACTCTATCTCGATAGACTAGAGTTGTCTTTTATTGAAGATCCACTATTGACAGGTAAGCGCTAAGCCCGTAATGTTTATCTAATCATTGCAGCAAACCTTCTTCCATTTTGTAGATGAGGAAATTGAGGCTTAGACAGATTAAGCAGCTTGGCCAAGGGCATTCTGGAGCCCAGTTCTGTCTGATTCCATAGCCCTCAGTCATAACCACTGCTTAGGACTTTTGAGAGAAGCCTATGCCCAGATAAACCTATGACACAAAGGGAGCTGCCATTGAAGCAGTACAAAGACCAGAGCTATGAACTGTGAGCTGGGCATGGGAGACACCCAGAGGAGCAACCTATCAGCTAAGTGATGACATTTGGGATCCAGCTGTCATATAAAAGGGAGGACAGGAGTCATTGTCCCAGGAAGCCATGAGCCGAGTGCTCCTCCTTGTTCAGGGTCAGCAAAGAAACTGCCACCTCCAGAGAAGGAGGTGGTTTTGCAATTATAATTCTTTTGCTGCCCACTAAGTGGAGGCAGGTAGTATGTACTGAGCACACGACATTATTATTATTTTAAGAGAGGCTTCTGGAACCAGGAAGCTTGATGAATTTATGAGATCAGTAGCTATTTTTCCAAGATGGTTATAATACAATTCATTTCATTTGCAGCTTGTTTATCATGAAACATTGTTTAAGAGAGACAAATAAACAACGATTCACATTTGCTGGGCTTCTCCCCACCCTTCCAAGTTGTTCCACAGGAAATTTTTTATTGATTAATGTACAATTTCATTATGGTTGGGAGCAACCAGACCTAGAATAGTTTTAAGAAGTCTCCTTGATGTCCTGTGAAGGAGCAACATTCAGGAGGGAGCTATGTACCAGACATTGGCTTTTTAATCTTGGCAAATTCAGTCCCTTCTCTGGTCTGCAAGTTCCTCCTTTGTAAAATGATGGGGATGCTGCCTTCTATGGAAGGTGGGGCCACAGAAAGGCAGCACCGCATTTTGACTTCTGTCAACCCCTACACACAGGTGTCTCCCTGTGCCCCTTCCTCCATAGGAACATACTAAAAATTGTATTTTAGAACTGCATTGCTATAAAGACAAATATATAAATATTAGATACTGAAACATTTCCTTCCTCTGAAAAGGTCATTGTATTTTTTTCTGATTTTAAAAGGGACAAAAACATTTTTGTGGGCCCCTAAAGTATTGTGGGCCCTAGGCACTGAGCCTGCTGTGGCTCCTGGATAAGCAGGCCCTGAAGAAAGGGTAAGCTCCTTGTTTGCCAAAGGCCTGGAGACAGGACAACAAGTTGAAGGGGTTGGGCCCAAGCAATGCTGCTGTGGAAAAGAAGGGTTCTGTCTGGGAGAGGGGTGGGGAGGGATACCTCCAATTGGTGGCCAGTTGACGAGACGGAGGAGAGGAATAGCGTCAGGTAGAAATGATGACATTATAGCTGTGTATGGAGTGTGGATATAATCCGACCTCTCTCCTATCTACTCTGAAATTCTTAGTAAGATCTCCGCTGCTCAACTGGGAACACTGAATTTAAAAAATGAAAACAAAATCAGGAGATCGTATTCCATGATGTCTAAAGTCTCTCTGTTCCCACTCTAATATTAGACTTTTCACCACAAGTATTTAAATACTGTTCCACAGAGCCAAAAGCTGCTTCCTGTCCCAGAGGAAACTCACTCATGTAGGAACTAAGAAAGGACTTTGAGGAACCCGACTGCTTGCAAAGATGCATCACTTGTTCAATGCTGCCGAGGTCTGGATGCAGTACTGGCTGGGAGCAGGCTGTGTGTACTCTGGAGAGGTATGGGCCTCTCCCAAGGACTGGTGTGTTCAGGTCTTGCATAGCTGCATCTCATACCCAAAACCTTTGGATATTTCCATCCATGGACATGTATGTATTTTGATAACAAAAAATGAAGATGTGAAGCACTACATTTTCTCTGTAGGGCAGGGAGTTCTTTGTAGTTCAATGTCCATAAATCCTGCACTTACAACTGTTGGGTACCGATGCCCCCAAATTGCTTTCATATTCCAGGGGTGGTTAAATGGGCATCCCCAGCTGGCTTGGCTGAGGCTTCCTCCCTGCCAGCAGTGCTGTTGTAGCAGCACCACCATTTTTTCACCAGAATTTAGACCTTGTTTGAGTATTTTATTCGTTTATTCGTTTGTTCTCTGTTTTAACAACATATACACTAAAAAGCAATTCATCCATTTTGCTCACTAGAATTATCCAAATGCAATTCTTTTTGAGCGTTGGTATTATTTCTCTTTAAGGAGGAAAAAACATGGATAATGTAGCCTCCATGTACGTGTAAATATTTAGGTTTACTTTTCAACCTAGCCAGTCCTTACTCTGGAGCTGGGCTGTCCGATACAATAGCTGCTAGCCACACAAAGCTACTGAAAGTTAAATAAATTAAAATCAAATCAAATATAAATTTCAAAATCAGTTTTTCAATCACACTAGCCATATTTCAAGTGGTCAATAGTCACATGTGGTTAACGGTCCACTATTGGAAAGTGGATACCGAACAGGTCCATCATCACAGAAAGTTCGATTAGAAAGTGCTGCTTGAGGTTTGGACACTTGCAAATGCAAAGACTGTACTATTTCACCACTATGTCCCTTATGTCTAACACAGGATCTGCCTGATAGGTAGTAAAAGCTCCAATAAATGCTTAAGAGATAAGATTCTTCATCTCTAAACGTGGGAATAAAATGAGATCCCCAAGAAATATTGAATTAAATAAGGAAAAGTAAAAAGAAAAAGAAAAAGCTATACTGGGAACATTGTTCCCATAAACAAAAACTAGAATTCTAGTGTTAGCATGAAAAACGATTCCTAGACCTCTCTCTCATGAGAACAAAAAGTGAATGAGGCTGTTGTTCAAAATTTACATCTATGAGCCTCTCACAACATCAACAGGCAAAGTTACCTAAGCAATATAACAACACAATAGTAATAGTAATAGCAATAATAATGACGATGGTGATAGTGATGATGATATGCACTACAGAGCACTTTACCTTTACATAATCCTTTCACATTTGTCTCTTTTGGATCGCATAATAATTTTGTGAGGTTGAAATTCTTATACCCATTTTATTGGTGGGGGGAAAGGATCAGAGGAGGAGGCTCAGTGACTTGCCTGGAATTGCTCAGCTGGTAAATCAGGGAAAGAGACCTCTAGGCTCAGGCTTCTAGCTCCAGATCTTTCTGCTTTATCACAGCTGCTATATTTTGCCCAGAAATTACCCACTGGGCTATTCCGACTTTCTATCTATGCCATTAGATGAATTGAGATCCCTTAACAAAAGCAGACCTATACCTCCAGTGCCCCAGAAGGCCAACTAATCGATTGTTCTCCTTAATAATAATTTTTGGCTTCTGCAATATTGAAGGGCTAATCTTTGGTAACCATAGGCTTCAGAAAACATTATTAATTTATCACCCAAGAAACCATTTGTTCTCTGAATTATCAATCTCAAACAGTGGTTCTGAAGCACAAGCATGATATACTGTGCTCTGGGTTGCACAGCTGCTTTGCATTTTGAATTCTTTATTTATAGAACAAGTCAAATTAATAACTCAAAAATGTTGTTTCAGGCAAAGTAATGGACACACAATAAAACCATTCATTTCCTAAAAGGTCACTCCAGGAGATGCATACATTGTTTAAAAGCCTACCAACAATGCTATTATTCCTTCAAAAACTGAAAATGTATAATAAGCAGTTAGAGCACATATCTGCCCCCGAGACCCCAGGCTAATTTAAAGTACAATCACAAGGCAATCAATCATACTCCAAAATTACTTCATTTTCCAAACTGTTTACACTTTTTAAGTTACAAATCCACTTTCTGCTATTTCAACTCACGATTTACAACTACAGATTTAGACTGCTTGGCAAGCAGCCAAGCGCTAGTCATGAGGGAACTAATGATATGAACAGATCAGTGTTTTATAAAGGAGAAAAGCGCATGTAAATTTCCAGTGTGTCTGCAAGTAATCAAGGCACTGCTGACTATAAATGAGACCGTCTCAAATTTATTTTAGGAGAAATATCTTAAAGCTGCACTTTTTATCCAGGCCAAAAAAAGCCTTTAGGAGGAACTCTGAGATTACTCAAATTATTGTAAATAAACAGTTATGCGAACAATATGGAAAGAATAGTGAAATAAGTGACTTATTTCATTAAGAGACTTATTTCAACATTCCTGTCCCACATGCCCTTATTTTGATTTCTGGAATGCTAGAGTTAATGGAAAGGGAGAAAAAATTCTCTCTCTCTCTTCCCCATCCCCTCCCTCCCTCTTTCTCTCTCTCTCTCCTTTAAAATTGTTGTTAACTGTAGCAGCAAATCATGTTTGTTTTAGTAGCCAAAAATGCTCTGAATAAAAAAGAAGACCCTGGGGGATACTGTTTTAAATTAAATGTGATCTTTATTGTTTCATTACAATGACAGAGCCAAATAATCACTTTGTGTTATTTGTACAAATAATGTAGGATGCTCATTTTCTTGCGGAAATAATTACTCTAGTCTATCATATCCTGCTCGTCGTCAAAACCTCCCCCTTTGCTGTCACCAAGCATGTGCATTAGCTCGGGAGGCTAAATTTAGCCAAAATTTCATGTGTTCTTACATGTTAAGGAGTAAAGCCAAGTAAGCAAATTCAGATGTGAGAGTGCCTTAAAGAGGGAAGCTCAAAATAGAATCACAGTATATACATCGCAAAAGTCTATTCACCATGATTGATATTTTAGTTAGAGAATCATTACATGACTAAACTCAATTTTATAATTGGATAAGGCCAGATACAATAAAACAGCACAGCACCGTTAAAGTATCCTACATCTTAAAACTATCCATAATCATAAATCAACCTAATTATTTGAAATACTGTCATGAAGTGAAAAAAAAGAAATTAAACTAGCTGCCTGAATATTTATTTCATTTTATTTTCTAAGGACCAAAAGCTTTTTAGTGGCCTTAAAGCTCAGCCCCACAATAGCTGGTAAACCATACTCTTTAGATAAATCTGTACACACAGAAAATCAATAACAAAGATTAAAAGCTTCCCTCTACCGCTTTTTACACCAGCATCTGGTGTGTGCGTGCATGCACGTCTGTGTGTGTGCACGTGCCTGTGTATTAATTTAATAGTACTCAAAATAATGATCTTTAGGAACCTGTAGCAACACACATAGCCCTATTTTATTAAAACTTCAATTTATCCTTGTTTTTGTCACACTCCAAAAAGCTACTAAGAGTGGAATAAATATTTCTAGTTCTGAGTAATTTCATAATAAACTCCCTGGAGCCTCTGATATCACCACTGTGACATCATCAGGATGAACGCTCATTGGCTGCAACAGCCTTTCAGATTAACCCTTTTGAAGATGTCCCAGCCTATCACTGGTTAGTTCTCTAATGTGGGTCCCCTATATTTACCTGTGAGAACGCAGAGAGAACGGGGAAATACACCACCACCCAATACACAGGCACACACAGGCATAGTATGGACCTAGAATACTCTAAAAGGCAGAGTGTGTGTCTCTTCCATTGGAATTCTGGGTGCAAATATGGCTCCCAAAGGAATGTTGTGGAAAGTTCTGGCAGTTGGAGAAGGGAGCAGTTAGGAGCTCTCTCAAAGCTGCGTTGTTTTTCCTAATCATGGAGTGAGCACGTGAGATAGAATTCTGGCTACAGAAACATGTTCTACACACAAAGTACAAGTCTTCCCAAAACTGGTTAGATCTAAATTTGCTCAGCTTCTTTAGAACCTTAAAACATATTTTTTTCATTTTACACCGTCTCAGCAATGCCAAGCATTGAGGTATTTTTCAATATACATAATATCCTAATTCTACTAAAAATGTTCTTTGTGATTTAGCTGGTGGTATTCCAAAAATGTTCTTTAAAATTTGACCCATCATAAATTTCAGAATTTTGGTCTGATCTTTGACCTCACAGGTCCTACTTCTAGCAATTTATCCTTAGGAAATAACCAAGGATATAGATAATAATATAACTTTAAGGATGTTCCTGAGAACACTGTTTATCATAGTCACAAGCTAGAAGAAAAAAACCCGGAGTCTAACAATAGGAGAATAGCCAGATAAATGGCACTTCCATATAATGGAAAACAGTAGAGTCCATTACTAAAAATGATACTGCAGATGAATATCTGTTGTGTGTATAAGAACACATTCAGTAAAAAAAAGTCTGATATAAAACTGAAGATATTGCATCAATAAAAAACTCGTTTAAGCAGACAAAAAGAAAAGACTGGAATGATTAAGACGATAAATAGCAACATTAGGTAGTTCAGCATGGTGCTATTGTGGGTAATTAAAATTTTTTCTTCCTACTTCTTTGTATTGTCTTAACATGATAAGCATGCATGACTGTATTATAAGAAAATAAATATAATTGGAAGAGATGAAGAAAAAATGTGGACATAGAGAAAAAAAAATGACTCTATATAAATTCTCCAGGATTGGATATTACAAATATTTGATTAAATCTTTTTGAAATCATGTACCCAACTTTTATGTTTCTATTACTCTGGTAAATCCCCCTCAACAAACCTAGTAAAGGGATGAAAATTCAATAAATATAGTTTAGTTGATAATCGTGATAAAACAGCTGCACCAAACTATGTGGGGAAAGTTGGATTTAAGTTTACATACCGCTGACATTTTTTTTTTTTTTTTTGCTGTTGGTATCTTCATGCAAAACATTATTTTTAACACCTTGCATTAATTAGTGTGGTATATTTGTTATAACTGATGAACCAATATTGACAATATTGATACATTATTATTGATTACATCCATAGTTTACATTAGGGCCTACTCTCTGTGCCATATGGTTCTAAGTTTTGCCACATAATGTCCTGCATCCACCATGACAGTATCACATGGAATACTTTCACTGGCTATTTTTTTTTTTACTGAGATTAAAAATTTCTTTTCAATGACAAATACTGATTTTACGTTATTAGGATAGACACAGACATAACCCTCAGCACAGTCCAAGGCCCAAAGAGAGCTACAGTGTCTCAGCAAAATTAAACAATCATTTTTTAGTGCCAGTTCAAAGGGTGGCCAGGAAAAGAGATAAAACTTTGGGATCAATTAGCCCTTTAGTCAAAAACATAAGGAAGTGGAGGAGGAGGACCCACTTAAATTTCCTTCTTCTCCAGCTCTAAACCTCTTAATTCAGAATTACTATTCATTAAAAGACTTTAGAATGTCAAGATATAAAAACTGAACTGAAAAAGGGAAAAGAAAATATGCTCTTTTTTTCTACAAATGAGGTTCAGAGTTTTTGCCCATTAAAGTAAACTCCTTTCCCCTTTTCTTCTTTCTTTTGCTACACACACACACACACACACACACACACACACACACACACACTCTCTTCAAAAGCAAACTGAATACCCCTCCCCGTTTTCTCAATCTACTTACAGAAAAATAAACCAAAGGAAACAATTACTTTTGTTGAAGAATGCATTGTTTAGGAGAAAAGTCACATTAAAATAAGTTCTACCTTCTTCATCAGAGATTAGCACTACATATCTTGGGATCAAGCCATTGTCCTGCACACTATGTATAACTTATTGTAGTTAATTTATCACTAAGGTCATTGTAAACTAGGAGGGAGTTTGTAAACAAAAATGAATCACAGGTTTCATTTTTGTATCCTTTTCAAACTGGAAGATTTAACAGTTTCCTGTTCCAACATACAAAATAGTATTGCTTCTATCAACCTCCTCAGCACTCTTGCCAGCAGTTTCCATTTAATTAAACTGACAGAAAAACAGGGCCTTTTGCTAATGGGATCCAGACCATTTTTCCTTCAATGTAAATTCTCAGGCATGAAATTACATCTGAAACAGACACAATAATCCTTCTATATCTTCGACATACATTTAATGTATAATAACAATTCCTTTGTCTACATTACAGTTTTAGATTTCAGCTAACCTTGTTTTAGCTAGAATTCTCAAGCTTATCCAATGCAAATTCACCTTAGAATTCTCACAAGCCCTGGCTTTATCTAGCCACAGATTATGGTTAAAGATCAGATGCCAAAGGCTAAAGTCCACAGCAGGGAGGAACAATTATAGAAATGAATGAATTATGTTTCTGTTTGTACCACTGTTCTCAAAGTCAATTAATTTAAGAGCTTTTTCATCAATTGTTGACTCTAAGTAAATAAAAGTATCAGTATTTATAAGTATGTCTGAATTTCATATTACAAGGCAGGGTTTCAATATTTCAATATGGCTAATGAAGGCAGAATATATTGATTAAGTGCAGCTTGGAAATCTGATCATGTTAATATAATCAGGCTAACTATTTTTCTCTGCTTGAATATCAGTCACTTTTCTGGTAATGGCAAGCCATAATGTATGCTTAAAATGATTCTAGTTATTTAAGTGTATTTATGAAAAAAAATATTCTTAGTGGATTTTTTGGTTGAAGAGAGGGAGTCTTGTCAGGTAATTTAGCATGGAAATCAAGAACTTCAAGGTGAAAAAAAATCTAAAGAATCATAAGGCTATTTCTAAACAAAATTAAAGCATCTAGTAAATTGAGTGGGGAAAAAAATTTTTTTTTGTGAGACCATAAAACACAATTATTTTCTCCTGAAAACCAAATGGGTCAAGTGTCATTAAAAAAACAAACAAAAAAACAACAACAAAAAAACAGCCTAATTCACACTTTGGACAAGTCTAGAGCTCAGCAATGTTGGGTATATGAGGATATAAATAATATGAAAATGCTAAACTCTAGGGTCCATAAAGGCTGACTGATAGACTCAACACCTTGACAAAATGGCAGTTTCCTTGGTATGGTTTGTCCAGCTTTTAAGAAAACACCTATTTCAACAAAGGAAGAAAGTTTTGTTGTAGATTTTTGTCCCAACCCTTTCTCCTAAAAATAAATAAATAAACAAACAAATAAATAAATAAATAAAGGTTTGCAAGCATACAATATTAGAGGTTCAGTTCTTACTCCATATTCAAAGGATTCCTGCCCTGCTTGACAATCCCATAAAACTTACAACACTTGATAGTGATCAAAAAATAATCCTATGAGCAACCTAAAACAAAGAAACTGCTAGAAAATAGGCATTTTAGGACTTGCTGAAAATCACATCTTCCTATATAAAAAATAATGCCATCGTTCTCTTGGAAAATACAAAGCAAAGCACTTTTTTGAGGGAGGGGGGTGTTGCAGAGCAGTGAAGGAACTATCTTCAGAATATCCTGACAGTCTCTTTGAAAATGAAACATTTCATTTATACAGCAGAAGACAGTTGTGGCAAGATTAGAAATCATTTCAAATCTCCCAGGCAATCAAAATACAGTCTTTTCATGTGGATGGAAGGTCTCTTGTTTTACAGAAAATGCTAAATAAACAATTCTATGGGCAAAAATGTGAGAGCAATTTATTATTGTTCTATTCACTTTGCTTAAAACTTTAAAAACCACACGAAGCCTATAAATAGAAGCTTTTCTTTGTCTTTGGGATGTTGAAAGCAGTTTCTCTTAGGTCCAAGGCGAAGAGGCAGGAAATTATTGCTTTTTCTCCACCAAGGAGTAACACGCCAATTCAGACAATGCCTAGAAGATAGATTCTTTAAAAACATTGTATATGGGAAGAACAACAACTGTCCACATTTTTTTTTTTTTAAATCAAGGGCATTCTGTTATAAATGAATGATATTGTGGATTTTCTTTTTATTTTAGACATGGGCAGCTTAATTACTTATGACAACAGTTTATGTTAGATTACCCAAAAGAGTATAGAACTGTACCAGTAACGGTACCTTAAAAATAGGATACATTGGAAAGGTTCACTTTAGACTTTGAAAAAGAAACACAAGTTCTGTAGGGATTGTTATAGGTTTGAGAGAACATAAGTAACAGTTGGCCAAATTTGGATTCATAAACACTTAGTTAAATGTGGAAACAGTGTGCTTATCCATGATGATGCAAAATGATTACTTCTAGGTCAGTATTTTTTAAATTGAGATTTACAGTCCATTAGTAGGATTACAGAACTAATTACGTGGGTTGCAACCAGCATTTTTTAAAAGTGAAATTAAATATAGAAAAGAAAATGCTAGATAGTGCATCATTCATATTAGGGGTAAGTAAAATTTTTAGGTGAAGCTATTGGTTTAAATAAATATATATATTTACATATTTATTTACCCACTCATATACATATATAACAAATATTTGTATGGGTATATACTAGCTCATCATGTTAAATTTTATTATTACTATTACTATTACTATTATTATTATTATTATTATGGAACATTAGATTAGAAATATCTGTATACCTACAAATTCTTACCTCTGTAATTTTCACAAAATGGGCCATCTTCAATACTGCCATACAATAAGAAAATGAATATTTTCAAGTATCCTTTTAAAAAGCTAAAGTCTAACATAGCCTGAGAATAACAGGTCTTTAAGTGTTTACTGAATGAACCAATGAATGAATAAAAAACTATAAGAATGTACAAACAGGTGGTTATCTATGTGAATACAACAAGCATATCCAAACCAAAAGGTTACATGAATCATTCCATGGGCCTAGGCAGCACCCCTTTATTACATGGAGCTCTACTTCTAACACTTCATCAAAATAAAAGGCCAGCATCATTCTTCTGCTATAAATGGTACAGATATTAACAGAGACCTTAACATTCACAGACCAGAAAGGTATCTGTGGAGGCTGTGTCTACATTCTAGAGAAATATCTGCTTGGAAGGGGAAAACTGAATTAAATGTTCAGGCAATTTGTCTACACAATATAAATCACCTAGCTGAAAGATGCACATTTACCCATCAGCTAGCTCTGTTTACCATTCTATAAGAAAATACATAAATGAAAGAAAAGTGGTTTTTTTTGTTTTGTTTTGTTTTGCATTAGGATATATGACATGCCACTGTTTGAACCATCATCTCCCTAGGTCAACCGTGTGGTCTCATACCACTTATACCCCCTTTACTTATGTTACAAAGAATTGTGGTTGTGGCTGAAGGTGAGGTAGACACATGATTCACTGATGGCCAACGGATTCATAAAAACTTTACTCTGAACTAGGACCTCTGGATTTGTATCATCTGAGTGATACAAATAGAGAGAAGTAAGATGAATTTCTTCCTGTAAGACAGTAGAAGTCAATTTAGGAGGCTATACCTTAGAAAGAAATTCCGGTAGGAATATGACTACATGTAAACAATAACAATGGCTTGTGTTTATTTAGTGGTTGCTTGTTTTAATCAACTACCTGAGTAAAGATAAAGGAGACTTCTCAAACTTGCAGATGATAGAATTGGAAGATGTGATCAAAATGTATAAGAGTCAAGAACAAAAAGCTCTTAAAAAGCTGAAAATTGGCTGAAAGCAAATAATGTTAAAAGTAATAAGAAAAAATGTAGTCTTAAACTTAGTTTTTAAAAAAATGTTGTATAAGAATAAGATGGTGATTACCCATTTTAACAACATTTCATAAAAAAGACCTAGTTCTTAGTGAACAATAATTTCTATACAAGTCAAAAGAAAGTACTTCATAAAACTGCAGACTATTTTTAAATGGCCATTTATTAACTGAAGCAAACTAACAGAAGAGTATAAAATACTCTAGGTTGAAAGCACCAGGGATGTTTAACCTAGAAATAAAAAGATGTCAGAATGACAAGATTTTAGGAGTTTTTGAAAAAACAACATGAAAACTGCCTTTGAAGTATCTAAAGCACTTTTGTGTGAGAGAAGATGTAGGGAACTGGTCCAAATGGGTAGATGTAAGAGCCATAGTGTTAGGTTCAAATAAAAATAAAAAAATTTCTAAAATTCAGAGTATGTCAACGACAACAGCAACAAATCCATGGCTGTATAAGGTAAGTAAACTCAGTATACCTGGAAGAATAATGGAAGGATTACTGTGATGTATATAAAATGAGATTAAGCCATTGCTTTTCCTTACAATTCTACGAATCTTGGACGGAAGAATTCACACTCAACTGGGAACACATGGAGCAGTATGGCTTCTTGGGGAAGACAGGCCTTTTAAAAGCAATTCTAAAATGCACTCCCTGGCTCCCTCCACTACTTTTTACGTCTCTGAACTTGGTATGTATCTAAAAATTATGTTTATATTTGGAATGAAGTTGTTTCTTGTTCTCCAAAAGCTATTGTAAAATCAATGATGCTTCTTTACAAACAGTGGCATCCTAGATCAAGAAAACATAGTAAATTGGAATTAAAGTGTTAACAGTGGTAGCCTCTGGGTAGTGGGACTATGAATGATTTTTATTTTTTCTTTTTGTATGTCTTTCCTTTCTGCAATAAAAAAAGATATTACATTTGTAATGGGAAAAAACATTTTAGAAGGATGACTTAGAATTAGATTAGATTTTTATCTAGAAAAGTCCCACTGGTGAAGAATGAAAGTGGTGTTTAAATTATGACATTTCAATGTTTCCCAGAGAATATACATAGTTTTCATTCAGCCAAAGCATTTACTTTCTTAGACCGTGAAGAGCAACCCATGGCCTCAAATCTAATTTCAACATCAATGACTGAAAAGTTGCCTTTATGTTACACTCCTCAAATATACCCACATGTTAACATTTTAGTGGGCAATGTTCTACTGACATTCTTTTATGTACTAAAGCAGTTAATCTAAGTTGTAAAACTAGAGCCCCCAGGGACTTTAAAAAAGCCATTTTTGTTTTAAATAAAGACAAAAATGCAACTGGTTAACATTTTTAGTTTTCTGAACTGGCCTATGTGCACAAAAGCTGTTCACTTCAGATAAGGATGTATCTTGCCTACCCTGCGGTGATAAAATACTAAATACTAACTCATTAAGTTGACAGAACAACTGTAGGGTCCTTACTTAATTTTCAGGATGGGTGGGGCAAGAGGAGGGTAAAGATTTATTATTGTATCCCACTCTATGGGTTCATAAACTGGATTTAAAAAAAAATAATTGTCTGTTCCTTGTCTTCAATATTATGTTAAAATCAGTATACATTTTAAATCCTTCTCCCGACAAAACACAATGAGTAGAATATTTGCTATGATCTTTAAAAGAGGATGTTCAAAAGAGGTGTAAGTTTGAAATATATAACTCTGAATATATAATGTGCACTCCATAAAGGCTGGGCAAGGGTCATAAAACTATAAAAAAAAATACCTTGCCCCTTTGGACTATAACAGCTAATCATTAGCCATCCATTCGTAATGTTTACCTTTTAGTGTGTTATTTTCACGTTTTTCTTCATGGGGACTAACCATTAGTATCCCCTTAAGACTAACAAAAGTACATTCATTGCCTGCTGGCAAATGATTTCTGGCCCCAAAGCATTTGCCAGTAGAAAAAGTTAAAGTATATCTAGGCTTATATTTCTATTATTGTTGGGCATTAGCAGCAGCATAAATTTTTCTTCCCAAGAACACCATTCTAACTGGCTTCACATGTGATGGTAAAGAAGTGACCCCAAATTCATACAGATGATTTACATGTTTGTGAATCAGATTTAGTAAAATGCAAAAGTTTAAACAGTGTGGCTATCTCAGAAATTTTTTTAACAAATGGAAATATTTGAAGCTCAATCTCTATTCAACCCTTCCTTCTCTCACCATCATTCCAAATGAATACCCCCCAAACCCCAATACCTCTCAAATTAATATTCTTTTGCATTTTAAAAAGTGATCTTATTTGCATTTAAACATGGCTATGTAAACAAGGTGTTTGACTGGGGGAGATTTTCTTCTCAGAGTATTCAAAAGCTGGAGTGAAGCTATTTAAAGAATGGAGTATTCAATTCCTTAGGCCAGATGCTAGTATAAATATGAAACTATGTTCACACTGCAGATGAAACTATTTTTAGTCAGTGTATTTTGAAGAGCACTATTCAGTTAAGCATTGCAGGGTGGGCTTTCAGTAAGCTACAAACAGAATCTAGAAGGATTCTAATCCCTGCGTTAACACACGGACACCAGGACTATACCCAGGGCTGCCCTTCGGCTGGTATGCAGCACTATGGCCTCACCAGGTTTAACTTCAAGATTTCAATGCAGGCTAGTAAATAGCCACTGTCGTGCTCCCTGCATCCTACCCCAGACCCCTAAATTCTCCCCTGAGAGATCCAAGACCATCCCCTTCCCCACCTGAGTCCAGGCACTGAGGGGTTAACTCTTGCCACACCAGGAGTCCCTGTTTGCCGCTCCAGCCCTGAGTGTGTCTATTCAGACTGGTGTCTGCATGTGCCCACGTGTGCCCTACAATTGTTAATTTTCACCCTTGACTCTACCCAATTATGCAGTAAGTTGGACTCTGTATTTGATTCTAGACTTCAAGATCAAAAAGGTGCAAATATGAAAGAGATTTGAGAACCACAAAAATGTGCAAAATTAAAATTGTTCTGGGGCTGATCCTGGCAATATTTTCACACCAGGCACACCTGTCCCTCCCTATAAACTCTGTTAACTAACTATTGCTAATGACATCAATGTAGGTGTGTCGATGGCACAGTTTATTTCTTTCCCAGTGCCTTGCACATACCAGGTACATTACAGTAAAAGCACACAGAAGGAGCTCAAGAAATGCCACAGTCAAGGGTGATCGAAGTCTTCTGACACCAAAATACAGGCACAGAAATCAAGATTACAGTTAAGAGGCAGCAAGCAGTTCTTAACATCCACCAACATTTGGCATGCATCACTTTCCATGTACTTTCTGTGAGACTAATGGACTTTACAAAGAATTGTCTTGCTCCTTACTAGGCTCTGCTAGGCAGTGACAATGGCCTACAGATCAGCTGTCAAATAAGACAGTGCCATAATGTCACCAGGCTGTGGTTCTGGAATCAGTGAAGCTCTTGTGGGTCCCACTGACAGGCCACCCTTCCTGCGCCTGTGAGCAAAGCCAGGAGGCAAGTGGGTTGGCACCCCTTTCAATGTTCTGCGATTAGCTAATGATCAGGGTTAACAAAGTAGGGGAACAAAGTCTAGGATTAGAATAACAAATCTGAAAATAGGGGCTAAAACAGCCAAACTGGAGACAAGGAGTTGAGAGGCCTGGGACTTTTCTATCATTGTCTTTTTTCATTTATTCCAACCCAACTCAAAGGAAAGGAACCTGAAATGAGGGAACTAAGAGAGGGACAGGAGGGACTATTTTATTTTTAAGTATGTATTCTGTTTGTTAAAGGTTTATGCATTATACAAACCCAGAACCTAACCTTCTGTAGACAGTCCACATACTCCCACTGTACATTTTTTGATAAAATGCCAGTTGCTGTTCCCTGCTCCCCCACCCCACCCTGCCCCAATATAAAATCTGTGGTGCTGAGAACATGGCTCTAAATATTTCTCAAGATTCTACTAACATTAGCAACCACTCTAGCTTCTCTTGTGGTTTATTATGATATCACCGAATCCCTGCTATGTATTTATAACCTTGTAAGTCCTAATTACCAATCATTTCCTCTAAGACCATAAATGCTTTCTGGTGGCTTAAATGGACAAAGAGTATTAATGGTCAATGGATTAAGGTACTGCTTGATGGCAAATTTATTCTAGTCCAAACTTCAGGAGTTCATCTGTCAAATATTTTATTCTACTACTTTAATGATTCATTTACCTTTAATAATACATGTATTCAAAACCGTGGTGTTTCTAGCCAATGGTGCAATGCTTGGCTGAATTTTCTTCTTCTCTTCTCTTCTCTTCTCTTCTCTTCTCTTCTCTTCTCTTCTCTTCTCTTCTCTTCCTCTCTCTCTCTCTCTCTCTCTCTCTCTCTCTCTCTTTCTTTTTCTTTTTTTAAATAGCATAATGGTGTAGAGCCGCCAAATCAAGGATGGTCTTCAGTACATTGTTGGTATCAGATTGCTGGCAAACACATCCAGAGGCATTTCTCAAACCACACACAATGTACTGAGTACCAACATGCCCATACAGTCATTAACAGGTATCCTTAAATTTGCTGTATGTATTTAAATGATTAGGAAAGTAGTATAAATGATGAGACTGTTTCTAATGGTGCTTTAGCTTTTATCAACTATGTGACACAATACAGATCTGTTTTTCAGATCTTTGTTTCTCAAAGTGTGCCACTGAAGTACACTCCTTTTTAGAGCAGTGTTTATTGCCTTTTGCTTAGCTTGAACTCAACGTTTAGGCAAGGGAGTTGTTCTAATCTAGTCAATCTTTAGGATTCAATCTCAGCAAATCACCTTTGGCTAGGCAAATTTCTAAAAAAAAAACTAGTTTACCCAGGACTCAGTTTTTCAAAGTTATGCAATCACTGGTTCAAGTCAATTAGTTGTAATAACAATTATCTTTTTCCTCACCCAACTGGGATCCATGTTCAGAAACTGCCTGAAGTTGAAATTCTTAAGCCCACATCCCCAACCAGGGACTGAGTATTAAGCCATCCATTAGAGTCCAGGCAGCTCAAAGGTAAGATTTGTGGCTTTTTTTCTACAGTTCCTATAACATCTAGTCTATTGGTACTCAATTAACACAAAAGGGGCAGGTGCATGTGGTTATTTTCAGACTTTACATATGTGTGGAAGTTACACTTCTGAGCCTATAGATTAATTCGGTGCAACTGGTTCCAACCCTTCCTAGCCTGCTGTTGACATGAGGCTTGCCACAGCCCGAGCGGGTCTCGTTGCTATCAATAACCTAGGCTGGGCTATTGCCCAAGAGAAAAGCCTCAAAGGAAATGACTTAAGTGTGGTATACACTAGTGGTACCCAAGTCAATTTTAGGAGGTACATGGATAAACATATTTTTTTATTTTAAGAGTTATGTATTTAACTTCACTGTTATTTATAGCAAGTGATATGTTTTCCATTTACAGTAGTGATATAAACTTTCCTATTAAAGAAAGCTATTTAAGTAAAAAGGCAGTTAAAGAAAATATTAAGTAAATATTAAAATAGGGAGTTATCAATGTGACAAAAATTGTGACGTTGGTTTGCAAACAACTAAAGCCTAGGATATTCTAATTTAAGGCCTAAGACTTTAATAATGCTACCATTTATCAAGTGCTTTATTGTGCCAGACACTGTCTTAAGCACCTGGAATTCAATATGTTATTAAATCCTACAACATATCCCTGTGAAGTAGGAATTATTATACAGATATGTACTATTTTAAATTGGAGATCCAGGGTTCAAGTCCAGGTCTGCCAGACTTGAACCATTATGCTGCCTTCTGGTATAAGATTTAAAGCCTAGTCATCCATACACTCATCCAGCATATGTATTGAGCACCTACCACACACCAGACAATATCTTAGATTAAAAGATATTGGGAGAAGAACCCTTCATTCACTTTACTGTAAGATGTTTAGTCTTAGTAAATAGCAAATGGAGTCTTGATCAAATTAAAAAAAAAAAAAGGTTTCTCACCTTGGGTGTCAACTCATGCTCCCACACCACAAACAATATACAGAGCTCCCTAAGTAAAAGTTAGAAAGTCTTTATTTTATAAATATTTAGAATATTGAGTATGAGATCGATTCATATAATAAATAATTTGCTGTTAGAAGTGGCCACTGGGTGGATAACACAAAAAGGCTTTCAAAAGAATCCTTAGGCAGGCTGCATATTATGAAAATGTGATATGTAAAAATTAAGCCATATGAAATGTTTTACATAACAAAAGGGTGTTCTACTTCAACAAAAGGAGTTTTCAGAGGGCTTCCTACTGTGGGAAGCCTCTCTAGAGCACCACAAAAAGAAAGTAACTAATAAATATATAAGGTGTCCATAGCACATCCAGATTACTCAGATAGCAGAAGAATGGCCTATTGTCCATCCTTGCTGTAAAAATTTCTAATTTGAAAATATAAAATACATGATATGAAAGAGGCATGTTCTTCCTTCCCATACATGCATGAACACCAGAAATCCTTATATCAAAAAGTAGAATCCCATCAACCCTATGAGTGGACACACAATATCCTTGTTTTTTTTCTCCATAGCACAATGATTTTGCAGTCTTTAAAGGGAATCAACCACCAGTCTTTAACCGAGTCAAAGACCAATTTCAGAAGGACATCCATGAATGTCTTCAAATGTCATTGTGATGTTATGGATTTAAATATATTCTGTTTAAAAAGTCCATTGTGTCCTGTAGATTCTCAAAGTCATCTATGCCACCACCCTTACGAAAGGTTAAGCACCATCGGAACAGGTGACTCCAACTGTCTCCGCCTGCACATGTGCATGGACTACTAGGAAAATGCCGTAAATAAAACTTGGCTGAGGGGTGGCTTTTGGGCGAGACAGATAACTGATAATCAGGCATGAAAAAAGTATTTCATAATCTTTTTATCATCATAGACTCCTATGATGAATGTTGTGAATGGTTTCCTAAGAAAATGTATATCTATGTACAGAATTTCTGCATGAAGATTTGGGGGTTAGTTAGGCACTCCTACAAAATTTTATCCATCCATCATTAATTAAGAACCTATGGCTGAGATGATTCACCAGCACTTGACATAAAGACTTAGGGCTTGGGGAAAGCAGATGTTTATTAGAACACCTCCTGCATAACCCAAACCTGCTATCTATAGTATAGATTCCATACCATCTCTATCTTCACTCCCAGAACAGATTCAACAGGAGTTTTATTTAGCCAGAAAGCTCTGCCCTAGGTGAATGCTCTGATTTTGTGAGATTCTTCCACAAACACTGCCTTCAGTAGAAATTGTTTTATGTGAATTGATTTGATTAACCACACTAGCCTCATTTGTAACCATGAATAATATAACCAGGCAGAAAGTTGACATTTTCATAGAAAAGTTCTACTATTTGCAATCTAAAATTACTAACATTTTTCTTAGTTTGTAGGTAATACAAGCTAAGAATATGATATGGAAATATTGCTTTGATGAATCCAGAATACCCATTGAGAAGATAAAGACTTAACATTTTGAGTTTCAACTGATATCTTTTCATCACCAGAGAACACACTAGTCGGCATGAAAAGTCCTCACAGTTATGAAAAAAATAAAATCCAAATCAATCAAGAAAGGACCTTAAGCTTAATTATTATTATTCTCCCTTCAACATCTCAGACCACTTACTAGGTGGAAGTGCTAAAGCTCTGACAAAATATTAATTTTAAGAAGGAATATATAATATATCTATTTCTTCCGCTTACTAGGCAAACTTGATATGAATAACTACGTATTTATCAGAGATAATAAAAGATTGGCACGAAACATCAAGCACAGGAATCCCATCTGGAAAACTAAGTTTGAGCCAAGTCTAAGTGCCTAGTGAAAGGCGTAGGCCCTGCAAAAAGAAGATCTAAGCCAGAGATGACAACGAGATTCTCCATTTCTAGTGATATTCTGGTAGGCAGAGTGATCACATGGGATGGGAATCTCCTCATTCATTCAACAGTCATGTACATGAGACTACTGCCAAAGAAATGGATCATCTCTGCTCTTTAAGCATGTACGAGTCTGTTCACATGCAACTCAGGAACCTTCTTTTCTTCCATGCTGTCAGTGCACTTTGCTTACACATTGACCATGAACTAGCTAAACTCTATATTATAACCTAATTGTGTGTGTGTGTGTGTGTGTGTGTGTGTGTGTGTGTGTCTGCTCTGCTACACTATGAGCTCCTGAGGGCAGAGATGGCGTCTCTTTCATCTTTCTCTTCCTTCCGTAGCAAGTATAGCACCCTGGCCTTCTTAAGTGCTCAGTGCATACAACGGTGATTCCATTTCAAAATAAAAGCGTTGGCAAAACATCACAGCTGTCCAAATCTCTCTATATCAGCACTGTCCAATATAAATATAATTTGAGCCACATATATCATTTAAATTTTTCTAGTAGCCACATTAAAATTTTTTTTAAGGAATAGGTAAATTTAATTACAATAATATATTTTATCTAACCCAACACATCAAAAATATTTTGACATGGGGCCAATATAAGAATTATTGATGAGATATATATTTCTTTTTATGCTAAAATTTTGAAATTCATTGTGTATTCTACACTTACAGTGCATCCCATTTGCGTGCTAAGTATTCAACACTTAAAGTGATATGTAGACCTACCAAAACAATTAAGTTATGTTTAACAAAAAATGTTTTACATTGCTTCAGCTTTTAATTTTAAAGTGAAACTAATTACAATTAAATAAAGTTAAAATCTTAGTCTTTCTGTTGCAACAGCCACATTTCAAGTGGTCAGTAGCTACATGTGGTTGGTTAGTAGCTACCATACTGGAAAGCATGGTTGCTAAATACATATACGGTCAGATCCTATGTTTAAAGCAAAACAATTTACATACAACACACACAGATAACTGGAAGAATAACCACCAACTATTAGCAATGTGTTAATTCTGGTATAAGGAGTGGAATTGAAAAGAAGATGATAAGGGACTTTTACACTTCTTAATGGTTAAAATTTTTACATGTATTATATAAAAAAAGTTAAGGAAAAAAACAGACTGAAGTACCATCTTTCCTTTAGAGACAAAGCTACACTCTGAGAGTGGCAGGGACACTTTAGGTTCCCTTAGATAAGGACAACCAGGAGGGTGAAGAAATGAGAAGTCATGCTAACTAAGGCATGTGGGATTCAGACTGTTTGTTTATGTTTGACCTGGAGGATGGAAAATTGAGGGCAGGCAACTATATTCAAACATTTGAAACTCTCTCAAGAACAAGAAAAATTCGATTTGTTCTCTGTCATTACCAGAATAGAACCAGTAAGAATAATATACACCATTAGTACAATAGCTTATACTACAAATCATACATTTCAAATTTAACTAGTCAAAAGTAACAATTCCTAACAGAGATGGATCAAAGAGAGTGGAAGTGCCTCATAAACTAATGAGTTCCCAATCACTGAAAATATTAAAAAGTCAATTAATCAAGGTTTCTGCAGAGAATATTTAAGAAGCCATAAGTGTAGGAAAGATGTCATAACTTGAATTTGTACCTAGATTATCAACCCTGATATTATTCTTTGAGGTTTATCATTATCCTAAGGGCATTTATGAGATATTTTAAAAACATTCACCCAGCATCCAATTTTCCTCTCCTTCCAAGAATGCTATAAGATTATATATTCTCCTTGAAGTAAGACATGACCATGGAATTAATCACTCTGTTGACTTATGAAATGTGAGCAGAGCGATGCATGTTACTTCATGTTACTATTGAGTGTAAACACTAAATTGCTAGTATTCAACTCTCCACTTCTTTTCCCTTCCCTATGAGCATGGAAGAACATAAAAAATCCAATGTGAAGTCTCACAGAGAGAAAGTTTCTTCTGTAGAGTCCTGTACACCAACTACAATGAACTATGCATAAACAAGAAATAAACCTTTCTTGTATTAAGTCACTGTGATTTTGAAGATGTTTGTTACTACAACATAATGCAGGCTGTCCTGATATATACTGAAAAGTTTTGCTCATAAATTCTGAGAGAATATGACTTACAAACCTATGGCCTTAGCAGTATGGTTTGGAAAAATTAAGCACCTCAAGGACAAATGGGATTTCCAGATTAGATGATCCCACAAACACACAATCATCATACACCTATCGACAGACATCCAATAAGCCACAAGTACCGTCAGCTCACATATTAGATGAGGCCAGCAATTCACATATTTCACTTGTGATATCCTGAAGTACACTGCATTCCTGGCACCAAATTTTCTAACCAACTGGAATCATCTGTTAATTACAATATAAAAGTGATCAGAGGAAGTCTAACCAGATGGTTTATAGGATGGTACACACAGGTAAATTCTGGAATAGACAATTAAATTTTGAAACATCACATTAAAAGCACTTCAAAATAACCCTCAAGGTTTAGAAAACTGGGATTGTGGCTTATTTAACCCTGAATCAATTTCAATGTCTTGTAATAGATAATTGAACATTTGTGAATTAACCTGTATGAAGTCACATACCACTGTTATCTATATCTTGCAATTGTCCACTTTACTTTCTTGGGGAAGAAAACAGCATTTTGTCAGGTTTACTTTTCTAAAGGAAAGAAAAAAGAAAACTAATGGTCCTGACGAAACTTTCCAACGGTGTGCTTGAGATAAGCAATTAAAGCAGAATTATGATTTTTAAAGTCATACAGCTTATGGAGCAAGGATTTGAATTCAGTTCTATCTTATTTTAAAGTCCATGCTACAAAGGTTTAGGACCGTGGTAAAAAAAAAAAAAAAGAAAAGAAAAAAAAGCCACTCTAAAATGGTAGCTTTATGTTTGTTCATTCTTCGAAATCTTTGATTGAAAACATTAAAACAATGGGAACAAAATGAGCATTCTAAATTAAAAAAAAGAAAGAAAGAAACCCATACAGAAGCTGTACATGTGAAAAGCCTATATTTACACACAGCCATCACATGATGGGTAATTAGCCAGGTAACTATAGGTTTTTCTCTGCTAGAAAAGTATATGTTTCATCATGCTTTGAAATCTGCCTTATTATCAGCATAGCTATGAAAACAATGTTTTACTTCTCATTGAGTGAATAGGCAAGGCATGAAGCATTGTTTTTGTAGAGCCTAATAGAATACTTTCTTTGTGAACCAAAGAAGTAGAATGGGTAGTCGGAAGGTGGAAAATATCTTGCATTGTTGGTTAGCAAGTGATCAGTTTAAGAGAGGTAAGGATTAAAATAGTGCAAATGCCTAGAATAAGGAGTACTAGATGTTGCACTAAAACCATTTCCTTAATAACCTGTAACCTAAAAAAAAAAAAAGATGAAAAACAAGCAGATAAAAAAAATTACAAACAAGCCGATAATAAAAAAGATAAACAGAACAAGTCCAGTCTGGATTGGTTTATTTCCCTGCACATTTTCGTCACTGCTATAATCTTGAAGCATGAAAAAGAGTCCCTTGAGGAAGAGAGGAATTAATGAGTGCCAGTATTAATATGGAAAAAGTCCACACACAACAAACCCCTACAACAGCACCAAAAATCTTTAGGCTAGCAGGCTAGCTTTGAGCATGTTCAAAAGCTCTCTTAATAAGTTTCCCAGGATGAGTCTATAAATTGTTGACTAATTAAACCAAAAAGTAGTTAGAAACTAAATATCGCAAGTATGTTACTTCTTCTACCAGGTGCCAGTGAGACAGCCCCTCCACTAGATGCTGTCTAAGGAAGTGCTGGCAAAGAAGTCAATTCAACCATTAAATGCACATAGGTATTCAGAACAGAGAATTCCAGAGATTTCCGAGGAGGTTTACATAAAAGTTGCATGTTTACTTAACCTACTAGGTATAGCTTTGAAGTTAGAGAACCTACATGATAGAGTTAAGACTATTACAAGGAAGATAAGACAGCCACATGAAAAAAGATATTGCATTATATTGCTAGCTATGGAGTAAGGTGCTCAACAAGGTGGTAGAGACACTACGTGTGTTAAGAGCTCCAAAAGCAGGGAAAATCCTATAAGTTGAATATGGCTTCAGGGGCTTCAACTGAGTCTTAAAGAAAAGAAAGAATTTCTACAGGTAGGAGTACTGGAAAGAGCATTCCAAGAATGGGTCAAGCCATGAACCACTCAAAACATACTGGAAAGTGTGGTGGGGGGTAGGAGAGTGGGTTTGTGTTATTAAAAAGACCAAGCAGTTAGACTAGTTAGGCTAGAGCAGGTTTACCTAAGGGATAGGAGATAAGGTAGAGAGATAGGCTGTGTGTACTTTGAGCTGCAATTCCACCTCTATGAATGTACAGTATAAGGAAATAGTCATGGATATGTGCAGAACTATAAGAATCTCACGGAGCTTGTAGAAAAACAGAAGCAACCAAAATGTCCAACAACAAAAACACCTGTATAATGAAACATTATGTAGGCAGAAAGAAACAGTGTAGATAGAATATTTTACAACATGGAGGCACTGGCACCTGTGCACAAATTTAAATTTGAGGGGCAATTGTTAGGTTTCGTTTTTATGGGAAAAAGCATATGTATGATTTCTTACCTATATAACATTCATATACATTGGCATATAGATATATAAAAATGCTAATGCAGTTTCTTCTGGGTGGGAGGAAAATAAGCAACACATTTTTTCTGTTTTTTTTTTTTTTTTGTCTGTCCATATTGCCTACATTTCTGACACCAACATGGATGACACTGATAGTACAAAAAACAACAATAAAAGTTATTTAATAGAAAAGAAAAGAAATGGAAGCTGGGACTAAACAGTTCATTGGATGTTTGCCTACAACAATTGTATTTTATCCAGAAAGCATGAGGTTATTGAAGGGGGAGGGGTACCTGTCTGAAAGCCAATATTTAAAGAAGGTGAAAAGTATAAAAGATGCTAGAAATGATTAAAAGTTGAAAAAGTGGAGAGGTCCAAAGGAAGAGATTTTAAGGCAAAGCATAGCTCTGGAATTTTAGAGAAGAAGCAATGCTACTTCATCCCAGCACACAGAGAGAGGCAAACGGGAAAACTGAATGGGCAGCACTATTTGCTCAGCCCCTACTGTGCATGGAACATTTCACAAAGCCTTTGAAAACCCACTATTATTCCAGTTTGTCCTAAATAAATGTATTTATGAAAATGGGATAAAAGTCTTAGCTTCAGTTTTCTTCTGTAGTGACTTGTACAAACTACAGCTTTAAACACATAATGGTAGAGGAGGGAAAAGGAGTGAATCTTTGACATTAAGGGAAATTAATGTTTTACAATAAAACCTCACATTTAAAGTACTCTAAAAGAGAAATGAGCTGTTTGGAAGAATCAGCATCAATACTAAAGAGAATTAAATCTAAATGCCCAAATCAAATATCCACTCACAAAATCCTCTGGCAAAAGCACATCAATTCACACGTAGGGCATATGTGCCTTTGTGTTCCAAAGTGATGCCATAGTGATAAAAGCTATAAGAATGGCCTACTATCAGTAATCATGCAGTGGCTAAAGATGAGAGGTAGCAAGAAAACAAAACATTTTGGAGTTGCAATAAAAGAAGAAAAAAAGTATTATGCACCTCTAACCAGAAGGAAAAATGTTGAATTAAATCTCATTTTCAAAGCACATTTGAAGCAAAGAGTCAATGTACTTTTCAAGAGATATTTAGTACTCCACAGTGGACCAGTTGGGTTTGTTCCTCACTGTAGGCTCCTAATTTGACGAAGTTTGACAATTTATGATACCAGAACTTTATGAGCTTATAAGAAGCTGAGAGGGCTTAGAAGGCTTTTTGCAGTAGACCTTAGGTACGTAACCAGAAACTAAAGGTGACATATATAGCAAGGGACTCAGACTACAGCTGAATTTTTTCCATTTTTAGTTATCTTCTCTTCAGATCATTATCACCACAGAGAATTCACTGTGAAATTAATATTTCTCATTAATAAAGCTAAAACAAAAGTATAGGTTGATTACCTTCTCAATCATGGTCTTTTTATTTCAGATATGGTCATACAATCAAGACAAAATACAAGAAAAAATATATATATAAAAAGCAAGAACAGCTAGAATCCATGAGGATGATAATAGCTATAGAAAAGAGAGTCAAACAATTTTTCCAGTGTCATGTTCTACCTGGAGGTTGCCAAGCTTGATGGGTATACTATGGCATCTCTACTGGAAGCCACTCCTAGTCTGGCTCCTGGGTTCTTAGAAAAGATGATCTCATACAATATAAATGGGTAAACTCACGTAAAGAACACCCAAAGTGTGTACTGAGGTAAATAACCAGGATGGTGAGGGATTCTGAAACCACATATTGGGGAAGAATTTTTAAAATTGGGGTTGTTTAGTCAAATAGAGAATAGAGTGCTATTTCAAGGAAAAAGGATAAGATACATCAACTGCACCAATGTTCATTTCAAGTCTATAAAGCAGCAGAATGCAACCTTTTCAGCACCAATACCCAGTACTCCTATGAGAATCTAACGCCTGATGATCTGAGTTGGAGCTGAGGTGGTGAGGCTAACTCTGGGAAATACCGATGAAGCTTCACTCACTTGCCCACCTCTCACCTTCTGCTGTGTGGCCCTGTTTCTAATAGGACATGAACCGGTACTGCTCCGCGGCCTGTGGCTTGGGGATCTGTGCTATAAAAAGTTCCAAAAAAGCATGAGTTTCTTACCTTGTTCATGAACATCATATCCAACAAGTAATTACTAGTAACATTAATAATCAAAACAGCAGTGAAAGTTCGAGTTTCACTTTTTTCTCCTACTTCTGCCATAACATTTCAATTCTAAAAGAATAAATTCTTAATTCGACAAACTTCCCTTCAATTAACTATCCATTATTAAAAGAAGATATGAATCTGAAGTTCTAAAAAGCATTCACCACTCAAGAAAACAATAGAATACCCTCAAGTCAACAGAAACTCCAGTGAAGCATCTTAATTTGGAAGAAGTCCTTATAAGTGATGGCAGTATGACTACCTAGACAGTCATATCAACGACACAGTCTTCCTTTCCAAAAGAAATAGCTGAGATGGCTCTTTATTACAGGACAATGTTCAACTATTTGATTAGATGGCAAAGCTAAATTTTTACTTTGAAATACAATGGAATAACCTCCCAGAGTGTTCCCAGGTTCTTAGAAAATATTCTGTCACTAAGTTGTTCCAAGCATTGCGTGTCTCGGATACAGGCTTCTTAAAGGTGTGAACTTGCTCCTGTCAAAGGTGCTAGGTAGGGGCTGTTACTTTACAATGGCATGAAGCGAACACTTGAAGAGGGAGCTGTGTTGGTACTTGGACAGCATACTTCTCCAGTGTTAACTGTGCTGTGATTAAATTCTTTTAAGAATGCATGGTTCACACAACAATATTGTCAGAGAACCTTATAAGAAAAATCCTCTGGAAAGTATCTTTACAAATTTTTGGTAAGCCCCATATTGATTTCTGTTTTGAACTCAGGGATACTATAAATGCCAAATCCATTTCAGGAAGACGCTCTTTTGTAGGGAGTCCTCCTAATGTTCATGAATAGAATAAATCAACAATATATCATCTAAGAAACCTCCCAAGTTTCTGTCTTAAGGAAAATAGTATAGCGAGCCAGGCAATGGAAGTTATATAAACAACAAATACCCTCACATGACTGTTTAAGATATATATAAAATTTACACTTAGGAAGGAAGAAAGGAAAAAAGAAAAGGAGTGTCCTAGTAAGAAGCATGTTTTTAATCCTAATAAGTTCATTAGATGTCTCAGGTGAAAAATCCTTATTATGACAAACTGTCAGCACTTTAGCATGCTTCTTTTTTGTTAAAAAAGAAATATACTGTTTATTACTCATTTGAAATATCACAGGCATTTTTAGCATGCTTATTAGAGATGTTTATACTGTTTACTTCAACACAGAGTGAGAATCCTTCTTATAGCCACAACCAGGAAGCAGCTTGACATATCAAACTCAAAAGTGATCTAACACCACTATGTGAATACAAGGCCTCCAGAATTTCCCAGCAAAGACTATATAGCCAATTTCTAACTAAGTACCTAAGAAGTTATTTACACTACTGGGCACTTCTGGCCCAGGTTACTTTGACAGACTTTTTGAAAGGAGAAAGTAATATAAAATATAATTATCTATTTCTCTATAAAATAATATATAAAATGTATTTTTATATATTTTATATTCAATATATATTGTAGAAATATATGTAAATAAAAGCAAAGATTTGAAGGATTTTAATATCAGTCTTCTGTTGAGGCAGATAGTAATGAGAGTAAACCCTGCCCTAAATCACTAGAATATGTGATTAGATGAATTCGAAAGGGACAAATAAGCTAACACTGTATTGTGCAGCTCCCTGTCATAGAGAACCTCCTTCTGGTAGTAATAATATGATGATAATACCATTTTAGAATTCAGTATTAAAGTTTCCCACAGATATAATTTTTTTCTCAGTTGATCTCAAAAATCTAATAAGATAAAGCCAGCTATATGCCATTCCCCATTTTATACAGAAGGAACATGAAATTGTAAATATACAGTGATTTCTCTAGTAAGTAACAGATCTATATAGGTGGAGCCCAGATGACATCCCATAGGTGACATCCCATCCACTGCTCTTTCAACACTACTATGCTGTCTATTTCCTAAAGTACAGTAAAAATCTCAGTGACAGAAGGGATAGGGGAAGCCACTCTTTCTCAAATTTGATGGGACTTTAGAAACAGAAATTGAACTGAGGGAACCCCCATCATTAAATTCAGCCATACGCACACCCACATCTTTTGATTTCTTTTCTCAATTTCAGCTCAGACTCCTCTATTTTTTTTTTTCCTAAAGACGCATTTGGAGATGAAGCCATTCATAACTGCCCATCTAAAGACAGTTTGTGGCAGCATAATTGACAATGAGTCTGCTACAAAAAAATGAAAATGCTGTTTTAATAACCTTGGCCTAAAATACATTCTGTTGTATGCCTCAAAGGGTTTCAATAAAAAGTCAACCTGTAGAGACATATTTTCTTGGCTTAAACAACAATCCAAAGCATATAAATGTAGTCCAACTATAACGACATATTTATAGGCCAATAAAGCTTACACTGCAGCTTTCATACTTCACTTAAAGGAACTCTGTAAGAAGCAGTGTTATATAAAATAATTTGCTTTTTTTTTTAAACTATAGCCCAAGGAATAAAAAAATGCAAGTTTGCTACATTTAACTAATAGTGTTTATATTCCTTAGATGCTAAAAATTTTGTAAAATGAAATAATTCTTCATTTGGTTACTTCCAGCTGCTATACCAAATATGGGTATCAAGTCCACTTTATTACAAAAGCTAAGTACTGTGATTCTAAAGACAAAAATAAATAACTAGAGGCTTGTGTAGTGAATGATTTAATCAACCCAATTCTTCTGGAAAAACAGGTTCCTGTGCTCGTTATGCTTATGAATAATACATTCCTTAACCCTTCTCTTTAATATAGTTTTTTTTTAAAAATAAACTTCTATATGAAACTGTCTGAAAGAAGGTAAAACATCTCACCGAGTAAAGTCACAATTTGAATTAGTTTCATATTGAGCTTTTTTTCTCTGTAAAGGGCAAAGAGGAAGAAGGGGATGAATGTACTCTAACACATCTCAGAAGTGTTTAAGATTATTAGTTTTCCCACTATCTAGATCTGTAGTTTTAGTCATTAGTCATTTAGAATCTTAAATGAAAACTCCAGAGATTTTCTAAAAGCATAAATATGACATCTGCAAATATTGTCCTTGAAGGGGAAGGGCATAAAAACATGAAAGAGTTGTGATTTGAATCAGAGCAGTTATTGGAAGCTGCCATTTGGGGCAGAGTTTCTCTTTGTGGCGTATTAATTTGTTGGCAGACACACATTTGTGAGAGAACATTTTTGTTTTTTTTTCTTTTTACTATTCAGAGAGAGAAACAGGAAGTGACACAAACTGAGGTTAAAGGGAATTTATTCTACCTAAACACTAAGCAAGAAACATTCTTTAATTAGCTTTTAGATGGTAAAATCCCTTCTTTAAGGGTCAGCCTAATTATTTTATTATTCTTGATGTTTTAATATAATGAAATAACTCAGTTAAAAAAAAAACACAGCACATTGTAGTTTTATTTTATCTACAGAAAGGTGAGATCTTTCCATTCTTTGCTTCCTTCCACCAGAAAAAAAAGGGAGGGGGTCTTAAATAATCTCAGAGTTCATCTTCTTTCTTTGGTAAGAACAATGAGGAGTTGGAAGGGTTCTACAGAAGGAAAAACCTAATAAGTGTGTGAACTTCCATTAACAATGTGGTATTAGAAGTGGTTTTAGTGCAGCCAGGAGAAAGAGAGATAAGAAAACCACTGCGTAGAAAGAAAAGTACAGACAACAAATATTTTGATGTTGCAGACAGAGAAAGGAAGAGGTGGAAGAGAAAGTTGCTAGGACAGGCATGTGTACAGAAAATGACACCCCCTGTCTCCCCAATATAAATCTTAACAATGTAGACTTGTAAACCTTAGATCAAGCAGATAATGGAAACTCATTACATTAAGGAAAGTTTTTGTTTCTCTTTCCACATTATTACAACACAGTATGCATTCCAATTACAAAAGCTATTTGTCTCAAATTCCCCACAGTTCATACCAACTGAGTAAAATTTCAAGGCCCCAAATTCTATCCTTAAAGGGGTATTTTACATTAAAAAAAGAATAAGAAGAAGAAAAGAAAAAGTACATGGTATTTCTTGCTCAGCAGAGGAGAGCCAAGCAATCAAATTTCCTGTTGATATTTTCCCTTCCTCAGCACTAACTGTAGAGTTGTCTCCCAAGTGAGACCTCCCCTCCTCTGGAAAAAAAAAAAAAAATCAGAATTACCTAGAATGTCTTCTAACAACAAACGTTTCTTGGCCTTGCCTCAGTCCTACTGAATGAAGAATCTGGGGAAGCTGATTCAGCAACATTATTTTCTTAAAATCCCCTTAGTGTGTCTAACAAACAACTGGACTTAAAAACCACCAAGCCCTTTTAATATTCGATATAAATCAATTTCATCTGAAATCAGTTATTCAAACATAGATTATGGACATTTTTCAGAATTCAGAAAGATCAAAACCTCTAAATCTTTTGATGGCATTAAGAGATTAGGTTTCTTTTCATGTTCATTAATAAACTATTAATTTTAAACATAAAACAACCCTGCTATAAATACTCTTGTTAATATGTGTGACATCAAGCTTAACCATCTACACATCCTTTTGTCCCCCATGGGTTTCCTGTTTAGTTTTTATTAGTAACAGTATATTCCATAACTAAAAAAATATCAAACAAACAAAAGAAAGGTTTAACGTTAAGGAAAACAAAACAATAGAGATACAATTTAGATCATACATGAGGAAAGTAACAAAACAGATGTATTATTCAGCATTATCACACGTCAGAAGACAAGTCATGTGTTCACAGAATGAGGAGGTGTAATAGCATATAAAGATTTTTTAAAAAATTATTTTGGCTTTAAATGAAAATCACTAGATTAATAATTTCTCTAAATGTGCACATGACAATCAGGCTTCCATGTCTAAAATATTACTTTCTGACATCTACCAAAAGATGCCAGGAAACTGTTGATCATTAAACCCAAATTGCAAGCAAATATTAATGCTATTCCCAAAACACAGCACAGCTCATCACAAACCAGAATCACATGAAAGACACAGCCACTTACTGGTGTTATTCAGTTTCTCTATGCCAATTAAGACAAATAGTTTACATTTGTTGCAAGTTAAATCCTAAATTAAAAAAACAGGAAGTTATCAGATTAGGCATAAAATAGAGCTATGAAAATCAGAATTGTGTTAGAATGAAAGAAAAAGATGCCTTAATGTGTTAAAAGTGAAGTTCCTCTTTGCTTAAAGAGGAAATAAGTCTTCTAAATCAGAGGTCAACAACTTTGGTCTTGAGCAATGCTAGCAGAATAAGTCAGTGAATGCCACAAGGAGATACAAACAGAAGGAAAAAAAAAAAAAAGAAAGAGACATAAAAAGTCACTAGAGAAGAAAGTGTTAAGAAAAAACAGTAGAATTAATTATACGGCCCCTTGTATTCACCAGTCACTGTGCTCAACCCCTTTTCATCTTACATCGCACAGTGACCTTATAAAGTTCCTATATTTTTCAGAGAGGATAAGGCTCAGAGGCTAAATTATTTGCTCAAGGCCACACAGCTAATAAGCAGGAGAGTTAGGATTCAAACTCTAATTAGAATGACTACTCCAAATCCCGAGTTCTCCTTTAAACTTACAGTGGAAGAGGATGAGGAAGGAAAGACCAAAAATATGTAGTTGACGGTGATCATTAAATACTAAAAGCTCAGGAAAACCTACGTCATGAGTTGCCGACCAACAGTTCCCCGCTCTGACTTTGCTCTCCTGCTCCACCCGAAGTAACTCATCTCTCTTCCTTAACTTTACTTTCTGCCCAAATGAAAACCGTGAAATTCTAACATGATGTTCATAAATGTCATACCATCTACTTAAAAAATATATTTAAACTCTTAATTCATTCAATTTTAGGTGCCATAATTAAGTCTTATGCCTTGCCACCAACTGGAAGCAATTAAGGCCACGCGTTATGTCACTCAGTTTCTGGCATAGGGCTCTCTACACATATGAGGTCCTTGGATCTAACAGGTAAAATGTATCCCTTACATACCCTGTCATCTGTCCATCCACACTGCCATGACCCTAGGAAGTTAAAGAAGTGCTACATAGACCTATGGTCACATATATGTGATTTTATATGTATTAGATATGTTTTAAATACATATCAAGATATTTTTTTCTGGGTTTCTAAAAAAAATCTACAACAAAAAAAGAGGAGGTTGCTGTATGTGCCCACACATTTAATTTAGAAGTACAAATTATATTTACCAAGGTCAGCCTTTTCCTTGAGAACGTCTTTGAAGTTGAGTCCACTGTTCAGGGTTGACTGCCTGTATTTCAGCAGAGCTTCCTTCTGTCCATTCCTTCCCAAGGCCTCTGTTCTCACTGACCCAGCCTGCAGGCCACGTCTCCACTTGGAAAAATCAGAATGTACCCACTTGACCAGGTCCTCCAGCTTCACAATCACCTTTTCGGAAACAGCAATGACTTCATCCTACAAGAAGCGATTGAGGAAAAACAAAAACAAAAACATTATTTGTGGCTCTGAGATGCATTATACACTTTCAACAAAGCCCATCTGAAATACCATTTGAGTGGCTTGACCTATGTAAGCAGACAATGTGCTTTTTGGTGACAGAGAATCTCCAATAACTCATTTTATTTCAATGTTTTTTACTGCTAGTTGCCTAGATGAGGAGTAATTTATAAGATATATTTGTTATATGATTATAAAGTATATAAAAATTGGGCTGTAATTCTAATAGCCGTTTTAAATGCTACTTGCCAAAGCCCTCTTTGCCTATCTGTCTACTTGGGTGAAAGCTAATTTTTAGGTGCAATTAATTACAAAAGTAAAAAGTGAGAACTAGATGACTAATGGTAAGCCTGTCTTTATATAAATGGTCTAAGTAAATCTGGGATTCTTGGAACTCTGACTCACCCCCAAATTCCTATGTTTATGGTACATTTTCCCTTGGCTTATACACAAAAATTGAATTTAACTTTTGTCCTAAAAATTAAATAAAACTGTGATGTAATCCCAAAAGAAATACTTCATAAATGTTATGTGCTTCCCACTGAAAGAAACTTACACATTCTCAAGTTTCTTAAAAACTTTGTAAGTTGAGAAATGAATTGATTTTTTCTTTTAATACATATGGGGTAAGAGGCGAGAGGGCGAGTGAGGAGAATGCCTCTGAATCTAAAAAAAGTGGTTAAAACAAGTCTCTCCTATAGATCATAAATTTGAATTTTAAGCATCTTTAATTGCTTCCAGGAAACAACCAGCTTTCCTGACTCAGAATTAATTCAACGAGATATTTAATAGATGTCCATACATGGAGCAAAGGAGGGCCTTTGTTACCCGAAGGAAAAGGCTTAAGACAACCATCTCACTGGGTTTTAAGTTAAATTATTTGAAGCATTTGACATTTTAACTTGAACTGACTTCTTTCTTTTACTTCACATTTCTGAAGAACATTTAGCTGTGAAAAACCCCAAAGCTTACAAAATCTTAGAAATATTTTTGACAAACAACAGGAAGATGTCTCTAAGTTATTAAACAAAAGGAATTCACAAGTGAGTTCGGCTAATTTTGCTGTTACACATGCCTCTTTCCTCCTCCTCCCCCACCTACACATGTACGCACACGCGCATGTGCACACACACACACATACGCACACTACTCCAAAGCAAACAAAAAAGGTTTTATTAAGGTAAGCTTCACACAGTAAGAAGTCCTAGATTTAGTTTTTAAAAATGTTTTAAGGTAGAATCTAAAATTACACTTTTCCTCATCCATTTCCAAGCTGCTTCTAAGAGGAAAGTTTGTTAGGCAGCAGCAAAATAACAAATATTCTATCAGAATGAAAAGTAAAACTTTGGAATAGAATCTTTTATCACCATTAAATATGAACTTTCACTAAATGGGAGATGAAGTGGAAACTGTTTCCATCTTCTGCTCAAGAAAAAAAATATTTGAATACTTTATGTAAACAGTGGAGCATATTACAGAGTACCATTTCAATGGATTATTTCACTTAGATTCACTACACTATCCTCCTGAAATAAAAGATCTGTAGTTGTCATGTATTTGATAGCTATTACACATGATTATTAAATGTCAGAATAAAAATTCAGGCTGGATATTATTTCAAAGCATATGGGAACAGCTTCTGGACAGGGCACACCAGAAATCAAGTTTAGAATATATTGGAAAAGAATTAAGTATCAAAGTATATAAGTCTCAACATTAGCAAAGATGGAATTGGGCAACAAATTTACCAAATATGGTTTCCTAGAAGAGACAAGTTTGGAGATGAGTGTTACTTTCAAATAGCTCTGAGTCTGATCAAATGATTATCATTTCAATTACCAGTTGCTTCAGATCATTTCCAAGAAATGGCATGACTAGCTCTGGCTGGCTTACAACGCCCGCCAAACAAACAGTTTATTAACCAAGAGAAAATACAATCCTTATGATGTCACTGATGAATAAACCCATCTTTCAAGATTCAGTCTACAGATTCTGTCCTCTCTTTTCTCTCTGAAACAGACCTTCCATATATATATATATGTATATATATACACACACACACACAAAATACATAAAAACAAATGAAGGAATTCACATAAACTTGCATAAGCCATAAACCCCAGTTTGGATTAATTGTGAAACCACCAGTATGTTTTGCTCTGGATTCACAGAGAAACTGGCCGTGCAACATTGTTAAATGCCAGGATTTAGAAGGAAATCTGATAAGCGGAGGAGGGGGAAACAACAGACCAACCCAAAAAACAAAACAGCCAACATACATAGAGAAAATGTCTCAGGAAACATTACTTTGTACACACAATGGCATAAATCACATGCTTGTATTTATTATTCTGAGCAAGTGCTGACTAAAATTCCTAATACTCACCATTCTTGGGCAAGTCTCTATGTCTAAGAAAAGAATTTCAGTAAGCTCATCTCATGATTACATTAGCCCTCTGCAAACTGAAAATTAGTACTGGATAAATATTGCTGATGCACTCTAATACTACACAAAAGGAACACGAAGAAATACACTTTATTATTTTATTAATGTACCTTGGCTTTTCAATTAACCGGGCTCCTAATCAATATTAATGTAGGTTGTATTGAGACACTAAGTCCATTCCCCTTTTCATCATCGTTTTAAACTGCCTATTTCTGTTATTTGGATTGTATTTCTACCATGCTATAAAAACAGCTAAGTCAATTATGGACCCCTCTAAGTCACAGGAGATCATCTAGTCAAGAAGTCATAAATCAGCCAGCCCATGGGTATGGCTGGCCTCTCCAAGTGTTCTAAAAATTGGTACATTATACACAAAGTATCCAGACTTTCAGCTTCTCTTATAAAATAAAAATGAAAGGTTATCTGTCAAAAAGAAAATAAAAACAAAAAAACCACGACCAATGGCAAAAAAAAAAAAAACAGTTGAAAATGGGTAGCTGTTGTCTTCATTAGACAAGAAGCAAGACCTTCAGTTTACCACTGTCCCCACCACTCCCTATTGCCTTACATTTATACACATCTTCCTTACCTGCCTGGTCCTAAGGGCAGGCACCCAGTGCTTGAACTTGCATACCCCAATTTAGTCTACTTCCCTCATTTTATGGATAACAATAATAATAAGGTTCAGTGATATACTTGAGGGCCAACTTCTAGTAGAACTTGGACAAGGATCTAGGTTTCCTATCTGCCAATACAGCATTCTTCCTGAACTCTAGAGCCTGACTGCTTGGGTTCAGATCCAGGCCTGCAAATAATTCACTATGGAACACACTTCTTTAACCTCCCCCTGTGTTTCAAAGAAAAAATTTTTAAACAAATGTTTAAAAAATGGATAATAATGCTACCTATCTCTCATGGTAATTGTGAAGATTAAATGGGTTAACATAAATGAAGTGCTATGTCAGAGTTAGCTGTCGTTATCACTGTCATTACACCTCTGCAATGGCGTTATCCAAAGCATGCCATGCAGACATATGAGTTTAGACTGTTTGTAGTTAACTTTTTTTTTTAATACGAGTTATTTATTGCTTATTTATTTTTGCGGCTACTTTCCATTTATGGGAAAGCGGTCCTGGTTTTCTATATATAGGAGATATAGAAAGCTTCCTTGTTACACAAATTCAAGTTAATTTTTAAGTTAAATTTAATGGATAAATTTGAACAAAACCATTAAGTAAAAATGGGAACATGTGGGTACGGCAAAAAAAAAAGCCAAGTTGCTATGAAAATGACTAAAATTTGGGACGGTGTATTATATCAGTGGTTTTCGAAGTATGGTCCAGGAACCCTGGGGAATCCCCAAGACTATTTCAGGTGGTCCATAGTGTCAAAACAACAATCATAATAATACTAAGACATTATTTGCTTTTTTCACTCTTAGTCTCTTTCAAGTGTACTGTGGGGTTTTTCAGAGACTCCATGACATGTGGAATGGCAACATAATGAATGCAGAAGCAGATATGAGAATCCAGCTGTCTCTACTAACCTATTTAGTAAAGAGATTTTCAAAAATGTAAAACAATGCCACTGTTTTTACTAACTTTTTGTTTTTGAAATTATGATTAATTTTCATAAAAGTATGTAACATTTACATAATGGGTTTATATTGCTATTTTAACTTTATTTTTTAAATTACAGTAAAATTTCCTTTTTTCTGGTGTACAGTTCTATGAGTTTTAACACATGGCAACCACTGATGTGTTCTTGCTATAGTTTTCTCTTTTCCAAAATGTCATATAGATTGAATCATACAGTATGAAATCTTTGAGACTGCTTCTTTCACTCAGCGTAATGACTGAGATTAATCCATGTTGCTGCACTATCAATAGCTTGTTCCCTTTTACTTCTGAGTAGTATCCCGTGGTATGGATGTGTCACAAAGTTTGTTTATCCATTCATCCACTGAGTGACACTGGATTGTTTCCAAATTTGGTGACTATAAATAGAGCTGCTATAAACATTCACGTACATGAACATACATTTTCAGTTCTCCACAGTGGAAAGGCTAAGTCATATGGCAAGTGTGTATTTAATTGTGTAAAAACCATCCAACTGTTTTCCAGAGTGGCTGTACCATTTTGCATTCTCACCAGCAATGTATGAGAATTCCAGTTGTTTCTTCTCTTTGCCAGCACTTAGTATGTCACTGTTAATTTACTATTACCATTCTAATATGTATGTAGTGGTTTCTCATTGCATTTTAAATTTTCATTTCCCTAATGACTAATGATGTTGAACATATTTCAGGTGCTAATTTGCCATCCATATATCCTTTTTGATGAAGTGTGTGTTTAAGTCTTTTGCCCACTTTTAAAACTGGGTTATTTGCTTTCTTACTGTTGAGTTTTGAAGAGTTCTTGTACCTTCTAGATATAAATTTTTCATCAGATATGTGGTTTGAAAATATCTTCTTCCATTCTGTAGCCTGACATTTCATTTTTTAACAGTGTCTTTCAAAAAGCAAAAGTTTTAAATTTTTATCAAGTCTATTGGTCATTTTTGTCTTTTATGGACTGTGGTTTTGCTGTTATGTCTATGAACTCTTTGCCTAATCCCAGGTCATAAAGAATTTCTCCTATGTTTTCTTCCAAAAGTTTCATAGTATTTTGGGATCCTCAATAATTTGAGTATAAAGGGTCTTAAGTCCAAAAACGTTGAGAACCAAGGCCTTTTTCTTTTTCTTCATTTTCCTTGACCTCTTAGTAGCATTTGATAATGACACCTCTACCTTTGACTTGAAACTGTCCTGCTTGTTAAGAACTATGAAGAATCTGAGATTTTACTCAACTTTCAAACTTACAGGATAACTTGCCACAATCCCATGGATGCTGGCAAAGGACACAAGACTCTTGGTCTGAGACAAAGGATAGTTTATTGCTCACAGCAACAGCTGTAGTCAAAATATCAGCCTTTGTGTTGGTTCTTTAATACCCAGTTCCAAAAATAAGATGCAAAGAGGGCTAAATAATACCTATACACACAGTAGAGTGCATTACAGGAGAAGAACCCAGAACATAGGGAACACAAATCTTTAATACTAGTAAGTAAGCAAGCTTGCCTTTGTTCTGGAATAAGACACCAGCTCTGTTTTCCAAGGTTGCTTGTTCCCTATATAAACATCCTTCAAAAAACAGTCCAGAACAAAGGCAGTCAGTGGCTCACAAGATGTGCCCGTATTTAGGAGACCCTTGGAGAACCTACCCACCATGTACCACCTCTGTATTTCTTTGTTCAATTTCTCTTCTTCCTTATTTCATCTCCTTACTGGGAAAATGTAACAAACACATAATACTTAGGTGCAGTCTGGGTCCAGGTTTTCTTTCTCTGCAAAACACTCCTTGAAGAATTCATTCTCCATGGGAATACTAATGTTCACCTGTTAGCCCATGACTATATTCTACAGTTTGGTTCCAAAAATTCCACCAGACTCCAGTGCCCTGTTGTCAATTTAGATGTTTCAGAGGCAACCCAAGCTCAGTGGAACTGCACAGTCCATTTGGTTTATGTGTAAAAACAAAACAAAACAAGACAAAACAAAACAAAACAAACAAACAAAAAAACACCTTAGTTGAAAAAGGAAGAATTTAGCACTTTCCAACTATAGCTAACTTTTCCCCAACATCTATTCTTTTTTTCTTCTTTATTATAAACTGCTAAATTTCTGGGTAGAGAATAAAGGCACCACTTTCCTGCTTTCCTTACAGCCAGGTGCAGCCAGGTGACCAAGTTCCAGCCAATGCGATGTAAGTACTAGTGATGTCTACAACTTCCAGGCCATACCCTCAATAGGAATGGGTATGGCATTGGACCATGCAAATGAGGGCAAATCTTTCAGGAGAAAAAGATGGAAGGAGCCTGGTCCTATACAACTTCATGGATCAGAGCCACCATATTAGCCCTAAACCACCGACCTTTAGGCTGTGAAATAAGAGATTTTGAACTCCTAACTTAAGCAACTTTAATTCTGGGTCTCTGTTACACACAGCTGAACCTATATCTTTATAGTAAGTCCTCACTTAACTTTGTGGATAGGTTCCAGGAACAGTAATAGAATAATGTATAAAAACAATTTACCATCGGCTAATTAATAAAAACAAGAGTTAAGTTCTTATAGCATCTTATCAATATTATAATAAAATAATGCTGAAGGAAACAATGTTATTTGAGGACCTACTGCATATCATTCCTCAAGACAGAGAACATAAATGAAATCTTCCCTATAACACTGTGTTGTACCCAGTAACACATTATTACTGAGGAGAGCTATATTCAGCTACGTTAATAGACTCCAAAAGGACAAAAGCACATAAATGTAATATTAAAGGGATTAGCGGGGAGGGGGTGAAATGAGAACAGGAAAACATGGCATATTCACCTCAATTTTCCCTGAACATCTGGATTTTAAAAATGTTCTTTGTAGCAGTTGAAATGTGATAAGTGTTGGGAACACAAAACACATCGATAGCTGATGTCAGCTACATAAAATGTGAAACCAGAATAATAGTCCAATTGGTTCCACAAAAGTGGGAAATTTTCATCAAGATAGAAAATAAAGATGTCGAAAAATTGTTAGATAACTTTTAAAAAGACCAGCAGCAACCACATCAGTTTGTGCCCTAACCACTCTAGCCAGGCATGTGTGCTTAGGGTGTGCACCAATGGACTCAGGCAAGAGGAAGAAATTGCCACCGTCGGTCCTGGCTGGGCTGACCATTCCTTGCTCTCAAGCCTCCCTCAGATACCTGCTCTTCAAGGCATCTACTGGTTTACCCAGTCACTTTCCCTGTTACACTTTTGTGTTCTGCTAAAAGGAGAGCTACAGAGTGAGTAAAAAGGTTTTGCTCTATAGGTACATGGTTGCCTATCAGAGGTCCGAGAGTCAGGAAAAACAGAATGGTAATGTGGGTCAGCAAGATGAAGCTTTCACTGGTCAGCAATGAAATGAGAAAGATGAAGACAACACAGTGAGCATTTCATGAAGTTACATTTGCTAGATTTCGAAGCTGATCCTTGAATCAGCCAGGATTCCAAAAGGAAATAGGTGGAATACTGAGAAGTACAGGAACCTGAGCTAACTGTAGCTCAGCTACCACTGCTCCTAGGCCAATGGATCAAAGTGAAGAAGAGTTGGTTATCAGGATCAGAGAAAATCTTTCTATTAGTGGTAGTGACTCTTCCTTTGAAGGATCCCATCACCCTGGAGAAACCTCACAGAAAAGAACAGAGAATAATATCTGCCTTCCCTCCTCCATCTCTCCCTCTTCTGGTAGGACACCTTTAAGGCTGAACCCACTGGAAGCCACAGGGCCCAAGAGCTCTGTCAGCCTCCCAGGGCAGAGCCTGAGAGAAGATGGGAGCCACACATACCTAGAGAAGCCCTCTGTACACTCTTTCCATTTAAGAATTTATCCCTCACCCTTTTGTCTGGTATTATCTTTTTTTTTTTTTTTTTTATGAAATGAGGATGGCAATAGACGTTACTAGTGTTTTTAAAATATCCTTACTAGGTAAAACAAAAAACAAAACCAAAAAACAAACAAAGAAAAAATGATATCAATACTATGTTGGTCCCTGACTGGAAATTACCTGTGACATAATGTTACAAATTTGTTAGTCATCAGAATTTGACGCTGAATTGAATAACTCTGCCTTCTATAATAAACACCTGAATTGCAGAGACTTTTTACAGGCAAGTACCCTTGTTTAACTTCTACTTTTCTTGTACTTCCCAAAGAACCGCAGACTACACTGGCCCTAAAGCATACAACAAATACTTATTTTAATGGTACACCATCTCTGGATGTTCTATGTTGAGAGAAAATAAGGGATACTTAGAAAACACTGCCTTCTGAGTCTAATAGGCCCAAGTTTGAATGCAGCTCTACTATGTTTAATGTCCATGTTTATCTTGGGATGTGACATAACCTTGCCAAAGTCTTGTTTGGAAAAAAGAGAAAAATAAGATGAAAAAATCCATCTCATAGGGTAGTTAGGATGTTGAAGTTGCTGTAATATACTGGTTACAAGAGAGTAGGCATCCAAGAAATGATGGCTATTATTATCAATATATAATATTACTTGAACTGAAAAAAGGAAATAAGGGTGAGTGGTATTCAGATGTCACCTGTGAGTAACTGTGTGTGTTCCTACCTCTTCTTAATTCTTTATCTGGAAATCATAGTACTCCTGCAGCTCCTGCTGGGTACCTCAAAGGGAAAGTTGTGCCAGATACAATTAAAAATATCTGGGCTTCTAAGTCATTCTCCTCAGCTCTTAGGGATACAGCAGTGAAAAACTCTGACATGCTTTAATTTACCCAGATACTAATGTATGAATTTAACAGACATTATTTTATCTAATCCCTACCAGGAACTCTTCAAGTGTTCTTAGGCCCATTTTAGAGATGAGAAAATTGAAGTGGAACCCAAAACCAGCTTTGGTAGTACCATCGTCTTTCTGGGAAACTGGTCTCTTAAGCCAGCAGTCTCCAATCTTTTTGGTACCAGGGACCGGTGTTCCTATGAGAATCTAATGCCTGATGATCTGAGGTGGAGCTGAGGTGGTGATGCTAGTGCTGGGGAGCGGCTACAAATACAGAAGCAGCAGCTTTGCTCCGCTGTCCCCCTACTTACCTCCTGCTGTGCGGCCCAGGTCCTTACAGGCCACAGACCAGTACACAGCCCTGGGGTTGTGTGCCCCAGTCTTAAGCCCTTTCAGTAGTAACACTCCACCCTACTTCCACCCCGGGACAACATTCCCCTACATTCTGCCAATTTCTTGGGGCAGGGGATTTAAAGTCATTTTGAAACAAAAATGATTTTAATTTTTAACTTGTGTTGTGTTTTTCTGCCCAAAGTAAGACTACAGAAATTACCATTCATGAGCTAGTTAAAAATGTAAAGAATTTTCTGTTGTCTGAGTGATGAAGATATCCTCTCAAGTATGCACTAAGGTTTAATCTGACTCCCTTAACATGATGAAATGGATTTGCCATGGAGGCTCATTAGTGTATTGGGTTCCAATCTCTCAAGCTAGCTCCTTCTCTTCTAACCTTTCCTCTCCCCGCACCAGACATTTGGGTGAAGCTTATGGCTAGATGAATTTTGGAAATCCATTCTGGCACAATTAGAGGGAATAAGCAAACAGGAGACCGCTCTGAGGCATGATTTATCAAATGTAATGCGACCATCCTTCATGGTATAGCCAAAGGCATTTGCGTATCAAACAAGTAATTCAAAAATCCTAAATATTTTATGTTCCTAAATACATTTTTAATACATGCTAATCTAAAACCTGTTAGGCTGCAGCCTACTCTCCTGACCAGAAGATCCTCTCTAAAGAAAGCTCCAGAAACATCCTTTCATTAATTCCCAGTTCCATTTCTTTCCTATTGGATTTCCACGCAAGCACATTTTCTCTATCCTAAAATTAAAAGCAATTTTCATGGAAAGCAAGAAAGTAAATCTCAGAATCCTAGATATTTCCTCTCTAGAATGGCAAGCATTTGATATGTACAGTGATGCCTTAAGTCAATGGTTGAGCTTGCCTACCCTTCCTCTGGTCAAATTAATAAGGCGTTAACTCCATGGTCTATTTTTTTTTTAAACTATTTTCAGGTTGCAATAATAAAAACTAGCTTGGCACCCATATACTTAGCTCTGAACATTAAAATATAAGCAAAAGAACGAAAAGCAAACCCATCTCAATGTTAAAGCTCAGCTGAGTTACCTATAAGAACATTCTATAAATGCAAAAACCAATAATAATGAAACCCAAATTCAGCAACCACCCAACCCAGTTATTCTAACATGCAGAATGTCTCCAAATCATTCCTTTTATATCTTGATTTTTATTTTCAACTAGTTTTACAGGTGCACGACACTCTGCCCAGATATACAGTTCAGCAGAGCCCACATTCCACAAAGACCCCAAAAAGGAAGAAGGAAATGTTTTTGCCCATGTCGATATATAAAAATCATGGTGAAAGCCTTCTGAATTCTTCAAGGTTATTGGTGATCTGACAAGGTACTGTCAGTAAGAAGAAAAGTCTTCACAGAGAACCAACAAAAGCCTCATGCCTATTTAGAATGCTTTAATGTAGAAACCAAGTAAATCTTCCTGTTTTGTGTAGCCTCTATTTAAATATAAACATATGATTTAGACATGCTCCCTCTTGTTAAACATTTTTTTTTGCTCTGTTCACTTAGCACAGTTCACATTATTATCCTCACATGTACAATGGCAGTGGAATAATTTAAAACCCACAGCTTTATTTAATAATGTAATTATCCTATATTGGATTACTTAAAGAGGCTTTGTGTTTTTAAGTTCTAGTTTTCCTACACTGGTGATATGCTCTGCCATGGTAAATGATTCAGGCTTCAATCAAAAGCCCTAAATTCAGTTTGGAAAAATATTGAGTATTCATGAATAAGCCAGGATTAATGCAAGAGCCAATTTGCAACCACAGTTGGTGACCTTTCTACTCCTATTCAAAGACTGTAGTGTGGAGGCCAACACAGAGGACAGACCCAAGATTTACAACTGCCTGATTCCAACTCTTTTGCCACCTCCGGGAGGTTGTGTAAAACAGAGAATAAAGCCTAAGCTTTCCTTGAGGTAAGCTTTCTGAAGGCAGGGCTGAAACTCACATTGCATTTCATGCCTTCCAATATCCTGCACACTCCCTGGTGGGGCTTAAAGAATGAATGAATGGATGAATGGATGGATAGATGGATTGATGGATAAATGGATGGATGGATGGATGGATGGATGGATGGATGGATGGATGGATGGATGGCTAGATGGATGGATGGTAGCCTGAATGCTACCAGGTCTTGTGACAAAACAGTTGTAAGAGAAAATCTAGAAGGAGCCATCCCTGCCACCTGTAAAGGAGCATTAACACCCTGAGCTTTTTCTAATGCTGTCAAGGATTTTGTTCTAGCTTTTCCCCAACTCAACTCAATCTGATCTAGTTATCCTTGTGCCAGCCACTGGGCTGAGGATCAGCCATGGAGAGAGAAGGATGAGTAAGACACCGTGCTGCCCTTCAGAAACACACAGTGCCCAGGGCCTCCTGTTCCTTACTTAGGACATGAAGGTTACTCTCTAGTCTTTCACTAGAGAATCCATTCAACCTTTCTTTCCCCATGTTCTGAGCATCTCACCTGTCTGGACTAGGCTCGAGGAAGAGCTGAGGAAGAAGCTCCTGACTTATGGGCACCAATCTAGTGGGAAGGAGACGGACACTAAACAATAGCCCTCGGCAAAATGTGATTTACGTAATGAGGAATAAGTGTCATAAGTGATCGCAATCATTCAACAAATATTTATTGGGCATTAACTATATGTCAGGTATTGGGGTTATAGTCGGGAAAAAAACAGATAAATTTCTACCTTCCTGGAGCCTACAGTCGTGTGTGTGTGTGTGTGTGTGTGTGTGTGTGTGTGTGTGTGTGTTGGGGGTGGGGAGTGAAGAAGAAGAGCCAGATAAGAAAATCTGAAGCAAAAGAACGAGAAGAGACAATGATGGGAGGCAAGGGGCGGAGCTGGGGATTATTTTAAATTAAGTGATCAGGGAAGGTCCCTCTCCTGAGATTCTAAGGAAGAGCAGAAGGTAGCAAGGTTAAGAGGAGCGAGGAGGTGAGGGAAGAACATGGGACGTTTCTTGCAGAGGGAACAGAGGATATAAAAGCACTGGCAGGAAAGTGGTGCATTATCAAATTCGAGGTTACAAAGAAAAACATACAGCCTGTCCCATGCAAATGTTTTATAGTTGATGCATGATTCTAAATTTGAATCTAGACTCTTATTTTCTAAGTTTGCATTACGTTTACCATGGAAGCTACCCCATAAATCAATTTCCATTATTAAAAACTGACTAGAATCTACTTAATGGTACCTTTTTCTCAAACCTTTAATGCCTACATATGTATGTCTTAAGCACTTTGCTGAAAATCAAGTTGTGTCCTCCCTGAAAAAGAAACAGGTGAATTTTCCCATGAAACAGTTAATTTCCACAGAACTTAAAAGATGGAAGGCCACCTTCTCCCTGACATATGCACAAGGTTGAAGGGCAGCTTGGAGATGCTCACCTCTCCTAGATACCCTTGTAAGAAACACAGAGATATATGGCAACCTGATTTAATGGCTCTCCTCAACCTCTGTGCATGAAACACACCCATTTTCTTATGCATCGGAAAGCCTATTTAATTATACCTGTCCCAGGCTCCTCCTTCCCCTTCTCTCTGCAGACTCATCACCACACCAGACACAACACTCTTTACACAAAACTCTCCCGGTTTACCGATAAAGATATTAGGTTTAAAAAAGACCCAATATGGGTTGCTGACATGCTCTAACACTGACAAATATTTAAAAGATTAAAGCAATCCACTATGTATATAATCTATAATTACATGCCTAGAAAAGTAGGGGGTGTTCGGAAGGAATCTCTCAAGGAGAATGCATAATAACAAAAGGAGGAAAAAAGAACAAGACAAGGTAAGAAGAATATCTTTCGATCCTTTTTGGACTAGCTTTATACTAAAGCAATTGGTTCCATTGCTGATGTTAGTAGGAGAACTCTAAGATGTCCCCCAATGGTCCCCACCTCTCTGTATTCATGCTGTGTAATCCCTTCCGTTTGAGTGTGGGCTGGACATAATGTCTCACTTCTAACAAAAGAAACCAGCCAAAAGTGAAGAAATGTCACTTCTGAGATTAGATTATAAAAGGCCTGTGGCTTCTGCTACTCTCTCACATTCTGAGGGAAGTCGGCTGCCACATTGGGAGCTTGCCCATGGAGAAGCCCAGGTGACATGGCAAGAGACTAAGGAAGGCCTAGGCCAACTGCCAGCGAGGACCTGTGGTGTGACAACAGGCAAGTGAGTCTGCCTGGAAGTAAATTCTCCCCAGCAGAGCTTTGAGACCTGGAGTCAGAGGTACCAGCTAATAAGCCTTACCCAGACTCTCGACCTACATAAACTATAAATAATAAATGTTGTTTTAAAACATGAAAATTGGGATAATTTGTTATGTAACTATAGATAACCAATACACCAATCTTTCACATGGGATGTATTTACACCTTTTAGTATGACAATGAAATAAAGTCTATGAAACAAGGTGCTAAATACCATAATTTCAACTATGCCTGGAAATTAGATAAACTTTCTCTAAGAGGTTGAGGCCAATAAAAAAAATGCTGTATGCAACTGTCTAAATCCTGAAACAACTGCCTATATAAGAGAGCTTTTCCTTTGAGAGGGTAGCCACAGAAATTTCTAGGAATACTATTTAATAAAATGAACATACCTTTCAGGATGAAAGAGGCAAAGTAAAATATAATGTTACAAAGTAAGGCTAACCTTATATTTTATCTCTTCTAAGGAACTAGAGGGAGAGGGACTGATCTTATTTATCTTTTTAATTATCCCCATAGTACTCTGCACATACTAATAAATATTGTTTGAATTGAACTGAGTCAAAGTTCACAGTCAAAAGTCCTATACTTAGGACTTTTATTTTTTCAACAGCAATATCATATTATGTCCTTAGCTACCACAGAAGAATCCCAAGCCTCATCTCTCTTTTCCTCCTCCTACTTAAAAACCATTAGCACAGCTGACCAGTTAGAACTCTGTTGCCTGTAAGTGCAATCTGCAGGTTCTGTTGACACGCAATCCTCCAATCCTCATGGCCAAGATCCAGGTAAGGATTCTCTTTGCTCAAAAATCAGGGGAAGGAGAGCAGAAAATAGCCTTTAAAAATTAAGACCAAAATTAAAAAAAAAAATGAGGCAACTGAAATATCTCAATATTCTGACATGCTGAGAATGTTTTCACTCCATTGCTTAGAAGGGGTCATTTAAAGAATTCTAGGGGTCAAGAGTGATCTGAACACCTGCTTAGCTGTCTATTGAATTACCGATCTAGTAACATCAAATATGTGGAGTGAGAAACAGTGCCTGTTGATAATTTCAAAAGACACTATCAATTATGTAATTCATACACTTTGCAATAGGAAAAAATCTAAAGCCTTTTTACTAGAATCTTCTTTTTGCCTGCCCAGATAGTGGGAATGCACATTTTACAACCCGACACATTGTTGCTGAACACACATTCAGTCCCCAGGAGTACAAAACACAATTAGACTATTATGGAGAATATTCACAAGAAACAGAATGGAACAGATTATTTCACTTAAGACATACAGAATTCAATTATTTTCTGCATTTATAACTCATGTACACTATAATTTGGTGAAGAGCCTGAGTACTATGGTAGTGTTTTCATCTGAATCCTAGTAATCTGATATACACTGTGGGATTAACCCAAAGCAAAAGGATTTAATGGCCCAGCAGGCAATCTATTTTGAGATCCTCCTTCTAAGATCCCCCAGCCATTTTGGCTGGAAGCCTTTCCCTTTACATCCTTTTGCTGATGCTTTTCACTTTGTAAAAGAACCTGATGTTTCACATCTTAAAAGAGCTGTTCTGGAGGATACTCTCTGTCATTACTACCAAAAGAAGAGGAGCAGAAGATGAGGACAAGGGGGTGAAACAAATTAGGGGTGTTTTGAAGAACAGGTAATAGGAAAGGCATCTAAAAAATGACTGGGGGAATGAGAGTGTTTAAAATAAGTTCAACATTGCGCACATTCAGCGGCTCGACACCAGGTTTCCTGGAGGTTGCATCGTGAACGAGGAGGAACCTGGAAAGCACCAGGCTGAACTATCTTTGGAGATCAAACATCTGAAGTGCAGGTTTTGTCTCTTGGCTTTGTGGTTCCATCTCATTTATTTTGTGGTGGCCAATGGAAGAGATGCCCCCCAAAGTTCTTTAAGACCTATGTAGAACAGTACAAAATGGGTTGAGGGTACTTTCACAGTCAAACATGGATCGAAAACTCTGAACTTAAACACAAGTCTCTTGGAACAGATGGAGAACCAGTAAGCTTAACTCTACTTAAATTGAGAGTTTACTTAGTTATTGTTTTTCAAACAATAATTAGTAGTCCAATGATTCAACAAATAAATTACTTACTCAGGGACTATTAACAGCTTAGGACCATGACAGACTTCACTGGGACAATAAAGTTAGGATTTGGTCCCTGACCACAAAGGACAGGGTCAATAATTAGCAATAGGTAAAGGCCTGGGACAAGCCAGGCCATGGTTTGGTTCTCCGTGCCCACATAAACCTCATTCGATACTCACAGCCAAGCAAGATTAACCCATTTCACAGATAAGGGAACTTCACTTCAGAGAGATTAAGCTGACCAAAATACATACAGCTACTAAATGGCAGAGTAAATATTCATGCTTAGCTCTAGCAAGCTTCAAGACTAAGAGTGTGTATTCTAACTGGAAAGAGAAAAGACCCACGCGAGAGTATTAATCAGCACTGCCTATAGAGTCAAGTTCAATCTTCTCAACCTGACCTGCTAGACTCCTTGAGGTCTGGCCTCAGTCTCATATTTCACTAGATCTTGCTCTCTTGCTGAATGCAGTCCATATCCAGTATTGTTATGTCCTTCCTTCCTATTTGCTTATGGCTGCTTCTGTCTAGGATTTCCCCCTCTCTCACCCTCATTCCTCAAAAATCTCCACCCATGAAAGTCCTAGTTATTTTTAAGAGCCAGCTCATTAGCTCCCTTCTCCAGAATACCTTCGGCACGGCTACAGGCCACCTTCCCACTCACACACTTCTTTCTTTTCACATCCCAATCCTGGTTCTTTCCCTGAAGCCTAACTTTGGGCCCCAGGAGAGAGCCTAGCTCTCCTTGCACATCCACTTCTGGCTAGTGAGAATGGTGAGGGCTTTGTCTACCTGGTTGCCTCAAGTCCTTTCTTTGCCACCCCGTTAGGACTAACAGGTTCTTGTCTATTTATTTACAGAAACTGGGTCAAATACGAGAAAATTTTAAATTGTAGTAGTCCAAAGCTTTGCTCTAAGAGACTGCAAGGTGGCCACATCTACACTGAAGATCAGTTTTGTTTGTCCCACCAAGTGTTTTTTAAAATTTAGATTGAACTGCCAACTACATTCACATGAAAATCTGGACCTCTGGCATATCTATGTAAAAAAAAAAAAAAAGGAAGAACTGGCAATGTGGATGACATTCCCTCCCAGCAATGTTCAACATGACTTGAGGAGCAAGATGAGTCATGTGCTTCTCAGTTCCTCCAAAACGTCATATTGTCTCCTAGACTCAGCTCAATTCACATCCCCTTACGTGCCCAGCCCAGTGGGATTTTACACATGTGCCTTTACTCTTCATTTCTTCCCTAGATTATCAGAAGACACCACGGAAGAGGTGGCTTTTGAACAGAACGTTAAAATATGGATACGGCTTTTGTGCAGTTTTACTACACAGAGGAAAATATCAATTTTACACTCATTTTCCTATACCCCTTGTCAGCAGGACAGGGCAACGTTTCTGCCATCTGTATTTTAGAATCAAGACAGCTTGAATTCCCATTCAGTCTTTATTATCTACCTGATGAATAAATTTGGAAACCTGGACAAGTTACTTAACCTCTTAGACTGTTCTTTTGCAAAACAGAGACGACACTAGAATCGACCTCATAGTATTATTATTGTGAGAAATAAATAAAAGGTCAACATATGAAGCTGTCAGCATCTAGTTTTATTGTTACCTTTATTAATACCATTTTAAACCAGGGGTCAGGCAAACATTTTCTGTAAAGGGACAGATAGTAAATATGTTAGGCTCTGTGTGTTACACAATCTCTGTTGCAATTACTCATCTCTGCCACTATAGTGTGAAGTTGACCAGGAACAATTTGTAAACAAGTGAGCATGGTTGTTTGCCAATAAAACTTTATTTACAGAACAAGCAGCAGGCCAGATTTGGCCTAGATGCCTCGCTGACCTCCATTTTCAACCATCTCCACAGCTACACAAGGTGAATCAGCTCTGAAGATGTATTAGGTGTCTCAATATGTGGAATAATAGGTGCCTCCAGTGAGCATCAGAGGTCATCTCTAACCTGTTTACTGGATTCACCAAGGTTATGCTCAGCCCAGAAATCATGCTACAGGGAGACTGCTCCCATCTCCAGATCTTGCCAAGGGACCTCTTTTCCAGTCTTCACCAGCGTGTCTTTAGACATGGGTTCAAAGGCTACATCTTCCAAAATGCCTCTACAGACCTTCTCAACATAATTGGGCACCCCATCAGAGGTCCCTATACTTTCCCTTCATCACATTGACCGCATCTCAAAATTTACCCATTTATTTGTGATAGTTTAATTAATCACGTGTGTACTCCCCACCCAAAGTTAAGCTCCACAAAGGCAGGATCTGCCTGGTTTCCCACTTCTGTTTCTCCAGGGCTGGCGCTGAGCTGAGCCTGAGCATCCTTTCCTGTGAAATGTGCAAGAGGCACTGTGTGCCTGTTGTGGGGGTCATGGAATTCAAAGAGCCCTTTTAAACATTTGATTATACAAGTGCACAATATTATTACTGAGTTATCTGTGTATCCATCAACCGCCAATTTGACTGCAAGTTCCTAGAGAGCAAAATAGAAGCTTTCAAGAACCAGATGCTGAATACATACATAAAGGAATAAAATATGCACCTGAGGGTGCTGGGTTCTAGTTCTACTTATCACTTACTAGCTCTGAGCATGTGCCTAAGATTTTTCTGGGCCTTAGTCTCTGCACATTTATTAAATAAAGGGGGCTGGACTAGATCTCTTCCATCTCACCGATCTTGTATATCCTGTGAGTCTACTGAAATGTCCACAGCAAATTAGATACAAGAATTTTTCTGAGATGACCGTAGCACATCTTCTTGATCATCTTTCAGCAATGCTAAGAAATCTCTGGTGGGTCACACCTAAAAGCAAATGTGCCTATGCAGATGGCAGAGCCAGAGGGAACAACTGTATCTATGATTACAACAACTTTCTAGCCAGGAGGTCCCTGAGAACCTTATCAACAACCTTCCCTGAGTTTAACCTTTTCAGTGCCTGTCAGCGGACTTCATTCTACAATGCAAATTTCCAATCAGAACAAAGCCATTCTAAGTTGGGTAGTCAGTGGAAAAAAACAACCAAACCTGGGCCTGTCACTGAGGAAGCCCGAGGATGAGATAATGAGCGAGAACATTTTTATTCTCTGGTACAATATATAGCTAGTTTGCTTTTCTCCAATGTTATCAGGTGAGTTCAAACTAGACGATGGCAAGCAAAACTTGGACCAAAGGGAAAATAGTATTCTATCAAAATGATTTCCATCTCCAATATTCCATTGTAAGCTTAGGGCTGGCCTAGTGACAAGTAACTGGATGGTAACTTGGCCTGTTATCTCTAGTACGCAAAGCTTCTCTAGCAGAGGTTAGAACACACACACACACACACACACACACACACACACACATACACACACACCCATATCTACATATCTGCATACACATACACATACACTTTAATATGTATATAAGTACATATTTTTAAAACATATTCCTCCCTTAAGAAGAATACACAGAATTAGCAAGTTTAAATTATTCGCACTTAGTTCTTTGTCTCTAGTTACACTGTGTTCTTTTGTGCTGGTAAAACATGTGCTTTAATTAGCAAATATCTGTAAATAATTTACTTGCTTTTCAAATACAACAGAACAATGGGGTCAATTTTCACATACATTTACCCAGCATGCATCCTGGGTCTTAAACCAGACTCTCCCATTGTTCAATAACTATATCAAGCTGTCCAACTCTTGCTGCCCTTTTTGGTGGAGTGAAGAGTGGGGGTTGGGGCTAGAAACTCAAGTTTTAGTAGCAACATCCCATTTTGCAACACTCCAGAAGACAAGCTAAAACAAATTCTTGTGATCTCTAACCCTGGAACCTTCTGCAAGGAACATGGAAGTGTGCCAAGGGCAAAGGGCACTGGAGTAATGGCTGCAGGATGCAGGAGCTCTGTGCCCACCCTCCCACCCCTACCCCAGACAGTGTGAGCCCCAAAACACAAGGCATAATATATGGGGCCTATGAATCATAGAACCTCATCTAGGCTTTGCAGGGTTAAAACTGGGCGCTGCACATGCAGTGCAAAGAAAGATGTTAAATCAAATGAGAATGACTGCTCCAGGACTGGAGGCACTATTATTTTGAATAAGATTGAAAAGGCCAGAAAAAGCAATTCAAAAACATTTCAATTATGTATTTCCCAGAACTACATCTTTGAGTAACTAATGCAAATGTTACCACCACAATAAAACTTCTTTCCACATAAAAGCATATAAAACAGGTTGAATAGCATATATGTTATATATCATATGCATATTTTTGACTATTAATAAAAAATTCAAAATCTATGTGTGCTTTACTCTCCTAAGCAATACAGTAATTATGATTAAGGGACAGGCAGCACAAAAAGAGCCAATTTATCTTACTCGTGCTCAGGAATACTATTGTGTAACTAAGCAACTAAAGACAAAATATGGTCTAATTAATTCACTCCTATGCTTATTTAAAAGACACAATTAGAACATTTTTATTTTCCAGCCTGCACAGTAGTTCAACATGCTTGAGGGTGTAGAAAGCAAAGCCTATTATTCTCAAAGACAAGAGTTTAATGTTTAGTGCCACTGATCAGGCTTGGAACTCCACTGTGGGGAGGAGGGGGGAGGACTGTGTTTCTCAGCCCGGGTGTGCCTGGAGTCATGAGAAAGGAAAGGTAGGGGGAAGAATGTTTCTGGGGCTACTAGACTGACTAGCAACACGTGGCCTCTCCTCCGTTTTTCTCACTGTGGCACAAGGAGGGAGACGGGACTATAAACTTGATGATCACATGCCACTGAGCATCTATTTATACAGCCATAAAGATTCTACAGAAAATTCATGTAATTAAACCACCCGTCCTAGTCTGCATGATAAATGTCAAATATTCATCTTTAACGCTAACAGTTCATCTGATTTTAAAAGCAGAATTAATTTTTGCACGTATATGCTGGAGATTGATGCCATTAGCATGATTTTAAAGAACCATTTCAATAATAATCATTATCTGTATGATCAAAATGTGTTGTCAATATGGACATTCACAGTCCAGGATGTGAGCCATGCTCTCTAAAGGCTACGACCCAGTTTCTAACCTCCAGCAAGATGGAAAAGATCATGGTGTGGTTGCCAAAAGCCATCCTTGTGTAAGGGTACTACAGCAGCAGATTTTTCAAGAAATGCAGGAATCCATGACCACATTTGTGAGAGGTGAACAAATCCTTAAACCAACAATCGATCAATTTGTTTTAAATTTCTTTAAAAGCCAAGCCAACGGGTAATCACTAGCTAAAATATTACTCTGAGTAGAAGATGGCAAATATCCAAATACCCTGGCTATAAAAAAATGACAAGCAAATGCATTTGATTCAAGCAATTATATTCTGGATATTGGTTAAAACTAGACTTTGATAAATTAGCTTGAGTCATGTATCACTAGATGCCACTATGAACAATGGTATGCTTTATTAATAATTAATAACAAAGTATTTACATGTATGGACTCATGTACTTCATAAAAATAACATTTCCTTAGTATGTGCCTGACATTAAAATGTCAAGAGAGGTTTTAATTGCTTACAATTTGGACTGGCTCTGAAACATGTGGCCTAGTTTAAAGCTATCAGTCTGAAGAACTTGCTGGCTCCCAGGAACTGCCAACTAACAGGTGAGAAGTGACTCTATTTCCCTGAAGTCTAGTCTTTTCACAGACTGCCATCCCAAAGACTTGCCTTTTTAAGGGCCTATGGCTAAAGACTGGAAGAAAGAGAAAGAGACACTGGCTCTAAACTGATCATTCAGTCCCAAATATTCTGTAATGTGTTTTCGTGTCCTCCTAAAAAGAAACACTTCACACTTTTTTTTTTCACATCCTATGGCTCAAAATGATGATGGATTTTAGAAGAGAAAGAGTGTGAGGTGGAGTGCTGAAGTTGGCCTACACATGAGCTACTGATCATAGGCCCTCTGCCAGAAAGAAATTGGGCCAAACTTAAAGAAAGTAGGCTGTGGGAAAGAAGGTACTTTAATTATGTCATTCAGTCATTTAAGAACTACTTAGTGAGTAGTACTGAGTACTGTGGGGGGACCCAGAGGTGAATAAGACACAACCCTCTACTCCTGATAACAGTACTATAGCGGAAAGGGGTAAGGGATGGTGGCAAGGCAAAGGTAAACAATACAAACAACCATTACATAAAGCACAATGTGCAAAGTACATGGGAGGTTAAAACCACTGTGCTATAAGCTTCCTGAGGGCATGAATTTTTGTCTGTCTCCACTGCTGTATCCCTAGGACCTAGAACAAGCTCCAGCACAAAGTAGGTGCTCTATAAATATATACTGAACGAATGAGACTTCAAAGATGAGGACAGCACTTTCTAGTTTCCAGAAAGATCATGTAAGTTTACAAATAAATAGTGATCTTAGTTTAGGTAGGAAACAGTCTGCAGCTTTCTGAGACCAATGTCTGTCTATGAGGATAGACTATGAGCCTTTTGAGGGCTGGGCTTATTCTCCATTATCTGTATCCCATTGTCTAGCACAAAGTAGGTCTTCTATCAACACCTGAGGAGTTGAATCAACTATTTTTTACAAAAACATGCAGAGAGTGAGCCTTATTTGAACACATATTACATTTACTGTCAGCACAACTCACTGACATGTTACATAGCATATTATATTTTTACATTTTTAAAAATATGTGTTGGTCTCATTTCTCTATTATGATTGATAAGCTTCATGAGAAAGGGGGTTATACCATGAGCTGTTTTGCATCCTTTTCTAGCAGAGCACTGAGCACATGGCTGTTAGCACTCAACAAGTAGTTTTTTATTAACTCAGGATAGATGATACCAACATGGGCTGAGTTAATATCTTAACTGCACAAAATATAACTTAATACATATTCTGATTCTCAAATTTTAACATCTTAGACTCAATGTTGAAATACAGTTTTGTATATGTAAATGTTTCTGACATAGTAATGTTAAATTATTTCTTAAAGTACTAGATCTTGCTCCAAAATCAAGTAAGAAAGGGAAAAAGGTACACAATCACATTCCTTATTTGGATAAATCCCATAGTTAGCAAACTTTTTCTCTAAAGGGTCAAAGAGTAAATATTTCCCACTGTGTGGGCCATATGGTTACTGTCACAATGACTCAACTCTGCTTTTGTAGTCTGAGAGCAGCTATAAACAATACATAAACAAATGAATTTGACTATGTTCCAATAAAACTTTATTTACAAAAACAGAGAGTGGGCCAGATTTGACCCTCAGGTCATAGTCTGCTAATGTTTGTCACTCTCCAATAAATTCTCTCCGTATAATTCATTAGTTCTCACCCCAGTTCTACAGGGCCTGCCAAGCAGAGAGTAAAGATAGATATTCCTTCTCTTAGCTTAAGATTCCTACTAAAAATAAAAACTATAATAACTACATCCATAATATGCTGAACTCTTCTGTTTAAGTACTATGCTAGTTGCCAGACCCTGTTCATTACTATTTCTAATTCTCTCAGCGAAGCAGATATCATTAAATTCATTTTATAGATGAAGAAACTAAGGCTCAAAAAACAACTCATGGATACAGACCAGAGACTGAGCGGCCAGCCACCGATGCAGCAAAGCCAGTCCAGCACCTCCTAGATTTCGTAATGTGTCTGCCTAACCCCAGATGTGATATGATCAGGCAATCTTTTAAAAAATCCTGCCATTCCAGTTGATAGTATACTTCAATACTAAAATGTAAATCCTGAAGGGAGCCTTTTATTTTGGTGAGACAGATAAATCCACCGTATGCATGAAAGCCAGCCTGATTTGGGGGGGCCTATACTGGCTATGCTGTCTAGCAAACTAGCAAATTAACCTGGATGCCACCCTCTCATAGAGAAAAGCTTTCTTTAGGAGAGTTGATAATAGTGATTTCAAACTTCAGTGGGAACCATAATACTAATATTAATGATAATAATAATGAGTCAACCATTATTGAAGAATCTACTATGTGCCAGATTCCTTTGTAAGCACTTTACATGTATTAACTCATTTAATCCTTAAAATAATCCTAAGAAGTAGGTACTACATATCCATTTAACAGATGAGAAAACTAAGGCACAGAATGTTTTAAACTTGCCTAAGATCACACATCTAGAGCAAGCTCATTTAAAATGTTTAAATTGCAGAATCCTGAACGCCAGTTCCAGAGATTTAAATGAGTTAATTTCAGTAGGGGCTCCAGAATACGCATTTTTAACTATTTTTAACCAGTGGTGAAGCTGATGATAGTCGAGCCACTTTTAGAAATGCTGCCTGCATGCTAGAATCCGTAATACCCAGATGTGCTTGATCTTGACCCCCTGACATCATTAGTTTACTCATCTACACTCACAGTTGCAGAGTAGAAACCTTGTAGAATCCAGCCCATGGCCTGTCAGGCTGAAATCCATGCTTGCACAGTCACCTATTTTAAGAGGGTATATTGCCAATAGATTAAGCACTTGGCAGTTTGAAAATGAATGTAATCAGAAGTTACCCAGTAACAGAACCAATTACCCGCCTACTTTGCCATTTTCCTCCTGTGAAGAGCTACTGGCTGAATGTGGCAATTGTGGGTAATTACTGAAGACACTTAACTCCTTGCATATGGCCTGGCTATTCACTTTCATGATAATTTAAAACAGTTTCATGAGTATGCACAGGAACCTCCACACAGACATAAAAGTTATTATGTTTACTGTTTATAAATTAAGAATATTTAGAATAAAGGCCTCCATAATCGTAACTCTTTTCTATTTATTTAAAGACTTCACAGTTTATAAAGTACTTTTGCCCTTACAATGCCTCTTCATATTCACAACAACCCACAGTCAGCCTTATTATTGTTCCCATTTTGCTGCTGCAGAAACTGAGGCTCAGAGTATTTATGACTGTTCAAGGTCAAATACGTGTTAATTGCAAGATCAAGATGTGACTTTGTTATGATTTTCTCAACACCAGTTGCCAGCGCTGGAAGTAAGTGAAGGCAACAGTGTATATAAGCATGCAAATCGTTATCATAATTATTAAAACTAATAATGAATTATTAATGATTATTAAGAATGTTATTAAAATGTAACTGTTATTGTTATACACCACTGGCTAGAATTAGCTAAACTTTATAGAATTAGAATGGTTCTGCTTGTTAAATACCTGATAGCAAAGTTGATTAACTAGTCAGTTCTAAAATGCACAAAGAACTGCCCACATTAGTACACACTTCTAGAATACAATGCGATGTATTCAATCTCTAGTTTCAAGGGTAGGTTTCTGTGGAAAAATAAACCAACAACAGAGCTTAAGAAGGCCTAGGTTCTAGCCTGGTGACCTTTGACCAACCATATTAACCTCTGCAAGTCTCTGCCTCTATCTGTAAAATGGGCATACAAGGTCCTGCCTTAACCAGCATAACATGATTATTGCAAAGGTCAATAAGAAAAGATTCCCCAAAAAAGCCATTTTCAGATCACAGCAAACCTCACAGGGATGCTATTTCTAATCTCACACAATGATACTTTTCCTGCTTTTAGAATTGACGTCTTTACATTTCAAGAAATCATAAAAAAAAACCAGACTGCTTCTCTTAAACCAAAAAAAGCATACTGAATCCTGGCTGTCCTTTTGAAATGGATGCTGATGTCAACTCAATCAAGAAATTATTAACCTCCATTTGGTTACTTAAAATAAACTGTACTGGCTGGTTAAATGTGCTGAACATTTTCTCCAAGTAACAGTGCACATCACCAAAAATCCTTTCTCTTTCAGTTACACATTGCAAATGGCAAATGCATCATTCAAAACTATTTAAAATCGATAATAAAAATCATTTCACTGAATATAAACAAGGTAATGGAGTAAGTGAAAACAAAGCAAATTTCTTAATGAGAGGGCCCTGTTGCCCCCTCTAGGTGCCAGCAGTAAGTGCTGGTTTCTGTAGGATCTCCTCCAGAGGAGACTGCTGCTGCTATTCTGCTAATGAATGACTAACTTAGGCCAGGGGGAAAATGACATCACCAGGGAAGAAAACCGATCTGCATTGGGAAACTTTCTACCTGCTTTACATTTGTCATAATTATTTTGCACAATACAGCCTGCATTTGCATAATTTTGAGGCGTGTCATTATCTCAATTGAAAATTGTTTTAATATGGCTGAATAATTCACAATGACATCAGCCAAAGTCCTAATGAAATATACAAGTATAATCATACAGCTAATTACCAGCCGTGTTAGCATTAAAAAACAAATCATGCATAATATTAGACGATGTATATGCAGCTGAGGATTATAAATAGAGCCATCTCCCTCCCCAAATCCCCTAGAGTTTACTTTTAAATGGCAAGATTAATTTTTCTCAGGTATGGCTCATTCAGTGGTGACAAAATGCACAGATCATTACAATGGTTCGTTTTCATTTCCCCACGATGAACATTTTTTTGTAAGTCGTGTATTTAAAAATATATCACCATCCATAGTTCTAACAGATCCAACCTTCAGCTCCGATTGGCTTTTATTCTAAATCGGAATTCACTGTTTAATGACACTAACAGAAATTAAAACGGGACCAAGTGGCGTTAATTCGGTGTCTTTACAAAAAAAAAATTCCAATTTCATTCAAAAATTAAAAAAGAGAGTGACCACAAAATATCCCATAAAACACTGAATAATTTCCTTCTGGGTTTAGTCAGAAGTCTATTAGGCATCAGCTCCTTTCTGGATATTTAATCCTTCCCTTTTCCAGATCACAGGCCATGTTGAAGTAATAAATTTGAAAAGCAAATAATAAGAAATGGAGCGGGGGAGGAGGAGGAAGACAGCTGCGCAGGAAAGTTGGGTCGGGGGAGGGGGCCGAGCGAGACCTGGGGAGGGGGAAGGAGCTCAACCTGTTGTTGGTGGCAGGATTTTTCACAGTATTTCCAAACAACACCTTTGTGAAACTGCAGGCACACGTCGCGAAACGCGAACACTGACAACCCAAAGCTGGGAGGGCGGGCGGCGGGGGTGCGAGGCGGGGGGGGGCACGTTCGGGGGGCGGGGCCTCTCTGCGGGGAGGCCGAGCGGGCGCCGACGCCCCGACCGACTCCGGTAATTAACCTGCGAAGCCCCCGGACGGGGAGTGCGACCCCGGGGCGCGGGAGGGAGCGGGCGATGCCCGAGGTGCGGTCAGCTCGACCGGACCCGGGAGCTCTGGACGGACTGCCAGGCGGCTCCGAGCTCCGGGACGAGTTGCTCGGGGAACCATTCATTGAACAAAAAGGTCCTTACACCTACCTCGACAGCTCGGGAGCCTGGGACAGAGCCAGGTGCCCTCAAAAGTCTCGGACTGACCGCCCTGCGCCCGCTCGGGCCACACAAAGCCCTTGCCAGGCGGCGGGGCGCCCTCCCTCCCCGCCGCGCCGGGGGCACCGCCTCCCCCAGTAGTTCCTCGGGGGGAGCCGCGGCTCGGGGCTCGGGGAGCCGCGGGGACGCGGCCGCCCGCTGACAGCGGGCTCGCCTCGGGCGTCGTCCCAGGAACGTGCGGGGGGGAGGCTCGGTCCCTCCCCACCTCCCCGGGGGCGCCGTCCGGGCCCGGGGGACGCGCGACCCGCGGGGCCCGGGGGCGAGCACACACCCCGCCGCCCTGCCCTGCCCTCCCCGCGCCCGTCCCGCGCCGCCCCGAGGACCGCGCTGGAAGACGTGCCCTTGGCGTGGGGAGTCAGTGAAAACTGGAACATCAAATGGCTCGTCCGAGGGGGAGGGGGTGGCGGCGAGAGATAGTTGTTACTGCTTAACGTGTTTGTGCCGGTTACACGGCCGCTTTGAAATCCGCCCGGGCAGATCTGCAAGTTATTTGAATGTATTATTCCAGTACCTGTCATTTATCACTTTATTCAACACGTCTTTGCCAACTCAATCGCTTTTGATCTCACTCTGCCTCCATTTCGTAATTTCCGCCCTCTTAAACATATCAAATACTTACTTAAAAAAAAAAAAAAAACACACGTGAACAATATCGAAACCCACCGAAAGGAATCCACCCAGCCCCGACTGATCCCGACGCGAAGGTAAATGTTCAAAAGGCAAAAAATATATATATAAAAAAAGCATGGGATGTTCAAGGGGCAGGAGAGCGAACAATCACTCACTCACACACACACACACACACGCACACACCCTTGAACAAAACCCTTCTCGAACAAGTTATTTGATCTTGACTAAAATCAGCAGTTGGATCCTCTTTGTAAAGCTGACAGCCAAACTCTGACAATGGCAAAATACTCGAGCCCCAGCTAGTGGCGCTACCCCTTTAAAAAAGGAGTCGATCCTGCTCGCCTGCAGAAGTGAATACAGTATTTTCAAGCTTGCCCTGTAATAAGCATTACTAGGGGGGAAAAAAATCATAAAGAAAGAAGAGAGGGAGAGATAAGTTTACCACCTCGCCATGGTCGCTATTCCTGCCTTGGGGAGTGTCTTCTGGGAGGAAATAAAGTTTCGAGCTGGATAAAAGTTGCCGGCTGGTCCTCTCTTCCCACAACAGCTGGAGCTCCGCTATGCAAATCGGATCCTTTGGCGTACATCTTACAAAGAAAAAGTCGCCAAGGGACAAAATTCTTGGTTTGCCTTCAAGGTGGAATTGAAAAGCCTTGTAGAAAATGTAAGGTCCGTGCAAGCCACACGGTGAGCCGACCCACTGCAGGGGGAAAAAAAAAAAAAAGCACCAAATAAATAATGTAGCCATCAGAGCACAAACATCTATTCCTAGACACATTTACACACAGACATCCACACTCTTAATACCGAAGAGCCAACAGATATCAAGCTGGGTGGAAAAATAATAGAGCCCCAAATTTTCTGTCTCCCTTAAAAAAAAAAAAAAAAAAACTCCGGCCCTCCCCCCACCCCCCCAACCGCCACTTCTCCCTACCTCTCCTTCTGGGGCGGTAAAATTACATTATGTATGTATGATCAGTGCAGGGATTTTTTTAAACAATAAAAATGATTTGGGGGGATGTAGAGGGTAAAAGTTTGGTGAAAAGTTTGTGGGGGGTGTGGGTGGGTGCAGAGGTGTGGGTGAGCTGGGGGGTTGGGGGGTGCCGGGGGGTGCCGGGATCGGAGGAGCGGAGGAGAGCGAAATACCTGGAGTGAGTTGGGCTCCATCTCGACGTTCTGAATTGATTGAACTCAACATTCTCTCCAAACTTGTTGGCTTGAATGGATTGCATCAGGTCCTGGCAGGGAAAAACATTCTCTGTCTTCAGCCGGCGTAATGTCTCAATATAAAACTGGGTTCTTGCCTTCCCTTCGGCACCAAAATGATTGAAAATATGTCCTAATATTTCTCTGAAGACTCAATTTTCAGTTCCTGTCAAAACTGTGTAGGTTTCCCTCCAAATGTGGGTTGATCAAATTCATAACTGGGAGAAAGGCTCTGTCCGTTCTCGGCGGGAAGCGGATGGATCAAGGCAAAAAACACATAGGAAGGTTTGTAAAAATAAAATCCACCCTAAAACTGTGTGAAGACGAACTCTCCCTCTTCCCAATCTCCCTTGTCTAGGGGAGTTGTCTGATGAGATTTTTGGAGGAGACCAGAGCTGGCGAGCTCCGCTGCGCATCTGACAGGACCTGCTTGTATATGTCTAATATAAAGAACATTTCCTGCAGAGATTCCGGGGCGCTGCTCCTCTTTCTAATGCTCCTTAGCAGATTTGCTGTTATTAGACATGTAGATTTGTTTGATAGTTAAATTACGCTTCCTCACTGCCATGTTTTCGAGAACTAATCTGTTAAATTATCTTTTGATGCCTATTTACATGGAAGGGAAAAGTGGGTTATCGATTATATAAACATATAAATATTAATGCATTTGTTCGCCTCGCAAAAAAAAAATACTCAGCAAATAAATAAATAAATAAAATCACAGAAAGACAAGTGAGCATTGCACACACATCTTGGGATTTTGCATACAATATTGAACGGACAGCGACTGCATTTAGGGACTGGAACAATAAACGATGCATGATAAATCAATAAATGCGAACAGCGAGTCTGCTCGGAATATGAATTCAGGCTCCCGGTTCTGCGTGTGCATTCTTTAATTTTGAAGTATATACACTAGTACGTGTTTACAATGCTGATGGACGCCAAGGGCGCTCTCAAATGATAATGTGTTTATATAACCCAGCGCTACAGGAATAATATACCGACTCCTACCCCACCCCCATCCCCTCCCCCGCCAAAAAAAGGGAGGGGAGCTTCCTCAATAATAGTTTGAAACCGAAAAAATCCATTTTGCAAACTAGTTAAATACAACAAGAAATTAAGCTGTTGAAAACCGGGGGCATGAACCGTAAGACAATAAAGGCTTTAAATGTGTATATTTATTGTTCTGGAGCCCTGGAGCATTGCGAGGTTTGCATGCACGGCTATTATGCAAACACAGAAACTTAAGAGCGACAGAACAAGGAACAGGCAGAGACTGCAAAGCCCTCGCTCGCTCCGACCCAGCTGCCGGTCCTCCGCCAGGCTGGATTGCATTTTCGCAGTGTTGATGTAAAATGGTGTACTCGCTTCCCCCACGCTCCCCCACCCCCCTTCCCGCTCTCCTCCTACTCTTTCCAGCACCCCCACCCCGATGATTTTATTATATTGGCACCAATCTTTCCAAAGTGGGTCTGGCATGCTAAAAAAGTAAACATGTACTATATGGGGAATAAGGTCTGTATAGTATGACAGTTGAAACTTGATCTGTGATAAAATTACAGGATGTTGAAATTACTAGTAAGCTATTTTTAACGCTTTCGCAACGTTTCACCTCTAGTCACAGCATCTAGTTGAAACAGGATTACTTTAATGAAAATTATATTCACATGGCTGAAGTTAATATACCCAGCAGAGCCCAAATGCCTCATATTCAGTGACTTGAGGTGGAAAGACCCTCTCTGTGTATTTTTATGCCTTTTCATAACGTCTGCGTCCGCCGCAGTAAGAATTAGGGCACTTAACATTATCTAAACCACATTTTTGATTCAGAACATGGGGAAGTAATAAAAGGCAAGATCTATCTCGGTTCTATACACACAGAGATAAACGAAAGAAAATGGCAGATCCTCCAATTACAATAAGTAATAAAAGCCCATGCCAAACAGCCGGTATTTTAAAAGACGTTGAAAACTATTTTAATAATTTAAAGTAATATCACAACCCTGGAGCATGAAGGACAGTATAACAATTCACAGTCTCTCAGCCTTTGCATTAGCCAAATTACGACTTGCACATCACTCTTTAATTATCTTCCTTGAAATTTCATCTGATCTTTCTATTTTATAAACATGGGTTACAAAGAGAAATTACAGCTCTAGCGCTTTCCCTCATTTTAACTTTATGATGCATACTGCAGACATTTGATTAGAATAACCCATTTTGTTCATTTTTTTACATATGAATGGACTTGACTGAGGGCATTTTACATATTTTTTTTAAAAAATGCATGAGAGATGCCTAAGGCTTCAGTTAATCTGTCCTGTTAACGTAAATATGTATATATTCAGTTCAAGTAATCCTATATTAAAAAGCTTGAGTTGCAGTATTTTGACAAAATCATATATAAGATCGACACTAGGTCAGTTTCCTGTGTGACCAATGCAGCAGCATTTATGTAGGAAACTTTAACAGAATGCCTGAGGGTATCCCTTGATTGTATATTAAATCTCTCAAAAAATACACAGCTCTTTACAGCATCTAAGCAACTTCTGCTGTTTTGATGCTATAAGTCTTTAAGTGTCTGTAAGGGACTTTGTCTAATTAGAAACCCTGTTTCCTTGTCTCTTCAATGTTAGCACTGAACTAGGCTTCTGCTGCGCAATCTCTCTTCTCTCGCAAATTCCCGATAAGGTTTTTGTGATGTTAACAATTGCAGGGAACTTGGTCTGAATATTTTTGAATATCTGCAACCTTGTAATCGGATGAATGCTAAATTTCAAAACTGAATCACAAGGGTGTCTTCCTTCCTTTTTTTTTTTTTTTTTACAGCACCATCACCACCTTCCCCATGAAAATAATAAAATCTAATAAATCAAATCTCGAGGACAATCCTGTGAATGGCTTTTAAAATTATAGACCACAATTGTGTGTGTTTACAAAAACAACAACAAAACACCCTCTATTTTACCTCTTTAGTATGATGCTTGATAAGCACCTGTAAATTATCTGTGTAGCAAATATCCATACAAAGAAAGTTTCAATTAAGATAAGGAAACTGTATTGAAACAGTTCTTTGAAGTAATGTAGTTAATAGCCTGTTTGATTTCTGCTTGTGAGAGAGTAATAACGTGGATTCAAAGCTCCATCAATCACAGAGCAGATGTAAGACTTGAGACACCGACACCCAGGGGAATAGAGGCAAACTCCTGCCGTGCAGGGTCCCTGGGCTAATGTAAAGTAAATACTCATAAACAGATTGAATGTTGTAAGAAGACAATCCATTCAGGACAGTTATAATCATGAAAGCAACTGCTTTATTTATCTATAAAAAAGCTTGTAGCTGGGACTCACTGTGTATAAAAGAGGAGTGGTAGAAAAATAAAAGAAGTATATGTTTATATGACCCACTATTTCTAGGCTCTTATGTCAAAACACAGGAACCTATACCCACACATCTATATTCCTGCTGCTTTGCTAGCCAAAGATCCAACTCTGTTTTAAGTTACTTGGTTGATTTAAAAGGTAAAAAATTAAAAATTATTCTCACCTCTCAAGGGGGAGAGGGAGCAGTGGACACATTATTCAGTGTCTATGAATTGCTTCATAAAGGATCAGGAAGATTAAGTTGGTTGCAAAAACCAGCAGTGACATAATTAGGCAGCTTGGACTATAATCAAAAGGATCATAAAAAAAAAAAAAGTACAGTTTTAAGAAAGAAGGAGACCATTTCGAAAATTCAATTCTCTCTGCGGACCTCTGGGCCTCCCCCTCCCCCAAATTGCAAAAGACAACTGAAGCATTTTTGACCTTGGCTACAATAATACTTCATGTTTTAGCACTTTAGTCAGCATTTTATCTACTAATTGCTACACACTACCGCATGTGGCTCGAATCTGCCACTGCAGCTTTCTTTCATTGGTGGGTGAATTGCTTGATAAATACTCGGAATTCAACCTGGCTGTTTCCTTTCTTGCTCCCCTTCACCCCCTAGCCCCCTTTCTCTCCTCTTCCAGCTAGAAGCAGCTAATTTTTCCAGAAGATACCGCACGGATCATAACAGGGCCGGTGAATGACTCCCTCATTTCCTCCCACCGGTTACACTCAGATCACTTTGGCGATCGGGAGGCAAAGGGAGGAGGTGAAGGGGGGTGAGTGGGGAGGAAAGAGTGGGGCGCAGCGCCGGGAGGGTGGATCCTGGCCTGTTGGTGGATCTAATGCTAGGTGATTCTGCACGTTGGTTCCTTGGCTACTCCATCGCTGCCTGGAAGTCCGTGAGACTCCGCGCTGCCCACCTGGGGACCGCGAGTTAGGGGCTCTCTCCCATCCTGCTTGGTCAAGAAGTCTTGGCTTGGACCCGGTAGCCCCCAGCGTCTGCAGACTGATTCGTGGGTCGAAAAGCCAGCGCTTTCCGAGGGTCAGCCATTGCCTAGTCCCCTCCCCCTTGCAAACCTGGCGCCATAGTGATGGTGGGGGTGGGTGGCGTTATTAATAAGGCGGCCTCCAGCAGAGCAGGCTTGCCAAGTCTTAGTGCAACAAGTTTATTGGTTTAAAGGAGGATAACCAGGTTATACGGGTCATTACTGTCCAGGAGACCTCTAGTGGTCGAGGGTTGAGCTACATCTTAACTATGGGGCTCCTGTTTGCCGCGGCTCCCGGGCTATGGGGGGGGATAGTCTCCAACTCAGGTCAGGTAGTAAGGGTGGTGGCTAGGGATAGATTTCTCATGGACTGGAGGCCAGGACCAAGAGAGAAGCAGGGAACTCTGAGAAAGAGATCCCCAGCAAAGGGTCATGTGATGCCCTTTGTGGGAGATGAAGGCCCCAAGTTCCTCTGCCCTTAGAGATGGAGACTTCCTATCTTATCTTGATTTTCCTCCCAGGGCCTGAGATTAATCAAGTCTTCTCAGGGAAGCTGAATTAAATTTGCTCAAGCCATTTCCAGTTACAATAGCAATGCCTAGTCTATTTCTTTTTTTTTAATTTGTAAATTAAAGCCAACTCCTCCTCCCTCACCCCAATCACAAACACGCTCAAACACTCCTTAATTTTAACAATTCATTGCCTTCAAGTGACCTTGACATTTATGGGTTATTTAGTTCTTTCATTTGACTTCTTTTTAAAATTGCATGCGCTGCAGTATTGTATATACGACTTTTGACTAAATTGTGACATTGTCCCTGTATCCAGAATGCCACTCCATTCCATCTCAGGTGGTGAGGTGCTGGGGGAAAGGGTGGTGTTTACCTACACACTTTTTGTTCTTCAGACTAATTTGTGATTCACGTATTAATAAAGAAGATCAAATTGACCCCCAGCAAGGTATTAAAGGGATTGCTGGGAACGGCTTAGATCATTTAAATAAACAGAGGTCCCAGCCATTTGAGGTTATTAAAACATCTTGTCATACCTGATTTTTAAAAAAGAAGACAAGAAATGTATGGACATAAAGTCTTGGCTTCGCTAGGGGACTCATACACTGCCTACTAAAAATTTCTCTGTGCAATTTCAAATGGACATTAATGATGCCTTGTATTTTGTGATTTATATCTTAAATTACTTGACAAGCATCAAGTAACTCATTACTTAGAAGCAGAGTGGGTATGGTAGGTAATTCATTAGACTGAAAGTCAAGGAGACCATTCTTCACTGAGTTTCTATATTTCCTTGTCTATGGCTATAATTACCTGCAGGGCTCAAACCCTAATTCTGGCTTTGTCAAAATTTCTCAGATAATTGTGGCAAAATTATCTAGACTGGTCATCTGCGTAGTGGCAACCCCGCGTGCTAGGTCATCAACCAAACCCATGGAAGCGCCAGCAAGTCCCTTGGCTGCTTCCACCTACCTTTTGCCATGCCGCAGACTGATAATTTTATGACTTGTTATTGCAGGTTAAAATATGTAAATGTAGTAATTCACTAAGGGTGTAAAGAGATCTGAGTACTTCAGAGGAATAATTCCAAGAAGAATAGTGATATTGTTTCTGTTTTTATGTTCAATAAGCTTTAACCAAAATGAAATTGGGCAGGCTTTTCACAAAGAATGTAGGGGATAGACGAGCCTCACACAGGGCTTACGGAAGGCCATTTTCAGAGTCTGCTGGCATCAGCTCTTATGAATTTGTGAGAGCTGATAGTTACATTCTCTAGAATTTTGCAAGTTGGCTATTAAATACATCTAATCTTAAACATTAAATTATATAAATTCATGATTAAATAATATTAAAAACAAGGATAATACATATTTAAAACTTATCACTTTCTAATTATTTCATATTTCACTATTATCTATACACTTTAGGTTATTTTTACCTTTTGTATCTTTATGGTTATAATACAATATAATGTTGTGCTGCTGTGTATCTCTTTCCAATCTATGTCCCTTGGCGTTATGTTGGTAGCTTGAAAGTGGCTGTGATGGTGGTGTTTAGGCCACAGAACTTGATACACATTACAAATCAGGGCTTGATTTATTGTGTTGTTGATGTTTAGACTTAAGAAAGTGATGGAGAAAATGTTAATATTGTAGATTGTGATTTTTTTTTTCGTCGACTTGATTGGGCTATGGGATTGCCCAAATATTTGGTCAAATATTATTTCAGATGTGTCTATGAGGGTGTTATTGGGTGTGATTAACATTTAGATCAGTGGAATGAGTAAAGCAGATTGCCTTCCTCCCCATTGGTGGGCCTTATCCAATAAGTTGAAGGCCTGAAAAGAATAAAAGTAAGAGAAAACTCGTATTTGACTACTTGAGCTGGGACATGGGCTCTTTCCAGCCTTTGGACTCAGACTGAAACACTGGCTTTTAGTGGTTCCCAAGCCTGCCAACCTGAAGACTAGAATTTACAGCATAGGTGCTCCTGCTTCTCAGGCCATTGGATTCATATGGGAAATACACACTCATTCTCATAGGTCTCCAGCTTGCCATCTACAGGTCTTGGGGCTTCGTCTCCAAAAATCATGTCACACACACACACACACACACACACACACACACACACACACACCCTACTGGTTCTCTTTCTTTGGAGAACCCTTACTAATTTATAGATAAACTTAAATGTGTATCAAGCCTGTAGCCAATTATATTATAAATAGTACAATAAAATTAAGGAAATATTTGAAAGCTATCATCTGACTGAGTAAAGAAATTGCTCATGTCACCGACAAAAAAGTGAAGTTCTGGGATACATCTTTGTTTTTTCATTTTTGTCTTACTCTTTAATATATAAATAAAATTACTAACCAACATTTAAGTCGAAACTACACTAATTTGTTAATTGCAATCATAGATTAGCTAGGGATAGTAGAGTTCAACAAATAAGAAACAAAAGCATTCAATGAGAATAGATTGGCTATGTGGAATTTATAGTGAAGAGTGTTGTATATTTCATGATTATTTGTGTATTTGTGCTGTACTTCCTATATATTAACAAGTGAACTTATATATTACATGTTTATGTATATACCTAAATCTAGATATACACATATGTACATATTTAGATATAGAACTAGATCTATATAAACAAACAGTTGCATACCTTTTGGAGGGATGGGGAGCTAGTCATATATTTAGAGGCACACTTCTGTCTAGAGGTAGCCTTGAACCTGACATGCTACCCAACATTTTTAAATGGTTGAAATAAAGTCATTTTAGAATAATATTTTGTGATACATAAGAATTTTGTGAAATTTAAATTTCAGTTCTATAAATCAATTTTAATGAAACTCATCTGTGCTCATTTATTTGTGTATTATCTATGGCTAAAATGACAGAGTTGAATAGTTGTGACAGAGAGCACATGGTGCTCAAGCCTAAAATATTTACTATATTACCTTTTGTAGTGGAAGTTTGTAGTAGAATTTGCCGCTTCTTGAATATGTAGGTACCTTCCTTGGCTGGTATTAGCAGACATAAACGAATGACCTTTTGAAGTCTTTTCTTGTCATTGGTCCTAGAAATGCTTCCTCAGAAACAGAGAAAATGATTACCCAGAGTTGTGAGGGATTCAAATCATTGATTCAAGGTCAAGGAGAGAGATGATGTTATCATAAAAGGAAGAATGGAGTATGAGATTTCCCACTTCTTGGTTTGTGTTCAAACCACTGGATGACAGTTCCTTTCTTTCTTACTGCTTATCCTAAAGCACTGTATAATTTTGTTGGGTGCTGTTAAATATTTATTGAGTTTTTTTGTCCAATGTGATTCAGTTACTGTGTGTCTATGTGTGTGATGGGACCCTTTAGGACTAAAGGTGCTATATAATAGAGGATTATTTTATGACTTGTTATTGCAGGTTGAAATATGTAAATGTGGTAATTCACTAATGCTATATCAGTGCATATGTCTTGAAAATAAGAATGTGTTATTCTTCCATTTAGGTCTAATATCATTTACATCCTTTAAAAAAAAAAAAAACACCTAATCAATTTTTTTTAAATGAGGAAATGCAGTGGAAGAAAAAAAATTCCTTTAATGCAATACTTCAGCTGAAAGTTTAATGACACAAAAGGCAGGCAATTCAAAGTTACAGTTCCCACAGCAACTGTAACTCTGCTATATAGCACATTTAGGCATAGATTTCACAGCATGTACTGCAATACAAAATACTCCACACTGGGCATGCAAGGGGGCAGAGTTATGGTTGCTATGGGTACCATGACTTTGAATTTCCAGATTTTTTGAGAGTTTAAATTCTCAACCAGAACATCACATTAATAGTTCATTTTTTTTTTGCATTGAAAATAATAAAGGTTGTATCACTGTTTCCACTGTCAAACCTAGCTCCAGCTCAGTCCACTGCTTAGTACAAATACCTACCCAAACTTATTCACCTTACTTGCTAAAATTAAACACACAACCTCAGTCCAGGGAGTATTTTAGTTTGCAAATTTATATGCGATGACTTTCACTAGATCAACTAAATCTGCTGCCTCTTTTCCAAAAATTACTAATAAATTCAGTTAACTCTTTCAGCATTCCGGTGTGTTTTTTCTGTTATGAGCTGAGAGTATGTAATAATCATATTCATTGTGTATGAATGTAATGTATATATTTATAATTTACATTGTGTCTCCTTCCAAAAAGAACTGGAGGCAGTAAACTGCATGTATTCATTTATTCCTTGAACATACTATGCAAGTTTATGTTTTTATGCTAGTGGTCTCAGGATTCTTTCCACTTTTAAAATTGTTGAAGACATCAAAGAGTTTTTTTTTAATGATAGCTATATATTTAACACACATGTATATCTTGATATTTGCCATATTAGAAATAATTGAAATATTAAAATATATTTAAAATATTTATTAACTCATTTAAAAATAGCAATAATAAACCCATTACATAACATAATGGGTTGACATATTTTTTATAAAAAACTATATTTTTCAAAACAAAGAAACAGTGAAAAGAGAGGCATTGTTTTACATTTTTACAAATCTCTTTAATGCAAGACAGCTGGATTTTCATGACTGCTTTTACATTCAATCTGTTGGATATCACAAGTCATATAGCTTCTGGAAAATGCCATTATATTTTGTGAAAGAATGCAAGGAAAAAAAGCAAGTAATATCCTAGTATTTTTATGGTCATTATTTTTACCCAATGCATCATCTGAAATGGCTTCAGGAATTCCCACGGATCCCCACACTACACTTTGAGAACCAGAGCTCCATACATTTGCTTATGCTATTCTTCCAAGCATATGTCTCTTCCTTGTCTACAGATAAAATTCTATTTATGCTTCAAGGTACTAGGAAAAATTAATCAATTCCTTAACTATATTCTCATAGCACATAATACATATGCCAACCTGAGCATCTATTATGTGTCCTTATGACTGAGCGTTTAAATGTCTGAGATTTTTCATTGTTGTGGACTATGAATTCCTTAGAGGAGAAATGTGTATTACACATTTTTTCCCTCATTTTTTAGCATGGTACCTGGCATTCCATATAGAATTTAATCCAACAAACAAGTAATAAAATAGCTCCCATTTGTTGAGTCCATAATATATGTTGGAAACTAAGTATTAGTTGTCTCAGATTTAATTAATTCTCATAATAATGCTATAAAGTTGGTATTATTATTACCAATATTTTTTGAGTAGGAAACTAAGGCTTGGCCAAAGTTGAACAACCATGGTTCATATACTATGCCAAGAAGTATGAGAGATAGTAAGAAGCAGAAAACAGTCTTTGCCTTAAAGGCATTTACAACCTACTTTGGGAGACAAGACATAACGCACAAATGAAAGGCAAATAACAATATAGAAGTTAGCCAACAGCAGACCACAAAGACTATAATTAAAGAAATGCCTACCTAGTAGAAATGGCTACTTACCCAATGAATTATTTAGAATCAAAATTTTGGAGGATATGCTTCTATCAGAAATTCCTTATTTTAGAATGCACACCAGATAAATGTGTATTTGTTTATAAATTATATATTTACCGTTGTGCTATTATGTTACATATACACTAATATACTGACAGATATAAATTATAAAGAAATTGTAAAAAATGAGATAAAAATATACAAAAAAATTCTAATTGTTTTTCAGCATGCTGATGAATTATGCACCTCACTTTGGAGCCAATTCATCTAGACTAGTGACAGTTGACTTTGGCTGCACGCTAGACTTATCTGAGGAGTTTAAGATATGACCCTAGGTCATATGAACCACCTCCAGGTCAATAAATCAGAATCTCTGAGGGTAGGTACATAGGCCATAAGGATTTTTTACCCCTTCATCCCCAAGCAGAGAATTCTAATATGCAACCAGAGGTGAGAATCATAGGTGCAGCCGCTAAGGACCATGGTATCATAGAGAAAGATTAGGGACTGAAGCAGCTAGGGAAGACATCGCAGAGAAGATGATATTAAAAACAGCTTTGAAATTTTTATTTAGAAGCATTGAAAAGTTTTGTTTTTAAATTTGGGTAAACTGAATTTTTTATTCCCTTCTTGCCTAGGTTGCTACCTATGTTTTTCTTTTTGAAGCAGTGCCCATTCTGAGTGTACCTGGTTTGTTAAAGTCTGGAGATGAGTCTGTATCCTGAGCCTGGCTGAGAATTTGTGCTAACCCCTTGGGCTGTTTTTCAATAATAGTAATTATGGAGGTGGTGATTTTCTGTGGTAGTAAATTACTTTGTCTCGGGAAAGCATGTTCTTTGAGTCAGTACATAGTCCCATAAATGGAATCATAAAATGTTTGTTCTGGAAGACATCTTTTAAAAATAGTATCCTTGTTCTGCATTTGAGGAAACAAGACCCAGACATTCTACATGGTGCTGGGTGACTTATGTAAGGCAAAGCTCTGAGAAGAAAGGTTTGGGACATTGGTGAGGGAATGAAGAGACAGCTGATTGACATTAGATAAATGGTTCTTAAATAAAGTACCTCAAGCACTTTATTCTGGGACAGGATGTATGTGCTTAATGGAGTAGAGTAATCGTGCTTCCTCCATCTTTAGCTGATCTCATCAACACCTGGGTTCAGTTTAAACATTTAAAAACAAATTACACAGAAGACTCCTAAATTTCAAAAATTAGAAGCTCCCCAAGCTCTGCTTCCCCATTCTTAAATCACTATAGTGATCTAGAGCCTTCTCTGTGGATGAAGAAGTTGAACTACATGAGCTATAAAGTTTCTTTTGACTCTCCGTGGAATTTTGGGAACTGTGTGCATTTCTAGCTTGTGTCACCCAAGCTTGAGGATAACCTTAGAGCACAAATTTGGGTTCAAAATTCCCCTTTGTCTGCATTACATGGAAAGGAGACGTATTCTTGTCTAATACACATTTTGAGATCCAGAGGCTGGGCCCATAGAATAGCCATTCTTTATCATGTCTACTATACATCACTTATAATGGGTCATGATAGGTGAAAGACATCACAACTTGGGAACTGTTAGACCCAGGGGAACAGTGTAATTCAGAGACCAAGTAAACTACATGTTGATGACTTGTCAAGGCTTTTTTCATTGGGTTTAAATTGGGTTTCATAAAGTAGAAAACAATGCATGAAACCATTCTTGTTCTTCGTTCTTTAACACACATGAAAATATTAGAAAGGTACAAATGTAGGAGCTAGCATGACACTTGATGTTCTTTTACTCCTTTGATTATGTTGTTACTTTCCAATATTCTTCAGCTTGCCTTCTTCACCATATTCTTCACCTAAAGAATCCATCACACCAATTGAAAAATGGACAAACAATAACAGTTACTCATTTTTCTAAATGCTTGGATGTACTTACTTTTATGCAGGAAGCTCTATCCACATTGTAGATAAAGACACGGAGGCTCAGAGGGGATAAGTAACTAAGGCCACACAGCTGGGAAGAGATAGAGCATGGCTTCAAATTCAGGTAATCAGTCCAGAGTTTGTGCTCTGAACAGCATATTTTATCATCTCTTTGATAATGGTGTCAGGATGTCACACAAAAATAAATTTAAATGTTTCATAAATATATTAAACAGTTTCCATCATCACTTTTGATAAATAATTTTAAATTAAAAAAAAAGATTAGATTTATTATCTATGAACTTGGCAAAGATTTTAAAGAGTAGCCAGTACTGGGGTGGAAGTGAGAGAATGGAATTTGCCCCACTGGGGGAACTGCCACTTGTATGGTCCTTCTGAAAGACATTTTGGCAGTATGTAAGTCCCTTAGATACCGCAACCCCTCAGACTGAGCATTTTCACTTTTATGGATTAATGCTAACAAGAATTTTGGACAAGTTCACAAAAGAGAATATAAAAATTCACACCAGAACATTGTTTAAAATAACAAAAAGTTGGAAGCAACATAAGTAATTGAAATAGAGGATTAGCTAAATAAATCATGGTGCAACCCTAATAAGGAAAAATATGCACATATTAAGAATGTAATAGAAACATGTTTATTGACATGGAAAGATATTCAAAATACTATTGTTTTAGAAATACTTTTATTAAAACATAAAAGTTTATGTTGATAGTAGAATTAAGTCGATTATGTTTCTTTGTACTTTTGGTAGTTTCAAAATTTTCTACTATGTATTACTCATACTATATATATCAGGCATACTTGTGTCTGGGACAATTCTCCATCCATACAGCTGCTGCCTGGGCCTCAATTCTATGTTCACCCATGAGCCTCTGATTACCTATTCAGCTTCCAGGCTCCCTGTAATGGGATGCATTCTAAATAATGGGCAGCAGCATCAGAAAAAAGTATTGTGAATTAAAAACTATTAAATCAGTGTTCAATTTTTAAATTAATTATTATTATGAAATGAACACACATTCACTTAATATTTCAAATGGAAGGAATATAGAATAATAATTGGACATTTCTTTTTCTCCTATTCCCATGTCACTCACTGACACATAATATAAGTATACTGCATTAAAAAACAAAACTGTTGCATAATATCCTATAACTATTTAACCATTTCTCTGTTGCTGGACATTCAGGTAGTTTCCAGTTTTCCATTGTTACTATAGGTGTTGCAACACTTGGACATGTATTTTTTGTGTATTTTCTGTGGGATAGATATACAGAAGTGTGGAATTACCATGACAAAGTGTAAATGAGTTTTCAGTAATGCTATATGCTGCTAAATTAACCCATAAAAAGATGGTACCAGTTTATATTTCTACTAGAAACATATGAGAGTTGCTTATGCCTTGGATCAGTCGGGTTAGTTGCTTGGGACAGATTACATATATAGCGATGACAAAATTGACTTTCTGGACTGTGAAGTCTCTGGAACTTGGTGATGAAAGAGCTGCTCCAGTATAGGGTCTTGTCTTGGTGGTCACCTCAACAAAGTTGGCTTCCAGTCTCTCTTTATCTTAAACTGGAGCATCTATGGCTCCTGAAGTATATTAGATTGCACATTAATTTTCTGCAAACATCCTAATCAATTGCAATTTGGGGTGATCTTGAAAGACCCAGTAAACATCACCCTTCTTTTTGGCCTAAGGTCTGAATTAATTAGAATCTTCAAAAGAGTAAGACAGAGAGTTGAAACATCACCTTTGTCATTGCTAAAGTTGATGTTGAAGAATGTGAGTTATATCGACTGTGCAAGTGGGTTTCCCCATTCTTACCTCTGGCAACAAAGAAACAACACCTAGTCTTAGGCAACACTGGGTCACTGCAAATCTCCTTTACCAGCCAAGTCTTTCACTGAGACATTCATTAGCTGGTACAGAATAATCAGGAAAGCGTGCTTTCTGGGTGAGTGTGCTTGGCAATCCATGGCTGGTGTTCTTTCAAAGCTCACTGATCAGATTCTGGCTCTTTTCCTTTCCTGGGGAAGCACGAGTAAAGACATAGAGTGAAACCAGAGGTGTTACTCCACAAGAAAAAAACATCAGGAATAGGAGAGATTCTTGACCTCTCTGACATTCCTTCCCAGTCCCATCCAACAGGAAAGGGTTTGATGATTGATAAATAATATCTGCCAGGGCGTGGATTTGGGATTATGGCACATTTGTCATGCAATTTTAATCCTGTAATCATTACAGTGAATAAGATGTGGTTAGTTAAAAGTTAAATGCAATTGTGTCTTCTGCATTATAAAAGGGGTTCATTACAGATTAACTACCCTTTTAGGCTTTGTATCCCTATTCTCTGCATGTTCTGAGTCTCAGATAGTAGGGTAGAGAGGTAGTCTGCTCTCAATATTTTGTAACCATCTAGGTCTTGATACTTCTTGGTGCTACTCCCAGCACAGAGTTAATATTTTTATTGTAACGGTTCATAATTCAGGACTCACGTATCCAAATCTCCAGCTTTTGCATCAGGGTAACAGAAGCAGAAAAGAAAAAAAGTCAGTTTTCACCAAGCGGCCAAGGATAAAATTGGTAGTGGAAAAATTAGATTTTCAAGCTATTAAATATTTATTACAAACAATGGAGCATTTAAATAAAATGAAGCTCATGTTGTCTTTCTAAATGCTTGGCATTTTCTCCTTTGTGCTCTTGTTGATGTTCTCTCTTATGTAAGGAATTTTATTTATCTGTTATTTTTTTTATGCAGATACTTTCCATTTGCTGTATTGAGACAAGAAGAACATTTTTTACTTGAGTTGAGTGACTTCAGTGCCCAAAAGAGGAACAAGATATGTCAGTGAACAATTAAGCTGGGTTTAAAAATGCATGTACTTCCTAATAGAAAAACAGTATACCCGGGGTGGAGTAGAGTTGGGGGAAAGGGCAGAGGTGTATTGAGGAGGAAATGATGAGAAACATGGAGAAGGCAAAAAGAGATCTGTTCTTTGATTAACATCTTTCCTTACTGACACTTTATTTCTGGTTCTTTTCTATATTCAGCCAATAAGATGGCTGCTGCCCTGGAAGGGACTTCAACTTACAGATAGAATAGGCTACTCTCACACACCTCTTCCTTCAGATTAGTGTTTCTCCAGCTTCAGTCTTTGGCATGCTTTCTCTCTAATTTTTGCCTATCAATTTGCCAAGTGTATGGTCCTTCCTTCCTCCCTCCCTCCCTCCCTCTCTCCCTTCCTTCCTTCCTTCCTTCCTTCCTTCCTTCCTTCCTTCCTTCCTTCCTTCCTTCCTTCCTTCCTTCCTTTTCTTTCTTTTCCTCTTCCTCTCTCTTTCTCTCTTCCTTTTTCTTTCTCTCTCTCTCTCTTTTCCTTTCTTTCTCTCTTTCTCTTTCTTCTCATTTAAAAAAAATTTAAGACTAAAAGGAAAATAAGTGTCACTTGTCATAAACAGAAGGTAACCATAAAAGTAAGTATAATGGAAACACAAAATGTTGTTAAAAAGTTTTAAAAATAATAAAATTCAACAATAAGAAAGAATTATGATAAAGCTGAGAGATTTACAGATTTCTATACCTAGAATAAGTTCCTTGATGGGAAATGTATATCTACTTAGTAATAGTAATGGAGAGATTTTGAACTCATTAGTGCTTACTTCCATCTAAAATCATGTAATTGTCTATTGTTTGGAAAACAGATCTCTAGGAGGCTGTGAAGTATGATGAGAAAAGCTTGGGATTTCTACTCACACCACAATGAGTTAGTTCTAGCTCTTACTTACCTCTCACAGTAAAAGTAGAATGATAATGTCTACTTCACAGGGCTCTTGTGAGGCTGAAATGCAACCATACTGAAAAATATTTAGAGCATACTTAGGCAATTTCATTTTTATTCTTTCCTACAATATGATATTTGTAGACTATCTCAAGCTCTGGGTAAAGAAAGGAATTAAAAAAACACACACAGAATTACAAAATTTAAAAAATGGAAGGAATTACTTGGAAAAGATAAACTAAATTTATGGACCGTATTTATTTTACATTCAAAATAAAAATAGTTTTATTGAGTCCCACAGGAAAAATGTAATGTCTTACAACTAATATTATTTACTTCATTGACTAGAAGAATGTCAATGAAAAAATTGTTACAGTTTATAGTCGTTTGAAGTTAATATCTAGGCATATTTGAGAAGCAGCAACACAGGCAGCATTCTAAGCCTTTAACTTTATATTTATAGTGAGACCATTGGGTTGCATGGGACATCTGGGCCTCATAGCCCTTCCTTTAGCAGCTCATTCCCCTTGTTACAGATGAGGAAACTGACACCAAGAGCACCAACTGTCCTTCACTTAAAAAATAAATAATTATATAGTGACCACACAGAGTTTTACACAATGTAGACCTCATTCAATGCTTGTTAGTGACCCATACCAAATGACAGTATTTCATGCAATTCAAGAATAATAGATTGCTCAGTATGGAAGGAATTTCAGAGCTCACTTAGTTCAGGGGTCAGGGAGCTAACACTAACTAAGGAGTAATGTGGATTTGGGGGCACTGGGAGAACCAGAGAGCTCAAGCTATCTAGAAAAAAAAAGCCCTTAACTGCTCCTATGTGAGACTTTGGACCCGGTGTCTCCAGATATGACTTCTAAAGGGAAGACAGAAATTTGGACTTCTGGATTTTTATGTGAAAATTTCTTTCTTTGTTGGCAACTAAACAACTAAGCTCCCCATCTCCCCTCCCGCCCACCATTCCCACCTTCTGCCACACGTAAGCAAACAGAAAACCAAAAACCTCTTTGCAGGTCAAATAAAAAGTGTCTATGGTTTCCATCTACTCTGAGTTTTGCAATGTTGGTGCCTTTGATCTGGCCCAACTATCTTCCATTCAAGATGAGAAAATGTAGGCCCAGAAAAAAAGACATGGTTTAACCAAGGTCATATCAAAAGGTTTTCTTCTAAAACCTCCTATGAAAAGCTGATGAATCATTCATTTAAAAAAGTATGATAGAATAAAACTGGAATCTGATAATCTAGAGAACCTTAATTCTGAGCACATCTCTGTGTTTAATTGTCTGTAGCCTATATTATCCAAGCTGGTGAACACATGAAGTTAAGAAAGTGAGCCACTGCGACAAAGAGTTGGTAGGGGAGGGTTTGAAAATTAAGTGCAAATATTTGTTGGTGTGAGATATTCCAAGAGATGAGTTCCTTTTGAAATCTTGTACCAGCAGTTAAAGTAATATAGAAGTATGTTTACCTATGGTTTCAGAGAGAAAGTGAGTGAGATAATAAGTATCATTTGCAATTCCATGGAAGGAAAACCCAGGCATATATAAATGGGTAGATATTTCATTCATCAATGCCACAAATAATGATTGACCTCAGACTATGAACTAGTCATCGTTCAGGAGCTGGGAACACACCATGAACAAGAAGAAAAATCTCTTGCCCTAATGTGACTTATACCCTAATGGGTTGAATGAGCTGCTTAGACAATTCTCAACTGCTTAAATAATGGACCAGCTCTTCCATTCTTTTTAGTCATGCTGACAAGAACAAGAAGGTTGATGGTGGTATTGGGAACAAAAGTTGGCTCTCTTGCTTCTAGGACAATATTCTATCGCCATGGCAATAATATGTTCACTGGTCTGAATTATGGCACAGACTTTTATATTTTGAATCAAAGCTCTAAAAATACCAGGGGGCAAAAGATATTATTAACAGGACAAGGCAGGGGAACTAATATCAATTTACTTCCTTGTTGCCCATGCTTCATTTAAAAAAATCTTGAAACCTAGCACAAGCAGGACATGCACCTAAATTAAGCCTGTGGTCAGCTTTGCTGGGGAGAGATGACACATTTCTGTAAGTGATTTCTCTTCACCCCTGTTGGCTCTGGCAGATTTATAGGGGTTATATTTTCACTTACAAATTGTCCTTAAACAATTTCTCCACTACCTGGAACACTGCTCTCTTCTCCCTGGCCCCTGTCAGATGGGCCCATATGCTGTCTCCCTCCCAGATTTTTTCTTTAATAACAAAGTAATTGTTGACATTGTAAGAAAAATCCAATTCTTGGTTGAAGTTTACGTTCCAGAGGGTCTCTGGTTGGGGAGAAAATCAGCAGCAGATAGAGTTGCACATTCCTGACTTTGGGGCCAGCTCCCTCCAACGCCTGCATTACCATGAAAAACTGCACTGCCCTTTCCAGCTGGTTCTCTTTTCTTTCATGGGAGGGCTCAAGAGTCTTAATGCTTCTTGTCCTTTACCCTCCCACTAAGTGTCAGGGCTGCTTCATGGAGCAATGTCAGCAGATGGTCAAGGGGAAGATGGTAGATGAACCTAGTAGCCCCTGAGCCACACATGACCACTTCCCATTTGCTGTGTGATTTTGTGACCTTTTATCAGACATTTCTTAAACTTATCAGTTTTTTTCACCAAAGAGGAATGTGGAAATCATCATGAATATCGAACCTCCTGTGGCATGTATAGATGAGGACACCCAGCCAGGCTAAATAGATTTAATAAAGATTTGGTTGAGGGTGGCTACTATCTTCTAGGGACATGCCAGATAATGGTGTGAAGACTGACCCCTTTGCCATATTTTACAGCAGCAGAGTCCCTGCTAAGTTGACCTACCCTTGATCAAATCTTAAAGGTCATCTTAATTAAGAGATAGAATAGAAAAAATGGTTAGGAGAAAGGGCTTCAGAATCAGATAATCTCTGGTTTGTGTCTCTGCTCTATAACTTTCTAGCTTCAGGACACTGGACAAGTTACTTAAACTCTTTGATTTTGGCTTTCCAATTGGTAAAAAGACAATACTCACCTCTACAAAGTATCACAAAATTGTCATGTTATCAAAAAGGTTAAGTGAAATGATATGTGTGTGAAAACATTTAAACAGTGGCCCAACATCAGTGAGCACTCATAAATAAATAAAAGGTAATTTTTATTCTTAGTATGAAGTCTAAATTATAGAATGTTTTCAGCAAATATGTTTTTAATTTAAAAATTCAGTTAACAAAATCATCATGAGTAGGCCCTTATGGAAATTGGCATAACAAAGAGGTAAGAATATTTCAGAATTGCTATATTACTTATTTATAGAAAGAGGTTCTTTGAAAATATTTTTTAAAGTTCTGAGTAAATTGCTTTGAAGATTAACTCAAGAGTAGGGTCAATACTCCCCTTGAAGCCTTGTTTACCCATTAAGTCCTTATTTCATAATTGGTGCAAAGGTACATTTTACTTGAACTCCCTCCAAGAGGTGATATACTCTGAATTTGCAATGTCTGAATTCCTGAGACTTTCCTCCCTTCCAAAGCTTTAATTTCAGAGAGATTCTGCATATTTTAAACCCAAAATAATGTAGTCTTATATCCAGTATGGATACCTAGAGTATGCCTTGTTGATGACATGATTTTGAGGCATACATCTTGGTGCTGGTCTTCAGTAAGATAGTGATCAAGATGATAATGATAGTACCTTCCAGTTTTGTGGAAATGATTTCATTTGTGCATCATGTCAATCTTGTGTGGCAGAAAAAAGCACGTATCTTTCCATATTTTACAATTGAGTGATTTGAGGATTGGAGAGTAAGTCACTTGCCTCCTGAGTCTTGCTTCAGAGTTTATAAACTTTTACATATCTGTTTAGTTGCAGGACTCTTTCAGAATCTGAAATGCTTTGTGGAAGAGGAAAAAAATGAACCCAAGAACAGTCTAGTAGGCTTTGCTCTCTTGTCTCACCTTTTAATTTCATGATCCCAAATCTGAGATGGGATGACAGTGACCATGGTTAGCACTGGCAGGTGGGCACAAGAGTTAAGTCTTTAGTTCCAGATTTCTACATGTCCTTGAAATCTAGTGAGAATTAGAGAGACGAGATCTGCCTACCTAATGCTAAGGGAAATACCTTAGTGAGTGAAACACTGACACTAAGGTGACTTGGCAGGACACTGCAGATGGATGGGCTCTGCTCCCTGCTCACCATTGTCTGAAATGCTGATTCTTGCCTATTTGATGTATATGGGGCATGGGGGAATATGTAAAAGAGGAAAAGACCTAGTGTTGGTGACGCAGGCACACATGTATGGAGCAGGAACGAAATCCATGTTTCTAAGTTGAGGACATAGCAAAGTGCCATAGAGTGATTTCTGGAACTATACATTTGTTTCCACATTATTCCACCTTTACTAATGTATGACCATGGAAAGGTTACCTAGATTCCCTCTATCTCAGTTACCTAGATTCCCTCTATCTCAGTTTCTTTATCTATAAAGTGGAACCTACTTATTAGGGCTGTCATGAATATTCGTTGAGATAATACATGTGAAGGGTTTAGAACAGTGACTGGTATCTAGTAAGCATTAGGTAGTAGTATTTTGATATTATTGATAAGATCCTGAAATCTCTTCCCTTGCTTTCCATGACATGGTCTTCTTTTTCTTGTATCTTTTTCTTCTCCTTCTCAGTCTCTTATTTAGGCTCTGATTCCACTGCTGACAACTGAATTTAGAATTCTCAGAATGTACTTTTCTAAGTCTTCATCACTTCCCTTCTTCACACGCCCTGGGAGATCTCATCCACTCATGTGGCTCCTCCCACAATCTCCATGCAGATGACTCTAGAACTGTGTCTCTGCACAGTTCTTGTCTCTCAAATTTAAGTTAGTGAAAGTAGGTGTCAAAGAGGCATTTTTATTCAGCGATTTTACAGCCATTAGTAACTCAGCGTGCTCAACATGAAATCCATAATGTTGGTTTTCATCACTTGCTCCTCCTTGTATACTTATGGACCAGAGATATAGCACCGTCATATGCTTTACTCTAACTAGAAACATAGGAGTCCCTCTAGATGCCAATCTTTCTCTCATTTCCAATATTTATATTGTAACAGTGGAGGACAATATTATTACTTTTTTTCCCCAAAAATATTTACTGTCCTCTTTATTGTTCCCATCTCTATAGGATCTCTTCCTCTAAAGGACTTCTGTCTTCATGGCAGAAGTCCTTTAGGGAAAAGACTTCTCTATTCCAACTCCACTGGCATTAGACTTTGCCGTGTGAATTCCTTTGGCCAATAGAATGTGAGCAGAAGTGTCACACCCTATGTCTGAGCAGAAGCTTTAGGAACCATTGCTTTTTTCCCCTTCCACTGCCATGAGAATGATGTCTCTAATAGGGGCTGATCCCTGAACCTGGATACTAGAATAAAAAAGACTAAAGGAGCAGACATGAGTCCTACAGCTGGCATATAATATGAGTGATCATAAGACACTGAAATTGTTATGGTCATTTCTTGTGAAGCATAAATAAACTATGTGCTTGCTATTTGGGTCCGTGTAATAAGCAATTAATTGTAATTGAAGGATGAAAAGATGGCAATCCATATTATTTGGAGATGAAATATGTAATATATAGAGGTATAAAATATCATCTGTGATTACTTAGAAATATGGGAGTTTGGGAAACAGAATAATACTACTATGCTTTTGTTCTATTAGCAACATTTGACAAGAAAGAGAAGAGCTTGAAAATGAACTGGCAGGTTGACAGGCAAAATCAAAAGGGTATATATAAGCTTCCAAATTAGAGGACTTATAGAAAATGGAAGTATTTGTCATGTACATTGATAAAACACAAACTGAGAAGGCCTTTGAGTGACAATAGATTAAAACTTGATCACTTACAGAGATCCAGGCATTTCCAGAACCATTGAATGGTTATTTTTGTAGTGATCCTTACTGAAAATTTTCTTTTAATTAAAAAAAATTATTTTTTACCTTAAAATTTTTTAAGTTTATTAAGGTATAATTAAAGAGTAATTGCTTTTGACCCACTATCTTTGTTCCTTTTTAGTTCTTTATCAAGTTTTATTTGAAAATAGAACCTTGCTTTTAGGAATTTGTGATAATCTGCTTATTCACAAATTATAAGGACTCTAATATGACTTATTGGTTTATTCAACAAATATTTATTAAGTATCCACCATGAATGAGACATTGTTTCAGGTAATCACGATGTATCAATGAACAAAAGATGAAAATTTTCATTATAAAAAAGCTTGCAATCAAGTATAGGTGAAAGACAAATAAAGTTTAGCAAAAATGAAAGCAGACTCTGGAACTGGTGGAAGGCTTAGCCAGATTGGAGTTGACAAAAGAGAAGATGGCATTTGTAGATACCTTTCAAGAAACTTAAAAAGAGAGAGTAATAAGATACCATAATAATATGATGAAGATGTTGGGGATATTGGGTCAGTAAGGCTTTTTGTTTCTTCATTGTTCTTCTTTGTTTTAAAGATGGGAGATGTGTTTAAGGGATAATCTATAAAGAGATGGGAGATACAAGAAGAGGGGTAACTGAGGTAAATATCCTTGGGCAAGGTATTTCAATTCTGTGTCTTGGTTTTTCTATTTCTAAAATATGGAGGGTGAACTAGATTAGTGGTTTTCAAACCATATTCAGGGGTTTTGCAACCATTTTATTTGAATTTTATTATAAAGTATATTTCTATTTCATTTTAAGAATTACATAACAAAAATCAAAATCCCTAAATCTCTCTATATTAAAGTCTATCAGTCCTCTTATTCACATGGCCATGTTGTCTTGTTTTCGTGAAAACCTTGGAATAGAGTGTCCACTGACATTTGAAATTTTAAAATAACGTTTCCCGGTTACATTTAAAAAAATATATACAACAGTACTGTTTTACACTTCTTATTTGTGTGAGAAATGATGTTCTCAATAGCAATAAGCTAGATAATGAGACAGTTACAAGACTATTAACTATCATTCATAATCCCAAATTTCAGTATTTTGAATTTATCAAATCAGTCTTATTCTTCATTGTTAACTTTATAAAAGGTAAACATTAAAATGAAGACTTTCTTGTTTGCTTTTTAAGTAAATTTATACTTAGTGAAATACTGTTAAAGTCAAATTTATATGTTGGAGTTCTACGTGATTTCATTAACAAAATATTTAAAGTTCAAAAGCTGTGGGAAGGATAATCTCTAAAATTCCTTTAAGCTCCATCAGACCTAAAATTCTGTTGACCTACCAACATAACCCGGATTTATAGGATAATTGCCAACTTCCCATTTCACTTTGTACTTGGAGCAAGAAGAGGATGGAAAAAAATGGCTGCTTGTGGAAGAGGGGAAATTCAACTGTACTAACTGAAACTGACTCAGCCCTTCCAGAAAATATACTAAAGAACCAAGTGGCCAGATTTAAATGACCTTTTCCCATAGTAAATTAGGGAATAGATTCCCCTTAGTGGGCCATATCTGTCTCTTGTAAATGACTCTAATTCAGTTGGTCACATGGAAACAAAACGGCATCCAGGGCTGTTTTGAGACGTACCCAGCTGAATTCGACTGTTATCTAACCCAACCCCTGATTTTCAAACTGTCAGTGTCTAAGTATATGCTTTTTGCTTTCTCTAAATTTGCATAAACTCCAGTAATCTTTTTTGTTGTTGATAATAGTGTTTGTGTTAAAATCACACCTTCTTTTGATTTCTCGCATGCATATCGGCTTTTCTCCTGTTTATGGACATAAGTGCTTTTATCTCACTCTGTAATCAGTCACAACCCAGGGTGGAGGCAGGGAATGTTTCGTACAATATTTCCTATATAAACAGTTTCACTGTAAAAGGAACAATATGGCTCTAATTTTGATGTATGATCAGTTTAGAAATATGCAAACACATCTGAATATACATCCTGTACATGACAACAGCAATGTGAAATTGGATACACAAAAGGATTTTATTTTTGCTATAAGTGATTTCCCCAGCACTCCCTTAACCAGATAATATCAGCTTTATTTCCAAGCTTTTAAGTGAAAATGCCTGCTTTGATAGCTTTCCCAAATTGATAAAAATATATGTAGTCAAATAGAATTTTTTTTATGGTCAAGTTGTCCCCTGGCACACACACTCTATCTTAGTCTGAATACAAATAAAAGCAGCCTAAACTGAAGAGATTTAAAATTTTCCAATGTAGCTGTAAAGTAAAATTGGAAGTGGCAGTGGTAGACACACAGCTCAGGTATGTTTCAGATTCATTTGTTCTGTGAGAGAAGAAAAGCCCTTGGATCGTTAGGTCCTATTCGACTGTGCCAGGTGGGTGGTGAACCTTTGTCCCTTTGGTTTGGTCACAAGCTGCCCAGGTGTGGGTTAGCATTGATCGGGCAGTGGTGCTGGTGCCTTTGCTTTTTTATCTCTTTCCCACAGGGCAATTTTGGGCTGAACAATAGAAATTCAGTGGATGTAGTTGTAATTTGGTTCCTCACACTTTCTATCATGAACAAAGAATTTTATTAAAAGGTAAACATATTGCCATAATCCTACCACCTTAATATCAGTACAGTTTGTAACAAATTTACTACATACTGGAATTTACTAATACCAGCTAAGCCAACCTAGGAGGTTGATATTGTTATTAATACCTCTGTTTTTCTAAGCAGGAAACTGAATCTTAGAGAGACCGATTAGCTGAGATAGTACATTTAGGAGGTGGCCTGGCTGGGATTAACATCCAGTTTAAAGACTCTCACTCTTAACACTATCACATTGGGGGTTAAGATTTCAATGTATGAATTTTGGGGGGGATACAAATGTTCAGTCCATAACAGCAGAGTTTCCTAACATGTGTTGTGAGGATGACTGCAGGTATGCTTAAAAAAATTTTGGGGCTACCCTGACAAACATTTCTTTAATGGTTATGCACTTAATTAAAAAATATATATTTAAAAAAATACATAGCAGCTCATTAAACAGTGACTTTCACCACAATTATATTGCTTGAGAGGAGGCTTAAAGTAAAAAAAAAAAAAACAATATAAAGAAAAATATTTAAAAAATAATAAACTAGGGTATGCAAAAATTTTGAAGGTGACTCATGAAGAAGCGAAGTTTGGGAAACAATGCCTAAAAGATGATCTCTTTTTTATTTGCTCTCATTCTGCACTGCCAGCCCAATCTGCTACTCCAGCACAATGCCTTCATAGTCTTTCTGGCTGGAACCCTGCACCTCTCTTGCCTTTTAAATCCACCACCTCTCTGCCCCAGAGCTTGGTGCAGTGCCCAGCACAGAGTAGGAAGTTCAGCTGGGAGCCTCAGTTTTTCTGCTGTAAGATAGCAAGCAGGCCAACCTGTGGCCTGCCCCTGGGCTCTGCCTCCCAGCAGTAAATTCTGGGATCTAGGGCTCTCAAAGTCTGATCTTCTGTTAAGAGAAGGAAATAAGGGACAGAAATAGAACAAGAAATCTTGAACACAGATAAAAGGCTTTTTGATATTTGCATGAAATATGCTTCTTAAAGAGGAACTATTTTTGTAGTATTATCTATAAGAGATTATAGGCAAAAATTAATTTTCTAAGTCTTTATAGTTAAAACAGTCTGTGCACAGAAGGAATTTAAATTCCTCTTTTAATAAAAAACCGTGCATTGTCCTGCAGGCAAAAGGGTAGTTTTTTTTTTTAATGTGATTATTTTGCAATTTCTGAGGCCAAGAGAAATTTGTAAAATGCTATAAAGACTGCTGTACTTACCTCACTGCATTCCAGACTGTGTCTATGCTTCCTCATAAAGGATTATTTGGGGGAGGGGTGAGGGCAGGAATATTATAATATAGCAATTCAATAAAGTATTGTAAAACCATAAAATACAGCAAGAATAGAAACTAAAGCTTTCTAGGTGAAGAATTTAAGAGACAGGTGAGGCAAGTCTAACTGAAGGAGCTAAATGAATAGTCCAGTGATTGAGCTTAGAACTAACTAACTGAGGGGTGATTCAAAGGCATTTGAAGTGTTAATTTATTAAATAGCCCTTTGCTTTCATGGCTTACAATAAAAAATATTTGTGGTCAGGAAAGTTAGGAGACAGGAAGCTGAAGTCTTCTAAACCCATTTCTATGCTTGGAATGAAACCAAACCTTTATCCAATCATAAACCTTATGTGTTTATCTGCAAAGAAGTAGAGAGGGTAGCAGTATTTGATTTCTATTTAAAGTACCTCTTTTCGCTCTGGATTTTGGTCCTAATGGGGTGTCTTCGTGCAGCTTAGAGGAGACTGCTGTTTCCCTTGCCTTTCTCCTACCTTGATCCATAGCACCCACCCTCTGAGCTGATGTGCAAGCATTGGCTCAGTTTCCCTGCTTTGGAGAAAATTCACAGGGAAGTAGGGAATGGTTTAATGATCAAAGCTGAACTTGATCTGTATCAAAAGTATCCTTTCTATCCTGGAAATCTGAGCCACTTGAAAATAGTTTAGATCCAAGAGAGAGACTACCCAACTGTCCACACAGGCCAGCTTGAAAGGAGACTGGGGCGGATCACCAAACATGACCTGTCTTTAACATGATTGCCTGAGAACAGTAGTTTGAGAGCAAGCTACTGCCCTTAGGCTCCTTTCAACGGTGCTGCATCTAGTCTCATTAAAAAAAAAAATTAATGGGGAACACCCCAAAGGACTTGGACAAAAGTAAAAATTTCCAATGTGACTGGATATTTCTGATATCTTATTTGATGAAGAAACTGAGACTCCAGGCAGTGAACTGACTTGTCATGGTATATACCCACTGACGAGCGAGAGTCCTGCTTGAGAGCAGAGTGATCTTGAGCAAGTGAATTGATCTTTCTAAACCTCAATTTCCCCATTCTTCCATTCTTAAAATGAAGTAAATGATAGTTTACACTTCTGTAGTCATTTATAAACTTCTAATTTTTTGATTGCTTTCTTTACAAGGTGCTACCTCTTTTTTTAAAGCTTGGAGAAAGAATTTTTGTGATTTGTTATAATCTGTTTACTCATTACCCAGTGATATTCTGGGACAATGTTGGCCAGAGGTGATATAGGAATAAAAAGGGTAGTTAAGAAACTTAAATTTGCAAAGTGCCTACTACGTATCAGGCATTTTACATACATTGTTTAATTTAATTTCTGCAAAAAGAGAAAGACATTTTGGGAGATGGGAATTATTATTCTCATTCTCAATTGGCAATATTGAGTGCCAATGATTTACGTGATATAACTGAAGAGACATAGCCAGGGCCAGTCCAGGTATCAAACTGGAGTTGGTCTTATCTCCATAATCAAAGTCTTTTCTATCTTTCGCGCATTTCCTTCAGTGGTAGAATGGTGGTGCGTGGTGGAAGGTGGGGAGACCTTACAGGGAGGCTAGGTATGATTACTCTGGGACATCAGGCACTGCTCAAGTGTCATGAGACTTCCTCTTGATTAGACACCAAAAAAAGGTACGTTGTGAATCAGAGCTCCTGACATACAAGGAACATTCAGAGTCTCAGAGGGGATGCCCTGGAAGTTGCAGGGACCATGTACACATATGGCGGCAATTTACTGAGCACCACTTATATGACTGGTTTAGGTGACTTATTTAATTCTCACACTAGCCCAGTGCTGTGGAAGTTATAGTAAATTAAGACCTAAACACATTAAGGGAATTGCAGGGATAAGATTCGAGGTGGTGGTTTCAGTTATTTCATTCCATTACCTTCAAACAGTGTGAGGAAAGAGCCTATGGCGGGAAGGAGACAGCAAGCACAGTGCTCAAGAAGCCTGTGTCTCCAGTTTGATCTTTTGAGCCAGCTGGATTTGCCTAGAGAGAAACTCCTTTTAACAGTTACTGGTGCTTTTTTCCTGTTTTGCTGAAACACAGCACATCATTCATGGTCCAGGGGATCCTTCAGAGAATGGGGAGGTTTGGGCAGGACTTGGTGACAACCACCACTTCTGTGCAGTGAGTGAATTTTGGAATCAGTTACTCCCGACTTGAGTCTGGCTTTGCTTCTATCTAGCTACTTACCAGGAGAGATTTGCTGAATGGTTCTAAGCTAATTTCCTTTATGGTTAATGCTAATAATAATAATATTCACTTACCTATGGAGTTGTTTTAAGATCAAATGAGAACATGTTCATAAAAAAATAGCAAACTGGAGGTAGGATCCAGCTCATGAGTGACCTGAAAGGTGTTTTAAAATGTCTTAAGTAGTTGCCAACTTTTAAAAATTATGAACTATCACCAAAACGTCTTCCTGCCTACCTGCCTATCATCTTTTTTCTTCTTTTCCTTCCTCAAATATTTTACCCATGATGCAAAGATTTTCTCTAAAAATTCAGATCTGGTAGCACAGGTCCCTGTTTCTATGGTGTAAAAATCAAATCAAGATAAATAGCAGTCACTACCTTAGAAAGAGCATGTATGTTCCAGTTTGCTTCTGTCCCCTGCACCCCCTACTGTCTTCTTTGTTTATCTGGTCCCTGCAGACTTTACAGAGTCGAGTGTGGCATATAGTAGCAGTGTTGGTTTGATGTAGAGTAACTTGCAGAAAGTAGCAGATTTAGGATTTGAACCTTGTCAGACTGATTCCAGGGCCAGCAGGGTTAATCATTCTTCTCTCTGGCTTCACTACCCCAAGTGTGGTCTACAAAACTGCAGTCCAGCATCACATGGAGTTTGTTAGATTCTCGGCCCCACTCTGGACCTCCTGAATCAGAATCTGCATTTTAACAAGCTCTGTAGGTGATTCACATGCTCATTAAAGTTTGAGAAACACTGCTCTATAACTCTTATTATTAACTGAATGTTTGGACCCTCAAGAGTTACAGAAAAGGCCAGTGTATTAAATGGAAGACATCATGGGAACTGAGAATAGAATTCAAGCATATTTACTTTGTGACTTTGATCAAGTCTATTCTGGACCTCATCATCCTTCTCTGTAAAATGGGAGGACCAAGGAATATTTATACTTTCCAATTCACAGGAACACTTACTAGCAGTGTGACCTCTGAGCAAGTGCCCCCAACACAATGTTGGGTGCCAAGGCTACAAAGTCTGATGAGAGATAGGCAGCACATGCCTGTCCTCTGGGGCTTCTGAGTTCAGGATGCTAGAGAGGAATGAACAATTATAGCACTTATGACAAACATATCCAGGTCGTACATGAAGCTAATACTCTGATCCCAAAACAGCATCCAAGATGCACTCGAATGGTCCCCACAGTCCTGACCAAGGTAAAAGAGCCCCCATGTGTGTCTGAGCAACTCCCTAGCACAAGAACACATACATATGAAGAAATGGACCTGTCATGTTTATAGCCTGGCAGTTGGGTGCCACCCAGGGGAAAAAGTATGTTGGACTGACACTGGGTAAACATATAGATCTTGCAGACTTTTATTTATTAACATTTATCTTGAAGGGAGAGTGCTTTATAATTTTATTAAAAAATAAAATAAAATAAGGCCTCTAAGCTAGCACTGAATTATAGATTGTGCTAATTTGGTTCAATTATTTTGCTCATTATGGGCAGAAACACAAGTGACATTACATATCCAGGACTGAGAAATCAAAGTCCCAGATTACTTGTGTGAAAATACAAGTGGGATTTAAAAATGTATCAAATAACTAGCTGTCACACCTGATTAATACTGCTAGATCTAAGAGAAGCGGCTGTTCTATCTTTTAAAATGTCATTAAAATATCAAAAATAAAGAGTTCACGTAATTAAAGAAACATTACTTTGTTCACAGAGCCTGAAAAAATGTGATTAGGCAGCAGTTTTGAAATGGTGATATTCAATCAGGTAGGCATTTGTACACCAGCTTGGAGCAGATATTGCTGGTTATGTAAAATGTTGCCTCATTATGTGCTGCGTTAGGACAGTCGCCAGGGAAAGAGACATGGAGCTGGGGGCACATGGTTCACTTACTCAGAAGTCAGTCGCAAGAGTGGAGTTTTTTTTGTTTCAAAGCCAAAATAGCCCTGTTTTATCAAATAAGCTATCTGGGTTACATTTCCTGTCAGCAAAGCGACAGGATCCACGTTGACGCTTGGGTTCCAAATAAGACTGATTTAGTTATTCTGTCACTAAACACAAGCTAAATTTTCATTCAACAAAAACAAGAATAATTGGTTTGGTTTTAGAAAGACAAGCAATCATTTTTCGTTAGCGTATGAGGGAATGAAGCATACTGTTGGCTGCTAATGTATGCCGGGGGATGGGCATGTAAACTCCACTTAGCAATCATTTTCTGTGAAATAATTGTCTTATAGTGGGGGCTCCATATATAACTGGGTCTCTTAACCCACATATCTATGTTGGCTCAAGCCATATGGCAAAAATAAATTTCTATTTGTGGTGTCTTGTTCAAGTCAGGTTCTCAATAAATGTTGGTTAAATTAATTTGCAGATATATAAGTGGAAATTGGTATAAGGAAACACCATTTTCATGTAGTTTGTGGGCTGCACAATTTAGCATTGGAAGGAGAGAATGACAAAAATACTGATGCTTCATAATTGAAGGCCTGGTCCAGGTGTACAGCCAACCTTGTCCAGGTAATATATTTCTGGAGAGAATGCACCAGAGATTTTTCATAGTCCTTGAATATTCCATCATTGGTCAACAAATCTGCTATTCTTGGTGTGTGCAAGATTTTGTGAGGAATATTTACTCAAGTAGTACATCTACCCAGTGCCAAAACAAATGGTTAAAAAGTGAAAACTCAGTCAAACAAGTAGTATGACCATGATTTCCCTGAATTCAAGAGTGGTTTTGAGTCTCAGATAGGACCAGTGATGGTGGCCAGGCATTGATCGGCGGCTTCCTGGATGAAGTAAGAAACACTCAGCTCAGTCCTAGCCGCAGAATGCAGGTCAGTTCTTGACTGTGCCTAAAGAGAGCTGTAATTCAGGTTAGGTGGTGTTCAAAGAGGAGTGTGGGAAGAAAATATTAAAACTGTATGTTAAATTTTGGTTTCAACCTTTTTGTTCTCTCTCTGTGTGCATGTGTGTGTGTATTTTATAGCATACATATTTGAAAGTGAAGCAAGTATAAAATTTATAAACGAGTAAATATATGTTTATCAGGGATGTATATTCAAGAATTTTTCTAATAATGTAGTGAAACAATCAAAAAAGCTTAGAGATGTTATACTTGGTCAAGCTCTGAGAAGGCAGTGATGATGTCAGTTTTATTCATCTCTGTATACCCAGTCTCTAGCACAGCACTCAGAAGGTGATTTTTATATTGTAAACTCCAAGAGAACAAGCTCTCCTGTTTTTGTTTAATATTGTGTTCCAAGTGCCTAGGACAGTCCTTGGAATTTAGTAGGTGCTCAAAAAAAAAAAAAACACATAAAAAAAAAAAGAATGCCCGTTAGATAAGTCAACTGTCCTAATCCAAAATGTCAAGTTTTCTTGACACAATTGAGAATATTTAAACTGTAAGATTTTTAGAAACATTTTGGACATTTTGAATGATTTATTTGTCCACATGTTTGAAATCGAAGGTAGGAAGTGGTCATGACCTGCATACTGCCACAATTCCCTTTTCTCTTTAAATTGTAAACCAGACTTATTTTTAAAGTAATCCTCATTGATCAATGCCCAGACATAAATTAGGGAATTAATTTGCTTTTCAAAATCAAGATTCCTCACTTTGCAGCAGGATCACAATAAAATCCTTTTAAATAAAGACTATATACAATAAAATTTGACTACTACAAAGTAATGAGTGCTCACATTTTTAGGAATACATATGCTTCTGTATTGTCTGAGAATTGTCTAGTGTAATTGTATACCTTAAGTGGACACTGGAGCAGAATAATCCACAGGGGTTATTTTAAAATCTCATGGTAAGGTATACAGATTGTGTGTGTGTGTGTGTGTGTGTGAGAGAGAGAGAGAGAGAGAGAGAGAGAGAGAGAGAGGGAGAGAGAGAGAGATTGTGTCAGTTTTTTAACTTCATGACTGAGAACAGCAAAATATAGAGTTAGGAAATCTCAAATTCAAATCTTAACTGTGCTGTTTATTAGCTATAATTTGCCTAATGTGATATTTTGGAATCTTAATTTACCATAATTATTTCCAATAATACTTCCTTTATAGTCACATAAATTAAGACTGTTGGTTTGCAAGTTATAGAAATCTAATTCTGACTGACTTAAGTAAGTAAAAGGAGTCGATTTGCTCATGCAAAAGGCAAGTCCAGATCAGAGGAGTGGCTTCAAGCCCAGCTTAGTCTGGGGCTTATTCAGCATCATCATGACTCACATCTTACCTCTCTTGGCTCTGCCTTCCTCTTTGTTGGAGTCATTCAGAGGCTCAGGTGATGTAAGTTGGCTGGAAGTACATTTTAAGGAGAAAAGAATTTATGTCTGTCCTAGCGGCCTAGCTACCTGTTTCTTTGCCTCTCATTGGCTCATTTGGTCATGTGCCCATCCCTGAAACAATTACTGTGGCCAAGGGAATGTGATGTTTTTTGACTTTAGTCTTGGTCACATACACCTTCACTACTGTGTGCTGTTAGCACCCCTCACTCCACTAAATCACTTGGTCCTGAAGCAGGGGATGAGTGGTCCTACAGAGATAATTTAGAGTTGCAAGATGAAGGAAGAGTGAAAGTTAGAAAGGGACAAAAATAACAGTTGTCACCATGGCCCATTTGCAGAAAGATTAAATGACATCATATATGTGAAAATGCACACAACATGTAGACAATTAGTAAACCATCAAAAGTAGATAATCAGACTAAGTAAATCTCAAGAAATGAGTCTCAGAAGTAATGTAGAACAAGTTTCAGATTAAGCTCACAAGGAAGCGTACTTACTTACTTGGAAAAAATTAGTTGAGTTCATTAGACATTTCTTCAGCATCTTTGACATGCCAAGTTTTGTGTTAGGCCTATGGGCACTGCAATTTAAGAGAGTTGGTCTCTGAATTGCATTTTCTTAGAATTTAACAAAGGATGCAAATGTGTATTATGTTATTTCAACACAATGAGCAAAGTGTTTAATGGATTTATGCTCAGGGGTCTGTGGGAGCACCAGGGAGGGGCTCCTAACCTAGCCTGGGGGATAGGAAATGGGAGCTTTCCCCAAGGGCAATTTTTCAATCAGAGTTTTGAACAATTAATACAAACTATCCTGGTGAAAAAATAAGGTTTTTTTCTGGGTAGCAGAATGGCATTGGTAGAGGTAATAACTAGAAAATGCACAGTATGACTGCTGAAGGCAGGAGTGGGGGCTGGGAGCATATCTGGTGTGTAAAGCTGGAGACTGAGAGTGGCAGGTGATGAGACTGAAGAAACTCTCACTGGGCCGAATCACTAAAGGCCCCCAATTGCATGTAATGGAGACTGGGCATTGTCCTTTGGTTATGGGAGGCCACTGAATGGCTTGAAAGCAGGAGAGCGACACAGTCCAATTGGAATTTTTGAAAGATTACTCTGATTGGAGGTGGTGAATGGATGTAGGTTGGCCCAGATGGACTTTAGAAAGCCTGGGAAAGGTGCAATTGCACAGGTCCAGGACAGACATGTGGAAGCCCTGGGAGTAGGTGTGGAGGGGAAAGAGACAGAGGGCAAGAATGGACGGGTTCAGGTAGTAGGACTCAATGATTAGTCAGATGTACAACCTTGCAGGGCAGTGGGGAGGAGTCAAATGTATGACAAATATTCCAGTGGATATGAACCTGTTCTTTTGCGATAAAAGGTAAAAAGAAAAGCAAACAAACTGAAATTGAAGCAGTCCATTAAAAAGGAAATGGTTGAATATATGATAGTACTTCCATATGGTAGGCTAAACTTACTCTGCAGGAGTCAAAAATAATGTTTTTATAGAAACTTAATAGTTGAAAATATGCCTATGATATATAAAGTGAAAAAAGCAGGCTATAAAACAGAATAGCATCATGATCTCAATGTATGTAGAGTTAGTTATTGAAACATCTGTATTTTATAATTCCAGATGATTTATAGCACATTGTGAATTGTTTTCTTTTATCTCGAAAACAAGGAAGCGTTTCTGTATTTTCTATTTTTAAAAACATTGAACTTGTAATATTTTTTACAATTAGAAGAAAATAAATGGTACCTGATAAAAGAAAACCAAAACACACATTTCTGATAAAAGCCAACTTTGCAGGAAAGAGGTTCCCAGAGAAAGTGGGGAACTGGGTTTGGGGTTCCCACCTAGAACACGGAAAAGGAGTGGACACTTGGCCTATTGCATGAGTGGTGAGAACGGTCATTCACACCGTGGCTTTCGAAGTGGGAGATTAGAAAAGACTGAAGCCTGAAGTATCTACCCTACTGACTGAACTCCACCACTTGCTCTTCCTCAAGCAAGAGACCATACCCAAAGCACTGAATCAGAAGAGGTGGATGTGAAGCCTCATCATGTGGTTTATAAGCTATGGGATCGTGGGCCAATCACTAATCTCCTCCAAACCTCAGTTTTCTCGTTTCTAGAATTGGATGGATACTACCTTCCCTGACTAACTCACAGGTTTGCTGCAGGTTTTAAGAGATAATATGAAAGGTTTTCCTTAAGGATAAAACATTATCCACCTCTTAGTTTTTATTACCTTTGTCCTGTGATATTTTATAGCTCTCTACCACGTCTTCTCTCCATGATGGCTCCCACCCCATGGTGGGATACTTATAGGCTCATTCATTGTGAATAACTTTACAAACAATCCATGAATATATTTACCCACATCGCTTCCTTACTCCCCATACCAACAACTATAGAATGTATTACATTTTCCTGGTGAGAAGCATGGAGAAGTATGTCTGCTTTTTCTCATTTCTCCCAGTGATGTCTGCTTGCCTACACCTCACCTTTGGTTTAATGCACCAGAGAGTGTAAAATTTAAAAGGTCATGTGACATCAAACAAAGGGCAGAACAGAGGGGCATCTTGAGATGAGCTCTGTGTAGAAGGCCTTTTTTAGCTTATGGGTAGCTTATTTTAGTTTTTAAAAGCATGCCCACAAAAGTGACTAGAGGCAGGTGCTCCAGGAAGAGCAATCTGCAGGAAAAGAAGTTGCTCAAGACTTTTCTGACCACAGACAGAATAGCCACCACCTCCACCCATGAGAGTTGCCTTTGTTTTCTTTTCAGGATTTTATTGAGGAAGTGCAATTTTATTGGGAAGGAAGAACGCAGATCACAGTGTGAAGGGCACTCCCTTGAGTTGTGCCTGGACAAGTATCCACAGTGGATCTAGAAAAGAAAGCCACTTCAACAGGGAGAAAAGTGGCCACTCTTGGCTTCCATGAAATGTTAGTTTACACTCTAGACTAAGTTGATTTGCGCTTAACAGCTTTTGCTGCATTGCATAGATTGTGAATGTGTTATTTGCGGCAATTTGAACCTCATGTCTCGCCCTCAGGGATTCACATGCGTATTTTGGAGTGAGTCCTGACAGTAACAGCTCTCAAAAATGGGATTGGTGGTGTAGCCTTGGTGACAGCCTGAAAATCAGGCATCTTATAAGTATTTGTAAAAGTCAATTTATTTGATGCAGGAACCACAGTTTAAAAAAAAGACTCACATTTTAGTGGCCTAGGAATCTCTTGAATGTCAGATTATTAGGTCCTCTGGAATGGTTTCAAATCTTTGATGCAATTCAGACATCAAGGTTTTGTTTCGCTGTATTATTTTCTTCTTTTTTCTAAGCTCGAATCGATTTCTCTTCGTTGCCCCCATTTAGGTAAATGCTACCATCACCCAACTGGTTACTCAAAACTTTGAAGTCATTAACCCCACATCCAACCCATTTGCATTGGCTCTCTATCCTGAATCTGACTACTTTTTCTGATCTTCACTGGTTCTACGCTAGGTCAAGCCATTATCGGCTCCTTCCTAGAACACTGGGTTAGCTTCCTTACAGTTTACTTGATTCTCTTCTTAACCTCTAATAGTCTGTTGTTTACACAACAGCCAGGGTGATGTTTAGAAAAACCTCCCAGAGATGATGTGTGTCATTCCCCTCTCAGAACCATTCAACAACTGTGTCTCAGTGAAACCAAGAGTGGATGAGAAAAGTTTCTCTTTATAAATATATTTCTGCTAATAAACAAAGAAGAAATGATGAATGAGAAAATCAACATTTAAAAATCCTCTAGTGGAAAGGTATATCTAAGCAACAATCATCGATGGCTGCTAATTTCAGAGACACCCTGACGTAATGTGTGGCTGTACATATTACTACCTATGAAATCTTCTTGCCCAAATATTAAACCCAAATCCAATCTAGATTCTAAATCTAACTGCCAATTTATAGGAAATACAAAGGAAAGAGGTATATAATAAGTGATACAATGGGCAAGCACTTAGCAAAATCCAGACTCTAGCAAAAGCTACAGACAAGTAACTTGGGTACTTTAATAAACAAATAGCAAGCGGTAGAGAAGAGGGGACCATCATGTACCTGTTTGCCTAGGATGTTCCTGATTTTAGCACTGGTCTAGCATCTTGTAAACCTCCTAATTTCAGGCAAACTGGGACTATTGGTTGGTCACCCTTGGTAATAGTGAAGTGGGTAGATTGGGGTAGGGAGCAGGGCCCTATATATTAGAAGAGGTGTAAGAGACAGGCATATGGACTTTATTTGGGTCTTACTTAAATAAAAATTGTGATGGGGAGGAAACATGACAATGATTGATGATATTAAGGAATTATTATTTATTTTTAGATATGGTTATGATATTATAGTCATGCTTTTTTAAAGAATAGTTATCTTTTAGAGATATATGCTGAAATATTTATATCTAAAATGACATGATGTCTAAGATTTCTTTCTATATAATACCAGGAATTGGGACATGGGTTCAGATGGAATTGGGCCATCTGAGTTGACAATTGTTGCAGCAGGTTAATGAGACTATGGGGATTTGTTATGCTTTTTTCTTCAGTTTTGTAAATGTTTGAAATTTTCTGTCCTAAGACGTCAACATGTAGACAAACAAACCAAAACTTGTTTCACACTCAGAAGACTGCTCAAACTCTAGCATGGCCTACAGAGTTCCTAGTAGTCTGGCTCCTACTGCCCTCTCCCTTGCCCCCACCATGCCCCCCTATTTCCTACACTGGCCCTCTGGCTGCTCTTCAAGCCCCAGGCTTGTACTCCCTGGGCTTTGATGTTTCCTCTTCTCTCTGTCTGAGGCTTCTCAGCACATCTCACCTCTGCAGGTCTCTGCTCAAATGACTCTTCTTTCATGACCAATCTACAAAGCATTGTCTTTCCCTAAACCCCAACTTGTATTAATTATGTTTTTTATTTTCTGTATTTTAAGGTGTTTTGATGTCTTGAGGCCTGTGGACCTGGAGAGGGACTGCGCCTCCCAGGGTTAGCTAAGTCCTAGAACTAGCACAGAAATTGCCTTCAGCACTAGCATGCCTTATCAATGCAAACCAACTCATCCTGTGTGGTATCCCCATCCACCTCCTTTCATCAAACTCAGACTCTATCCCCCAACCTTAAATCACCCCAAGGCCATGTACTAGTGACCACCCTTATAGCCCAGAGCCCACCAAAATTATTTAAACTGTCTAATCCTAATACCTGCACGGCTGCTTACCTTGCCTCACCCATTTCTTCTCAATAAAACCGTGAGAGCGGCCTTTTGCCACATTTTCCCCTCACTCCTTCTGCCTCCTGACTGATCTTGGTGCTTCCTGTGTGGTTCTGCATGGTTTGTTGTGCCCCCTCCTCTTAATAAATGAGTAATAAACTACCTTTTCAATGATGACCATCTCTTCATATGTTGGCCTTACCATCCCTGAATAAAAACAGAATTCCAGGTACATTTTAAAACACCAACCCTTGTCCTCTCTCTCCTTACTATCTTTACTTCTCTTGGGAGCCCTTATCACTACCCAAAAGCATGACTATCTGTTTGTTTGTTTGTTTGTTTACTTATCTATCTATCTTATCTATCATCTATCTATCTATCTATCTATCATCTATCTATCTATCTATCTATTATCATCTATCTATCTATCTATCTATCTATCTATCTATCTATCTATCTATCTATCTATCTATCATCTCTATAGGTCCTTGAGAGCAGGACACCAAGGACTCCAAAAGCATAACCATATGTTTGTTTATTTATATATTATGTGTCTTTGTATATCATATTAACTCCTTGATCCCCAGAACCTAGCATGGTATTTGCTACATGGTATTTACTCAGTAAAGAGTTGGGAAGTGAGTGAGAGAATAGGCCCCGTTTGCCACCTGGGTAAGTGGAGGTTTGGGAGGGGGAAATTGCACTACAGACTTTGTGATGTCTGCCATAGTTATCACGGAAGGTTTTCTCTTTTCCAATGCCAGGACAGGGAAGGTATGATTTCTAATCGATTGAACTTAATGCAGGCAGTAAGTTCTTGACTTCTGGAGGTATGAAACTTTAACAACATAACTTTGAGCAAGTCGCAACCTCTTAGAATCTCATTTTCCTCATATTTAAAGTGGAAACATAATTGAGAATGAAGGAGTTGATGCAGAGAAATTTCATAACATAGTGCCTGGCATATGATAGGTGCTTAATAAATGGTATTCTTTATAATTAGGATGTTACATGCTATCTTGCCTGTTGTCTTCTTGGGTCAACAAGAAAAAAAGTAGAAAAAAGGATGAGGGAGAAGGCAAGCCTAGCATCCTCTTTATTGAACAAAATGTGATTGGAATATGGCAATCCTAAGTCTATTCATTAGCATGGGTCCAGGGAAGAGCCTTCTGATGGCAGACAGTCCAGAAACCACATCATATGAGAGATGGTTAACATACTGGAAGAGCTTAGCCTCTCCAAATAAGACTTAAAGGAGACATTACAGATGACTTTTAGTAGATAATCTATGACCATGTTAACAAGACAGTAAATACATTTGGGGGTCTCTCAAAGGGGTGGCTAGGGCTCATAATTTACCTAAGCTCATGCTTAGAGCTGTTCTGACACAGCAAGGGGCACCTCCAGCACCTGCAGCAATCTGAGGCAGGCTCAGTCTGTGTGAACCTCTCTTGCACTCCACATAGGGTCCAGCATTGAGCCTGGTACTGAATAGGTATTTGCCTCATGAAGGAGTGAAACAGATGCTGGACAACCGCTTAATGCTTCTAAGGCCTTTTGCAACCCAACCCTAACTTGGTTCTACCCCAACTCAGCCAGCTTTAGAGAATAGTCAGTTCTCTAGCTCTCAGTTAATTACCTGTTATAACTCGTCATATTTCTCTGATAAAATAATTCAATAAATATGGACTTCTTTTAGATAAATGTCATTAACAACATTCTCCTATGTATTATCTTAAAACTACAAACACAGAAATTTCTGAAACTGTCTACTTACATTTGGGATTCATGACCCTTATGTTCATATAAGTAATTCTATTATCAAGGAACTAATGGAAATACAAAGCTGTCAGAATTACAAGGGATTTAAATGGTCAATTGGTTTTACTCCATATGATACTTGAATGCTTTCTATAATATTCCCGCCAAGTGGGTGTTCAGTCTGTGTTTGAACATCTTCAATGATTGGAAATACATCCTGGAAAAAAACTACAGTGTAGGGCTTGAGACCATGGACTTTGGGGTCAGGCCAGACCCTAGGTTTGAATCCCAGTACTTGGCACTACGTACTAGCTCTGCGCATTTTGGAAGCCCTATAACTCTATGGGCCTTAGTTTCCTCATCTGTGAAGTGAGAAAATAATGTTGCCTATGTCATAAAACAATTGTGAACTTTAAATGAGATATAAAATGGTCATGACATTGCTTGGCACATGGCAAACAACCAATATATAATAGTTCTTTTTATTTTTTTTTTCAGGCAGAACTACTTATTAGATTATTAGAAATTTTTTTCTTTTATAATTGAAGTTTATTTTCTTGAAATATAGTCCTTGTTCTAGAAGATCAAATAGGTATACTATCTAACTGACTAATAGTGGCTTTCTGGAGACCAGTTCTCAGAGAGATTGTAATGCCTTCTTCAGCAGGAGAATAATATAAGATGACTTTTTAATGTCTGCCATGGTATAAGAATTGGGAATTGAAGAGGACATAGAAGTTTAGAGAGTGAAAACATTTGTGATTCATTTGCTAGTTCTCCTTATTTCTCCAGTTAGAATCCAATAGAATGTTTCTATTCTCTCATGTCCCCCTAAGTCTTCCCATTTCATGAGCTCTAAATCCAATACTCATAATATTTTTCCTGTTCTGTTGCTGACTGGCTGTTTTCACAACAATAGTGCTCCTCTTACTTGGAGAGCAGGCACAAGAGCTGAGTGGCTGTCAAAAAGCCCTTGCTTTTTAACCAATTTGCCAAATTCAACAATGACTTATTGAAAGCAAAATATGAATAAGAAAAGGCAGGTCTCACTGTTTAGTGCTAACAGAGTGACAAATGCAATTTGAATAAGGAAACATGAAGCTTCAAAACAGACTCAAGCACAAAAACACAGAAACCTTAGGGTCTTTTGGGGTAGGTGCCAACACTTTACTTGCCTTAATAGTCCCAAGGGCCTTTATTATATGATATCAGATATAGTAATTGGTGTGCATAAAGTTGCCTAACTCATCAGGAAAACAATACATCATAATTATTATACTCTATTTAAGAAAACAAGAAAGTCTATAATGCTGTTTACAAAGGATATCAATGATTAATTAAAATAAGGAAGTATTACTGAAAAGAAGGACTCTGAAAGTTTTATTATGTGAAAGACTGCATTCTTTAATGATATTGTATAATTATAAGTGCTTTAAACTCCAACTATATTTTGGGGACGGGTAGCATTTAAAAGCAGAGACTATTCAGTGCCATAGAGAGATTATAAATTACATAGAATAGAAACAAATATTGGGGGAAATTAAGGGTTCATTAGGAGATGGTATAGGTCCATTTAATTTTGTTTCTACAAGTGTTTACCAAACATTTTTCATATGCCAGACACTGTATTGGGCCCTGGGGGTACCAAAGGAATGAGAAGTGGTTACTTGCTTAGGGAGTTCACAGTTGAGCTGAAGAGGCCAATGTGTTAAAAATAACTATAGCACAAATAAAGGTAAATAATTCTGCCTAGCAAGGGATAAAGGGTGTGGCAGGGAAAGCTGAGGGGAGACGTAATATTTGAATAGGGTACTGATGGATAAGTAGGGATTTGCTGTTGTTCAGACAGGCAAAAGAAAAGGCAGCATCTCAAGAAGACCCAATTTTTTCCCATTGTTTAGACTCACCCTCAGCTGTTTCACCTTTTAAAAGAAATGAAGAGCTCAAAGAAAACGTACTTAGGGAAAAAAAAATAAATTTTGAGAATGCCTGTAGGAAGAAAAAAAAAATACTGGAGGTGAGTCTGAAGCAAAAGGATGGAGAAAACCTAAAAACATTTAAATAAAAGAAAAGGCGAGAGAGAGAGAGAGAGAGAGAGAGAGAGAGAGAGAAAGAGAGAGAGTTAAATTTACATAGTGGAATTAAATACATGCTTAGACCAAGTCAGAAGAAACACATTTTAGTGAGTTCCTAGCCTTGACCACTATGATATAATTTTTGATATGATCTTATGATATGTTGCAAATCATGCCACCTACTTCCTCAGGTGTTTAATAAGGGGGCTGACCCAGCGTGTTATGAGTTTCCTTCTAGATCCAAAATATCTCAATGCTGTGCAAGATTAGGGAGCTTGGACAGAGATGGCACCTGACACATAGTAGGTGCTCCATAAATTCAAAGAAATGAATTTATGACCTTTTCTTTAAGAGACAGAAGCAACTTGTAGAGTCTTATGAAAGGAATTGAAATGGCAATCACAAGTATCAGATTTTTCAAGTGGCTGATATTTTGTAAATGGGCTCGGGATTGGAACTCAAAAAGAGGTGACTATCAATGAGATGATGACACTAAAGATAAGACAGAGGGAAATACCTGAGAACTTACTGACTAGAGGGTGGCCAGAAGAAAGAGATCAAATGTTGGTAGGCGTGCTGACACTCAGGAGTACTGTTTAGTAAAGGATGATATAGAGTTTAGGTCTCCGTATTAAGACTGTGACCCTGCTTCCTGTCCTTGAGGTGTTGAGTTAGCTTAATTTGATGTTGATGATCAAGGGTTCTGTAAACATTCAAAGAGGGAGATGAGCCACACATCTACCTTGCCCTGCAGAAAATTTATGGGACTTAGAAGCGAAGCCAGAACAGGCTGTTATGTACCTAATAGAGAACATTAAAATTAATGTCAGCCACTTGTCATTCTAATGCTTTTGAATATGTTTTATATTCTTAACAATTTTTTGTAACACCTTGGTAAAAATCTCATTTGACTGGTCCATGGGGATCGGTGACAGTGTGTCACAGGGGGAGTCCCAGAAAACCAATAACTATTTGAAGATTTACAATTTAGCAACAAACGGCATTCAGCGTCCCACCCTCTGAGGCTTCCACAGTTGTCAGAATCAATGGTTTTGTTGGGAATGGATTCCCAGATGCCTGAACGGAAAGAAGCAATAGCACAGAAAGATACCTCAGTGCAAGGACAGAGGTGCCTTGAGAAACATCTCATCTTTCTATGATCACAGAGCTCTGAGGGCATAGAAGTTAAGTAAGGGTGCGAACACCAAGGCTGAAGTGAGTAGCAATTACTCTTGAGCACGATGTTCTCACATAAGTACCTGTAATGGGTTTATAAAGAAGAAATTTGAAATATTATTTATCTTTGATAAATGATATCATCTCAGCTGGTGCTAATATTGTGGGTTTTTTTTCTGGGGGGGCTATTACATTGAAAACCCCAAAAAGGGTTAAAATTACTCAGTGTTACCATTATTATTAACTAATGTGAAATTGAGCATTAAAAATTTAAAATGATGTTCCCATTCCATTTCACCTACCAAAGGTAACCACTCAACATATACTCTGAAGCTTTTCTTATTTTTAATTTTTTCTGTCTCTATTTATCTATCAATTACATATGTGTATATATACACACATAGATGGGCTCATTCTACATGTTAGTTTGAAGCTATGAATATATTGCTTAAATGTTGACGTATTGGTACATATAAATTTATAACATTTAAAAAAATAGCTGCATAACATTCTATAGTGTGTATTGTAATTTTGACCAGTGTCCTACTAGTGGACATTTAAGGTTTTTTTTTTCCTAATTTTTTTGTAAACAACACTAACAAAATCCATTAATATGATATGTGTGCTTTCATTTCTGTAGGCTAGATTCCTAGAAAGAAATTACAAGGTCAAGGCTGTACACATTAAAAATTTTACCTTCCCCCCCAAAACTTGGGTCAATTAATATTCCGAACATTGGTGTATAAGAGTGCCTATTTCTGTTACCTCTGGCAACACTTAAAGTATAACTCTCAAATTGTTACATTTTTTGCCAAATTGAAGGCTGAAAACTAGTACCTCATTAGTGATTTAGCTTGTAATACCCTGACAGCTAGAAGGCTGAACATTTTTCTGCGTTTATTGTGCATTTCTATTTTCTTCTAATTTCCTTTTTAGATAGTTCATCTATATTTCTATTGAGCTATTTGCATTTGAAATTAAGTTTTAGAAACTCCTTATATATTCCATATTGACCCTTATTAACTTTTTCTTCCAAAGAAAAGTGACATTCAAAAAAAATGTTTAAGTAGCAAAACCTTTTATTCAATCAGACTCTCATGCCAAAGCTCAATAAATACAATAGATAAAAGTGGGGCTGCAGAATGTGGTCTTTAAATACCACCGCTCACTAAAACCAGGACTCTTTGGAAAAATGGCTAATTTCAGATCTAGGGCAGGAAAGTACAAGAAGCACCTAGAACATCCTGAGATACTAGAAAGTTATCAAAGACTCGAAGGGTCATATCAGAAGGACCCAGAGGCCAATCTACATCAGCCTCCTCTGCACAGAGGTGTGATAATGTGAGAATCAAGGACACTAACTGCAATGAATTAAAACATATCAAATTTTTTGAATACACAGGTTTATAACAACACTTAAAAAAAAAACTTTGAATGATGCTAAGAAACCAACTAATTTTGAAAATTGATAAAGAAATTATTTATCTTGCTTTTTCTATATCTCAAGGTATACAGAAAGTTGATGAGAAGTTTCATCACAGAAGTATTCAACTGATAAATAAAATTATTAAAATTAGACTATCACGAATTGAATAAAGGATCTAATGCAATGATTCTGATGAATTCTTAGTGGTTTGTGAAACTTTTTTGAGTCCCTAATAAAATGAGAGATCTAGGCAATGATCATACATGGCTGCTAAAAACACAAAGAGCTCAACATCAACCAAGTATTAAAAGTCTCCCAATGGAACTTTGAAATACTCTCGCCAAAAAATCAAAACCATCTCTGACTATAGCTACCACATTATAGGAAGTACACATGACAGAAGAGGAACACAGTAAATGATACCATGGAGATACGATCAACAAAATGCAGGCTGTACAGAATAAAGAAATTGGTTACTTCGGCAAATTTTAAGATGGGGGGAGGGAAAGAGAATGTTTTAGAACAAAAGAGGCTAGAGACACACTGATTTCAATGTATGGATCTTATTCTGATCTTGATTTGAAGGATACCCTTAAAATATATGAGACAGTTGGGAGAATGCTGACACTGTCAAATTAATGATATTACAAAATGAATGTTAACTTTTTAGGTAGACTAATGGTATGTCTTTTTTTTTTTTTAATTATCTACATTTTAAGAGATACATGCCAATAATATTTACAGATGAAATGAGATGTTGTCAGGATTTGCTTTAAAAAAAATCTGGGAAATGAGGGTGAAAGTGAGTATGAAAGAAGATTGGCCATGAGTGGACAGTTGTTGAAACGCTGTGAGAGGTATATGGGATTATTGTACCTCTCCACTTTTACATATACTTTGAAATATTTATAAAGAAAGCATGGCTATCTTGTTAAAATGGATTTAGGTGTATGCCAATTTCCACTGGCTCACTCACCATTCTCTCATATTCTGAGACCTCTGGAAAATCTCCTGGCACCACCAAAACGAAGCTCCCTCAAAGCAGAGATTTTTGTTGCTTTTCAACCCTGGCATTCAAAACAGTGCTTGGTACACACTAGGTCCTTAGTATTTTGTGGACTGAATGAGTACTTCTCAATGTGAATAGTTTCATCAGAACACTGGGGGGAATGTGTTACACCACAGAGGCCTCGACATAAGCCCCTGACATTTTGTGCATCACAGACCTCTTCATAGTCTAAAGACTTTGGGTGCAAATAAACTCAACGGCTTCTTTACAAGACTAGAATGTCAGAGATCTGTCTTGCATTGCAAGCTAAGGACTTGACAGCTTTGTGGCCCATGTGGCAAGGTTGATCTAGCTCCCTAGGCCCATGGAGGTCCCTAAATCAGAGGGTATCCTCATCAGCTGTGCAGCAGAAATGTAGGCTCCCAGGCCCCACCTCCAGAGATTCGGATTTCTATTCACAGGCACAGGGCCCAGGCAAGCTTTTGGAAAGCAAAACTCCACAGGTGATTCTGAGAGCTATAACCACTCTTACCCAAATCATTCCCTCAGCCCTGTCCTGGCCTTGGCCCACAGAGCAGTGGTCTAATAACATTCCTATAGGGTCTTCCTCTTGGCAGAAGTTTGGATCGCCTTATCCTATACTGTACGGGAGGAAGTTTACTATGATGGAGTTGCAGGCCCATCACCATCTTCCTTGCTCCTCAGCTCAGCTGCAAGTATTTGTTTTCTAAAGTTGAAATATTGTGTTTTCACAGAGCCCTCACTCCATATTCTCAGTAGGCAGTCCTCCTGCCTTAGAGCCCAATTGTCCTGCTTCTTTGTTTTTAACTAGCATTTTTAACTAGTTTCTGGAGGTGGGGCTTCCTGCTGCTACAGTTACTCTCTGGGCTAGTGCTTCCAATTGGTATTCTCCCTGCAAGTTACCTCAGAGATAAGACTCCTTCATGGCTTGAAGTCTGGCGGATTCTTCCCCGGGCCTTGACCGACTTTTGCTTTCCTATTAAATAACCTTATTGATTAATCAAAACTACTGCTCACAGCTGCTGGTTAATGGATGATGGCTCTGGAGTTTTCCTGAATACAATTATTTATTGCTTTATTGATGTGCTACTTATTACTCTGTTAAGTACCGTAGGGTGTTTAATTATGTGAAAGGGAAGTGCAAAGGCAGCTGCTGAAAGCTGGAGTTAAAGAGGGCCAGTACCTGAGTTCCTGACAATGTGTCATAAAACAGCTTTCAAACACATGCACACACAAAGGACAAACCCTATTCTGAAGTTTAATGAGTTCAGAAACAGAACAGGCTTGGGGAGCTGCCTTGCCACTTTGTGGCCTGATATTAGCCATACATGAACAATGAAATCTCAATGTTATAAATGAAAAGGAGATTTTTGGAGGGATTTTCATGAATTTCCTATTTATTGATAATGATGAAAATGGAGCCCTTTTAAAGGCCAGAGCCAGAAGAGTAGCTGATGGGACTGAAAAATGGCTTCAGTTAGCCTGGGCTCTGCAGTTTTGATTTAGGAAGGAGAAAATACCTTTTTTTTTTTCTATTATTCACCTATTAAATCAGGAACATGCCCTAAATTAATATCTCAGGACATAAGCCTGTCATAGAAACATGTATGTCTGTCAACATAAACAGTTTGTATGATGGGCCATGTTGCAGTGCAAAGTACTTTCTGTCTAAAGTAAAGAGTTGCAGTCCCCTGCTTCTGCCACTTATCAGTTGTATGACCTGGAACATCCACTTAAGTTTTCTGAAACTTGCCTCCAATAAAATGGACAAAACAAAAGGTATATTACAGGCTAGTGGGGGATGTGAGTTGAAACAATAGATGTGAAAAGCCCAGCCCTGTCTCTAACACATGGTGAATGAGCAACTACAAATGTTTCTTCTTTTCTTGATACTACATGTAACATTTGTTCATTTAGATAAGAAATAGAGATCATGTTTTTACATTCAGTGTATTCCTTTTGAGAATTTTTTTCATGTTGAGTATTATAGAGATTGTATACTCAGAGTAAGGTTAAGTAAAAAGTCAGGATTATGAACTTTTATTTAAAATAAGGTGTTTTTTGAAAGTATATTTTGCAAACACAAATTTACTAAAAGCTTTAAAAAAATTTATGAAATTAGAGTTATGTATTTTATGTAATTGTATATCCTACTTTTTTATGCAATTTTAAACAGGGTGATTTGGGGCAGCTTTGTTTTGTTTTGGAACTTAAATTTTGTTCTCAAGAATTCCTAAGAACTGTTTACTCAAGTACATTAAAAAGTTGTTTATAATATTTAAAGCCCATATTTGTCCTGTGTAATATGGAATGCCTAAATGAAAACGGTTATGTTTTCACCACTAGCATTCAAGACTCCAGAGGTAGGACAGGCAATCAGGATTTGAATCACAATTCTGCTACTTATTAGGTTTAACTTGACCTTGGAAAAGTTCTTCATCCTCTCTGAGTCAGTTTCACATCTGTAAAAGGGGAAACCAATAGCATCTGCCCTAGAGGATGTTGAGAGGAATATATGAGATAACCTAGGTAAGTCATTTAGCCAGTTCCTCACGTTGACAGAATAAGCCTCAGTAAAGGAATAGTGAGTTAGCAATTGTTATTTGATTCTTAGTTACCCTCAGATGAAAGTGAGCTCATAGAGATGCAGTCAAGTCAACTGATCACAAACAGGACAATTACTTAAATTTTTTCTCATCGATATGGCTGAAATCTTGTGGAATGCTTAGCAATAACAAAATAAGAACATCTGGAGAGTGGTGATCCCTACTTTTTCTTCACTGGTAGAATATGTTCATGATTCAAATGCACAGTCCAGGGACTGTCAATGCTTTGTTGTAAAACATTTTTCCCTCAGGATGCTGAAAATCAAATTTTATATAAAATTTGTTATGGCTTAAAATTTGTTATATAAAATTTGTTATATAAAATTTGTAGTTCTTGGGCATCAGGCAGACCTGGACTACAGTTTTGCAAAACCTGGGCAAATAACTTATCTTTTGTAAGCCTTAGTTTTATCAGCTTTGAAATAAGAATAATAAAAGGGCATTCATCTTTGTATCCTCTGTCATGACTGGTACATAATTAGTGCTCATACATTCTGATGGAATCATCCTCAGGCTAAGCTTTAGGCTTCTATATCTCAGTCTAGTATGCATGAGATCCACCTGGCCTTCTCATCCAGCAAGGCCCAATGAGACCCCTGGCTACATGACTTTATTGGTTCAACCGCTCCCGTATAAATTCTACTCTTAGTTCATTTGGCATTTTTATAAACACTCCATCCTGAACATGAGCCTACAAGCTCCCTGCTGGATGCTGACTCTCATGCCTACCCTGGCTGCCTAGCCAAGTGTTGATGAGTCAAACCCAGTTTCTTCTGGGTACCTATGTGCAGCTTCTTTAGTTCTCTGGATCATTTTGAATCTACAACCTACTCCAAACATAAATCAAACTTGAGGGCATTTGGAGAAGCACTCCCTTGCACTGCAAGAATGCTTTGTAAGTTTAAAATCTTTTCCTGCTCAGAAATGAGATGATACATATAAAAGGACTGTGTAAACCATAAAGTGCTCAATACGTGTGACTTCTCCCTTTCACAATGCCTCCTCAGGACCTCACTCTCTGGGCAACGAGCAGAAGGCAATTTTTGTCTTTACTCTTGAGACGGGCAAGTCCTGCACCAGAGAGGCTACATAACTTGCTCAAAGGTACAGGAATAGTTGGTGACACAAGTGAAATTTGAAACTAGAGAACTGACTTTTGAGTCATTAGACTAGCAATGAGTGCTTACCATGTGTCAGTTACTATACCAAGCCTTATACCACTTACTTTTCAGTCTTATTTCACTCGTGAACCAGGCACTTTATAAATGGAGTAACAGACTCAAAGAAATGAACTAATTTGCTCTAGCTCTCACAGCTGGAAAGTGGTGAAAGTGGGATTTAAACTTTGGGTCTGTCTGATACCAAGCCTGAACTCATATTTTATGGCTTCTTGAGAAAAGTTTAAACTGTTCGACATTAAACAGAGCATAAACCATATAAGTGAAGCCTTAACAAAATTCATTAATGAATGTCTTATTCTGTTTTTCCTTTCTTCATTCAGCAAATATTAAGTCCCTACAATGTCTTAGCCCTGTACTGGATATAACAGAGAAATGCAATTAAACTTCTCAGAAGTTATTGCTGATATTTAGACACACCATCAAAGGTGCCTGTTAGGTCCTGCCCGCAGGCCCTAACCTTGATGACTTTAGACCATGCCAGCCTGCTTAGCAACTGCTACCTCCTGCATTCCTTTGCTTGAGAGCTTCCTTTGGCTACCCAAACCTGCTCTGGTTGCCCAAGTGGCCAGCTGCAAGGGCCCTGGATTTAATGTCTCTAAGGAGTGACCTCACCCAAAGACCGATGGCAGCTGGTATATAACTACCTCAGCATCCATCTCTCTGGGGGGATAATTCTGAGGTGTGTATTCTTCCCTGGCTCCCAGGGTCTTTCCATTGAGATTAAGCTCCAGTTGCCCACAGCAGTAGCCCGTTTGTTAATACATTTCACGTTGGCTGCCTTCCCCATCCTGTCTCATTTTCCTGTTCCTCCACTGGTGTCTCTTTTGCTTCCCAAATCAACTTCCTGCACACAAATATTTGTCTCAAGGCCTACTTTTGAGGCAACCCAAATTCAGACAGGGCTCCTAAGGGTTCTTTTGTTCCATCATGAGTGGATATTTTGCAGCCATATTGGTTTTAGGAGTTAATTCTTGGTCTACTAGTGATTTAACTTTTTACCTCAACCTCTCTATTACTTATGCGGGGTTAATGAGAACTGTCACCTACTGTATCCTGGACTCTTAGCAGATGTTGAAGAAATAATGTACCCAACTTTCTCCTGAGAGAAAACTTGTCCTTACTTTACAGGGATTTATTTGTGAAGCCTGCTGGGGCAAAGGATACTTAGAGAGCAAATACTTGAATGTGGTATCCTTTCTTTTTTCCTGCATCTTACTACACATTTGAAAGGAATCACTTATTGCTCTTGTTGAGAAAGGAGTACATCCCATGTTCATGCAGGTTTTTGTTGGGCTTTGTCTAACAAGTCTGATTGGGTGAATCTAGGAGCCATCCTTATCTCCTTAGAGGGCATTTTTATTTTGCTGTTCGACAAAGGTTATTAAGTCTTTAAAGGATTTGAACTCAAGGCTAAGTAACATGGAACACACACAAACACACAAAATGGGTAAAAGGCACAGTTCCATGTGAGGGTTCATGGATCTAGGAACAGCAATGGAAATACCCTTTTCCAGGTTTCATTTTTGTAGTTGTACATTGTGTTGTGGAGAACAGTTAGAAAATTCAATTGATTTTGGTACATTTGCTTGATTTTAAAAATCCAAGCTCAGGGGGAAAATGGCCTGTCTATTGAGACAAATAGTTATTAATCTCAAAATAGTTTTTACTTTATATTTACTCAGCCAAGAAATATTCTCTTTTGGAGTTTTAACCTAATATCCCAGAGTTGCCTGGCTTATCTTTCTCCTCTAACTTTAATGTTCTACTCAAGTCTTTAAGGTCTCAGTTGGTTAATGTTTAATGCTCTCCACAACCAGTGTTTGAGGTTTACACTTTATTGGGTTAACCAAATTTGTAGAGCAAATTAAAAGTGCAGGTCTTTGGCAAGCCATGTTTAGATATGTGTTGCTCAGAAACCATGTCCTTATTTAATACTGCATGCCCCAAATAGTTTCAATTAACTGTTCCCCTTTTCTGGCAATATCTGCAGCTCTCTACATTGCTTTTGGGGAGGTATTACTTCCTAGATTTACAAATGTAACAGCCTCATACATGTCTGCTTCCGGAAAGCATGTCACAGCAGAGAGGTCTCCCTCTATGTGGAGAGTGTCAGCCACAGGTAACCTATTAAACAAGATTGACCAAAGACTGCAAAAAAGTGCACTTAAGAGGCAGCAGAGGAAGCTGGGAAGGGAGATTTTGTGAGGGGGAAGAAGGAAGAAATGAAAAGTTGGTATTTTTGTTTTTTAAAAATACACATATTCTAAGAAAATATATAGGTGTAATAACAACACACAGATTAGGTAAATAGCCATTACTGTAATTTCCTGAAAAAAAAATATTATTTCTCTTACCCATTGGTTTAATTTTGGTTTCTTTTTTTGAACAAACTGAAAGGGTCGTGTGATATCGCACAATAGTCTGGGTTGGGGAAAGCAAAGCTTGAGTTCTATGTCCTGCTAGATCTGGCTTCCCAGTGCCATGCTGGCCATGCCTCATCCCTAACCTCCCTGGGCATCATCCTGAAGGACAGCAGTTGGCTATAATCTCTGGAGTGCCTTCAGTTCAGGCATTTTGGTATTCCATCTTATCTTCAGTCCCAATCATAAAATCCTAGGACATAGAAGGTGGAATTTACAACAATTTTTTCAAAAGACACAAGTTTCACAAATAATTGCCCAATAGACTACAACTTTAATTTCCCTCCACGAGTGCTATGATTGTGGCTGGCTATTAACAATTTTCTTAAGCTCTGCTGAGAGGCACTGGCTTTGACGTAGCATGAGAAGATAGATATTCATAAGGTTTTGAGATTAAATTGGTAGATGAAAATGAAAAATCCCCAAACTCAGGGTCATTGATGGACTTGGGGGTCAGGTTTCCTCTGTCTCCTCAAGGCCACGGAGAGAGTCAGGCCAGGTCCAGAGTGATAGCTGCTTTCCTGGCACATCGGCAGTGGCCGAACACTAATGTGTTTCACAGTTGGATTTATTTTTAATCTACTGTATTAGCAGCACAAATTTAATCAAGAACAAAATGTTACCAATGTTGTTTTTTTGTTCCTGCATATGCATATATCCTTAACACTGTATTGCATTCCCTTTTGCGAGAAAGCTCTCCATCTGACATCTGACTTATTTCATAACATTGGTTTTTTTTTTAAGTGCAAATATATGTGGAGAAAAAAGAGAAACAAGGAGCTGAATTTCCACACAATGCAGCCCCCCCCCCCCCCCGCTTAAAGAAATAACTGCAGTACAGATTTTAACAATTAACATTCCTGCAGTGGATGTCGTTATGGATGGAGCTAATAAATGTTTTCAAACACTCCTTGGCTCAAATACACGTTCAGCTTATTTTCTGCCATTTGATGGCATGGGTGGGTTGAGACATTCCTTTAAGCTTTCTTTCTTTTTTTTTTTTTTTTGTTTTTTTCCCCTCCTAGTCAAAGAAAGAGATCTTATCTTCCTACCCACCCTAACTCACCCCTTCCTCTGCCCTCCCCGCTCTGCCCTGTGCCTACTTTACTGAAACCTGACTTGCAGGTCAGCGGGCTGGTAACAGATTAATTTTACTCTGTGAGGAACACCAAGCATTTTGGCCAGGAAACATGAGAACCCTGTTATAATATTACCGTTTTTCTAAATTAAATATTAGGAAAAATTAAACCAAATTGTGGCACATAGTGCAATGGAAAATATTTCTCTTCCAAACACTCCTCTGTGATAAATGCCTGTGTGAGTGAAAGCACAATAAATATGCACTACATTAAAAACCTAGATTATTCAGGTTTTAAGACTTATAGCTAAAAGTGGTTTAATGTTTCATGCCTAATAATAGATTACTCCTATCGCATTTCTAACCTTTATTTCTCCTAGCTTTGAAGTCCAGCCATATAAAGGTTGTTTGTAGAACCACACGAAAGTTAAAGCAAATATTACTTAGAATGATTCATACCAGCAAGAATTTGCAATGAAGGCAGAGGCTTTTTTTTTTTTTCATGTGTATGTGTGTCTGAATCAAAGGAAATGAAATGTTTGTAATATTTTTTTGGTTGATAAATTTATTAAAACATTTTTAGAGGCTTGTAGTAGAGGCACAGCTGATATAAACAGACTGACTGGAAACAGATTATATTCTGCTCTGTGGGGGAGGCAGAATTTAAAGGGAGAAAAATTCCCTGGATTTCAAAAATTGCCACCAGGTCACAGCAATACTTAATTAACTGAATACATTAACGGAAGTCTATAACATAGACGCTAAAAAAAAGAAAGAAGGGCGGAGGGGAAGCAGTCAAATTTATTTAATCCTCTGTTCTTTGCTTACAGATTAGCCTTTTAGAATGAGCAACCTGATTTTTTTTTTTTTTTTTTTTAAGGATCCATTTACCTTCCAGAGCTTTTCATAGCAAAACATTTTGCATGGTTGCAAAAGAAATTAATTTGTTGCCAGTTGCTCCATCCTGGCAGGAATTCTGAATAAAGAATGTAAGCAATCTATCTTTGTTTGCAAGATATAATTAATCTGGCAGTTAAAATTCTTTGGAAACATTCTGATGACTTATGTGGAAAAGTAGCGCAGCATTTTCAAAGAAAACTCAGAACTGTATGCAGGGGAAGATAAAAGATATATGAAGTGTTTGTTCTAAGCGATACTATTCATTTAAAGATCATAATGTAACCCCACCCTAGCAATTATTGTGAAAAACAAGACAAATCTCTGTCTATAGCTTTCTGACACAGTCTTGATTTGAGAAACAAAATAAGCACATTACTGTTATAGTCTAATAGACTGCAAGCTGTTTTATTAGAGTCAGCTGAATCCTGTTTTGCATAAAAAAGAACTCTGTTTGCTATCAAGAACACATTTACATTAATATGACTTTGACAAAGTAAAATAAAATCGCATTAAGATGATGTAAGTAGATAAGACAATGAAATCTCTGTGAGAGAGTTTTGGCATACACTAATTACAGTCAAGTCCCTGCAGGAAAAGAACATATTTTTACACCAACTATCCATGTGTTTGAAAATGTAGAGCCCAAAATGCAATCTTTGGTTTAGGTATTTCCTGAATACATTGTGTTTCGGAGCTTTTTTTTTTTTTTTTTTTTTAAAGGAGACTGCCTGATAAATAACACTTTCATTATACTACAATATGAGCAAGTTTCTTTCTGAATACTAGCCTGTAATCATCCTGATTATTTTAAGGGACTTTCCAATATAGGGCAGCTGAAAACAAGGTTTTAGATTACATGGTAATTTAGGAATGCATGAAAAGCTAAGCAGTTACCATAATAGGGTTCTGGATAAACTTCATGGTTTTTAGAGCAAAACATAACAACATATGTTTTGTGATTTGTTTCAATGATTTTTCTATATTTTTTTTGTCCAGGTTCTATCAAAATATTTGGAGGCCTCATCTGCGTACAGCGTTTTTATAACCTTATTTTGAAAACTTTGATGTCTCTCTTTTTAGTTCAGTCATTAAAAGAAAGGCAATGATGGATGAAGATAATGCTGTGGATTTTATGACTAATCAGTTCTTGGCAGTGGCCATATTTCTTCCGTAGTGAAACTTTAATATTCTTCTGGCCTTGTATTGGCTTAAAAAAAATTCTTCTTTGGAACTGTGCTATACCAGCTACTTATTAAGTATTACCAAACTGTTATTGCACAAAAGTTATCACTCTGATTTAACACCTGACAAAATGAAACAACTGGGGAAAAGAGAATTTCTCCTCCTTTCTGGCTACTCAAAAATTTTGGTACCTCATAACTGTGTTTTTCTCCATATTTTAAAAGCAAGAACATGGAGAAAAACTATACCGTTGGTAGAAAATTTGAATGGGAAGAAAGTCTGGTGGGTGTGGAATGGGCTACCATTTGCCTTTCCTCTTCTTGAATTTTCTTTGTGACAAAGCAGTTTTTATGAGGAGCCTGACTTTCAGCCTGGAGTCTTTGTTGTATTCTTGAAGTTGCAACAGCAAACACCAGGTGTCTCCACTAAGCTGAGCTAAAGGTGCTAAAAAGAAAGGCCACTTTGCCAGGAAAAGTTGAAGCAGCCTTCCTCTTCCCTAATGTTCTTGGCTGCCTCTTGGATAAGCCCAGAAGGGCTGGCTGGGGCCAGGGAAAGGAAGTTCATTCTTTGATGAACATTCAGGTTAGAGCCTGTTGACTCATATCAGATCTGAAAGGAAACCTTATTTTTGCGTGGAAGTCATGAAGACTGGCACCCTGGAAACACTGGTATGCTGGGGAAGGAGTCCAGGGAACCAGCAGGCATTGACATGATTACATTTGTGGTCTGTTTAACAGGGACCCGCCATGTTAGAAGGCAAGAGGCCGGTGTTGTGTAAATGGGAGCCTTCTAGAAGGAGAGCTAACACTGTGGGGGATCTTCTGCCTGGGGACAAACAGAATGAAGACTCAGCAGCTATCATCTTCTTCTCTTTTTGTCTACCAGTGCCTGATACCTCAAATTCCAGGTTGTGATTTCCATGAAGATTTATTAATTTCTTCATCAAATAATCATTTAATTTCTACTATTTGCCAGGTACTGTCCTAGCAGTGAAAAAATGAGACCAAACCCGCTCTCTCATAAAGCTTGCATCAAAACATGGCCTATTCTTTTTGATGTCAAGGGTAATAATTAAGGTCAATGGCATTCCAAGTATGGCGATAAGTATTGTGCTGGGAAAAAAAAGTTCATATTTGTGCTCTGAAACTACTGGGTGAGCAGGTATCTAGATGTAGATCTACTTAGTAGCCTCCATGTGCTTATTTTCATTTTCCCTTTCCAAGAGATATCTTATTTCTCAAATGTGTTTGGCCAAGGAGTCTTTTCTTTTCCCTCCCAGGCTAAAAATTACTCTAGAAACAGTGAATATTTTGATGAATGTACTTATGGGAGAATTGCTTTGAGTTCTGGACTGTCAGACCTTTCTCCTTTTTGAGGTAGACATGAGGTTAGATTTGAAATGTGGAAGCAAAAAAATAAAAATAAAAATAAAAATAAAAATAAAAAAAGAACAGTGCTTGGAGGCCACCCATCCAAATAAGGAGTTGTTTGTCCCAAAGAATGTGACATGGAAGTAGCTCTGCTCTCATTATAGAGGAAAGTTCTGTTCTCCGTCAGGGTCTGAGTAGCCTTCAAATGACCACATGGAAGATGAGAAAGCCAAGAGGTATTGGTTCTCGTTCCAGCTCTGCTGCTAACTAGTTGTAAAATCTTGAATAATTTGTTTATCTTTTTTTGACCTTAATTCTTCATTCTTAATAATCAACATTGAATATGTATAAAGTTATTTAATTATCAAAACAGCTTTATGAAGTAGACCATGTTATTGCTTCTGTTTTATAGATAAGGAATCTGAGTTACAGATAAAGAAACTTGCCCAAGGTCACACAGCTCACAAGTGATGGTGCCAAGAATATTAAATGACAAACTTAGACTAAATGATTTCTTCACCAAGATCTAATATCCTATGTTTTTGTGAGTAACTTTTGCCACATCTAATATCTATTGTGCTCAGGCAGTCAATCCCCTAAACTTGAATTATTTATCAGTCAACAGATGTATTGAGCCAGAACTAGCCGAGGCCCTGAGAAATCCACAGGAAACAAGACAAAGTCTTGTTCAGGACTTTACAGTCTAGTGGTGATTGGGGTGGGGACAGGTAAATAGTCCATTCATGAAACAAGAATATTTTTACCACTAACATTTCTATAGTGAATTATATTGTTAAAATATTATGGCAGACTGTTCCTAGAAGCCAAAAGGTAGAAATGACCCAAGTGCCCTTCAACTGATGAATGAAATGAACAAAATATGGTATATCCACACAATGAAATATTATTCAGGCATAAAGAGAAATGAAATATTGATACATACTACAACAGGGGCAAAACCCCAAAATATCATGTTAAGTGAAAGAAGCCAGGCACAAAGACTGCCTATCATAGAATTTCACTCATATGAAATGTTCAACATAGTCAAACTCATAGAGAAAGAATGCGATTGATCTTTGCCAGGACTGAAAGAAGAGGATAATGGGAAATGACTCCTTAATGGGCACAAGGTTCCTTTATGGAGTAATGAAATAGTCTGTGATGGTTGCTCAACATTATAAAAATACTAACTATTACTAACAGTGCATTTCATGATATTTGCATTTTATCACAATAAAGAAACAATGTTAGATAACGCCAGGTTTATTATTCCCATTTCAAGTTAATAAATCTCTATTCATCACCTGCATTATGAAAAACTTGGCTCAGCAGTGTTGGGAACATAAAGGTGAATATGATGTAATCCATGCCCTAACAGATTTTACAATCTACTTATTGGAATAACAGAAGATCAACATTGAATTATAATAGTGGAATTAAATCAGCATTATAATGGGAGAGCAGGCAAAATAATGAGAAATATTTGGGAGAAAGAAACAATTTACCAGCAAGGCACTGAAGACATGATCAACAGAAACTCTAGTCACAAAACCCAAAAGGGCCTGCTGGGCTGTGATGGTGACATAAAGAAGTGGTTGGCACAGCCACACAGAGGTCATAGACCATGAAGACCAGGAGGTAGCAGTCAATGCCACCAAAGAGAGTGAAGTAGAAGATCTGGGAGGCATACTGTGTGTAGAATTGAGTTGCCTGTACTCCAATAACACAGACATCATCTGAGGCACAGTGGCAGATGAATGGCAGATGTCCATGAAAGAGAGGTGGCTAGGGGACAAAAAAAAAGAAATAATTCATTTTCAAGTGAGGTTATTGGAAAGTATTCATGGAAGAAGTAGTGGTTCATGTGTCTTGAAAGTTAAATAGAAATTCAGTAGGTGGAGAAGAAAACCAACAGAGGATAAATAACTAGCTGAATGTCACACAGCAGTGACAAAGCAGAAGCTGAGCTGTCAATGAGCATTTGTGGATTCTGTAGTTGTGAATTTGCCCACTCACTATATTCGCCCAATCACTAAAATTTATTTGGGGCTTCAAACCAACACTTAGGACATTCTCGCAGCCATTCGTGGACCTGTGCATGGTGGTGAAAAATTTGAGTTGCCTGACAGGCATGTTGAGGTCAAACAAGGTCATATTTTGCCTTCATGTTTTCTCGTTCATACTGTAAACGAGGATCCTTTTCAGTGTGTTTAGTACCATGTTTTAAAATTTTTGTAATTTTTTTGGTGATTTCACTGTTTAAAATGACCCCCAAGTATACTGCTGAAGTGCCCACTAGTATTTCTAAGTGCAAATAGGTTGTGATGTGCCTCGTGGAGAAAACATGTGTGTTAGTTAAGCTTTGTTCAGATTTGTGTTATAGTGCTGTTGGCTATGTAATGAATCAACAACATATATCAAGTAAGGTGTCTTTAAACAGGAATACATATAAAAGTAGTTTGTGTATTGATAAATTGATAAAAGTGTGATCAGAGGCTCACAGGAACCTAACTCTGTATTCCCCTTAAGAGCAATGTTTCAGTTTTCACTGATTCAGTGTTTGCAGCAGCTTTACTGAGCAAAACTAATGCAAATAACGAGAATTGACTGTACTTCTCATTTCTGTCTACTCTAAGGTCTGAAATTGGACCATGCCTTCTCTACTCATCACTAATCATCAATCCCCACCCTTTGACTGAACACACACACACTCACTCACTCACTCACTCACTCACACACACACAGTTCTCCTCAGAGCTGATTACATAATTTTCAAGGTTTAGAGCAAAATGAAAATACAATTTCCCTGGTTTGTAATTATTAGGAATTTTAAGATGATACGAGCAGAGCATTAAACTACCTGCGGGGTCCTACGCACACATCTCACAACCATCTCACAAAGCTGACCTGGTTTCTCTCCTCTAATTGGTTATGTTCTCATTTTAGTGTATGTGTATCTTTTTTTCTGGAAAAAAAAAATCTGATCAATGTTCCCCCCATTTAATTTGGAATAGGAAGTTTACCGAGCCATTTGGACTCACCAAATGTCTCCAGGGAAGAGGATAATATACTCACAGATACATGGTCTGTGATAATTTGGTGATTGAAGGGCTAGTTTGGCCTTTGGCCTCCTGGAGTCAAGTGACTTGGAAGAGGTTTCATTTTCTCACTGACAACCAGCCAGAGTCACGTGGGCTTGAATGTCATAGCAAAACAGCACTGCAGAGTTCTTCTCTGCCTCTCATGAGTCTCCTGGGCCACATTCTTTGAAAGAAGTCTCCGTAATGATTTGATTGGTCCCAATTTAGCCTCCTTGAAGTTCCTGGACAATACTCCAGTCTTGGCAGCCTCTCGCAGGCGGCCTTCGTTCAAGGACTGTGGACTCTCCAGATAGATGTCCCAACTTCCAGGACAGAAGCAGGGCAGGCACTAGGCTCCTCATGTGAATTTGCTTGGCTCAAAACTTGCTCTTTACGAAAGTTGTGGCTTAAGTCTTCAGTGAGGACAAAAAGGGAGGGGAAGAGTAGACATTCAAAAGCAACACACTGAAAGCAGATCCCTGGAGAGCATTTTCTTATCTGGACTTCCCTCTCTCCTGCTCTCCCTATGACCCAGCAGGAGCAAGATAAAGTTGGGGAAAGCCTCATGGACTTGTGAGGAAGCAGGCTAGGCTTCCTTTTGGAAGGGAGGACCCATATAAGTTTGCTGGGTTCAGTAAGTGCTCCCTTGCCATTTGCAGCTGTCTTCACCTCTCTCCTCTGTATGTCTACATGTCACAGGGCCTTCAGAGCTGTCTTCTTCCAGAGAGCCTTCTGAGCCTTAACGTAGGTCTGCCCTAACAAAGTACCCCAGGCTGGGTGGCTTAAGCAAGAGAAATTTGTTATCTCTCAGTTCTGGAGGCCAGAAGTCCAAGATCAAGGTGTCAGTAGATTTGGTTCCTTCTGAGGGCTGTGAGGGAGAATCTGTTCCATGTCTCTCTCCTAGTGTCTAGTGATTTGCTGACCATTTTTGGCATCCTTTGGATTGTAGATTCGTCTGTATCTCTCATTCCAAATTTCTCCTTTTTGTAAAAACACTTATAAGGCTCACCCTACTCCAGTATGACCTCTTCTTGACTGATAACATCCACAGTGATCCTTTTTTCCAAATTTGGTCAGATTGTGAGGTATTGGGGGTCTGCATTTCAACATAATTTGGGGAGGCTCAATTCAGAACAGAGACCATGGTGAGAGTTAAGAAAAGAGGTGAGATTTAGCAAGGTGGGTGCTCACAGACATGGGTCAGCCCAGAGTTTTCAGTGTAGACTGTGAAGAGGTGAGACTCAAAGTTTTATATGTACTGTGGAGCCAGACTATGGACTGTTTTAAAAGCTGGGCAGAGTAATAACTTCAGTCTTTGTGTAGAAAGCAAGTGAGAACCGCTGTAGTTTCTTGGGCTGGATTACAGTTGTTTAAAAATGACATTTTAGGACAATGGCTCAGGCAGTGGCATAGGTGGGGGATGTGTTGAAGATATGCCCGTAGAGGTAGGAGGACGAACTGAAGTCTGGGCTGCAGCGAGAATGTAACAGAAAGGCTGTGCGAGTTCTTACAGAAAAAGAAGATGGTAGGATTGGACTAGCAGATTCAGAAGGTGGGAGTATTAATGATAGGAACCTGAATTGATATTAAACTGAACAGAGAAAGTTGAGGATGATGGGATTCATGTGTGCACATGTGTGCACATGCATACACAGGCTCAGATGAAGATTTTAGTTTGGGATGTGCTGTGTTTGAAATTATATTTAGCATCTAAAAGGACATATGCTCTTTTCAGAGGACAGCAAACTTTTCCTGTGAAGGGCCAGATAGAAAATATTTTAGGTTTTGTGGGCCATATTAGCTCTATTGTAACTACTCAACTCTGCTGTTACGTCAGGAAAGCAGCCATAAGCAATATGTATATGGATGGGTGTGGCTGTGTTCCAATAAAACTTTATTTACAAAAACACACTTTACTTACAAAAATTCAAGCAAGCTGGATTTGGTTCAAGAGCTGTAGTTTGCCACCTTTTGCTCTAGATATTTGGAACCATAGGTTAAAAGGAGAGAAGACATACATGTCCTTTAAAGGTCAATTTTGTGATTTCTTTTGGAATAATGAATGTTCAGTATTCAGTGGGAAAATATAGTATCAATTAAAACTTATTTATTTATGTATACAAAAAAAACACATTTTATTGAAGATCAACTAAGTGCCAAGCACATTCACATATTATCCCAATCGTTCTCTATTGACATTTTTGTGAGTCAGGAAACTCTTATTCCCATTTTACAGATGAGGAAACTGAGGAAGCCCTAGTAGGCAGATTGGAGTTGTTAAACTTTCTTCTTGACTAGGAAATTGAACCAGTCTCTGGGTGAGGATTTCCAACTCTGGCAAGAATATTGCCCCGGCTTGATAGTCCACTAAAGGCCAAATTTAACATCTGCTTACATGTTGTTAAATTTTTAACTTTGCTTTTAGTTAACTGTCTTTAGGATAAGTGAACTCCGTGTTCTTGCAGGAGAGTAAGGTCTTGAAATTGTGTAACATCCACAACCTGTCAAGAGCCTGGAGGAGAGAAAATTTAAAGGAAGCTAATTAAGGTTCAAGTCATTTGAACCTTAAGTTGACTGCTGGGTCTCTCACAGAATATTTCTCATATACTTTAAGACTGCTTCTTGGTCTTCTTTGCTAGACTTGATACAAAAAAGTTGAATGGACTTTGCTTCTGGTTTAGCTGAGAATTGTTATTGAAAACAGTGTTTATTACATTCCTCTCATTATCTCTCCCTGTGAGAAAATTATCTCAGATTTTGACATTAAGAAAAATTCTTTTTTTTCTGAGAAAATGTGATTCTGCTTCTCAGCTAAAGAGAACCATGCTTCTAAATGTGTTTCCCTCTTTGATTGGGCTTCCGGGAAGCTTAGAGCCATGTTTAAAATACAAAGTTGTCATTTGCTACCAAGTGTTTTCTCAAGGCTGTATCTCCTTTTTGTTCCTATTTCATTGGTTTTACTTTAACTTCCATAAGCGGCTTCAAGTACTTTCTGGAGAGAGATGAGTGTTTAAAAAATAAATTTAAATTGAACTGTTTTAGAATCAAGGTAGAGGGTCTTTTAGCCAATCAAAATAGTAACCCAAGAAAAAAAAATATTGAAAAACACTTTATAATTAAGGGCAGATATTTACTTGGGTAACTCTTAGACAATACATGATTATTCTATGATGACAAATTATTTCTCATTTGCTGAGTGATCTGCCTAAATGAAGTACAATATATATTTGCCTTAATACTAAGCACTGGGTGAGGTTCTGAGGATCCAGAACAAGCATAAGGCTTAAAGTTAGAAGATCTGAGAACTTGTTTAAACTCTGCTGCTAAATACTCGTGTGACTTCAGGCAAGTCCCAGATCTCAGCTGAATGTTTCTGAATATCCCTTCAACTATAACCTTCTAGGAACCTATTGTATACCTGCTGCTATTTGCCATTCACTCCTTTCCACTGTTTCTCAAATAAGTCTTATTTTCCAATAAGACTCTGAGCATCTGGGCATCATGAGCTATTTCTAGGTTTGGTCCTGTGTCTGTGCTAGAAATATCAATATATATTAATATATAACCAAATTTAAGAAAAGGTTAGTGCAAAGGGAGAGATGATGAAGACTAGAAAGATGAGAAGGTAAGTAGGTAGGTAGGTAGGTAAGTAGAAGGTAGGCACCTGTTGAAACACACACACACACACACACACACACACACACACACACACACACCAGCCTTCATCTTCCTGCAGAGAGCACATTTGGTTTCTTTAAAAACACAAATTGCCTTGGAAACTAAAGCAAAATGGAATGAGTGTGAAATAATTTCTTTGTCTTAAATTAAATTTAACCATCACATGATGGAAACTAGCGCATATCAACTGAGTGTTAAAAGTCAGTTGCTGAGTCATTGATCTATAAGGGTGCTTACTGGATGTGGTAAATGGAAATTCCTTCAGTCAAAAGGGACAGCACAGAAGTTCAGGAGGTTTTCTATGGCGAGACAAGAAGAAGAAAGATTTCTTTTCAGAAGCAAAGTGTTTCACTGGGAAGAAGGTTTGGCTCCTGATGGCTGCTTGTGGCTCCCACAGAATGAGGAGCCCCTGAGAGAGCAAAGCAGATAGCAGCAGGCAAAGTACAAAACAAGAAGGACTCCAGTTGGAGAAAATCAGCAAACAGCACTTCTTATGAAGTTAGTGAGTGGTAAGGTAATACAGGCGCCTGTTCGCCTGTTCCTCTTTATGAGGAATATCTCTGGTGAACTCCTCAAATAGAAAATTCTGAAGTACTGTAATGCACTGATATAAAAGATTTATGTAGCAAGAGGCCTGAATGGATAGAAGGAATTTGAAGCTATGAAGGTTGGCAGTCCTATCATTAATACTTCATTCATTTAACAAATATTTATAGAGCCCTTACCATGTACTAGATACTATGCCAATCACTTAAGGGAATGAAGGCAAGGGAGCAAGTAATGAGTAATACATCAGATCTGTCTTTGAGACATGTTCATACTAATGGAGGATCACGTATAAAATAAATCTTATTAATTCTTTAAAAGTATTTATTGAGCACATATTATATACCCAGGCTAGTGCCAGGTGAAGTATACAGTGAAGAGCTAAAATGAACACAATATCTTTTGAACTGTCCAATTAGAAATCTGTAAATCAGGACTTTCTTTTTTCTTTTTTAACAGAGTTCACACAAAGACTTGGCTGAGAACTCCCGAGATTAGACATTGTAAACTATCAAGCACCAAAGAATAGATTTACTATGAAGCTAATGAAGCTGAAGCTTCAGGGTCTTTCTCTTGCCAGGGCCCCTTCTAAGACCCGGGGAGAGGCCCCGGCAGTTTATATTCATAATTTTGTTTTGCTTTTTTTACTGAGACTCCCCTCAATCATATAAGCTTTGGGCCCCACAAAATTTGCATCTGCTGCTGAAAGCACCATATTATTCTAGACTAGATCATCGCAGAGTCTTTTTATTCTTTTCTCCCACCATCCCATAGAGAATCTAGTAAATCATTTTCTTCTCTTGAGTATTCTTCATCAACCAAATTCCCAGTGTTCCAGTGTTTTCCTTCTCTGAAATTTCAGTATATTCTTTTAAGATACTAAGTTCTGTTGGGGGCCGACAGCTTCCAGCCACTCAACAAAAACGTATTAATTTTTTCTCTGGCATGTCACATGTGACATTGCCAATGGTATGTTTGTAACCCCTTGTGAGAAAGGCCAGTTTTCTAATTATAGTAAACACAGTCAAGGAAAAGGGCCCAGAAATGAAACAAATAGCCATGAATTCTGCATTAGCATGTCATGCTCTGAAATCATCTTTTCCTGAGTCACAGATTATCCATTTGGATCAAGCCACAAAGAACATCATGTTTTGTTAATTTGGGACCTTTGGGAATGGTAAAAGAATGTTAGTCAAATATTCTAAGATTCTGTATTCTTCAAAGTAAAACATCTTGGTAAATCATTAATAGTCCTTGAGTGACTACATTCAGGACAAGAATATATTCATGCTAAGTAAACTATATTTCCAGAACTGTGACAATGTTGAATATACAGTTATTGGTAGGTTCAGTGATCACTGGAAAACACTGAATTGCTGTAAAATTTGATTTGAAAAATAATTTGGACCATATGATTATTGGAACAAGACTTATAAAATATTTACTTTTTACTAACCATAAAAACAAACCCAGGTATGTGTAAGGAGTATTAGTTTAGGCAAGAGCAATATTTTAAACAAGCTATGTGACCTTAGACAGTGATGATGATGATGATAATAAAAGTTAACATTCTTAATTATTTGCTATGTCAAGTACTGTACTGAGTGTTTCATATTGATTATCTCATTTAATCCTCACAACTTTATTATTGTTCCCATTTTTTAGATGAGGCCACTAGGGCCCAGAAATGTCAAGTGCTTTCAAGGCCACTTGGTAAGGTGTGGACTGGGAATTTGAGTAGGAACTGTCTCATAACAGAATCCAAGCTCTTAACCACTCTTCATGCTATTTTGGAGCTAAGTTTTCCCATTTGCAAAATGAGGGGCTTGGCCTTCCTAATCACTGGCATTTCTTCCAGCTCTAAAGCTCTAGGATGCTATGATTTCAAGTTGTAATCCTCTGGCAGCAAAAGAGTGCTTGTTTTTTTACTAATATGTTTGTTTTTCAAATTGATCTCTGCCAGTTCAGGGTAATTAAAACCCCACAGCTCTCATATTTCCCAAATAAACAGAGGCATGCACATTCACCACCCCTCACAGCAGTGCACATGGCTTTGTTTATGTACGATACCTAAGATAAAAATGAAATATATGGCGGAAAGTCCCAAGCTCTGTGGGAACAGAGGAATAAATGTGTGTACAGCCTAATGTACTGTAAGTCCTACTTATTTATTGATGGCACTAAATGTTGACCTGATTCAGGGCTCCCTGAAACCACCTCAAATATTCTGTTGGTAAATTGTACTTTATACTCATGGTAAGTATGCAGCGGAATGGTGAATTTAGAAATGCAGAATATCATTCAGCAGCTTGCAGTCCAGGTAACCATTTAATACAGCCAGAGTGATAGAATTAACAATATGAAAAAAGGCTCAGCTTTTCTGGATAAGATACTATCATGGCAGAGCTCTTTATGCATAACCTTAGTTACCATGGGAATCACAATGTAGAATGTTCTAAATTCTTGGCCTCTCTGGATTGAGAGGGCTCATTTACCTTTTGTGTGGAGAAGTGCCATTGGCCCTTGAACAACATGGGGGTTAGGGGTGCTGACCCCTGTGTAGTTCAAAATCCACATATAACTTTTGGCTCCACAAAAACTTAACTGCTAATAGCCTACTGTTGACCGGAAACCTTAATGATAACATAAAAAATCACCTAACACATATTTTGTACATTACATATTTTTATAACACATATGTATTATATACTGTATTCTAACAGTAAAGTAAGCCAGAGAAAAGAAAATCTCATTAAGAAAATCATAAGGAAGAGAAAAAGTTATTGAACAAAATTCATGTATAGGTGGACTCACATAGTTCAAAGCATGTTGTTCTAGGGTCAGTTGTATTCCTGAATGAAGACAATAAAAAAACAGAGTTTCTCACAAGAAGAGTGGATGAGGGTTCTTTAAGTATAGTCTGTCAGGACAAGAGAGAAAACCTTTTGTTTATTTTATAAAGAATTACTGAGTACTTCCTTTTCTGGCTTTGTGTTGGGAGCCCTTAACAGTATTAAGTACGTGAAGCCTTGCCCTCAGGAGGGTGAGAAGATGTGCATAAAATTATCTGCACTTTACACATGGTACACCCTTCTTTACCTATCTTGTCTTATGTTCATAAAGAAGACGGCATTAGAACAAAACCTTGAAGGATAAGAATTTGAAAATATAGACACTGGGATGAGAACAGAGAGGGTGAAAGGTAGAAGAAAAAGTTACGTAAGGCAAGACAAGGAACAGAGTGGACCTAGAGTAAGCCTGTCTATATGTTTGCATTGTAGTATCATTATAGTTGTTATTGTTTGTGTTATTATTTATTTACTGACTACAGTGTAAGCTCCTTGAGAGCAAGGCCTAGGAACAAGGTCTGTTTTATTTACTGATGTATACCTGTGACTCTACCTGGTATGTAGAAGGGGCTCACAGGTATCTATCACATAGAGAGAGAAAGACATGTTTGGAATGGGACTGACTAGGAGTGGAGGCACATGTAGAACCTCAGGATCAAAGAGGCATAGCAGTTCAGTTCTAGATCATTAGACAAGCCTTTTAAAAAAGTCAGAGCCTTGCCTTGGCATGGTCATAATGCTGGCAAGGCAGATAGCAAGAACTAAAAATAAAACCAACAGGTAGACATTACAACTAGGAACAGGGGTCAGAATAGGTGGCAATCTAATTCATTTCAGCAAACATGTACCAACCATGAGCCAAGCATTATGGAGATAAAGATGAGCTTTAACAGGATTTCAAAGGACTGAAGATTGTGTTTTTGGGTAAGTAATAGCTTAACAGAAGAAATAATGTTTTAAGTAGAATTTGAATGAAAGGTAAGTTTTTTATATAATGAAAATGGAGAGGAGAAAAGGCATTTCAACTAAAAAAAAATTAGAGATAGGAAGAGGAATAGTATTTATGAAGAACCTAACCAGTTGTCTAGTATTTTAGTATGTACTCTTTAAAAATCATCTTATTTATTCTTTGCTGAACCAAATAGAGCAAGATAATTGATGAGGAAACTGAACTTCCCTGTGGATCTGTGGCTTGAATTCATGTCTTTTTGACTAAAATTTGGTAAGAATGTTAATAATAATAATAGGGAACATTTATTGAGCTTTTTTTTTTTATCCTCTTGGAAAACCTTACCCTTTCTGAGACAATCCAAGAATCAGCTTCCTCATAATTATCTCTGCAAACATCTGCATTCAATGCTCTGTACACACCCTGATTAGAGTAGTTCTCTCTATATATTGCAATGGCCAATGGAATACACAAGATTATAAAATTGATAAGAAGGGGGACTGGATATATCTACTGCCTTCTAAAGATGAGCTCTAGGTGGTATTTGTTTGTGTAACCAAATTTTTGAATTAAAAGTCTCATGTGGGAGCAGAATTTGAACTAAATGTCTGTGCTCTTGCTGCAAGAGAGGCTGGCAAAGTGAATTTCTGGCATTTTACGATGAGATAGACTACTAAGATGAAGAATTATCAACATATGAGTGGTATTCAAATGAGCTAGACAGAAATACAGAAGTCCAACAGAGAAGTCAAAGTTGTTAAATTATTCCATGAAGCACCCCTGAGTAAAAATTCAACCCTGGTTTGGACATGAATTACAAATAAAGAAAATGAGAGAAAGGTAAAAACAATGACCATCTTCACAAAGACTCAGGAGAACAGAATTGCGTGGGGACTGCAGGATTGCAGGGTTTACCTTCCTGAACTTGGTATGTGCATCACTTGTATGACAGAAGTGACCTTAGTGGTTTATGAACACATTCAAGAAATATTGTAATATTTATTTTAAGGTATATCAGACAAAATAATTAGTGCATCAGAGCTATGAGTTCGCAGCAGTTGTAGCTTGGGAAAGGGTTAAGTTTAAGTTCAATTTAAAAAGAATAATTCAATATTAAAAAGATGATGTAAACAATCCAGCAGGTGGCATAGAGCTATGGCATGGTTTTTGAAGGTAGCAGAGGAATGGCTAGTTTGGGAAAACCTATACATGGAAGCCAGAGTTTAACTCACCATATACATGTCTTTATCTCAATGGGCTTCAATTTCACATGTAAAAGGGGTACAACAACTCTTTCTCAGCTTCTTGAAGCCAGCATCAAGGCTAGACCTCTTGTGGTGTCAGGGGATACTTCACTTAGTTTGCCGTGTTTACTGAGAGTGCTTGTGAATCTGGGGGAATTTAATCTGTTTATTCTCATCATTCAGCCGCACCTGGAAAATTTTAGACCCCCAAGTTATCAATCTTTAAATGTGGGTCTATATCTGAGTGGTCTTTGGGAGAGAGGTTATGCTAGGTGTATGTAATTTTGCATTTAATAAACGATTTAAGCTCAAATTTTTGATTTGCTCTAGAAAGGGGTCTGCTCTGCGGCTCAATTTGGTGTTGTTAAACTTTCTCCCCTTGAATTCCTTGCTGCTCACTCTGTAAACTGACTGAGAAGTGAGCCTTCGCAGAGTCTAGCTCTAAGTCTAGCTCTTGGTAGGTCTGTAGTGGAGGGAGAACATTATTCTGTTTATGTAAATTCAAGTCTCGAGAAATTATATTACATTTTCATATGTCTCCCCCACAAATCATTTAGTTATTTATTCCTTAGGGACATTAATGGTTCAGCAAGACCTACTGCTCTAGGAAGCAAGGGAAGAAAAAATTTGAGATGGAAGAACGACATGAGGTGGGCACTGCTGAGTGCTTTTCATTTGTTAAGATGTTGGAGTAGCTTCTGCATGGGGAGAATCCGGCTGAAAATGAAGTCATAGCGGTGAGAAAAGCCTGGATTCATTGCTCTGAGTATTTGGAAATGGTAGCTAAAGTTGTGTCATACTTGGATCTGGGTATAAGAGAGAAACTTGGATAGATGCTTTAAATATAGTTTATATTTACATACTATTCTTAAATATAGCTTGGATTGCACTGGCAGGGGATTCTGACCCTACTAGTTAAGCAGGGTCAACTCTTAGACTAAAGAAAGTGGGGCTAAAGGTTGTGCTGTCAGTAAGCAAGCCCAAACATCATTCCTTTTTACTCATGGTTTGCTGAACATCCTTGAATAAATTATTTGGTAAGTTAGCTGCCTTATTTCATCTTTGAATTAGTAATAGTATGCCTGATGGTATTACTGCTCACCAAGTATTCCACTTTTCTTGTAGTACCTTTTCTGCAGGACAGGCATACATTTCCACCTTGTTAAACTTATAAGTGGCCATATGATTTGCTTTAGTCAATGAAATATGAGCCAAAGTAATATATAACTCCTGAATGAAAACCTTAAGAGCCAGCAATATTTTATTTCTTTTTTCCTCTGCTGCAATAGCCAGCAATGTTCCAGCTGCGGTTCCAGAGCAAAGACAAGTTGGAACAACGCTGCAGCAGACCTGCAGGAGATACGTAGTGAATTCAATATATATTTGAGATTTTTTTTGCGTTGTCATGGCAGTAGAATCTAGTTCAATCTGGTTGATAAATTAATAATGGTAATAACGCCAGCAGTAAGAATATTGCCATCTGGGGTGCATATACTAAATGCTAAGCCTTGCGCTAAGCATTTTACATGTTCTATCTCATTTAATTTGGTAACAACCTTATGAAGCAGATATATTTCCCCAATTTACAGATGAGGAAGTTGAAACCCAAATAGATTGGGAAGTTTCTTGAGGTCACATCAGTAGTGTGTGTGGTCAGGATTAGAGCTGACCTTTGTCTTCACTGATTCACTTAATTATGTATCCCAATCACTTTTGTTCTTCTCATACAAGGGCCAAGACTTCAGAATCTCAGGTCCTTCAGGTATGCATCCTGCAGGAGTCAAACTTACAAAAGCAAAGCATGGTCTTCCATAATCTGGGGAACAAAATGAAAAAATGTAGCTAATGTGTTGCTTACAACTTATGAAAAACTATTATTTATCATATAAGAGAAGACTAGACCCATGTACATATGATTTCTTTATATATTATAAAGCAATGCCCTATACCTAAAAACATAACCCAATTGTATTACACTACTGACTTGATAGTACATTGGAAGTTATGTAAAGAGTTCAAATATTTATCACCAACAAAATGCCATTGTACAAGCAAATTTTTGAGGAATATGTAATATATATACACACATGTATATGTGTATATATATATCATATATATATTTACAAAAATTAGATGTTTTTATATACGTTGTGTAAACACATTTATGTATATATATACTACATATTCATAATACATGAGGTATATAAATGTATAAAATCTACTTTAGAAATAATGATCTGGATGATTTATTTTGAACCTATATCTATATTCTAAAATCTAGATATTAGATAATTATAGGACAAAAATAATCTTGGTGCGAGTATGTCCCATTACACACAGTAGGATACACCAAACAACCAAAACCAAACTATATTAATAATGATATAATAAAAGCAGAGTAATTTATAATGAAAAAACAAGAATAGCAGCAATTTAGAAACTTTAACCTACCAACCCAAGATAACATCGATAATATACTGACAGCAAAGGATCCTTCCTGAAACTTGTGAGAACTCCAGTTGTGCGTGTGCAAGCTTGTGATGGAGCTTGCAATGTCAAGTGTTGTGTGGAAGCCAGAATTGTCGCCAGAGCAATGAATTAGCATTCTCAGTAAACTCATAATGTGCTAACTCACATTTCTGAAGACCAAATTTAGTGACCCCGAGTTACCCACATAACAGTAAGCAGTCTTTATGTCAATGAATTAAATCAGTATCAGTTTTCATTCATTGACAATCAATGGGTCTAATTGGTTATAGTTGAAGTCACTGTTCTAGAAGTCTGAACTAGATTGCCCAACTTTTTCTACTTAGACTCCTATTTAGAGAGATCTTCTGGCAAATAGCTCCATATTTGAGGGCCTGGGTACTGAGCATCTGCTTCCTATACATTTTCGAAAAGTTCTTTGTGGATCTATTGATCACCTCTGAGAATGCATTTCATTTGCTAGGTGCCTTAGTACTGAGAAGGAAGTGCCTTGTGTCAAAGGCTTGTGTGATTTGCCCTGACCCAATGGTTAGTGTCACATTTCCTAAGGCTAGGAGAATGCCAGCCCATTTGTGGACCAGTAAAGCAGTGTGACCAACCTGATTTATAGATACAGTGCTAGGAGAGGAAAGAGAGCTTCAGATTCAGGTGGAGAAATGTTTTTGGGATCACTAGCTGAGGCAGCCTGCCTAAAAACCTTTGTGTGGCTTTTCTCCAGGATCCTGTCTAGACCACTATCCAGATAATTTTGCTGGCTTCTCTATACCCTCATCTCCAACACTTGCACCCCCACCTCTCTATTATCCTCAAACAGAGATGGAGGGTGATTAATGGTTTGATACCTGTCCTAGTGAACATCAAACAACTGAAGACTTTTTTTAGTTTCAAGTTTGATCATTCTCATTTAAAATAATCTTCTGGTGTACCTGTCTGTGTATTTCCTCAGCATATATATATTAACACTTAATACACCCTGTGTTATGGGTTGAATTATGTTCTCCAAGAAAAATTTATTAAAGTCCTAACTTGCCAGTACCTCAGAATGTGATCTTATTTTGAGATAGGGTGTTTACCAAGATATCAGTTTAAGATGAGGTCATCACTTTGGGCTCTAATTCAAAGTGATTGATATCCTTATACAAAAGGAAAATTTGAACATGGAGACCAACATGCACAGAGGGAAGACTATTAAAGATACAGGGAGTATGCCATCTATAAGTCAAGGAGAGCCTGAGGCTACAAGAAGCCAGGAGAAAGACATGAAACAGAATCTCCCTTAGAACCATAAGAAGAAATCAACCCGGACAATACCTTGACTTCCAACTTTTAGCCTCCAGAACTGTGAGACAATACATTTCTGTTGTTTAAACAACCCAGTTACATTAGCCTCAGGAAACTAATATGCCATGTAACTTTGCCAATGGTATTAACTCATTAAAATTTAATTTTGTTTAATAGGTGCCTGTACATGAATACAGACAGAAGTGGTGATGATAGTAAAGGCTTAATCTGTTTCTCGCTCTGCAAACTCTCCAAAGCTCCTCCTCCTCACTGGGACCCACACTCCATTTATCCTACTACCCTTTCTGCATCTTTCAATATCCTCAAAGTCTTCAGCTCAGCCTCTACCAGCTTATACTCCGTGGGCCATCATTATAATAATTTCTCATATTCCATCAACTACCTCACCCTCTCTTTCTTCATTATTCTCTTCTGGAAAACCTAAACCTTGATTAAATTACACTCTCTGCCTGCACCTGTACAGTTAAATGTGGCTGAAGAAAACACACCTGACGAACAATAGCACTTTAATTAATAGCCACTGAACTACCTGGTTTAGTCATTTCCTCTCTTTACAAATGAGTATTTTAGTTCTCACTCCTCAAATTCTAGTATTCCCTCCTCTCCTCTTCCACTCTTCACTCTCAACTAATGACATTGCTTCCTGCTTCACAAAGAAGCAATCAAAAGAAGATGTCTATGTGCTTCAACCTGCACATCTACCCGAGTCTGTGCTGTCGCCCTCACTGGCCTCCTTCTAGTGTTGATGGGCTGTCCATGTATCTAACCAGCCTCTCCTTTGTGCTAGACCTCGACTATTCTCCCTACTCAAGAGTTGACTCTGCCATTGCCTCTTTTCCTGCATCATCAGTGTTTCCTGTTCATCCACCGGGTATTCCCCATCAGCCTACCAACATGCTATGAGTTTTTACATTTTTTAAAAAAGAATTTCTCCTGACATATATTTCTTCCAGCTGCCACTCAATTTCTCAGATCTTCTTTACAGAAAAACTAGTTGAACAGTGTCTTCATGTATTTCTCCACTTTGTCTCTTTTCAGTTTCATTGAAGTCACTTCAGTTAGTCTTTTGCCCCCAACAGTCTATCAACACTGATTCTGTGAAGATCCCACCAATGATCTCCAAACAGTTAAATCTGTTGGTCAATTCTCAGTCCTCATCTTTCTTATCAGAAGTACTTGAAACAATGATTACTTCCTCTTCATTGAAATATTTTTCCCCTTTGGCTCCTTATTTGTATGACTCCTTATTTACCTGTTTGTCCTCTTATCTTAAGAGCCACTCTTCTATATTATTTGATACTTTTTTAAAACCTTTTTGGCATGTCCCAGAATTCAGCCTTTAAAATTCTTATCTTTTTTTTTTATCTACTTTCAATCTCCAAGTGATATCATTCCATCTCAGGGTTCAAAATATTTAAATGCTGATCATCTCTAGTTTATTTTTCAGTTTTTACCTCACTTCTAAATGCCAGATTGAGGTGCCCACTAGACATTTCCACTCAGATGTTTAATAAGTTCTCAAGTTTACCAAAGAAAAAAACTAAACTCCAGATCTCATGTTGCCCCAGTAATTTTTTTTCTTCCAGGAATAGTCTCTTCATAGTACATAGCAATTCCTCCATCAGTTGCGCAGACTCAAAACAGACATTAACTTATAACTTATATTTCTTACTTAATCTATCAGAAATGAAGGAAATTAACTTCCTTCAAAATGCATTTAATACTTATTGACCTCTCCCACCTTTACCACTCACTCTTTTGTCTATCTTCTCATACTTGGTTTTTCCAATAGGCTCCAAATTGGTTTCCATGCTTTTTCCCTTGATACCCTGTAGTTTTACCCAAGTAGCCATGATGATGGACTGATTTTACTTTTTTTAACAGTTTAATTGAGTTATTGTTCACATACCATATAATTCACTCAGTTAAAGTATATAATTTGGTGGTTTTTAGTATATTTACAGAGTTGTGCAACTGTCAGTACAATAAACTTCATAACATTTGATTGCACCCAGAAGAAACCCTATACCCATTAACAGTCACTTCTTATATCATCCTAACCTCCCCTGCACACACCCACTCCTCATCCCTAGGCAACTGCTAATCTAGTTTCTGTTTCTATAAATTTTCCTATTTTGGACATGTCATATAAACAGAATCATACAGTATATAATCCTTTGTGACTGGCTTCTTTCGGTTAGTATAATGTGTTCAATTTTCATTCATGTTATAACATGCATTGATAGTTCATTTCCTTTTATTTCATTTCTATTATGTAATATATTACATTTTATTAATCTATTCATCAGTTAACAGACATTAGCGTTGTTTCCATTTTTGACTATTTTAAATAATGCTACTATGAACATTTGTGTACAAGTTTTTGCATGGACATGTTTTCATTTCTCTTGGGTATGTAAGTAGGAGTAGGATTGCTGAGGCATATAGTAACTCTGTTTAACCTTTTGAGGAACTTCCAGATTGTTTTCAAAGCAACTACAATATTTTACATTTCTACTAGCAATGAAAGAGGGTTCCAGTTTTTCTAGTCTTGCCAACACTTGCTATTATCTGACTTTTTGTTTACAGCTATTCTAGTGAGCAAGAAGTGATCTCTTCTTAGATAGACTGTTCCTTTAAAAATGTAAGTCTAATCATGTCACCTCCCTGCCCTTCTGAGTGCCTTGATGGCTCATCCCTCATAGTAAAATCTGAAGTCCTTACAACAGCTTTTAAGTTCCTATATAGTTTGCTCTGCACTCTTCTCATCTAACTCTCTTACCTGCCACTTTCTCTTCTGTTTATTCTGCTTAGTTTGGCCAAATAACCTTTGTAGTTACCGCTGAGAACATGTTTCCTCCAGATATCTATTTGGCTTGCTCCGTCACCTCCTTTGGGTCTCTATTCAATAGTAACCTTGTCAGTTAGGTCCTCTGCAAGTGCTCACTAACTCCTCACTCTCCTTAGAGTCATTCCCTTAGACACCAAATCAGCAAATGAAAGTATTTGAAGCCAGGAAGACCTTTCAGGAGGTACCCTAAGCCACCTGAATTCGACAGCCTATGCCTCCTTCTGATGAGTCCAACACTCCCTATGGCCTTGACAGAACTTGATACTTACATTTTTTTAAATGTATTTTTATTGTTATTTTTTGCTCTGGGTTTTCTTGATTCTAAGGGAAAATAAGGTGGAGTGCTGATGGCTATTGGGTAGGCCATTAACATACAACTTATAACATTGTTGGAAGAGAGTTCATGTTGGAAATTTTGTTCTATTTGTTCCCTAGGCCTCCAAAAGATGGTGCCTTGTTACTATCTGGAATAGCAAAAGATGATGGGCATGTGCATGCGTATGTGAATGTGGAGTACTCAGAAGGCAAGGGTTTAATTTCTGCCTTGTTATTAAATTGCTGTGTGACTATGAATAAATCACTTAACCTTTCTGGGAATATATTCCCTATTTGTAAAACAAGACGATTGGACTACATGATTTTTAAGGTCCCCTCTAGCCCTGACATTCTCTATTCTATCATACTTTTCACTTAATTAGATATTAAGTCTGGCTTGATTATTTTAGGCCTTTGGGTCCTGGGAACTGGCAGCTATCAGCAAAATATCTCCAAATGCAGTTCGAATCCAGTGGAGCTTAATATATTTTTGTATTTGGGCTTCAGGAAATCAAGCTTTGAGTTGGCAATATGGGGAATTCAGTTACTATTTTTGACAAGTGGTTGATTTTATTAAATGATACATTACATCTGGCAGCATTACTGATGAATCAGAGAACAAGGACAGAGTTAAGAATTTCAAAATAGTTGAAGGGCTTTAAGAACCATAGGGTTTGTTTTCCAAAATTCTTATTATGTAGAAGGAGCTACCTAAAGACAGGGAGGTGGTATGAGCAGAGAAGTGTTAAGGGGAGAGCTTTGAATGGATAGAGCTCACACAGGCTAGGCAAATGGACTGTTACTCCTGCTCTTACTAGATCGATTCATTTCTTACTAGAGTGTTTTTCTTGGGAGGGGTGGAAATTGATGTTTTTGAAATTGTAATGATAGGAAATGTTGGGATAGTTGTTTTCTATGTTGCTTGTGGAAATGAAAGACATCATTTCTATAAAACAAAAAGCCTATTAAGAACTAATAAAAATCAGAACGAATTTGCACTTATGTGATGATGCCTTCTAAAGTTGGCTTTCTCTGTGATAGCTTCACCCTGTGTGATTATATGACAAGCCCTAGTGCCACCTCTATCGAAGAGTTCCTTGGTGGTGCCAGGTTAGGAATAGATGGGGCTGGAGTCTAAGCTTATGAATGGAATCCCTGTCTCTGGCCTACCAAGAGGCAGAGGAGATGAAGGGTCTTGGAGAAAGTGGGGCCATAGTCTGGATCTTCTGTCTCAGCAGATGAGTGTCCCCAGCTGACGTCATACACTTCTAGGACATCTATACATCAGAGTCACTGAGGCTACTTTGGCTAGTGATTCTCTATACATGGCTCTGAGCATGCAATCACAGCCTGTGGATGCAAGAAGGACCTCTTAGTCCATAGTTGCTATGTAGGTTTCATGTTGAGTATCATCATTAATTGGTTAGCTGTGGTTTCTGGAAGTACTTTGTTGAGAAAAATTCTAAGTTTCTTATCTAGATTCAGAGAAAAGAATACATTCATGGATTAGTAATGCCTCCATGGGTGAGAAATGTGAACAAATATGTGCAAGCTTTTTATTTGCCTGATTTTAGAGAGAAAGTTGAGGCTACAAGAGGAGAAGTGACCTGCCCAAGGTCACACAGCTAGCTAGACAGCTGGGAATAAACCCAGGTCTCCTTTCTCTGATGCCCAAAGTAATTACATCTTGCCCTGCTGGAAACTACTTTTACAAAGGCCTCTGTTCCATAGGATACTCACAAAATGTATAGGAAACATGAAGCTGGAAGTGACTGGTGTGTGACAACACACAAACACACCGCTTTGAACCATATCATAAATTTTGCGTTTGATCTTGTTTCAGCAGGGACCAAAATTGCACATATCCGCTTTTGTCTGTGAAAACTGTAATACTTCGGAGGCCATGAAAACATTACTGTTTGAGCAATTAAACTTTTTAAAGAAAATTTCATTATTTTAGAGAGATACATTAAGCATTTACATTTCTTTCAAATTTTTTACCCTCATAACTTATGATTTGGGACCTTTATCCTTTGGAATTCTCAGTATCTGCTTTTCTCCTAAAAGTGAAGTGGCCAACCTAGCCATATTGAAGGTTTTCATTTTATTACAAGGATTTGGGTCCAATGGGCCCTCTAGTGGATATTGATTTCTGGTTGATGTCCCTACCTGCTGGGTGTATAGGCTGCTCTTCAGAAATTGCCTTTGCTGGAAGGGAGCTGCCTTGCCCACAGTGTGTTCTTTTTCTGAGGGTCGTCTGCGCTCAGAGAGTATCTGTGTAGCAGTCCAAAAGCAATTTTAAAGGGTGCTGCCAGCTACAGTTCTCCCCATGGGATCTTCTGGGGCACCTATTGCAAGTGCATCAGTTGAACTTTTTCTTCCTATGCTCAGTCCAGCTTCCCTAACCTTTTTAGAGTCATTGTTCCTGAGAGCAGATCCCAATCCTGTATGCAAATCTCTGTCACAGAATCCATGTTACAGTGAGTATGACCCAAGACAGATTCTGAATATTGAGGATGCTGAACTGCAGGATGGAATATAAAGCTGGAGAGAATTTACTGAAATGAAAACACTCTCCTGGACACAGGATTTAATACACTGGCAAGCACTCCAGGAGACAGTTCTAGGATGGCTTTTGAAACCTTGGAGAATGCAATGGCCCACACCAAACGAAGTAAAAAATGTCAGAATTACTCAGGCAGGTGGTAGAGGAAGTGATCAAGAAGTGGGTCTTCTAGAATGCATATACTACGTAACACCAGAAAACCTATTAGCTGACTATTTTCCATTGTAGGCTCAGCGATAAGGAATAGGCTTGTGAGTTGAGTGCTGGCATTGCTGAGAAGTCCAGTGTTGTCACTCCTCTGTAGCTAGAAATGACAGTAAGAGATGCTGTCACAGAACTGGGATCCTTAGTAATAGAAATGGTAGTATTCTCAAATAATAGAAGTCAAATGGTGACACTTAATACCTGAGCAAGGCAGGTGCAGTTACTATAATGAGTAGCAAGGTCAGAGTGGCTGCTGGGGACCTGACTTGCAGAGAGCTTTGGAAACATTTAATAGAATATGGTGTTCTTCAGGGACAAAATAGATAGAAAGCCAGCAGGATGTTACTTAATTTATACAATGAAAATAAACGAAGGATAGATGGTCAGGAAGCTGAAGGCAGCTGTCACGTTAAAAAAAGTTATGATTGTTTAACTGTATTTTGGACTTGAGCTGGTGCTTGGACCTGAAGCCCACTATCTAAAGGAGCTGTCTGGTCTTCCAGAGGAAGATGCTTTTGACGTCATAGCAAGTGAGGACAGAATTAATTCCCTCAGTTCTTTGTGGTATTCTGAAATTTTGAAAAATGTTGCCCAGGAATTTTGAAAAATCTTGGATGGAGGGCTGGAATTGACATTGATACCCAGGGACACAAAGCATCATCTGGTCTCATTAGATTGAGAGAATTAGGGGACAGGTAATAAATGGAATCCTCTTTCTGTTTGGACCATAGTGAGTCTACTGGTTCCATTTAGTGATCATTTCCTTGAACCTCGAATATATAATTGGAATGGATATACCTGATGGTAGGCAGAACCATCACATTGGTTTCCTGCTCTGTGAGGTAAAAGCTATCTTAGAGCAGAAGTTTGAGAGAAAGGCTCTGAAACTGCTTCCCTCCAAAATAATAAATCAAAACTAATACTGCATGCTGAAAGAATGGCAGAGATTAGCACTTTGCTTAAAAATCTAAAGGGTACCTGGTTAATGGTCCCCATCATTTCCCCACCTATTTTACTAGTCTGATAAAACTGGATAAATTCTGGTAGTTGATAGTAGACCCCCATCTCAGGCAAGTAGTAGCCCTTACTGCGGTTGCAATTCTGGTTGTGAAGTCATTGCTAGAACAGGTTAACATGACCTCAGATGTGTAGACTAGTGTGTGGTCATTGATCCGATTAATGCATTTTTTTCCATCCTCATCAATAAGAAAGATCAGAAACCATTTAAATTTATGTTGAATGGAGATTTTGCCCCAGGGCTTTGATATTTCTCCTTGTCACTGTCATATTGTCTGAAAAAATCTGGACCATCTGGACATGTTGGAGAACATCACATTGGTCCTTTATATTGATGACATCACATTTATTGGATCAAATGAACAAGGAGTTGCAAGTAAGTGGAAGTTTTGGTAAGATATATGTGTTCCAGAAAGTAGGAGGTACACTTTATGAAGATAAATCACTACACTGGTGAAATTTTTAGAGGTCAGATTGTCTGGGTCATGCCATGACAGCACCTCCAAAGAAAAGGAAAAATGATTTCATCTCTCCTCTCTAAACAGAAAAAAAGAACAGTGTTTGGTAGGCATTTTTACATCTTAGGGCATTATATTCCACACTTGGGAATACTGCTTCAGTGTATTTACTATGTGACATGAAATTCAGCCAGCTTTGAGTGGGCCAAGAGCAGAATAGGGCTCTGTAGCAGATCCAGGATACAGTGCAAGCAACCCTGCCAACTGAACCATAAGATCAGGCAAATCCTATAATAATATGTCTGTGTGGTGCTAAAAGACTCCATGTAGAATTTATGGAAAGCCCTATTAACATCACAACATAGACCGCTCAGTTTCTAGAGTAAGGCTATCCCATTTGTAGTAAAGAACTATACAGCATTCAAAAAGTGGCTCTTAGCATGCTTCTTGTCCTTGGAAGGACAGAACATCTGACCTCGTACCATCAAGTGGCCATGTGGCCAGAGTTGCCCATCATAAATTGGGTTTTTTTTCAGATCCACCAAGGTTGAGTGGACCCATTAGTAATCCATCATCATCATCATCATCATCATCATCATCATCGTCATCGTCGTCGTCATCATTGTCATCATAATCATTGTCATTGTCATCATCAACTGGCATTGGGAATAAGCAAGGTCAGAAAGCATAAGTAAGCTGCACAAGCAAGTGGCCAGACCCCTGTGTCTTCCTCACTTTTTTTCCCAATCCCTCTGCCTCAGAACACACATATGGCCATGTGGAGGGTTCCTTATTACCAGCTGTCAGGAGTGGGAAGGTCAGAGCTTAGTCGACAAGTGGGGCATCTCAGTATGTAAGTGGAAGCCAAGAGTGGACTGCTGTTGCATTGCAGTCCTACTTAGTGAAAGACAGCAGTCAGGGGAGATGCTCTTAATACACCAGGGTTGCCCCTTTGTATGAAAAGGTAAGAGGTTCAAGGTAAGAATATGCATAGAAAAAATACATATAGACCCAGAGTCAGTGACAAATGGTTGGGTTGGTTGGATGGGAGCCTGGAATGAGCAAAATTAAAAGACAGAGGAAGAGATATGGGTAAGAAGTGTGTAGGTGGACTTATGGAAGTAGGTATCAGGTGTGAGGATCTTTGTATGGCATGTTAACCCCACTTGAGAACATCTACCCCCAAACCAGCACTAGCAACCAACTATCTTTTTACTAAGGAATCTTGGGTTTTGGCTTATCATTTGGGTGTCAGCTCATTTGCTTCAGAGAGAACATTCTGAACCACCTTAACTAAGGACTTTTATCCTCTATTCCATTATATCACCTTGTTTTATTTTCTTCATTATTCTCATATTAAATAGTACTATTTGTTGTACAGTGTGTGTCTTTGACTAGTCTCTAATTAATGAAGAAGGACATCTTAGTCTTACTCATCACTTTACTTCCTATGCTGGGAACAATTGCAGACACAGAGTATGCTCTCAGTGTATATTTGTTAGACAAAGGAATAGGGTTCAGTAAGGTTAAGTAACTTGTCCAAGGCCACAGAGCTAATATGTGACAGCTGGGGTTTGAACCCAGACTCCAGAGTGCTAGCTTCGTGACCTTGGCCAAAATACTTAACATCTGTTTTTGTGCCTTGTTTTTTTCACTTGTATCTGGGAATAATAATAGTATCTACTTCTCAGTTATTGCAAGGAGAAATGGAGTAAGTATAAACAAATATTTAGAATAGTTCCTGATACATTTTGGCAAGGTAGAAGTGTTCACTAGTATTAAGCAATGGCATGGGATTTCACCTTGGGTCTGACTAGGTCTTAAGATTTGGTGGAGACTCCAAGTGGTATTTTTGAGGGCCGTCGGAACTCACAGGAGAGGAACAGTGACGGATAAAGGAAAGGGTGAGTATCTGATGTAAAGTTAGCTTCATAATCTCACCAGTCCTTGTGTATTGAGTGCCTAATGTATACAAAGCACAGTGGTGGGTGCTATGAAAACTTCAAAAAACAAAACTATAAGATAGTCTCTGACTTCAACCAGATCTTGCCCTAGGACGCAGTGTTTTAAATGCTGACAGCCACATCATCTAGGCCCAGGTTTGTGCGGAGTGCTAAAGCAAGAAGTGCTCTTCTCCAGGACTGAGGGTAGCCATAGACCTGTGACAGCTGCTGCCCTTCCACACTAATGACACATGTCCCCAATCCAGATATATATGGGGACATCTATAGAAATCCCAAAAAGTCTCCTTGGATGTTGACTGCAACTGCATATTGATTGTGTCCCTGATTTTGTCCTCTTTGCCTGAGAAGTAACTGAGGGCAGCCTCCCTGTGACCCTTGACCTGACCCACTTTGGGCTTGATTTCTGGGCTTCTGACTGCCATAGACCTTGAGCTCTGGCTTGGTGGAATTTATAGGCCAACACTATTTGAGTTTACACCACTGGCCGCTGAAAGCACATGACCTCATGTTTTATTCCCAACACTGAAAACTTTGTCCCAAACTCCTCTTGGGTGAATTGTATTGAATTTTGCCTAGTAGTTTGTGCCAGCATTGTCTGCCGAATATTTCAGTGAGTACTGAGCTTATATTTACTGCATGATTTCACTGTAAGTTTTCCTGTTTGGGTTGAACTCCAAAAATCAAGGCAAATGACAAGGCTTGTTATGCCTTATCTTGTAGGTACATTACAGACACAATGTGTCGCTGCAGACACAATGCATTTTGCATATCTGACAAAGGGGGATGATTTCACGGAGTATGCTGTGCTAATATGAGGACTTTGGTCTTTCCAAATGTGCACACGTGGAAACGTTCTCATCTAGCAGTTTATTTTGCTTCTCTTTTCCCCCTGATATATTATCAGCGTTTCCTTTTCTCATGGTCTCAGGAAAGGGTATATGTTTTTTTAATTGTGTGTGTATATAATGCCCATTAGTACTAATGGGATGTATTCTTTCATCAGGACATAATCGCCAATAGCATGCAAATCAGCACATTCCTATTACTCCGTTTGCTGAAGGCTCCATTCTTGGGCAACATATGGTCTCTAGTCACCTCCTCACTCTGCTCTGAAAAATGTCCATTACAAATCTGAATCATCAAATTTTTTACCTTCTGCTTAAGAAATGAATTAGGCAATAAAAATTGAGATGGCAAGCATTTTTAGTTTGAAAAAAGCGTCTTCTCCTTGCTGCCAAGATCCAGTTGCATTTTTACATTAAAAAAAAAATGTTTTTTACGTCACCAATTAGCGCCTCAAAGTGATTTTTGCGTCTGGCGTGCATGGAGTGTGAACTATAAAAATTCTAGTTTCAAAGCTTCTTTTGCTCTGTTCTGTGGGAAAAAAATTTCTTTTAACAAGAAATTGCTTAGGCAGAGGGATAATAATTTGAAGCATCATAAACAACAACATTTATGCAGACAGTCAAAGTAATTTTAGAACGTGTGTAGGTCTGATAAGTTAGTCTGATGAATAGTCAAAAAGAAGTTAATATTGAAAGAGCACCTACTATATGTGAGGCATCATAGATGCCTTAGACTATTTAGTTTTCTTAATAGACAAGGTAACCGAAGTAACTTGTCCAAGTTCATTTGTTTATTTGACCAAAAAATTATTTAATGAGCACAAGTTTGTTCTGACTTTGTGTCAGATACTTGATCCTTGATGTAATGGGCCTTGCTAATTGGAAGAATAGATAAAATATAATTAAACCAAGAAATAAATCAATGAACAAAAGGTGATAAGTTTTTGGAATAAATAGGGTGTTAAGATAGACAATAATTAGAGGTTCAGGGTGGAACTTCCTTGGCTTTGGGTGCCACAATGTAAGTAGGAACTGGGGACTTGATTCAAACCCAATTTAGTCTGGCCCCAAAGCTATTTATTTCATTATACTTGTGTCAACTGACTAACTCCATTCTGATTTGATCACAGCTATGATGGCTAACATTTTGCGAGTTTCTATAATTTGCCACACCCTATTCAATTGTATGTGTTTCTTCAGCTATTTTATAAATTAGAAATGATTTTTCCCCATTTTGCAGATGAGAAACCTGAGACTTAAGAAAAGTTTGTGACTGACCCCAAATGACATAATACCTTTTTCTCTTTGGCCCATATTCTTGAGAGCTAGATTTTATAACCAATTTTTTTTCTAAGAGCCCAAGAGATTGTGTTATCTTTGGGAATAGAGGCTTAGGCGATGTGGACTGGCTGATGGGACATTCTGTCTCTATCTCTAAAAAAGAACAAAAGGAAGGAAGGAAGGAAGGAAGGAAGGAAGGAAGGAAGGAAGGAAGGAAGGAAGGAAGGAAAAATCCATTCCTGAACCCTAGGAGTCAAGAATAACATAGATTTTGAATGAAGCTTTACTTTTTTTAGAAATATCATGTTTTGTAGATTGAAAAAGTGATATGTGCTTATTATAGGCAATTTAGAAAACAAAAGAGAGAAATGAAAAAATAAGAATAAAAATAAGTTATAGTTTCATCACCCAGAAAGGACAGTATCTTTCAATGTATAATAACAAAGATGACTTATACAGCACTTACAATGTGCCAGGTATAATTCCACACACTTTACAAATATTAACTAACTTAATTATCACAGCAACCCTACAGTGAAAGTACTATTATTATGCCAATATTATAGATAAGGAAAGTGAGATAATAAATGGTTTAGTAATACTCCTAAGACCACAGAATCAAGCCTCCACAGGCATCCTGGTTCTGAAGTCCATGCTCCTTACCATCTTGCTATCCCACATCTATGTAAAAAGAGATGTATATATTCTTTTAGAAACCTGGGTCATATTTTACATATAATTTTAGATTTGGCTTTTTTAGTTAACATTATTTCATGTACATTTTTTTATGTCCTTATATGTTCTTTAAAATATTTTTTAATGGCTGTATGGATACACTTAGCTTTTTAAAAAAATAATTATAAAAAGTTATGCAATGAATGTCCATGTACATAAACCTTTGATGAAATTTTTGATTATTTTTTCAAGACAGTTTCCCAGGAGAGGTTGCCTTGAACAGAATTTTTGATATTTCTTCAAATCTGTGGTGGGAAAAAAAAAGTTCAGATGTGGGGTGTAGGTTTCAATAGCACATAAACTCAGAAAAATTAAGAGATCTGTGTGGGCTGAGTAAAAAAGCAATCTGGGAAGACTTCCTTAAGGAGGTGGGTGGAGTATAAGCTAACTTTGAATAATGAAAACACAAGCATGCCTAGAGGGGAGAGAGAGCATGAAGAGCTTTTAGTTGATGCAGGAAAATTTTGGAAGAGGAGCTTCAAAGAGACAGAGAGTAGGTTATGAAAGGCAGGGCCTTGATATCACGTTAAAGAAGACAGATTTTCTCTATAGGGAACAGGGAGCTGCTGAAGTTTTTGAGCTTAAAAAAAGATGTGGTTATATTTGCATTCTTGATATCACTGTGAGGTCTGCAAGTAGATGGGAGAGAAGGAAGTGAGGACAGAGGAGGATCCATTTGGTAGGATGTTTGAGGGGCTCAGAAGGGTCCCTTGGCATAGTCCTTTTCCAGTGTCTTTGCCTAAAGCAGGGCCGATGGCCCTCCTTGTCATATTGCATGCCTCACCAAAAAAAGTCTAGACTGAATATTTATAAAATACTGACCTGGAAAAAGAAATGCTGCAGATACAACACAAACACTTCCTCAATGTTGTTGAGAGTTAACATCCATGAGAAATAACGAGGCAATATACTTCCTCAAACAGATTCAGTTCACCATTGCTGGGGCCTCAAGGAAGAGGAGGACAGTTAGAGGGGTGTCTTCCTTTGTCAGCACTGGCCATTCCTTGCCAACCAGACAGGTCACTCAGTACTTTTTTCCAGGCAATTATTTTCGGGATGACTGGAGATTTCGATCAACCAATCAAGCTTTTATAGGAACCACTTTCCTTGATTATGTCACTGATCTTTAACTCAGGGAGAGATTTTCCTCAACATGGCTTGACAGCCTCAAGTTTTCAATTAATTTCTCTCTCACCATCTCCTGAATCTATCTCGCTTTTGCTTTTAGTTGGGGAGCTGTAAGGTTCATAGGCTCACACGAACTTCCTGTGTGAGCTGTGTGCATGTGTGTGCGTGTGTGCATGTTTTAAAGGCGTCAGAAGACTCTTTCTGGCCTTCTTTCAATGAAGAATGTTCTGATCAAGAGCTGAGACTTGTGAGGAGGAAGCTGACTGAACAGGGAGAACTGAAAAGACAACTTACTGTAGGTAGTAGAGGTTTCTGATCTCCAGGGTGGGCTGGATTCTAGACTAGCCCCAGGGGTTTGCAGACTGAGGCAGGATCAGTGTTTCCAAATACAGGAGACATATTGCTGCTTCAAAATACACTGATGAATATTTTAAATTTTAATGGATACATATCTATTTCAGTGCAGTTTATTCCATGGAAATGATTATCTTTCTTTTAAAATAAAGTTATTTGCATAATATATAAGTGACTTAAATAAAAATGTTAGGTAAATATTAGGAGACATTGGGATAAATCTTAGAATCAGAAAGACATGGTTAAAGTTCAAACTCTGCCTCTTACTAAATGCATGCATGTGGGGAAATTACTTAACAGCTCTGTGCCTTAGTTTTTCATCTGTAAAATGGGTATGTAAAACCTACCTTTCAGCATTATTGTAGGGTTTAGCAGTTTCTTTGTTCATTCACATATTCATTCAATCGTTAAATATTTATTGAGCATCTGCTATGTACTACACACTGTTTGGGCACAGGAAATACAGCAGTGAACCTAACTGAATCCCTACCCTCATGGAGCTTCCATGCTAATGGGCATGAGGAGAGACAGACAGTAAATGCATAGACTGGTATATAAGCAACTGTCAAGTTCTAAGGAAAATATAGCAGAGTAAGGAAGATGTTAGAGCAAAGCCTCTGAGATAGGAATCTGTTAGATGTGTTTGAGGAAAAGGAAGGTGGAAGTGGATAGAGTCAGAGGGAGAAAGGAAGAGACAAGGTGGAACAGTCAGGTGCCAGGGCAAAGAGCCCCTTGTAAGGTAGGATAGAGACCGGCATTTATTTTAACTGTGATGGGAACAGGAGTGATTAATACATTTATCTATTCGTAATGACAAATCAAGTTAATACTTGAGCAGCTACTTACCCATTGCCCATCATGTGCAGAGTACTACATTAGTCTCCCAGGGTTTGAGAATACCAAAGTAAGCCAGCCAGAAGAGCCACATTCTTGTTGGAGAAACAGTAGTCTAATCAGTTATTATCTAACATTCATCAAGTACTTGCTGTGTATCAGGCCTAGTTTCACATGTTTTTCTTTAATGACGTAGCTCCTGTAGTCCTTAGTAACAAAAGTATAAAACCAATTCTTATCCCCAATTGGCCGATGAGGAAGCTGGGGCTCAGATATACTTATCACTATAGATATCACCATTCTCACCTTTCAGGGAAAGGAGAGTGAAATAGGTGTGCTCTTGTTGAGATTCAAAGCACAATGGCAGTGCAGAGTAAATGCTACCCCAAAGAGAGATGATGCAGCCATGGGATGGTGGGTGCTCTTGAGTGAGGCTGTCCCCTGCTCTCTGTGATGCCAGCCACACTGCCTCTCTTTTCTATGAATCTGTTTCCTTATTCATGAAAAAGGATCAGTAGGGGTATCCACCCCATAGAACAGCCATGAAGATAAAATGAGACAGTTCACAGTAATGCTTTTGCACAGAGTCTGGCACATGAGTGTCTCTCAAGTCTTAACCATATACTCACAAGGGACTGGGGAAATGCTTCACAAACAGGCCACCATGGAACATAGGAAGCAAATAAAAATAAGGTAATTTCAGGTTGTTAGGGAATATCTCAGTAATAGAGTGTTGAAAGTTCATGGTATGGCTGGATGGTGGGTGAGGGTGTAGTGGACAATTCTATGAATTCTATTAATCTGTGACATTGAGGAGACCTTGACTTCCATCCTAAGCAAAGTGGGTTTTTGTGTGTGAGTGTGTGTGAGAGTGTGAGTGTGTGTGTGTGTGTTTAATAGGCCACAGGGAAGCTTTGATCCTTTGAGCACTGGGGAGCTTGTGATCTGACCTGTGCTTTCATACATATGCCCAGCAGCAGCATGAGGCGGTGACTGCGTGGTCTAGGTGATAAATTCTGAAAGTCTGACCCGGTTTGGTAGGGAAAGGGTGGAGAGGGAAAGTGAAGAATGAGACATTTTGAAGGTAGAATCTACAGGGCTTCGAGCCCGATTCACCAACTCTTTGGAGACACACACACACGCGCACACACACACAGCAAAAGAGATCCAGCTTTCCTCCACCTGGCCTCTCTGTCCCTAGTGATCAGTATACTTATAGCTCCTTAGTTTTCCCATCTGTTAAGTGGGAAAAATAAAAGTGGAATCTCATGGCTCCCAATGGGTTGAATCATATGTTACCTTAGCACCAAGAATCCTGTGGAGATGCAGACTGGTTTCATTGCTCCTGCTGATAAAGAACTGTCTTCTTACCAGGATACAGTACAAACAAACTTGCATTTTCTGAGTATCAGAAAGCGATGGTTTGGGTTTGTGCTATTCACTCACTTATGATCTGAGATTACTCTAAAAAGACTTCACAGCTTAGTCTAATTGGGTAATTGGGATGTTTCCAGATGAAATTCGACTTGTATTTTTTAAAAAAAAACGCTTTGAAGAACTGGTTGCCATGGTACTGTTCTGCTGACAAGATCCTTCATTCGCTCCCGCTAAGCAGCAATAATGGGCTTCTGTTTATTCTAAGTTTCAGGTTACCCTACCTGAATATCTTCTGCAAGAAACAAGGTATGAATATGAAGGAACTCGTGAAGTCCTTCCCTCGCTTTCCTTGATCGGGATGTGTGTCTCAGCAGACAAAGAGATTTGTCAATGCAGGGTCTTGTCCTAGGAGAGGCCCACCTGGCATACAGGGACTTCCCAGACCACATCTCCCCCAGGCAGCTGGGAGATGAGGAAGAAACCACTGTACGTTTGCCACAGTATAAACTGGACGGTTGTTTCAGGATATGAGTACTAACTCTCTCATATTTGAGGGCAAATCGGTGTTTGGCAGAGAGAATTATCTTTATTTTAAGAAATAACATGGTTTTATAAATTAATATTTATGTTTTTACAGTATTACTGTTTTAAATTTGAGAAAGCCTTTGTTCTAACTCAATTTTTCAACCTACTAGACAATAATTCTTACCCATCGTCCTTAGACTTCTTGTATCAGAGTGTTTATTAGATGAATGTGAAACATTTTCCCCAGATGCAGTATTTTTGGCTTCATTAAAAGTTTTTCTAGTTCCTCTTCAGCCATGTCAATATTTACCTTGGACAATGTTTTGGGTCCTTTTGTTTATAACTCCAGAATTCTCCAAGACAAACTGATTATTCATGACTCTCTGGCCTGGGTTGCAATTTAAACATACCTTCTGTTGATGTTTTAAGAGTACGGCGACTCCCCCAGACTGTTTCCTCTACTTCTCATAGATGCATGATTTGTGACCTTCCATACTCATCTCCTACCCTGGTTTTTTTTTCCCTCCTTCCAGGTGTCTTCTGAGAACATCTTTCTTGTTGAGCACACTCTTAGAATATTAGTAAGCTAACTTTTTCTCCTTTCCTTTTTAAAATTCCAGCATCCATCTGTCTGCCAAAGATGCTTTTTCCACACTGTGTTGTACCTACATTCTCTGAACACTTCCATTGTCTTGCTAGAGAGCATATTCTTCTGCGTTGCCCACTCCCTCTTGTTGAACTTCTGGCAGCTGATGCAGTGAACATGTGACCGCTGTCTTCATTGTCTAAAGATTTTAGTTTAAACCTGCCAGTAAGTAAAAGGATGCTTTAGTGAGCAAATAGACATCATAAAACTACAGTACATTTTTTCTTGAGAACTACACTTATATTGAGCCAGCCATCTTTCCTTAATTGCTCAGGATTTTAGGAATCTGTGCATTTTTTCAATTCTCCTTTCAGTTGAAGAGGATTTAACATTTACAAAGTATTTCACATTCATTATTACACTTGATTCTTATAACAACTTTGTGAGAGAGACCCAGGGGATTCAAGGGACCTGTTGATCACAAGGTGAGAGTAGGCATAGTTTTTGCCCTCTAGAACATTTGTATTATCAAATTATTTGGTTTTATATGCATCTTTCTGTTTCCTTAAAACATGGTACTATTTCTTGATTGGGGACATTGTGTGTACTATTTCCTTTTCTTGAACTATCCAACTTCTCCCTTTGACTAGCTGAACTCCTACCCATTTTTTAAATGTCAGTTTTGATTTCACTTCCTCTAGAAACTTTCCCTGTCCCCCAAGTCTGGGCTAAGATTCTTCCTTTGTGCTCCCATAACACCCTTAAAAATAGCACTGGAATGATGCTCAAAAATACTTGTTAAATAAACAACTGATGCACATTGTGTCTTCTGGTTTGTGTAGCCTTGGATCTTTGAGTTCAAGGAAAAAATGTCAGAGAAGACTCCAAGAGAGTCCAGAGAATTTTAAATACATCCATATTCATTTGTCATAACACCATTTGAATTTTGGTAGCTGATATGATTTTCTGTTGGTTGTCCAAAACAAATCCTTTCCCCTTCACTTTGCCTTTACTTCCTCACTTTTCCTTTCAAGAACTGTCCCTTTTCCCACTTTTGATTCATGTTTTTCAGTTGGGGATGCCCACATCTTGGGACTAGGAGTAGACCTAATATACATATCCCATCCCCTGGGTGCAGTGACAAGTTTAGGGAGGGTGCTCAACCCATGCTGATAAACCTGGGACTTCTGCTGAAACTCTTAGGTAAGAGAGGGTCTCTTTTTTCTTTAAAGGTTGCAAGCAAAGGATACAAGCATGCATAGAACTTTTGGCTCTTCAAGAACTTGTAGAGAGATTAATGAAGCCATCACAGAACAATCCAAACCAAGAGATGGTGGTAGAATGAAGGCATAATGAAGACATCATTGAATACTTGGATTCAGAAGTACCTGATCCTTTGAAATTCCAAATTCATGAACTGGGAGATTCCCTCTTTGGATGCAACTAGTTTGAGTTGCATTGTAGTCAGTCATCAACTGATAGAGTTCTGCTTAATTTGACAAAAAACAAAGTGTCACGTTATTTTTATTACTAACACTAATGCTTTTCATTCCTTTGTGGATTTGCCTTATGCTTTCACTTCTTCGTATGTTTTGTGTCCATGTAATTTGTCATAGGTGGTTAATCAGGAATCAAGTAAGCAAACATGTTTTTGACTTATATTTCCCAAGTCCAATGCCATACAATAGGCTTGCTGAATGTGCCCCTGTTCACATCCGAGCTGAGAACATGTCCCGAATCCTTCCAGGAATGGCGATATTTTTACATAGATTCATCCACATGCTCACATCTTACCTGTTGGTCTCCTGGGCTAAAATGTGGGAGAGTGAATGCATTGGGGTCTGAGAAAGTGCTCTGTGATCTCAAAGTAATGCTAAGCTCCTGAGCCTATAGGATCAGGGCCTCAGAAATAAATATGAATAAGCTTCATGACCAGATCCAGGCAGACAAGGCCTTTACAGTCTCTTTTTGCCCTCTCCTGCAATTTTTCATGCATCATGTAAAAACCTATTTGACCATTATGGTGTAAACAAAAGGAGAATGTGCTAATTATAAAAAAAGTATTTTTTCCTTAGAATTAATTTTGCTTCTCTTCTTAGAATCTAGAAGGGTTTGTAGGAGGATGTTTTGGATAATTTGGATCTCTAAACCACTTACAGTGATCTGTTCTTGAACTGGCTTTTTCTTTTCTGTTTCCCAACAGTACGTATGGATACGCTAGTCTATAGTATAACCTTAACTGTATTAAAATTTTTTTTGTTTATCATGATGGTGATGTTACACTTTATGAACCTGGTAAAGACATGGAGAAATGACAGGCAAATTGTCACCTGCATATAGTAAACTTTCAACTAACAAAAAGTATAAAACTACCCATTATGTGAATTCCATTTTTGCTATGAACCATATTTATAATTAAGAGGCAAAATCCTCCTCTCTTCATGAGACTGGAGAAGGCAAAGTTTAGGGCTTACTTATATGGGACCTACCGAGACCTTTTTGCTCCCTGTTCTCGTAATATGTGTTCTTTCTTCTTCTCTTTTGTCCTATGATATCCTAAAGATAAGATTTGGATTTAGGCTGATGAGCAGAGAGAAGACCCAGAAGTTCTGAGCCATGACATGTGCTCCAGCTGACACTACCAGAGAGCTCTGCCTAAGTAAGCACTACTGACAATGAGGTATTGTTTATTTTTATCAGGGTTTTACATGCATATGACTTCCCAAGAAATTGTCTACGTATCTAGGTTTCTAGTTCTCTAGGCAAAAATCATCTCCATTGCATCAATGTCTTCTGTTGATGCCTAACAAAACAAAAAGAGAAAAAAGTTCTTTGCTTAGCTCCTAGATAACCTTTAACTTGAAAATTCAATTAAACGGTCTCCTCCAACCACTATAGTTCATTGAAGTTTAACTATACACATTCTTGGAAAGGCCAAACTAGATGAAGCTGACATTTTGAGAGCTGTGTTTGCATTGAAATAGGAATGTATTTGTACTTGCTTGTTTTGATAGCATTTTACTCAGAGAAAGTTTGGGGAGAAGTGTTTGAGGGGAAAAATATCTAGCATTTAGTTTATTATCAGTGAACATTTTCCCCTATTTGTACCCTGTTGCTTGATTTTTAAATGATGGTTAACAAATTATATTTTTGCTTTGGAATTTCATTGCTGCTTTCTCTCTAACTTACCTAGAAGATCTTTGGGTATTGAAGGGTTGCATCCACTGAGATTAGTGTTGACTTCTGCACTGAATGGTTTTTCTTTAACTTTACCCTAGAATTAATGAGCACAACAAACAGCTGTGCCGATAAACCCATTCTGCTTGGTGATACACTCTTGCCAGAGCGACTGGCAGATGGTCTGTCTTGAAGAGGATTGCAGCAGAATGGGGGAAATGCTAATAAGAAGGAGAGTGGTTCCTATTTGTTTGAAGACAGGTTCCTCTATTTTTTGCCTGGTGTTTAAGCATCTTGCCTCATAATTTTCCCCCCACTCTAATTAGATAGGCAGCCTCTCTTTGCCACTTACATATGCTCTACTTTTTTGGTTCTACTTTTTCAATTTCAGCAATCTTATTCCTGACACTGAAAAGTTTGCCCAAACTACTCTTAGGTGAGTGTCTGGGGGTGTTATTCCGTAAGAAGCCTACAGCTTGATTCAATCTCCTGATAAAATTACAACCGACAACAGTAAAGTGAATAAAAGGAGACAAGAAGAGCTAACTGTGTGACAAAGGCAATCCTGTCACAGTAAGTGTTATCCAAACCGATGTTAGCCAGGGTGCAGAGCACATGCCTGTTCTAAGATGTGTGTCATACTGTTTTGTCGTTGATTTTTGTTACTATGCCTTGAATTAAATTACCTGTTTCATATCTTATGTTCCTCCTGGAACATGTTGACTTATATTCTAGGACTTGGAATGTAAGAAACCTATTTGTGAGTGTCTAGAAACAGGTATTTTTCATTTGTTTTAAAATGTCCTTTAAGGAAAGAAAATGAAACCTTTATTTGCCCCTAAAAAATTAATACCTTTTCCCAAATATTTATTAGCAAGTTAACAGCCCTAAAAACAGGTGTAGACATGTCTATGTATATTCAATTATTTCAGCTCAGAGTTTTGTCCTTAAGTTGCTTGGCATCCACTATTTCAAGTTCTTTTATGAACATTATCTATCAATCATTTTTTTTAAGTTGTGGATAGTTTACCCATACTTAATAAAGACTTCCTTTTAATTTTTTCTCAGCATTATTAAGGTATATTTGACAAATAAAATTTTATATATTTAACGTATACAATGAGATGGTTCAATATGTGTACACATTCAGAAATGATTGCCACAATCAAGTTAATTAACACTTCTATCATCTCACATAGTTTCCCTTTTGTGTATGTGATGAGAACACTTAAGATCTATCTCTTAGCAAAATTTAAGTATCTAATGTAGCATTATTAGCTATAGTCACGATGCTGCACTTCAGATCCCCAGAACTCATTCACCTTATAACTGAAAGTTTATAAACTTTGACTAACTTCTCCCCATTTCCACACCACCCTTCACCCCCAGCCCTTGACAACCACCTTTCTACCCTTTGGTTCTGTGAGTTCAACTCTTTTAGAGCGCACATGAGAGATTATTTGTCTTTCCATCTCTTGCTTATTTCAACTGGCATAATGTTCTCCAGGTTCATCTATGATGCCACAAATGGCTCCCAACAAATGTTTTGGAAATCCTGATGCCATAAGAAAAGCACATATTTGCTGGTGGGGCAGTAAGCCTGAAAGGGGATTGTCAGGTTTTTTTTTTTTTTTATACCCCATGGGCACTCGAACTTATGAACCTGAGAGTCCTTTTCGGTTTCAAATTGTTCAAGAATGTGGGAGGTCTTTTATTTATAACTTCCCTTCCAGGTGGAGGACATCTAGCTACTGCCTGAGAGTCTTTCATGACAAGAACTTACTACTTTAACAGAGCATTATTTGGGGTTTCAGTAACTGTGAACATTACCTACCCATCCCCTGTAACTCCAACAGAGCCTCTCTTCTGAAGCAAAAAAGGGCCCATTAAATCCCTCTCCACATGACAGATCTTCAGTGCGGTCATGTCTTCTCTAAGTCATTCTTTCTTGGGCTAAACATCACTAGGGTGTTAACTGCTATCCAGACATTTTATCATCTTGACTATTCTTGACTATAGAAACTCCAACTAGTCAGTATCTGTAAGAGAAAGCAGCACGAAGAATTGACAGTGCCCAGATGACTAGAAGTGTAATAGTTACATGGGAGGTGGCATGGCATCCTAGATGTGGTCTGACCAGTGCAGAGCATGCCAGGGTTAAGGGATCCCTTTTAGGAACTTCTCATGTTCTTGTTTATAGGAGAAACATCTGCCGCTAAATACCAAAGTAATCCAGGCTCTAAGGAAGTGCCTAAGAGTTGACATTTCTGCTTGGATAGCCAAAGAATCACCTAAAATCAAATTTATTCACCATCTAAACCATGATCTCTAAACTGACACCACATTTACTTCCTCCACTTGACTTGGCTATTTCTGAAAGTGGGACCCAAATTCTTCCTCATGTCTCTGACTCTGACTTTTTCTTCTCCATCACCTTTTCCCAAATTATTATTTTTCCTGTTCTTCCTGGCCTCAGTTCCTTCCTCAACTTCAATCCATCTTTTAGCTGATACTGGAAGTGTGCAGAACGTACGGCATTCTTGTAATGCTTTATACAATCAGGTCCTCTTAGGAGTTCACACTGAGGAGAGGGCTACAAAATAACTGGCTTTTTGACAGTGCTAATCTGCATTTTCCTAAAACATATATACAAAAGGGAAAAAGTGCATGTGACAAGAAGAAGGTGGAGAATGAAGTTATCCATCTTCTTAAAGAGCCTAATGTTGAAAGGGCCATGAGAAGAATACATTCTCAAACTGTGTAATCAACTACAAATAGTTAAAACAAAAGTTCCTCCAGCCAGGCTGCACTCAGAGGAGTGGGGCAGAGGTTCTGATTGAGAACTTTGATTTCCCACAGATTGTTTGCGTCTTAAATGAAATTTGGAAAGGTTCCCTGACATCAAAGACTGTTCCTTTTGGCTAATCGATTGAGTATGTTGTGCCTGTCCTCCCCTGAGCCCCCTGCGACTGGGAACATATGTCAGATTCTCCCTTTGCCAGTAATTTGGAGGTTCATGATAATAAAACATCCCTTTTCTAAGTAAAAGAAAGGGTGGTCCTGGGGAATGTTAAGGCAGTGCAGAATTGCAATGATTTATTTCTCCCTGAAAAAATATACAAAGCCTGATCAATCCATATCTGAATATCATCTGCATAATTTGAAAATAACACATTGAAGGGAATAGGCCCAAACTCGGTATCCTGTTCACATTTACATCTGGAACAGCTGCCAGGGCCTCTCGCAGTTGATTTTTTCAGTTCTGCAGGGCGGACTTGAAACCCATGCAGAAAATGAAAGTGAGCAAATTTACCTCTGGCATTCAAAGAAAAGCTTTTGGTCAAAGTGAGTATTTCTGACCATGACTCATTTTCAAAAGAAGCATTGAATTCGCTTTGTCATCTTTGCCTGGATTGGGCTCAATCGGCTCTTTTATGATTTTTAAAATATCCTATATAGTCGAGATGGCATTTATTAGACCTCAGCTATTCAATATTGCATTTCAATATATAAAAGTCACTGTTCAATTGAATATTGAGTTTTCTAAGGAAGTAAACCTACAGAAAAGAAATTTGCAAGAATCTAAAATAAATGAGTTTGAGGAAGATCAAACTGCCCTTTTGGCTGTTTCAAAGATCAAAAGATCTTTCTTTTATAGAAATCAGGAGCAGTTTGAATAGCCTCTCTCCTCTACTGCAAAGCTCTGTTTTATTTTCCCCCCACTATCATTGATGGCTTGGGACTGCACCATAATGGTATGAAAGGCCCCGGGGTGCAGGGAAGATGGTTTCATTCCTGAAAAGCACCCAGGACTTTTCCGTCAGAAATAGCAGATTTTTCCTTTAATTGAGTCGTGAGCGCAACAGAGTGAGAAAATGAAAATCTGTCTTCAGTTCCTTCAGGTGGAGGGGTGGCCTTGAAGAGCACGAGAGGGTCTCCTGGTAATTGTTTTTTAAAGCCTGCCAAGTATCTTTGTCTCTACCTCTCAGGGAGGCTAGACTGACTGTATGTATGGTGGTTATCGTTGCATTCACACTAATTTATGTTCTGCCTTCCCTTAGGAAGTTACCTGATCTCTCTAGGTTTCTGTTGCTTATGTGTAATAAAGTGGAGATAATACTTTGTACTTCATTGACTGAAGCTCCTTTCAACCTCAGGGCCTTTGCTTATGATGTTCCTTCAATTGGCAGGATTCAGGTAAATGGCTTTTCTTTTGGGAAGCATTCTATGAACCCTCAGACCAAGTTATGCCAACTCCCTTTTCCCCCAAAAATGATGTGCTATGGTTTTCCTCTGTAGCACTTGACTCAATTATAATTGAGAACATTCTGCGTGAGTGCTGGTGTCATGCCTGGTTCTCTCTTTAATGGATTAGGAAACCTAGCTTATACATTGGCATCTACAACTAAAACACAACCACAACTGTTGAGTGAATGAAATTAGTGGAGATACAATCTGTCACACAGAAGTGATTGAGAAATGGCAGTGTCTATTATTCCCCTGTATTATGAGCTTCTGGAGGCCAGGGCGAGACTTGCATCTGCCCAAGTGTCAGTGTGGAGCCATTCCAGGAATGTCTGTGGATGTGCAGATGGACATCATCAATCACTTCTCCATCCAATTGCCTTCGTCACCTGCTTGTTTTTCCATCTTCTCTCTGAGAATACATTATCAACTTTCAGGGAGATTCTGGAACCCTTGTTCATCCCTCTATGATGAAGGTTTTCTCCTTCCTGGAATATCTTTTTGATTTCACAGAGAGGTCTGTAGGAGAGGACTACAGTGAGAGGTGAGAAGCTGAGTGGTGACATTGGCCCTTTTCGCCCTGGTTAGATATTTTAGCCGGAGAAGGGGGAGGGAGTTGGAGATGTCAGCCCAGTGAGCCAGACAAGTTGGATCATTTCTCATGGTTTTAAACATCACCACCGTCATTATCATTTCCATTATCATTAACGACTAACAACTTCCTTATAGTTTACAAAACCTTTGCTTCCCCATCCTGGAAAAAAAAAATCCCATCAACACTATAAACTATTCATGGTTAGAAATTCCATTAGAATCTTGGATTAAGGCAAATACCCATAGGAAGTTGCTTTATTAGTTATTAATTATGTACTTATTATGACTTAGTTTATCAACGCATTTCATCTTAGAAGATGGGGGGGCAACATTAAGGAACTTGGTTGTTGCTTATGTAGGAAGGAAGTGTGTCTGTCAGAGCTTAGTTGCAGATAACAGAATTCAGTCTAGCTATTCTTAGAAGAAATGGATTTTATATTATACAAGGAATAAAGAACTTACAAAAATCCCTAGAAGGCCTGGGGGAGGAGGCTTTCAGCAGATCTTCCAGGAATCACACCCCAGAACAATACCTCAAAACTGGCCCACTGAGACAGTCACTGCCTCAGCCATGATCAAGTTAGCGATGAAAGAGGTTACCTCTACAAATGCTGGCTCTTGCCACCATATATATCCCAACCTGCACCAACAAGAGATGCCCTTGACTTGTCTCTTAATAGCTACAATGCTAGGGTCTGGACCTTGTGGCATCTGTTAGAGTCTCAACATACCTCCATACTGTGCAAGTTAGCAGAAATAGTGGAGTGCAGCCTCCATCTCAGTGTTTACCTCCTCCATCTGAATTTCCTGGAGAATGTCTTCTTGGCTGACTGTAGGTCTCATGTGGAACCTTAGCTGTAGAGCACTCTGGGGAATGAGACCATTCAGATAAAAGTATCTGCAAGGCCATACAGTGGCTATGGAGAAGTAGGGCTGGACTAGCCTGAACTAGCCTGCAGATTCTACCACAGTGGGACATAATGAGGGTGCAGGAGAGTATTTTTGAGAGGGAAATGGAGAAGGGGCTGAAAACAACCTTGATTGGTCCTAATTATGAAGATGAGGCATTTTAGGAATGCCACATCAGGGAAACATGCTTTTCTGGAGGTGGTGATTTTGAGGTCTGCATATAAACTTTCTTGAATTAATAGACTCCTCCTATGTCTCTGACATTTAAGGTGGGGGTGTTTCATTGGTTTGCAAACTGGCCCCTATACATTGTCGGCAAAGAGAGACCCAAGAAAGAGGCAGAGCACTCTGGATTGGTAGGTGGCAGTTTTCACAGCAAAGGGAACTAATATAGGAGGCTTGTCTTGGGCAGTCACAAGATGAGTAGATCTCTGCACCCATCTACCAAAATCTTAAACGTTTATACAGAGGCCCTAATTGGGTTCAGTCACATACACTATCCAGATGGTCTCAGTAGCACATGGCTCCCTCAGGGCTGTACCCTTGAAAATGACTCCCACTGTGGATGTATATTCCAGGTCAGGGGAGGGGATAGGGAGACTCCAATTGCCCAAGTCTAGTTGAAGGGTCAACCAGGAGTCATTTCCTCTTGATGACTTCTTCCAAAATGTCTTTGTCCCCCCTTTATTTGAGGAGGAAAGGTGTTCAGACTCACTTGCAACCTAGTGATCTTTCTTCAGGTCAGGAATGTGAGCTCTTTCACCGCCCGGGTAAACTGCTATTCTCTGGTGAGCCAACTCGGAAGGAGGGCTCTGGGTTGCTCGTTTGGGATGGATCATGGGTTTTGGAATCAGGCAGTCAGCGGACTCTCCTGCCATCTTCTTTTTAATATTCGAGCCAGCAAACACCTTAAGCTTTAACAAACATCTTCTTCTTTAATAGTGTTGACTTCAAGCTAATAAGGCAACTAGCGAATCAAGTAAAGGTAAATTTCTCATTAACAATTTATTTAACTTTGTTGAAGAGAGCAATTCCAACTTCTGCTAATTGAGTTTGTAACAAAAAGATGGATCCATTTTACTACCACCCTCAGGACCTTAATCAGACTCCGGGAAAGGTAAAGCAACTCTCATTAGCAGACTAAAAGATAAAATCCAGGATAGAATGGAAGGTACCAGAACACTGTTAAATTCCAAAAACTTCAACAGGATTATAAAACAGAGGCACAGACTGGCATTTCGCAGTGTTTTGATTTTTATTTGCCAGAGGAAGAGCCCTTTTGACTTGAAGCTAAAGCCATGTGTAAGACTTTGAAGATGTTGGCTTTAGGATGCAGGGGATGTGTTCAATTTCTCCCCCTTTATTTAAGGTGCCTCTGTGAAATGTGGAAAAGCATGCTGGGTAGGCCCGTAAGAGGGCTTACCCTTTTTCAGCTGATGCAAAGCCTTTCCTTCTGGCTCCAGGAGGTGGCTATAATTTAGGAGTTTCGCAACGAAGGGCTGAGTGAGACTGCCTAAAGTGACAGCCCTGTGGGCAGGAGGACATGTGGCGTGTTTGTGATCGGCCAGTGATTAAATTAGAAGGGATTTAGTAATTCTCTTGAAAGTCTCGTCTTTTCCCTCAGACTTTCCTCTGGAAACCCGATTAAATGCATATTATTTCTTCTTAAGTGATTTAACAGGTCGTTTATTTTGGATTTATGAGCATCAACACATTTTAAGAGGTATTAACGAGCTGTACTGCTGGATACTTGTTCTCTAAATCATTAACTTTACTCTCTATCAGCATCAGATAATAAGAAATCTTTCAAATCTTACTTTGTTTTCTCTTCTTATGTATTTATTCAGGCAACAAGTCTTTTTAAACCACCTTCTGTATGCTGGATTCTAGAAATACTCTAATGAACAAGGCAGTCATAGACTTGCTCTCATTACATTGAAGAAAACATTTTAAAAAGTTTAGTAAAGTCTGTATTATTGTGAAATCATAGGGAACGGATTTGAATTTGTTTTAGTCTTTATTCCCCATTAAATGCTCCATCCACATATCAAGGTCTATGGAAATGGGGCACAAATAGGACATGGTTTCTCTGTGTTTTGGCATATGCTGGAGTGTGGTAACATTTAAAGTAGAAAGGTGAGGTGAGTGAGGGGGGAAACTACTCTTTTTCTTCTTGTCACTTTCTCCCAAGGAGCCTATTCTATAGAATTTAAAATCGTCTTTTTTTTTTTTTTTTTTTAAGTCTATAGCTTCAAAATAGAAAATGTCTCCAATGCTGGCAGAAATCATACAGTGTCTGCTTTGGGAGTCACGTCTTAGCTCCTACACCTGTATATAAAACCTTCCCTTTGTCTGTGTCGCATTCATGTGCCTGGTGTAAAAAGTCCTGGAACCAAGGTGGAGTGTGTAAAGGGAGTGCGATTAAGAGACTCATCTGAATCATGATGAAGAAGAGCATCAGAAGGCCCACACCAGGTAACTGGAACTATCTGTGAAATGGGTCGAGGTGAGGCAAACAACAGCAAAAAGGTAAATCACAAGGTCAGGGACAAGGTGAATCAAGTGAAGGTTCAGAATGGCAGCTGGAAAATGCTGGGCCAGGGGTGTTGCTTCTCTGTTTTTATCTAAAGCCATGGTTTTAAGTGTCACAGGTAGGGCCATGTAAGGTAAAAGCTCTTACTGGGGCCATGTACACAGAGCCCACTGGAAGTGGTCAGATGTGCAGCAGCTGAAAGTCTCCCCTCGGAATAGCTTGTTCACCTCACCCATGACTTTGGGGAAACCTGGATGATGAAGGATGTGGGAAAAATGCCAAGGATGTCACCACTTTTTCAGGAGCAAATAGTAGATAACAACACAGAGAAGGATTCATCAGGGTCCGTAAAGCTTGAGACTTTGCACAGTACTTTCCCACCTATCTCATTTGCCCCCTGCAATGACCCTCCATGCAGATGGGTAACTAGGAGGAGAATGGTTCTTCTTACTTGACAGATGATTTAACTCAAACTATGGAGAGCAAGTGAGTTTAAGATCACATAATTATGTAGGGTCAGATTTAGGACTTGAGCCTGAATCTCATTCTAGTTGCAACTCTCTTGCCAGTATAATTTACATAGTATTTAAATGACATGTAAAAATAAGCAAGTGATGAAACAGAGCATTACAAATGTATTGACTCACTGAAATGTAAGTGTGAGATTGTAGCCAAATCGCTTGATTCTTTTGGACTCTTTGGCAATTCTCCCTGGCCATCTCCTTTTTCACTTTTCTGGTACTGGTAGAAGTGGGTCTCTGAGCACTTGCCACACCTGCTCCCCGCAGCATTCAGGCTGGCATTCTATCTCTGGCCACAGTCTTTAGGGTGATTAAATTGTGGAGTACTAGGAGACATTTTACTCTGTAAGATTCCACTCATGCTATTCGGTTACTGAATTACCTTCCAGGAGTTTTACTATTCTGTTTATTTGCTTGAAGTTAGGAAATCTGAGGGAAACAAATCTAATTTGCTCTTCAAATTTTTAATTACAACTTTTGACATTTCAAACTTTTTGACAGAAAAAAAAGGACAAGCAACATTATGTGGAAGGCAGCTTTGAAATGGCAGAATCCATGTGTGACTGCTTGAGTAAGAAGGGTTAAAAAAGGCAACAACAAAAAAACCTGCTCATTTTTGCTTGCTTAAAAAAAAAACAACAAAAACAACTCAAATTATCTCCAAATGTAGCTTAATCCATTTTCAGACTCCATACATTATGCATCGAAATTTTGTAAAAAAGAAATTCAAGAAGAGCATTTATATGAAACCACTTCAGTGGCTTAAATTTGCAGTTGAGCATATCTGACTTAAAAAGTATTCAAGACATTTTGAGACCCCTGCCTCCTTTTTTTGTGTACAAGGTTCTTACTTCAGATAAATAACTAACTTTTAAAGAATGAGTGGATACCAGCAGCTGTCTTTTAAAAAAATTAAGAAAGAATTTGGTCTTCCTCCCACTTAGCTTAGCAATAACTATGAAAGCTTGAAGAACAGAAAACACAGTTGAGAAGGTTAGTGGAAGTTCTGTGGATCCTGAAATTCTTTTTGGCAAAGCTACCCCATCGAAGGTAGAAATGCTAATGTGAAAATACATTCTCAATAAGAGGAGCTCACATGGACAGCTACATAATAACTGCAAACCCTACCCAGCTTCAGTTCAAGATTGAGTTGCCACTATGGTTAAATGTCTGATTAAGAAGCTCAGAATCCATCACAGAGATGTCTTCACCTACTGGATGCCAAGCATCACTGAGACCATATCTGGATGCTTGGAGGGCCAGCCGCATTTTTATCTCTGTTGCTTAAGTAATAGATTGTTGGGGGTCTTGGTATGATGATATCCACTTCCTGTTACCCCAGAAACCATGTGCCACAAGAGAAGCACACTTTATGGCAATCAAGCAAAGGTCTGGAGCACCAGTAACGCAATCCATTTCTGAAATATTAATATTAATTTAGGAAGTCCTAAATTGACAGAAAAAATCTGATCCTGGGGCGTCATACTGTTATAAACTTTGGGCTTTCCAAATAATCTAAAAATCATCTGGACATTTCCATGTAATTTTTACGTTTTTAAATGTTGAAAAGTTGCCAGTGGCATGGCTGGCGCTGCAGTGTTGCGGTGACAGCTCTGGTCCTTTTCCTGGCAACTGAAGATCCCAACAGTGACCAATGACAGGGCACCACTCCCCTCTGAATTTCCCATTAGGCTGGAGATTCATTTTGAGACCCACCTTTATGAATGCTGCAATTTCAGTGCAATGCAGCTGTTGAGGTGTCTATATTCAAACTGGATTCCATTAACTTCATGGTATGATTAAATATCTGGATTATAAGGACTCAGAGTTGAATTTATGTGCCTTCTGAAAGCACTTTCCAAGACTGGCAGCTTTGATGAGTATAATTTGACACATGAGATTAAAAGAAACGAGAGTGATATCAATTCAAATATAACAAGGATCTGAGAAATCAAATTTGAGAGCTGAGGTGGGTAGTCACTCTCAGATGCATGGAGTGGTGCTGCTCTTCAGCATGCACGTTTTTCCTTCAGGATACTCGATTTTGGGCATTAAAAGGGACTTGGTGGTCTGCTGTGACAGTGGTTTTTAAACTTTAAAATACCTAAACATTAATTAAGGTGCTTGTTAAAAATGCCAGTTTCTAGGTCCTACATTCTGATTCTGAAGGGCTGGAGTGGGATGCAGGAGTTATAGGTCTGTTGGGAAGAAACACTGATTTAAATCATTTTTCATTTGGAGAGATGACGTGCCTCATCCATGGCCTGGCTCATAGCTAGTGGTTGGAGAGCAAGACTCAGAATTAGATTTCTATACGTATTCCTCAGAAATCTTTCGCTATCTACTTAGTTCATGCTCATCTATTTCTGACGTGGAAATTGTCAGATGTGAAAGCTACATGGGCCATGTTAGAAAAGTAGGGAAGAAGTTGGGGTGCCAGAGAGGGTGAATGAACGGCACTGCAATTTACAAAGAATGAGTTCTAATATCTCATTAAAAATTTTAAAGTACTTCTTAACAGACAGGGGTTAAATGAGGGCCGCACAATGTTTTACTTATTTGAGCCAGTTTTAAGAAATTCCTCACATAAAGGTCTACACAGTGCTTTCATTTCTGTGTTTCCTATAATGGATTCTTTGGCTTTAAGTACACCAAACACATAGCATTTGTAAATTCCAAAATTGATTGAATACTTATCCATTATTGCTGATAGTTTGTACTTATTTTTAATTTGTGAATTGTTTTGATCCCCCTGCACTTTTTTGGAGTTATTAGCATTTTTTTAAATTTAAAGAGCTTTTTATATAATACAGTTATTGACTCCATATCTGTCACACATCTTGCTGAAAGTATTTTTGTCGTTTTTTTCTTTTCTTTTTTTTTCATTTACAATGAATTTTCTTTTACATGAAATGGCTAAAATTTTCTCTGTAGTTAAAATTATTCTTTTTGCCTAATCTCTGTGGTGTTGTTTCAGTGCTTTTATTTGTTAAAGCCCTCGCTGTCACAATGCCAGTAAAAGAATCACTCATACTTTCTTCTAGCTATACTATAGATTTAGTATTTACATTTAATGCTTTAACTTGTTGACATATTCTGCAAAATGTAAATGTATAAAACATAAATATATAACATATAAAGTTTTCTTCAAATAATAAATTGTCTCCAGAATAATTTCTTATAGATTTCTTTACTTTCCCTTTGTTCAATTACTACCATTTATTGCATACTTAGGTACTAGGCTAAATATTTTAAATATATTTTTAGTATTAATGAATGTACATTTCATTTGATCTTTACAATGACATTCTTGTACGATTGTGTTTATTTTATAGGCTTTGGAAGCTTAAATTGCCTATCTATGAGGAATAGGTCTGAGACAAGGTGTCTCAGGTTTGAGTGACTCCAAAGTTCACAGACTCAGTCACCCAAGTAAAATTTGCCACAAAACAAATTCTTAGTATTAAGGCTTTTTTTTTTGTGGTTCTTTATTCTATTTCACTACTTTTGTTGCTATTTTTTCCACTAATATCATATTTTTAAGTATTTCAGCTTTGTGGAGTTTTTAAATAAGAAAACACTTGCCTTTATTCCTATTTCAGTATTTATGTTGACCTCAATCTAACATTAGCAAACATGAACCTGGAGATTTTCAGGGAAATTAGGCTTCCAATGACATCTTTTAAATTTTGTACCTGGCAAAATGCTCTTTGAAAAGTTTTATATATATTTTCATACAAATCCTTTAAGTTTCCTATTTTTATCTTAAGTATTTTGTTACTATCATAAGAGATTTTTTCAGTTATGTTTTCTAACCATTATTGAGGTCAATGTGTCTATTCACCCAATGCTATGGGCTTGGCAGTGCATTCAATTTGGATTGGAAGCTTCCTCAGAACAGGAGCCATTTCTGAGAAGTTCTTTGTGCTTCCCTGGGTCCAAAGAGTATGTACTGCATTTTAGTGGCTGCTGCTGTAGAGACTCCCTACCTGCCCCAGAGAGAGATGGGAAAATACCCAGACTTCCAGTGGGTTGGTCCAGAAGCTGGAAAGAGGGCAATGGCACAGAAGGCTATGGTGCAGCATGAACCAACAATGGCAGTGTTTATTCTTTATCAAAAAGAAAAGTTAATATAGGATATCTGGAAAATACAGAAAAAAAAAATTAAAAACCACTTGCAAACTTACCATCAAGAGATAACCTCCATTTTGTTTGCATGCTTTTCCTTTCCCTCTCAATTTTTTTCCTCACAAAACACATTATTGAATGATAGACTTTCCTTTTTTTTCATTTAATATTATATCATGAACAACTTCTCAAGTCTGTAATTGCCTCATTTTTTTTGGTTTCCTTTTGTTTTGTTTCCTTAGTCCTGGCCTGTGAGGTTTGCTTTGCAGTGCTCTGGTAATTCACCTGGCTATTTATTTTGAAATTGTTCTAACAAACAAAGGCACCTATGAGGACACCTTGAATAAAAACACTTAATGGAGTCTGAAATGGTCATAGTTGGTTGAATAAATAATGGCTATGCCATCAACATTTCAGGAGAAAGGAAATGGTAATAATAATTCAATATGAGTCCAGCACCTTAAAAACAGAATAGGTTTGGTTTAAAATTTTTCTGGCTATTTTTTATGGATGTGTTGGAATATTGTATCTTCTTTTATGACAAACATTTTTTAAAAACCACACCGTCACATAGAGATAATGATCAGCACCAGTAGCATAATCTTTGAAAAAGCAGAAAAGATATATCATCTATTATTTATCTATATTATCTATTTATCATCTATCTATCTATCTATCTATCATCTATCAATCATCTATTATGTATCATCTATCGATCATCTATCAAAATTTGGAATTTTGATAGAAGTTGAGAAGGCTAGGACAATCCAAGGTATAAAATGTTATGCAGGCAAGACCACTTGGTGGAATAGAAATGGCAATTGCCTATCTTGTATTTTTCTCTCTGACTGAATCCCAATATTGTGTAGCTATTGGCTGGCCATGTTTTTCAGGGCCACTCCCAAGCACCATTTGGTGAGTCCTGACTCACCTCAGTCAATCCTGATAATTGTACTTCTCTTCTAAGTGACTCATGTAAAATTGGCCACACGATATAATTCTGGCCAAAGAGACATAGCAGAAATTCTCCTAGAAGGCTTTGGGAAAAGTTTTTTTTATTCTTTAAAAGAAATATAAGAGAATATAAAACTTCTTTTTTCCCCCCTGAGCTTTTGGTCCTGTGAGAATATAGCTGCCATCTTGGGACTATGAGGGGACAAGTCTGAGGACAAAAGCCAAGACACTGAAGAGGGTACCACAGAGAGAAACAATCTGGATTCTTGATAACGTCATTGTGGACCCCAACATCTGTGCTTCCTTTTGCTTAGATAATATTGTGCAATTTTTTGTCATTGTTTGAACCATTTTGAGTTAAAAGTTTTACTTATTTGTAGTCAAAGACATTTAACTGATTCAGGTGGTTACCAATGAGTGAACCCCTAGAGATTGAGCACATTCGAGGGAGGAAAAATTAGGTTCTGCTTCTATTTCCAAATTTATGATCAGATTGTGCTTTTTCTTTTAACCTATGGAACTGTCTACTACTCAAACTAGAATAATATTTCAAAAATACACATTAGTCTTCAGAACTGGATATAGTTAATATCAATAGTAGCCAATGTATCAATATTTGCTCTAGTAAGGCCTCAGCCAGGTTCCTGGATTGGTATTTAATAAATAAGTTTTAGTGAATTAAAGAGTTTTTCAGCTGAGGAAGTAATCTTGGCCTAAGGGAAAAACTATTAGCAAATTAATAATTTAGAATCTTGTTTATACTTATATTATTATATTAGAGAAATCCCAAGCCAACCATAGACATTTAAAAAATTACTAACTTCACTTAAAGTAGAAAGTATTTAAGGTGTACCCTCTCGTGGGAAATTTCTGAGTGTACAATTCATCATACTTGTGAGTTCAGTCAATTATTTCCTAGAATGTCAGTTTAGGAGGGACTGCAGGCTTATATAAACTAAGAAGTAATTACCTTACGCAATAAAACTATAAGTGGGTCCCTTGTTAATGAATTTGCTAGTTGTTTTCCAAGTTTATAGACATTGACCCATAAGAGACATATTATATATGCGTAAACACAGACAGACATATTCATTGTGTTAATTAGTGCTAACTAAATTGCTATAACAGATAGACCCAAGAATGAAGTCACTCTAAGAAATGGAAGCTTATTTCTCCCTCATAAGACAGTCTGGAAGAGTCATCCAGATTGGTAACTATCTCCTGCCATGTGGTTACTCAGGAACCCAGGCAGACAGCTGCTCTATCATTTTCAAATGCCACTCTCCTCACTGCCCATCCAGCCAGCGGAGGAGGAAAGAACATGGAAGAAGTGCTGTACGATTTTGAGCAGCACCTTTCAAGGATGTGCACTTCTGCTCACATTTCACTGGCTGAAACTTAGTCATTTGATCACATCTCATTGTAAAGGGATCTGAGAAATGGAGTCCATGAATATGCTGTGTTTAGGAATAATGGGAGAATGGATTTTGATGGACAGCTTCTAACACATATGTGGTTTAAAAACAGAGTACCGGGATGGGAAAGTCTCCTAACTGACCCTATCCTCTCTGGTCTCTTCTCCATTCTCCTCACTGCAATCAGCTTTTGGTCTCCTCTTTGCATAGTACAAATGTGCTTGTCCTTCACCAATCACTTCCAAGTGTCTACTTAAAACCTTTCAATAACTTTTTATTGTACTTAGGACAAAGACGAAACTCTATCCTAACATGCAAGGCTCTGCATAATCTAATATCCACTTATCTATTCATTTGTAATTTTGGAAAGTGCTCCTTCTCACTTTCAAGGCTCTAGCCACTCAGTCCTCTTTTCATATCCTCTACTTTCCATCTTCTCTTTCTACAGGGATTTTGCACTGGCTATTTCTGTGCCTTAAAACTCTTTTCTCCCCCTTTTGCCTATTCATGCCTGTTCACCCTTTAAGTGTGACTTTCCCAGTGGAACATTTTTTAATTTAGTCAGATTGATCTAAATAAGCCCTCATTGTAGAGCATACCTTTTTTCTTTTCTTTTTTTTAATTTTTTAGCACCAATTACAGTTATTCTTTTATAATTATTGTGTGATTGATCAAAATCCACTTCTTCCACTAAACTATAAACTCCATGATGTCAATGGTTGTCTGATTTGCTTTTGAACATTTAGCATAGCTCCTGACCCACAGAAGACACTCAGCAAACATTTGTCAAATATAAGCATGTTTGAATAAATGAAGGGAGGAAGGAAGGGGGAAAAAAGGAGGGAAGATCTGGATTCTATTTCCTGCCACAAATTAGCTGTATGATCACAGTCTTCACTTTTCTGGGCTTCAGTTTCTTCATTGTGAAAGGACTGAATTAGATGATATTTAAGATTTTCAGCACCATGGTTCTATGGTTCTGCTGTTTTAAAATTGAATCCTGTGAGTCATTACATTTGTTCATTCACTCAATTATGTTTGCTAAGCAGATGTAACACTTTTCATTCTTTCATTTTGAATTTTTGACTATTACAGATTCAGTGTAAACTTAACTTTATCTTAGTCCATAAAGTCCAATAACAACCAAAAAAGAGACCGGGCAGGGTTTATGAAAAATAATAGAATCAATTATTACACAGAAAAAGATAAGAAAATAAAATGCACAAACATTTTTGTTGGTCATTGAAAGGGATTAACACTTGTATGGGATCAAAAGATGAGTACTATGTTCTTTTTATTCTGGTTTACTTTGTGCCTTGATATTATGAAGGCCATGTATTGACAGTGCATTAATATAAAATTTCACTGGTATAAAAACAAAGGCTATTTTTTTTTCCATTCGATTTTGAGATTTGTATTCAATTAAACAGATTAATATCTGGGCCATTTGAAACCATCCCCCCCTTTTGTTATTTTTGGTGATAGAATGGCAGGTGATCATTACCAAGCCTCCAGATTTCTAGCTGCTGGATCTCTCTCTCTCCCCGCTATCATCTCTCTCTCTCTCTCTCTCTCTCTCTCTCTCTCTCTCTCCCTGTCTCTCTCTCTCTCTCTCTCCTTTTTTTCTCTCTCTCTCCCCCCATCATCATCTTTCTCTCTCCCCTATCATCTATCTATCTATCTATCTATCTATCTATCTATCTATCTATCTATCTATCTATCATCTATCTATCTATCTAATCAGCTATCTATCATCATCTATCTATCTATCTATCTATCTATCTATCTATCCACCTATCTATTTAAAAATATTGATTTCCATGTAATATAAGACAAGGAATGCTTGTTTTGAGACGTCTTCATAGGATCCAGAGGAGACTTACCTTATTGAGAATAGCTTGAGAGACTAGGACCATTCTATAAATGGTTGAGCTCTTTATTTAAGGTTAACTGATAGGCCATATTATCATGTTATCTTTTTGAGAGTTAGATACTTAAAAGGAATGAATCTACTTTCTGCTTTTATGGGCTCTGCATGTTTTTAGAAAGTTTCAAATTCTGTCATGGAACTAAGAAAGTAAGAAGACACCCAGGACTGATGAAGTTCGCAATTTCCTCTTTAAGATGGATTCTTTATCAGTTTCCCCTTCTTTATAAGCATTTCTCTAATGTCCTAAATAGCTACATCTGATTTTTCATGTGTCGTTTATAAGGGGGTGTCTGTCATTCCACCAATGGTGAAATCTGACAGTGGGCATCTTTCTTTTTAACTAATTTTGTTTTCATCAAGATTCTTTGAAAGTCAGAGTATTTTTGAGAAAAGTTTTAGATTTATAGAAAGATTGAGTAAATAGTACAAAGAATTCTCATATACTGTCCCCCTTTCCAAATCACAGTTTCCCCCATCGTTACTAATTGCTATTATTACTAATCTTACATTAATGGTACATATGGTATAATTAATGAACAAGTATTAATACATTTTTATTAACTCACATTCATTTATTCATATTTCTTTAGACTTCCTTTTCCTGTTCCAGACTTACACATCCAGGGGTCCATGTTACATTAATTGTCATGTGTCCTTAAACATTTTGCCCGTGAGATTTCCTCATATTTTCCTTGTTTTGATGACTTTGACAGTTTTGAGGAGTACTGATCAGGGATATTGTAGGTATATTCCTCTATTGGAATTTGCCTGTTGTTTTTCTAATGATTAGACTGGAATTATGGTTTTTGGTAGGAAGAACACAGAGGTTAAGTACTATTTCCATTATCTCATATCAACTATCAAGTGTATGTGCCATCAACATGATTTATGACTATCAGTGTTCACCTTGATCATCCTGCAGTAGTGTTTGTCAGGATTCTTAACTATAAAAGTATTCCTGTACTTTTCCATATTGTATTCTTTGAAAAGAGTCACTATGCACAGCCCATGAAAAATTAGTGAGAGTTATGCTCCTCCTCTTCTGCAGTGGAGTAGGTACATAATTTATTTGGAATTCTTCTTCAAAAGAGCTCTGAACCAAGAGTCTTTTATTTAGATAGGCTTATTTAGAATTTGGGGGTTTCCTGATATGCATTCTGTGGCTATTGTTCATTATACGTTTTTTATTTTGGAGAAAAAATCAGGCAATTTGACCATGCCAACATGATAGAATGGACAAAGCACTGGATTAGAAATGTGAGGGTCTGAGGTTGCAAAGCAGCCCCAGTATTTCCCAGGAGTGAGGCCCTGATTGCTGCCTTGAATGATCAGCAATACCTACTGGGCAATATCACTTTATTTGCTATCTTCACTGTCTGGAACAAATGTTCAGTCAGGTGGTCCATAGCTGGTTCCTTCTTTTCTGGTCAGCTCAAAAGTTACCCATTTCAAGAAGAGTTCTTAGAGCATCCCAGGTAAAGTAGCTCACCTATATCCCACAACCTGCTGCTACTGCATTGGTTTTGGATTAATCATTGGCATCTTTTATTTTTACCTAATATAGCCCCATTTATTCACTTATCATCTGATTCTAGATTATAAACTTTATCAATTCTCCATGAAGACAAGGATCTAACTTGTCTTATTTTATCTCAGTGCCTAGAAAGTACCCAGAATAAATTAGAGATTAGATTAAAAAGAAGAAACAAACACCAAAATGACCATTGGAGACATATGCACTGAACATTATCTGAAGCTAAAAACAAAATAAAATAACAAAACTCTTTGGCAGCTCTGATATAAAACAAAAAGCTGATCTCCACTGGTACTGCTGGTACTTCCATGAAGAGGGGAGAGAATCTAAAAACAAAAGAGATTTTTAGTTTTCTCTCTCTGTTTTGGTATTTGAGTTTTGACAATATGATATTACTTGGATTTAGATTATTTTTGCTTAAGAAACTTAAAATAGTAGATGTTTTGGATGACACGAAGGGGAGCTGACTTCTCTTATCTGACAAATCAAGGTCCAGAAAGAAAGACTTTGATGTCCTTAAGAGGATGTCTTCTTGAGTCTCTGAAATTTGAGATGTCAGAAGTATTTCTCCTCCACAATTGTTGGAAAAAGGAGCACGTTTATTCTCTAGGGGAACTCAAGCATAATGAAATGCAATCTAAGAACACGCAAACTTATTATCTACCAGGACGGTTGAATGGTTCCAATCAAATGGAGGATAGAAATAGGGGCTTTATATTCGGATTTTGGAAAAATGACTCTACAGCTATATTTAGGCACAACAGTGCCTGCAAATACCTGTAATAGTGGCAGGCTGTGGCTTGTACATGACATAATGAATATATTTTCCCTTTGAAATTTATCATGGGGGTGAGGAAAAAGTGCTCTGAATTATTCCTGCAAATGGAAGAAAGATATCTTACTGTGGATGGTAAGAGAAAGGTTGCTGCTTGTCTAAGTGATGGGTTGGTATTGTTTTTTAAATGGCTCTTCAGAGGGCTGGCTTTGAGCCAATGACTGCTCAGAGTAGGTGGACCCTGTAACTTTAAAAAAGTCAAAATTTTTCTTTATTTCTCCCACTCTTTGAAATTGCTAAGAAGTTGAGCTATGGCAGCATTATGGTAGAAATTCTTTCATGAGAATACTTTTTCTATGTCTACACGGATAGAAGTTCTGACATCAGGCAGATGACCTTTGTAAAAATACTCATCTGATGTCACTTACTACTTAAAACTTATTAATAAGTTCTCATTGCTTTTAGGTGAAAAGTAAAAATCTGAAAAATAAGAACCCTGTGAGAGCTCTGGGTTCAGCCAATTAATTGTTCAACCTCATCTTGTGTCCCAGGAACTTCGCATATGCATCTCTCTCTGCCTGAATCCGTCTTTCTTCATCGTCTTCTGTCTAGTTAAATTCTACCTGTCCTCAGATCCAAGCCCAAATGTCAAAACCCACTTCCCATAACTCTTGGACTAGATTAAGTTACTTTGTCTCCAACTCCCGGAACGCCCTGAAGCTTGTCTTTCTCACAGTTAGCATTAACTGTTTCCCTGGCTAGACAATTAAGGTAGAGGCCATGCCTGCTTGGCTCACAACTAAACACCATGGCACCCAGTAGGTACTCAAGGCAAGTATAGATGACTGAATAGATGGAGCTAGGTTATACATTCCACTGTTGCATAAATTTTCCAAGTACTTAATGCTAACAATATAAGCAAGTTTATTCTCTTAATACAACTAATAACATGAAAAAAAGATCAGTCTTCACTTTGTTTCATATTGGCTACGAGATGGATAGATGAAGATAAATGTTAAGTATGTGGGTTTTACACAGGCCTAAGTTCAAAACCTGGCTCTACCATTTACTGGCTGTGTGATTATGGGAAAATTACTTAAAATTTCTGTGTTCCAGTTTCCTCATCTATAAAGTAGGTCAGACTTCAGTTTGAATGCCTGATCAATCCATTATTAATTATGTAACTTGGTTCAAGTTAATAATCTCTAAGCTTTAGGCTCCATAACTTATAAATAAAATGAGGTTAATAATATCTATCTGTCTATCTCTTAGGGTTATTAGGAAGATTAAACACACACACACACACATATATAATTTAAGTATATATGTCTATATGTATAATTTGCTTATAAACATGAAAGGTGCTCAGTCCATTAGAGTAAAACAATCAAAGAAAATTAAAACAATAGGTGACATTATTTCCTATCTATTAGAAATAAAAGGTAAAAAATATTGGGCAATGCACGATGTTGGTAGCAATGTAGAGAAAAAAGGTATTGTCACACACTGTTGGTGAAATATCTTTGGAAGGCACTTAGAAATATCTATCAAAATTGCAAATGCAAATAAAATCTGATCTAGAAATTTCTTCCTCTAGGAATTCATCCTACAGCTATGATCATGTTCACAAAGATGTCAAGGCAGCATCATGATAGCAAAAAGGTGGATAGCAAAAAGGTGGAAACAATGAACAGTTCATCAATAGGCCTGGTTAAAAAGTTATGAAATTACTTTTTATGGAATTATTTAAAATGAAATACTATATGGTCATTAATGTACCAGTAGAGAATTATCTTTAAGATATAGTATTTGATTAGAAAGGTGATGTAAAGAATAATGCAAATTGTGTTTTAAAAAATCACTGTATACAAGCATCCAGTTGTTTAAATAGGCAAAAAATGCTTTCCTGAGGATTTACTAGGAGCTATAGTTGCCTTGTGAGGAGAGAAATGAGTGTATCTAGGTAGGGTGAAATTTATTTTTCATTGTCTATGCTTTTTTTTTATAGCTAAGTGCATATATTTATCAATTTGAAATTAATTTAAAAGAGCAGAGGCTGTGAATTAAAATTCACAGCTACTGTTACTGTGATTGCTCTTTCTTTTTTTATTGTTAGATGTTAAGGTTAGACTGCCACAGAGAGACCTGGGCTGCTTCAATATGAAAGATGTAGGACAGCAGGGTGGCACAGTGGCTACCATGGGAGGACACACAGATGCCCATGGAGAGACAGAGAAGGCCAGGAATTCTGGCAAAGAAGCTTATCAAACAGCTGGACAGTGGGTATTAGGAATGGAACAGTGGCTTTTTAGGTATTTTAAAGGTAAATAGAAACTAAGCCCTTCAAAAAAAGTTTTTTTTTTTATTATGAATTTATTGATTCCTCATAGCTACTTGGAAAGTAAGTTATTATGTCCATTTAACAGATGAGCAAATAGAAGTTGGGCAGCCTGTCCAAAGTCACACAGCTGCCGATGGTGAAGCCAGTATCGGATCCTGGGAGTCTTATTCCAGAGGCATGTTTTAGGTACTCATGTGCTTTAGGCATGCTTATAGTATGTTTTTTTTTCTCTAAGTTTAGGGATCCTACTCTATTTTTTATTGTTTTAGACACTTGGTACCTTTACCCAAAATAAGCACTCTTTATTAGAAATGGAGGTCCACTCTGTGCCAACGATAAACATAGCTTCATCTTAAGGACTTTGCTCGTCAGGGTAGTTAGAAAATTACCAAATGCTGTCAGATCTGTCTCTTCCCTGAATGAACACATTTTGGGCAATCCTTTTGGTACTGATGGAGAAGGTGAGGTTACAGCCCAAGTTCAGCACACGAACAGAGCATATTCAACAAGGTACCACTCAGATGCAAGTACATCTGGTTCTGAATTAACTGGAAAGGTTTTGAAGGAACTGTCCCCTCCTAGCAATGCTCTCCATTCCAGAGCATGCCAAAGTCTAAGACATTTGGAAAGGGCCTAAGTAGTAATTAATTTAATTTGTCCAACTGGGGACAATGAGTTGGCGAACAGATATTTTTCTCTTGAAATTATGTTTTAATAAAGGTCCTTAAAGGCTTGAGATGTTTTCAATCATTCTACTGCAACATAATGGTTAATTTTAAGAGCTCTGTGAGTTCGATTTGTATTTCAGATTTTTACAATCTATATATAGGTTGGTCTTTAATAACCATTCATACATTGCTTCTTTTTATATAGGTCATGTATTCTCCTGGGAGAGTAACAAGATTAGACATAACAAATACAGTACAGAATAAATTAAAGTGATTCAAACTGCATTATATAATTTCAGAAAATTGGTTTCACACTGAAACATTTAAATAAGGAAACCAAATAATTTAAGAAAAAGAAAACATAGTCTATGCATTTGAATAGCTATAGTTTAGCAAGTTTTATCCTCAGCACTATGGCAGTGGTATCTGTTCACAGTGCTCCATTAGCGTGGCAGTTCATTTGGGTCAATATGGATAAAGTTACTATTTTTCTTTATTTAAAAGAGCTGGCTTCATTCTCCTTGAAGATGAAGAACATTTATTAGTCAAAATGTCAAAGGAGTATGTAAAAGTAATTGTATTTTTATATATAATTCTCCAAACGCTTATATACAAAATGTTCTTATTGCACTCAGTACAATAAATTCAGAGTCTATTACGGGACAGGAGATAGCAAAATTGGGGCCAATACTTTTCTAATTGCTTCGAATAATAAAATGTGGGACTTGGTTTTCCTTTCCCAACTAAATGAATGAGACACGATGCTCTAGAGAGTCTATTATTCTGGCTGGTTTTGTTTGTTTCTGTGAAGTTTAGCATCACTCTCTTTGTACCGAGTCCTCAGGCCTTTTTCAATTTTTCTATTCGTGCATTAAAGGCCTCTTCCTGTATTTGCAGCTTTTCGTTTATCTCGTTCTGTGAAGACAATCATAAAAAAGTGGTTATGATGGAGCTATCTTTTGCTGCACATTGTCTTTGTGGTTTTGACATACTATAGTGCCTAAAGACAGACATTATCCCTCACACACCTTCCTGTTTTGCAGACATAGCTGTGTTTCAGCCTGTAGTGATGTGATAACACTTTATCATATTTCTCTGCACATTCCCAATGTATAGCATGTCTGCTATGAACAGGAAGTGGTATTTGGACAGCCATTTTTCACACAGCCTTGTGTTGGAAGATAGGATAATTTATCTATATTTTCAGACAGACTTTACCAATAAGCACCGAATCAGAATAACTGCTCAGGGCTCAGTTATTGCAATGTTGTTGGTTTCCCCACCCCTTTGCAATAAATGTGTTTTGTCTCCTGTGTAATACATTCTAAACGTGATCCCAGACAGCTTCTGTTGTAAATTAACAACATAAATAATCTCACAATTAGAACAATCTTCATAATTAAAAGTATTTGTCATACATTATAACTTCTGGAATTATGCCACTTGGTGGTATAGTTTTGGTAGAAAAAAGTAAATGATTGCTGACAGGTTTTAGTGTTTACTGCAGCTGTGATAGCATTTAGCCTCTGGCAGTGATATTCTGTGGACTAACATTGCTACCTGCACAATTCCAGAAATACTTTCACATTAACTGAACATTTGTAGCTCTGGAAATATCTCCTTGTTTTCATGATGGATAATAAAATTACATAGAGAGAAATTAGGGGTGGACAATGAGGTAAAATGGGTGGTTTTGTTTAGGTGATTTAAAAAAGTATACAAGAGTATGAGGAGTACTTTATACTTATGTGTTAATAACTAATTCAAAGTTTGGAATGTTCATGTCCATCACATAATTTGAAGATTTTTCAGGGTAACTGTATATTGAGAAACTTAATATTTTAGTTTATACAGAAGAAATTTAAAAATCAAATGCTATTTTAGTCTAGATATAACTTTTCGTGTTTGTTTGTTTGTTTATGAGTGTAACTGTAATAGATAGTTCTGGAATGTACTTCCTGATTGCTTTATCTGATAAGATTTTGTTTTATCTTCATAGGAAGAATTGTTATTTCTGAAAAGATCACACTGGCATCAACAATTCTGGATTCTCATGTGAGTATATCAGTGTTTCTTTCTTTCTTTTTTTTTGTTTAAGTTTTATCAAGCTTGGATAAAGCTTGACCTCTGGTGTTTCATTTTTTTTTTCCCTTTTTTGGTGGTTGGGTGGAGGAGGCAAGGATGGATGAAGATGGTCCTCCAGGTTACAAAGGAACTCTGTCATTTTTTAAAATCACTAATCCCTTCAGGCATGATTTTGGTAGAGTTAAAAGGAGCACACTAGTCTGTAAGTGTGGAGACCAGGGAATAGTTTAGTTATGTAGCCTTGGGCAAGACACTTAATGACCTAAGGTCTTAGTTCTTATCTGAAAATTAAGTAGTAGGAAACTAAATATGTTAACACTGCATGCTAGCTTTTAAATTCATAATTCTAACACTTAATTTTGTGATATATTGACCAATGTTATATTTTATTGGTACGATGTCATGAAATATTTTTAAATTATGTTACTCTCACTTCTTCTTTATGTCATACAGCTAGGGGTTGAAATGGTTTGAATAAATAATCTTGTCACAATTCCAAAAGATAGGGAAGCATTGCCCTGACTAAACAAATGACTCATTCCACTTTCAATGTAGTCAGGTACTGCATAAAAAAGTATAGGGTAAAGACAGACCATGTTCACAACAATGATCTCATAAGATTATAATGGAGCTGAAAAACTATTGCCTAGTGACATCATAGTCACTGTAACGTTGTGCAGCACAATGCATTACTCACATGTTTGTGGCGATGCTGCTGTAGACACACCTACTGCGCTGCCGGTCGTATAAAGGATAGCACAGATAATTATGTACAGTACATGATACTTGATAATGATAACAAGCAATTGTTATCGGTTCATGTGTTTACTACATTATACTCTTTATGTTATTTTAGAGTGCAGTCCTTCTATTTATAAAAAAAAGTTTGCTGATAAACAGTATGCCTGCTATGCCAGCAGGAGCGTCGTACCTCTCATGTCTTCCATGTCCCTTGACTGAATCATTCTCTCTTGTGCTCAATTTAATCTCATGTTGTTTTGTACAGTAACATGCTTTACAGGTTTGTAGCCTAAGAGCAAAAGGCTATACCACATAGCTTAGCTGTGGAGCAGGCTATACCATCTAGGTTTGAGTAAGTGCACTCTATATTGTTCACACAATGATGAAATCGCCTAAGGACACATTTCTCAGAATGTATCTCTATCGTTATTCAGTGCATGACTATAATGTGTTCTATGTACATCAATAATCTCATTTCTTTTCAAATGAGGATAGATGTACTATCATCTACCAGCTTTTGTTTCACTGTCTCACCAGGGTTTTTGCATTAACCTGGAGACCTTTCTGGTATTTCACTGAAAAAGAATTCATCTACACAAATGTGGGCTTTGGGAAAAAGGTTCATGAAGGTAAGGTGCATGCCTAATAGAGCAGTGTACTGACAGAGAGGAGTTACATGTAAGATCTCTGCACTACCGTGGCTATCAGTACTTCAGTTCAGGCACGACGAGCATAGTTGGATGAAAAGACTCTTTTCTGGTCCAGCACAGGTTGCCATTAGTCTAGCATGTCTCCTTGTTGTTCCTTAGAACACTGCTGAACAGGCACGCTACCCACAATCATTAGATTTGGGTTTGTTCTATTTCCTCTTAGGAAGAACAGAAAACCCATGACCTGGGTTCAATGGCTTCTCAGTGATCACTCCCTTGAGGTGATCTCATTCTCAGGTTTTCTAATCTGGAAACTCAAGCTGATCTAAAAATACCTGCAGTCCCAAGATGGCAAACTTCCCTCAAGGTTTTCACATTATTTTACCCTGTTGCTTACGCAGGGCCAATGGCCAGCATTTAACCGCAAGAATTTAGTGTTAGCATTCATATTTCTCTGAAATGTAATTCTTTAAATATATTAAAGTTTGCTCCACTGGGTATAATTTTTTATTATATAACTCAGGGCCAAAATAATTTCACTCTGAATGTATCTTTAAAATTAAAATACCTAAACTATATAAACTTAAAATGTTTTCTCTATTCAGTATAATTTTAATTAACGTCTCAGGGCCAAGATAACTTCATTCTTAATAAATTTCTCAAACTATAAAGTGAGTGAATGGGAAAGTAAGTGGATTAATGTAAAACAAATTAAAGATTCACACTATATTTTCAAAAATTTCTGAATTATAGAAAGTGAAATATGCCTGTAACTACACCAGAGAAACTCTGAAAAACATCATACTTAATACATGAATTCTCTACTGCCTTTTCTTTCAAAAAATATAATAACAGTATGACTTTTAAATAAAAGAGAAAAAAATATTAGAAAATTTTAAACATCTTACAAATAATAATTCATTAAATGTTTCTACAGCAGGCCAGTATATATATATACTGACCACTGACCTGTGGTTACCTTTGACCAGGGATGTGGCAGTTTTAGGAGCCAGGCACATTGGAAGGAGGGTTTTAGAATGGAAAAATAACTGGCACATTTAAAATGGCGGGGGTTGGGGGAGGAATTTAGGTAAGCAGAGAGTAATTACCCAACTTGGAATTTGACCAAGACATAAGGGTAAACACTGAAAAAGTGCCACACCATGGGAGTATTAAAATCCAAAGTAGTCTGGTCATGATATTAGAGGTTATGTGGGTTTTGTGGATAACACTGGAATTTGAATTAGAACCCATTTTACAGCTCCCATTCAGAGTCTTTCATCAGTTTCTGACCCGGGAAACTGAGGACAAATGACTTCTGTTTCTCATTTTTTCAATTTATTCATCAGGGAAGTGCCTGCCTAATTTGCATAGTTTACTTATTGGAAGAAAATGCATAAAGGGGTTTGCTAGCTTGAGACATTGTATAAGTATACATCATCATGTCATTTATTGAAAAATTGTCAGTCATTTGGCTCAGGCTAATCCATGAATCCACATAGTATGGAAATGATTGTGGCACCTAAAGGATCTGCATCCCTCACCTCTGGCCTAAGTTCTTTCTGTGTCTAATTATATTTAGATGAACCAGCTAATGAACTGCCAAGCCCAGTTAAGGATAACTATAGGCCTATGAGACAATGATACACACATATAACAACCATATTCTTTCTGCTATAGAGTCGTGGTATAAATGCTGCAGACTCCAATATTTAAAAAAATCAATAAATAGTTAAAAACATGCTCACTACCTGGAACATGGCTTGGTAAAAATGTTTTCAATTTTGGGGGCCTGCAAACAATTCTATTACTGTCTGGTAGTTCCACGGCAATAATTTCAGAGCCACAGGATTGCAAAGGAGCCCAGGGCCATGATTATACATAAACTATATTTAGATAAAATGTTATCAAATCTGAAAAGGAGACATGTTCTGAACTCAGCTTAATTCAACTGCACTCTGCCCTTCCACACAGTAACCGGTTATTACATTCATGGGGTTGTTAACAATAAAGCTTTGTGTAAAACATGTTCTTCCACTATTTCTGGTAAACACTAAACACTCCTTATTAAACCAAGGACTTTGGCTGATTCTGTTGGCATCAAATCATTAAATGTTCATGTAAATAATGCATTAACATTTGATGATTAAACAAGTAACAAGCTATGCTTATGCCAAGCTAATCTCTTGCTCTTTCTAAATTACTTGTTAATATAGTGTGCTTTTTATATATAGTCTCATGTTCAGATAACAACTAAATCTTTCCCTGAGATGCGTTAACGTTTTAAACATGTAGTATACTGCCTTACTTGATTCACAGTCATTTCCACAAGAAATTATAAATCCTCTCAAAATATGCAATTCACTTATTTAATCATTTTGCCTGGACAATGATGCAAGTCTTTGTGTAGAGTTATAAATGGGGTGCTTTTTTTTTTTTTTTTTGACGGGGAAATAAAGTAAGCATAAAGCTAAGCCCATTGACCCATTTCGGGTGACTGCTACTAAGATGGCTGTTGCCATCACCATTTTCACGCAGCCATTGGTATAACCTTCTTAGGTATTAGTGCTATGTGAAAAGGAACAAACTATCTGAGAGCGAGCTCAAAGATTTGAAGACCTCTCTTTAGAAATTTGGTGAGAAGACTTAGCTGAGAATTATGGTTTGATCTACAGTGTTTACTGTTTAGAAATATACTCTAATTACTCTTGTATGTGCAATTTTAGTGAGACAAGGCACTAAGTCTTAAACATGTTATTTTTGGGGTTTCACTGAGAAATGATTTTATAAACTGATAATACACCGCAGTATGTGCTATTGGCAAATCTATTTTGTGATCTTATTGAGTCTCAGATGACTCAACTGAGAATTATGTGGAGATATTAAATTGAACTCCTCCATCATAAGCACCACTCTTGCTAGCAGAGAGTAGGTAGTACTTACAGACATTAAGGTTGGGGTTGGCTAATTAATCAGTAATGAAGTAAGTGAGCACACTATCAAGGCTGAGTACCTGAATGCCAATTAAAATGTCATCTGTGACTTGACCCAGCACTGATTTTACATCTTCAATGGTGAAACCAGCTAAAAGATCTGTGTCTGAAGTGCTGGCTTCTGGCAGGGACTCCTCAGGACCTTGTTCGTGATCCGATCCCTAGAATATTGAAAATAAACAACACTCAGGTAATATTCAGAGCATTCGGTGTTACGTTAGCCTCAAAACTCTCTTGGGTACTTTTCTACCGGGAATAATTTCAACTAGAAAGGAGATTTTAATTTGACGTTATCCTGCATTTTCATTATTTACTAGCGTCATGACAGATCAAGTCATTGTGCTAAGCAGTGCTTACCTTCTGGAAAGCGAAGGTGGACATTGATGACAGAGAAGAGATTAAAATTGCTGAACCACCCTGATCTGGCCCACTTGTGAATCAATGGTAAAGCAAATATTTATATTTAGTTCGGAAAAATCAGAGTGAAAGAAAATGGAAGAACATTTGGTTCCTTTCCTCCTGCCCATACAGAATATCATGTTGAGATAAGATGAATTAAGGGAGAAAAGAAAACACACCTTCATCATTGTATCCAACGTTGTGGGTGGCTCTATGAATGTTGAATAAATATCAAATGAGATTCCTTCTTCTAGAGGGTTGGGGAAAAGGCAACCTGAAGGCTTGACGACCTCTATCGTTTGCTGGAGGGGAAAACAAGAGCTGTATTATGATGAAGCCTTTGGTATGTAACCAGAATTTCAGCTAATTCATGTGTGTGTGTGTGTGTGTGTGTGTGTGTGTGTGTGTGTGTGTGTGTGTGTAAAGTTCCTAGTCTATTATCTTATGAATGCCATCTCCTCTGAATTCTTGCTGCTACTGCCCTCCTTAGTTCTCTAGTGCTTTTACCGCTCTGTATCTGATGATTAGCATTTTATTCTTCCCACTGTTTAATTCTCTTTCTATATTATGTGGTTTAGGACTTCATTCTGTACTGCTCTGATCTTTAATATTTTTCATTGGTCAGTATCGCCTTCCTCCTGCTTTCAAACTCTCTGTAGCTAGAGACCACATTTTAGATCCCTTGTATATCTTCTCCAGTTCTGGCAGATGGTCAGGTGCTTAAAACACTCAATAACAGCCTGAAAGTGATTGATCTTACTCAGCAAAGTATAACTGTACTTGGGGGCAAGAGTAAAGTGGCCATCAAGAACTTGATGAGGAGGACAATAAAGGCTCTAAAGGTTAGTGTATAAAGCCAGTACATAGAAAATCAGAGAGATTTGTAAAATCAACCCAAAATACAGTGGGCAGGGCAGACTCTCATCATGAGCATTTAATAAATTCTGTGGCAAGAGTGTGTCTATCAGAGGGATGGCGATGATGGTTGGTCAACAATGGAAATGATGAAATAGGAGTTAAAGAAGTAAACTTAAGCAGCACCCATCCCACCAGAACTTGAGGGAGAGAGGAGATGAAGGCACTAAACATCTGAATTGTTTTATTTGTTCCTCTTGTTCTGATCTTATGTTGAACAAGCAACATTTTGATCATAATTTGACTTTCCATCTCAAGTGATCTATAAAGATATGTCTACTTGAGTGCTCAAGTTTTCATGCCTATTACTTCCTTACTGTAAATCAATAATTTGATGTTCTAGTTTATATAGTAAGCTCCATGAGGCTGTTTTTGTGGCTCTGAGATGAAGCTACTCTCTTTATGCTGACAAAGTCAGAACTTGAGCCTACAGGTTTGAAGACAATACTCTGGAAATGCATAAATTCACCAAATAAATATCATCCCATGAGGCCTGGAAAATCCAGAAAGCATCATAGATTAATTTCTAACTTCTCCACAATATTTCATATAAACTTACATATTAAATTTTTTCATCATTTAAATATTAATGTTTTTATTTAGGAAAGGTTTAAATTGTATTGGAGGCTAAGTTATTGCTTGGTCTTACCAATGTATTTTGCATTGAATTCATATTTTTAATTTTAATTAGATTTTATAGGAAGTTACTGCTTAATAAAAATATATAGGACTAAAGTGTCCTAGCTTTATAGTCAAGAAAACTTAGAGATTAAATGACTGGCTTAATTAAATAATTACTTAGTGACAGGTCTGAAAGTTAAACTGTGATGTGCTGACTTCTTGGCCTATGCAATTTTCAGTAAACTATAATATTTCATCATGTTGCCATACTTGGAAATTATTGATATTATTGAGCACTTAATCTCTATTCTGTTAGATGACATCATTCCAGATTGTTTATCTTAAATTGACTAAATTATAATCAAAATAGATATCAAGAAAACATATCAGAACTCTTTTTTTTCTCATTACATTCATAAGCTGCTGTTCTTTTTTATCCTAATGGGACATACAAGCATTTTCAACTTTCTCTAACCCTACCTATACCTTCTTTCACCATGTTTGTTTTTTCATCCTCCTACACTTTATATTGCTCTTTAGTTTAATAATCTAGGAAAACGAAACAACTAAACATATTTTAGTGTCCTCTGAAATAGTATAGGTAGAATACATAAGCTACACATTGGAAGCCAGAGGCAAGGGAAGATGATGAGGTATTTACTTAGTGGTATAGACTTTGATTTAGGGCAAGAAATAGAAATTTGGGGGGGAGTGGTGGAGAGTGAGACATGGAAAAGAGGAGAAATTATCTAATGGAGGTTACTGAATTTACTGCAGGCACCGGGAAAGTAAATATGAGCTAATTTGCAAGGTAAAAGCATTTTCTTTTAATGAAGCTGAATTTTATTTTGTTGCTGTTGCCATATTTGTCTTGCTGCTATACTTTATACAAGCTGGCCTTTCTGCTTATTTTCTCTCACCTCTTGGTAGTAGAGTAACTTTTCTTACTATTTGTAGCAGATTCTACCACCTGCCCACTTGTCCCGCTTCTTCCACCAGTTTATACACACTTAAATAAATGCAAACAGACATTTGTGCTGGTCTTTCATTTTATTTCTCACACCCCTGTAGCCTGGACTTCTTTATAAGGCTAATCACCCAATTTTTCTGGTCTTTGGCACTGGGGTGTGTGTGTGTGTGTGTGTGTGTGTGTGTGTGTGTGTGTGTGTGTGTGTGTGTAAACAGGGCATGCACTTGGAAACCTGGAACTCCTCAGCTCAAGATCACTTCCTTGGTGAAGTGAAGCTCTGACTGAGAGTTGGGTTTTTCTTTTCCTTGACTTTCATGAGTGTAACTCATATAGCTAGTCACTTGATTTAATTTGTGCACAAAACTGGGGGTGAGAGTTTCTTTTCTTCAGGGTGTTTGGCACACTATAAGTGAACCAAACCATAGCTACACTTTTATTTTTCATGAAGAGTTACATTTGGCTATGTTAGTAAGGTATGTTAAGAGAAAAAATATCTCCGTTTCAGCCGAAGCTAAATATAAAGTAATTTCACTAATAATAAGAAGGTAGACTCTCAAATACATATTTTGAAATAAACATGGAACCCAGAAGCATAGCAGTGATTTTTTTCCCCATTAAGTAGCCTTTTTAAAAAACAAGTTTAAGGAAAATTAGAATCAATAATTGTGGTGAGAGCACAGAGCCAGCAAATATGTTTAAATGAAACCGTCTGATGCAATACTTTCTTTAAAAAAATACAATTAGGCCTTTGTATTTTTTTTTCAACAAAACCTCATGTTTTACAACATCACTGGTTCTGTAATAAAATCTATTTAAAACAGAGAGACATGGTCAGCTTTATTAAGTTAGATTTTCTGAAAGAACATTATAATTTCCTCAAGTCTATGAATAGTTGAAGCAAATTAAATAAAGCTACTTTTATAACTATTTTTATACATTCTTGTAGAATTGTAATTGTCTCATATTTTTTTTCTCAATAGTCTAATATGTTACCTCTTAAATCTAGAAAAATAAAAACAGAAGAAGGATCAAGTATGTTTATTAAAAAAACACTCCTATTTGGTACCCTGATCTGGCAACCCCCCTTTCTTCTGTAAGAGAATAGCACCCATAATCTTCAGATCAAGAAACAAAGGGAAAGCCTTTAAGTGACTTGCCTGAGGCCTAATGCTGAGATTAAAAATCAGGAGTTTCTCATTATACATATACATCCATTTGGCCGAATGATCGGTTTTGCTTGACTTTCAAATACCCCCTAAATATTTCTTTGATTGTAGAGCAATAAATGTATTTCTCTTGCCATTTTTGAGTGCTTGCACACAAATGGATATAATAAAAACAATCATGTTGTTCCATGTGAATGCCATTTATATTTTTTCAGATAATGAGCAGACCATTTGAACCAAGGTGAGTACATTAAAAGCTCTAATAAAGAAGAGAATAGATTTCCAAACAGAATAATGGACTGTTAAGTGAACATACAATAAATAACATCTACAGATGTGGTCGCTAGAAAATTAGTTTTGCATAACTTACCAATCTACATTTCCCCCCAGATGTTATCTGTTACGTGAAAATTAACGTGTTAGTTACATTGTTCATTACGTGCACATTTCATTAGTGTTATTTAAGACCATTTACAATCTGAGCTTTAGTTGAATCATGCCATGGTATTTAAAGAATATCAAGTAAATAGCTTTTTGGCATAATTTAGTACTCATAAGAACAAAATTTCATCATCAAACATTATGTAGCTTTAAAAAAATCCAAGATCCTTGCTTATAAGCCAAATAAAATCACTAGAAATCTTTTTAAGAATTTACATATTCAATATAAAATGGACCTCTAACATAGTAATAAAGGATAGAAATTTTGAATCCTCCTGGCACTAAGTAGCGGGTCAGTTGGGTCTAAAAACATATTTACAGGAATTAAAATCTGTTTTCAGATCTCACTGTGTCTAAGAAGCACAATATTTTATCCGAAAAACATATTACTTCATGCTTCCTTTTTCTACTTTATGTGTTAACAATATTGATAGTATTTGGTTTATTGTTTGTTGTTATTTGTTATTATTGTTTGCTTTTTTATTAATATTTATTTAATTTGTTTATTGTTTTCTTTGGAGAAAGTGCAAGTAATTTCTGGGAAGTGTTTATACTGCTGACATCTATGATTAGGGTGGCAATAATTAAATTATTAAGTTCAATTTTTAAGTTATTCAAGATATTAAAAATACCATTGAGATGACAACTTTCCACTGTTTTGAATGGAAGAAAGTGAGATAAATCTGTTAAACTCTTTGGAACTAGTAGAACTCATACAAAACACTGGTTTGCTTTAAAAAGACATTTGTTTGAAATTGTCAAATGATGACTTCATATCTAAATCAGAACTTACTAAAAAATGTCAAAGTTTCAAAAAGCAAACTATTGCAAACTCTTCCCAAACAAAGAAATAAAAAAAGACACAAAAATTCCCGTAATGTTTTAAATATTTTCCCCTCAAACGAATAAGGCATTACTCATTTGCAAGTCTAATTAAGAAGTACTTTGTGGTTCTAGAAAATTTTAAAGAAGAATTGTAACTCTGCCCACTACACGTAAAGTAACAACATATGAATGCCACCTGCAAAATGTAATAAACTCTGGTAATATCATACTGAGGCCACAAATTTAAAATCAAGAGAGTACATTCGAAAGCTAAGATTATCAGAGAAACTCAAAATAATTCATTTCTAAAATGTTTTCCTTTGTGTTTAGGCCATTACTAACTTCTTAATATATCCTGTAAATGTAGAATATCAATTCTGCTGTAAGATTCTCCTCCCCTTTTGCATTTTTGACTTTAAAAATAAATTTGCAAATGCAGCACATTAATTTTCTTTCCTATGCTTAATATGCAGTATTTACATTTTGAAAAGGTTCAAAATGTTGCCAGGCTTCTGCAGGGTATGAATAGACATCTAATAGCAACTTCTATTTTTATTCGCAGCATACTGGTAGTTTGAACATTTATAACTTAATAGAGCTCTGAGACCATCAGATCCACATGCTAATCACCTAAACAGTGAATGGTAACACAGTACAAGTTAAGACAGGAAATGAAGACTACCCATTCCAGCTGAAGCTGCAAGGAGGAATTTAAGTTGGCAGGCCACAGTAAACCAATTTGCAACCTGACTAGGACACTCCAGTTAACACCTTGTGCCCATTTTTATTTATATCTCTTGATCTGATCTTGTTTAATTTGGGTTTGAAATTAAAAAATAAAGTTAGGTAATTTAGGAAACTGATTCCAGAGTATTTTATACATCTTTAGTATTTCTAAGTTTAATTCTGCTTTAGGCCAACAGTACGATTTGAAAAGGAATCTGGTATTCCTATCTTAATGACCTCAGACAACAAAATCCTCTGTAATAAATATGAAAAAGAGTACCTCTTAGAGTAAATGCAATTTAAAAGGAAAAGATCTGGCTCTGGTGCAAACATTTCCTGAGGGATAGAACAGTTCTTCAGATACCCAGAAATTTTCTAAAGATGGCAATAATCTGGAAGATGGAGCACTGAATTACAGGCTTTAGACTTGGCTCTATCCCTAATTGTGTGATGCTAAGAAAATCCCTATGTCTCAGCTTATTTATCTGTTAAAGGAGGCTAATGTTAATTGCTACCTGGCTACTTCATCGAATTGTTTCAAGCACAAATTAGATAATGTGGATGAAAATGCTGTGAATTCTTCAAAGGGAAAGTATTATTAAACCTAAAGGTGTATTATCATTATTTATAATTACTATTATTATTGAAAGGATCATCTTTCTGATGCCAGCATTGGAAGACAGATCAGAGTAGCCATCACAAAGACACTCGTCCATGCTATCTCTCTATATAATTGTTGATATTGCCCAAACAGTATAATTAACTCAGAAGAATTTGTTAATGAGGACATGCCATCCCTGTTTCCATATAGTCACGGTCTTTATAATACCAAACATATATCCAATGCCATCTTATTTGAAGAATTACTAGGTCTCTCTTGAGATCTCAATAACCTGGTGTGATTGGGGAGTTCTGTGGCATGGTCGGGACTAAGGCAGATCGCCTATTTGAAAAAGGAAAGTGTTTACATCTAACTTTCAAATTAGAAAATCTGCCTTACCCCTTCCCTAGCCAAACTGATCACTTTTTAAAAATTTCTTTTCCTTTTCTTTCTTTCTTTCTTTTTTATTTTATTTTATATTAGTTTCAGGTGTACAGTGTAGTGGTTAGACATTTATATAACTTACTAAGTGAACACTCCAATTAGGCTAGTACCCACCTGGCACATTGTTATTACAACAGTATTGTACATAGTTATCACAATAGAATTGACTATATTCCCTATGCTGTACTCCATATCTCCATGACTATTTTGTTAACTACTAATTTGTATTTCTTAATCTCTTCACCTTTATCACCCAACCCTCCAACCCTCCTCCACTCTGGCAATCACCAGTTTGTACTCTGTATCTATGAGTTAACAGATAAACAAAATGAAAATTTATTACTCTTTTTATTTTTTGATTTTCAGCATCCAGTGTGGCTTGTGGTTGCCCAGATTGAGTTCACTTCAAAAAGATTTCTTTTAACAAATTTCATCAAAAGTAAAGCATTAGGGCATATAGGGCAAACTTTCAACATGTCTTTCTTTTGAAAATTGAAACACCAGAGAGCACTTGAAATTACTAAATTCAACACTGGATTTTTGATTCTTAGTTTGACCTTATCCTCCAACTTCCTCAGTATGAGAGATGGAAAGTATGGTTGGTTCCATTATAAATAGTTAGAAAATAACTTATGCTTTTCAAAAATATTTTTAGAAGCTACTCAGAGTATATTTGTTCAGCTTACTAAGTTATATTCTGAAAGACATATCCTTGAACTCAATTGTAAACTATTTCAAACAGTTGTGATCATAGATGAATTTTTGTTTGGTTTCATTAAAAGTGTTCTATTTAAATTTTAGGTTCTTAATATTTAAAATTGAGGAAATACTCTAAAATTTCCCTTGTTTTAAGAGTTGGAAGTATCAGTATCTGTCAACTAATAAAGATGAGTTGTGCAATTATTTTTGTAGAAAGTCTGTTTTGAATTATAACATATAAATTTAAAAATTTTATTTTATATATGTTACATTTTAATTACATCTTATTATAACTTATATGAAAAGGAAACTATTTCATGGCCTTCATATTTAAGAATATTCTTTTTGAACAAGTACCTAACATTTGCAGAAATATGAGACAATAGATCACAATGGTTAGAAGAGAAATTAGAATGGAAGAAACCTAAGTCCTTGATTCTAGTCTTTCTCTTTTCATGGACTTCCTGTTATTTTTCACAGTTTAAACTACCTGAGTAAGGAGAGGCTGAAACTTTTTTGGATAAAACTATACTTGTAACTTACTTAATTTTAAAGCATACTGAAAGAACTGCACTTCCGTCCTGCAGTCATTCGTTGAGAACAACAACAACAAAAAAAAAAACCCCAAAACCAAAAGCCTTTTTAAAACTGCATTGAAACTAATTTCTTTTAGAAATATAAAGCTTTTTGAGGCAAAACTAGAATGTTTGTAAGTGCTTTGAAACCTTTAGAGAAGTCAACATCATATTATTATTTCTGACCTCTTAGACCCAAGATGTCTATTTTAAGCAATCTGACATTAAAAATGTGCTGACAAATATAGATTAAAAAACAACACAGGAAGTTGTAAATCAGCTGGCATCAAGAAAATGAGAGACCACGAAAATATAGTCATTTACTTTAGTCAACCTCAACCTTAATTTTTAACTAAAGAAAATTTGCAGAAAGCATGATGTTTACATTTTGGATATTTTACTCATAGTTTGTGTGCTTCCTTTTTCTCCAGTGGGCTCATAAATTATTACAAGGAAACATGTTGTCACAGTTATAAATATTTCCCTCTCTGCTTAGCTCTCTCCACCATCCCTCCCCCTCCTTTTAAAAATCTCCACTAACTGCTTCTGTAACTGTATCAGGCACTCTTCCTTGGTCAGCAGGGCATGATTTTTTGCTGTCAATTATTCTTATGTGCCTGGCAATCTAGAAACAGGGCTCTTTCAGGAAGTGCCCAACCCTTTCCTTCTAAGCAGGGCAGCCCCTTATTATACACATGGTGTGTCATTATTTTAATAATCTAAAAGAGTCATGTCTTCCCAAGCAAGGAACAGCTCCAGGTACTCTAAGGTTCTGATGCTTTCCATGGAACCTGAATTCTTGGAAGGTAACTACAAAAATGATTATTTACAATAATAAATGTTCTCAAAAAGACCTCTCACCTGTAATCTGTAAATCATGCTACTTTAGTTAAAACTAAAATAACAGAAACTCTGAAAAATTTAGCTTGTGTCTTCATTCCAAATTTCAATGTTTTAGAAATCTGATTCCCCTCCGCCCCCGCCACCCTTAAACGTGTGGTTAGAGTACTGCATTGGCCCTGCCACTCAATAGAGAGCATGTCTGAGATGTGGTTTCTTTACTTTTAAAATCAGTGGGCTTGGCTAGGTCACCTTTAGTCCAGTTACAGATGTTATATCTTATGATTTTAAATTTCAAGTGGCTTTTTCTTTACTTATACAAGACTTAAAGTCACCACTATATGAAAATCCCCAGATTCGTTATTTTTGTCATGATGCAGGAGAATATTTGGATTATACACCCAGTGCTTACTGGAATCTTAGACAGGTTGCAGCTTGTCCATTTATTTCTCCTTAATTATCTTCTCTAAACCTGCTCCTCCTCCATTTTCCTTATCTCTCAGTGGCATCAACAGCTTCTTAGTGACCGGATCCAAAACCTTGAGGTTGTTTTCAGTTATTCCATCTCTCTTGTCCCTAACATTAAAGCAACCACAAAATGTGTATGTTGGAGAGTGGGGGGCACCTTCATGATGTCTGTCACACCTGCCCCCTTCTTTTTTGTGACAATGCCTATCATGTAAACTTCAGATCCAAATTCTTGTGTTGAACTACAGTTAAACTAGACTACTTAGTCATTCCCATTATGCAAGTGTCTGGAACATAGCGAGTGTTCAATAAATATTTTTTACATTAAAAAAAAAAGAAGAAGAAGAAAAAGAAAAGAAAACCTGGATGGAGGTACTTCCTCACCTAGAATTTTGTCTGTGCTGCTCCCTTTGCTGGGAGGGCATTTCTCCTTCATTCCTGTCAGTCAATATTCCATCTGGACTTCTAGGCCAGCCTCAGTGAAGTTTTTCTTGATCTCCCTTGTGCTTCAAAGTATTTGCTTGTTTCTCTTGCATATACTTGTTACATTGAACCTTGAATTATATCCATGAATGAATGATCTCCCAACACTTTGTGGAAACAACTTGAGGGCAGGGACCATGTCTTATTCATTTTGAGGGTCTCTAGCTAAGGGCTTTGCACATCAGAGGTATTCACTAGGTGTTGGGCATGCCATTAGGGTAATCATTCATTTAAAAAATTTAAGGGTCACCAGTTGTTTGATCAACTACAATTCAGTTTAAAAAGTTTATCATGAAAAATAATACCTAGAGAAGCAAACCTAATGGTTTATTGTTGCATTTGCTCAATACCTGCATTTCTCAGTTACAACTGGAGTCCTAGAGTGTTCATGTGATTAGCATAATGCCAAACAGCTAAACATCTTCTCACTGATTTGACTGCATTGGTTAAACTAACAGTTGTTTCACAGACACTGTAGTTTAAGTTTCTAAGGAATTCCCCAGAGATACCACTGCCACCCCTGACCCCCCCAACACACAAACATAGCTCCTGATGAAAGTAATATCAGAAAATCTTTTTCTGACTTGCCTGAGTCCAGGGCCATCCCCCAACCCCTGCGCCCCTCATCTTGTGGCAACATTATCCAGGAAAATAAATACTGATGATTAAAAAAGCCCAGCTCCTGTTTACTGAGAACTTAACTCTAAACTTGACCTTGGGCTAGTTAGGAAGCACATAACAAATATGATGTCCTTCAGTTCACACTACATTGTTAGGAGAGGCTTTATTGACCTAATTTTTTGAATAAAGAACCTAAAGCTCAAAGAGATTAAGTAACTCTATCAAGATGACACAACCAGAAAACATCAAATTCTGTCAGAACTTGAACCAGGTCTACTTGACTCCAAAGTCCATGCACCTAAACCTCGGGGGCAAGCAGAACCCCAGTGTTCATGATCCTACAAAATGTTTCTCTCTAGTTTACAGGTGAGGGAATAGAGGTTCAGGAAAGTGAAATGATATGTGGACACCAGAGATATGAAGGCATAAATTCTCTGGAAATTTCAGAAAGAGAATTTGTTCACTGGTTTTTCATAGCACTACTGTGCATTGTTCCAAACTAAGTCAGTGAAAGTAAAGCATGTAGGACTGATTTTTTATAAATATGGCAAGATGTAAAAAGCATTTGGTTAATAAAGAAATCTGAGAACATGCTTAAGTCATTTGTATAAACAGGAAAGTATAGAAGCATCAGCTTGCTTTGGTGACTAAAACTCCATGTTCCTGCTCAAATAGCAATTTGTCCTATTTGTTGTAATTATAATTATTATTTTCATTGGAATTGCAATTTTTTTCTAGGAATAGGCATGCAGAAAAACAACCAATAATCTGGACAGTTAAAAACACATTGAGAAATGGGTATGGTTGTGTGAACAAATCTCTTGTGATTATTCTTCCACTGTGTGCTGTAATGTGCTTTAAATCCATTTCCATATTTTTAATTAACACTTAGTTCCAAAAAACTTTCTGGAGGCCATTTAAATCACAAATGGGAAAAAAAACAAATTTACTTTATCAGAAAATTGACTATAGACTATTTTGGTGGTTTTTTATTATTTTTACATTTTAATGATTAAAATTAAATATAGCCCGATTACTCATGACAGAAGACAGTGAAATAATTTTCATAGCTGATATAATTTTAAAGTCAAACCTGGGTGAATAAGATATTAGTTCTGCTGTGGACGAACTTCATTGTCCATCCTGCAACTCTAATTCCAGATCAGTTCCATTCATTTCATAGAAGGAATTAGACAGCTGTGCCAAGTTACTCTTCTAGCAGAGACCCAGTGGTGCTCTGGCTTTATCTCGACAGCTGTCCTATAGTGACTATAGTATTACATCTGTCTTGTGAATTTTAGGCACCTATTTTCATAATTTGAATCATTCATTTATTGGACAGGGAAACAAAATACATGAATACCATCTGAAAATTCTTTGCACCAAAAATCCTATATCATCTGCTATATTGAAACACTGTGTCACAAGGAGAAGGCATAATTGCAGCTTTCTGAGGATACTTATTCATCTACGGACTCACAGCAAAGAACACTGTTTCTTCATCTAGAAAATGGGAATAACAATAGTTGCCCACCACATGGTTTTTTTGTGAGGATTAAATCAATATGCATAAAGCTCTTAGTACAACGTCAGGGAAGAGCTTAAAAGTGTGAAGCTTGTTCTTTTTAATATTTTCATGTCACATATTTATGTCTATAACAACGCTAACCAAGCTCTCCAAGGGTAAGGATTTGGTCTCTTTTGTTTCCCACTTCACTGTCTGGCAAGTGACTGATAGTGGGAAAGTAATAAATATTTATTGAATAATTAAATGTAGGAAATCATTATGGTCTCATATGGTCAACATTCTATTACTCCCCCTACCTGCCTCCCTGCTATATAGGCTGCTGAGACACAGGACACCAGATTTTAAGATTTTCTTTCGTATTCCTTTCTATCCCCACTATGACCTATAATTCAGGATTCTCTGTATCTGGATGCCTAGCCCTGCTCCTTGACTTTATATATTTCTCCCCTCGTTTTGGTCAGGTTCTTTACATCTATGCTAGAAGTAGTTATGCAAAATGAATAGATTGTGGCTCTAAGACTGGAATATTAGGATGAGTGTCGCCTGTTCCCAGACAAGGAAATTAATCAGGCCAGGAAAACCCTTGAAGGATTGTTCTGATTTTCACACTTATATGAACACAGCCTTGGTATGAGGGGTTGCTAATGAAGCCAGAAAATCTGACCCGGCATGCTAATTTCGATTCAGGGAAATTCCTGGTATTTATAAATGAACTCCATACATTAGGCAACTGATATTTAGATAAGAAAATCAAAAAACAGCACATGCTGTAATATAGTGTTTCAAGAGATTGCAATATCAATCAATTCTAGCAAATCTAACATCATTTAAGTAATCAAAAACAAGCAAGAACAATGAGCTACTGTTTTGAAATTCTTCGGCAGAAATAGGAAACCAGAACTAAAACCATGCAAATAATAAAGGTACATTGCAAAATTAAGCCATAGTATTAATTTGGTTTATCTAATTACACAATCTACAACTAAGTTTTAATAGATTTCAGATTAGAGTATCATTGGAAAAAATCACTGCCCTATGAGAAGATGAGGTTTTACCTTTGAAGGATCTGGTGTTCAAGGCATGTTTTGAAGAGCAGATTGGGTATCAAAATATTATGAAAATACATTCTCTTTCTTTAGCTTCTGTTTCTATTTGAAACATTTTATTCTGTTTGGCTCAGGAGTGATAGTAAATACAAAGAAACGACTGAGGAGATGATATTTTACAGTAATTATTCTAAAAAAATACCCCTTTCCTTACAGTTTATCTTGCTATATTTGGTTTATTTATTGCTTATTAGTATTTTTTTTTTTGGTTTTAGACACAGAAATACAATATTATAACTGATTTATTCTTTTATTAGACTGATTTTCCTATTGGTAGATCATAAGACAAATTATTTTAACAAGAATTTTTCTTTAAGGTTTGCTGTTACATCTCAGAGTTTCACCATCTCACTAGCATCTGTCAGATTTAATCACCTACAGAACTACCTTATAAAGATTACCTTATCAGAAAAAGTGTCATCTTGTGAGCTTAGGTGTGAGAATTACAAAATAAAGCTAAGCTACACTAACAACTGCTGTGCTAATTTATTGTAAATTATGTTATTTTTTTGTTTTCAGAGATAAGGCATGAGAAGTGTTTCTATTTAAATTCATTTCCTATTATTTCAACATAAATACCAAACAGCTCGACAAAAAAGTGAGAACATAGAATATTCCTTAAATAGGTTCTAGTGACAGTGATATTTATTTTCTAAGCTCTTGGTACCAGTAATGTCACACTGTTCTAGGTTCAGAATCAGGCAGCACAATTAAGAGAAAACATGTATGCTCAGAATGCTAGATAGAAACTGCTGATTGTCATGTGAAGAGTGATGATTTATAGGATATGAACTGGAAATAATTGCATAGCAAGCTAGTCTACAACAAAGCTTTAATTCACTGGGCTGACACTGTAAACTCATAATGTGTCGACCTGGCACCAGCCATGATAGATTACGGCTGTTCAAAACACGTAAGCATGTCCCTTTCACGAGCATTACGGGAACTGTAGCTCAGATGACCCCAGTAAAAACAACTGCAATGGTTTTAACTAAGTTGTTCGCTAAGAAATGTAAAAACCATGATGAGTCATTGTATTATTAAAATTCAGAACTAGGTGGCGATGAATCACATGAAGTTATCACCTTGAAATCATCAAAGAGAGTATAAACTAGGTCCTATAAAGTACCATGAGTCTCAATGCATTTTAACAAGTTGAACCTCTTATATAAACACGATTTTATTATGATATTTATTATTATTATTATTAAAACTGGAGTAAAATTTAGTGCTTATAAAAGTGAAGGGCTAACGTTGCTAGCTGGAGCCAGAGTATAGGCCTGTATTTGTAGACTGCTTTAATGTAGCTCTGCAAATAAATTTTGACCTATTCTTGTTCTTATGAGTCATTGCCAAACATGGGAATTTGTATGATTATTTAAAAAATGAATTAACGGGTTGGGCATATGGCAAAAGCCCTCAAATCTATTTCGTTTTTTAACCTAAACTAGAATTTAAACTCTAGTCTCAAAAACCAGTTGTAGGTCAACCCAACTATTTCAACCCTCCACAAATCTTTTTTTAATATATTGAATCTTTCAAAGAAAATAAAGTGAAAATATCATTTAAGAAAAAGTAAAAAACCACTTTGATGGATTTGCTATGAGCTAGTAAGCTTTATGTTGTACCAGATCACATACTTAAAGTTCAATTCAATCGATCTGAGTGCATTCCAGCCAGGCAGATACATCATAGGCAAGATTTCTGCCTTCACAGGGGTGACAGTCTGGAGGTGAAATTAGAAGGTAGGGGATACAAACACCTGTAAAATCAATTATAATAATATGTGAAAATGGCTACAATTGCACTAGAATAGGGATTATTGGGTTAGTCATCCTATATTTAGTGGACGACTGAATGATGTACCAGGTTAGGGAATCATCCAAAGAGAAGAGCAAGGAAGCAAAGGGCATGGTGAGATATATGTCAGCTAGCTACTCTTCATAATAATAACCCAAAGCCAGAGGAATAAGTAACATTAAATCATTTAACTATTTTTTAAAATGTTCAAATAAACTCAGTTAAGCATAATTATTGATTGCTGATAAAATATTGCTTTGATTATAAAGAAGAACAGAAGAAATATTGTTGGTTAATGGTTATTTTTACTTAAAATATTTATAGTTGGAGGGACACAAATAGACCTCTGGTCATAGATTGTGGAAAACACATTTGATAGCTAAATATAAAAAAGCCAAATATTAATAACTTCTGATATTTATGTAGTTCTTTCCTCCCAAAGCTCTTGACAAACATGACCAACTGTATACACACGGGAATAGTACTGAAATGCTGCTACTCTTTCAAAAGACTGGACATTAATCCAAGAAAAAAAGCAGCCCATAGCTGATCTGCAGAATATAGGTGTGTATTTGGAAATTAAAACTCATAGGACAGCTCTCCTTCTCAAAGTGTTTCTCGTATATTATTTTAATTTTATTGAATAACTGTTCATATCTAACTCTATTCGTTTACTAAGATGACTACAGTGTTTGTACCTTTTTTCTTCGATGGAGCCTGAGCTAGTTTACAGTTGTGGTACTAGGGCTAAGGGCCCCTCATTTTGGAGGATTCCGTGCTGGCTCTTTAGTGTCTCCTAGCGTGAGGCGGGCTGATATACCAGTGCAACACAAGAGTGGCTCCTGCTGAAGAGCTAGGTCTGTTTCATCGTACACCAAGATTGCTCTTAGTTACCTAAGACAAACCATCTGGCTCAAGCAAATCTCATTTATAAAATCGTAGACCGAATGAATTGTTGCTGGGCTGCTTGGTGACACTGATTAAAAAGATGCCATGTTTGTTGTACTTTCTTGAAAAAAGTGTAAATTACCTGGCAATAGTCATTTTTAAAGGCCAGAGAACATAAAATGTTTAATGTACACTCTCAGGGCTTACTGTACAATATTAATTATTGTATTCTCAAAGTATGACTAGCAATGACAGAAATATATTTATTTGCATTTCCTTCATTTCCTCTATAAATCCTATGTATCTTCAAAAGTTAAACTTAACTACAAGCTCCTCCTTAAAGCTTTCATAAGTTCTTCATGGAACAAGGCACTCTGTGTTTTTAAAGTCTCATTCATACAAACACTTCTCAGGGTAGCTTTACTGAGCATGCAGTACAAACCAAGCATGGTCTAGGTCTTGGAGATTCAGGAACAACCAGCACACATTCCTCAACTTTCAAGGAGGTCACATACTCTAGTGTGTGTGTGGGCTTGGTATAAAAGACATACCAGGTAGTTTGCAGAATAAAATAATCATTAGAAGTATATGTAAGGTGATTTAAGAATATTGAGGAAAGAGCACCATTTTATTCCAGTGGGAGGGAAGAAAGAATGGGATTCGGGATAAGCATAAAGGGGAGATGATGTATGAGTTAAACCTTGAAGGATAAATAAGGGTTAGCATGCAGATAGAATTGGTTATAGAAAAAAAAATATTTCATACAGAAATGGAAACAGAGAGGGAAGTGGCATTTACAAAAACATAGAGACAAAAGAACATTCCAGGACAAGAGATTAACATGGTGTTGGTGGAGAGCTTGGGTCAGACAAGCCTGGGTTTAGTGCTAGCTCTAGCTCTGGTATTTAACTATACAACCTTTGGGCAAGTCATTTATTTTCCTATAAGGGTTAGGTTTTTCACCCGTCCAATGGGTCAAGCAGAGTCCATTTTCTGACAATCACCAAATCATAAAATTGGTAGACCGCATTTTCTTGGAGACTTTGTGAGAAACTATGTTAAAATTTAAAAATGACAACAATGGAAGTAAAAATTATGGTATTTAAGTCTAAGAACAAAATAAAATTTTATTTGAGGAGTGATAATGTAAATATTTAAATGTAAACATTTTGAATTTAATTTATAGTCTTTTACAGTCAGTCATGTCTAGAATGGTGTTTGTCTTTGCAATAGTTACATAGAAATGATTGAGAAAAAATATTTTAAATCTAGAGATTTATTTTCCATATGTCCAAATAATATCCAAGAGTTTTAAAAACAAGTTTAGCAAAAGTTACAACAATGTATTTCCCTTCATCATTTGCTGAGAGGAAGCCTTCTTGATTAATGTAATTAAAGGGTTGCTTGTAACTCAAGACTCAATTAAAAAAATAAATTTGGCCTTATTACTTTACTTCCAACTGGTGGTTTTCCTAGTGTGATTTTTGAGCTAAAATTTGCGGCTGCTTTGTTCATGACACATGAATTGTTTTAACACATCCTTTCCCCTGCTGTGCATATGATTAAGAAAGCAGAGGTTAAACAGTGCAGTAAAAAATTAGGTAAATTCATTCTATTTTTGTTCGTAGTGCCTTTTAGTCTCTCTCCCCCTTTTCAGGACATGAAGAGTGCTGAAATCTATTATCCTCCCCTGAAATTATTTAAGATATGTTCTTATGCCAAAAATGTAGCTTTTCTTTCAACATTTTCTAGTACAAGAATTTTATGATTTCTGTGCTATAGATATTTTCTGTATTGAAATGAAAATCAAATGTAAGTGCATCCTACCATTTATTGAGTGCTCATATACGCTAGGCTGAGATAAGCATTTTGTATAAATTGTTTCATTTTTATTTTGTGATAATCCTATGAAATAAAGATAATCATTCTCATTTTTAAATGAGAAAGAAGAGGCTCTGAGAGGTCATGTTTTTCATTTCAAGACCCTCCAATTAGCAAGTGACAGAAGGTGCCTGATATTTCATATTATGTTTCATGATCTATTTCATTCTGAACCTGGATTCTTACCCATTTAATTTTTTTTTTTGGTAGGTACAGCCTGATTCAAAGGATTTGAATCTAGTTTTGGTAGAGCATCTTGCATATAGTTGGGGCAACACGTTAAATTCAATTTAATGGAGTCTACGGCCATGCTACCCTGAACAACTCCAATCCTGTCTGATCTTGGAAGCTAAGCAGGGTTGGGACTGGTTAGTACTGAGATGGAAGACCAGGTGCTGTAGGTGCAAAAAAAAATATTAAAAAATAAGGGATTGTAAACTGACAAAGTCCTTGCAATCTGTTAGGTCAACCAAGGGTTGCCTCGCCTAAAAAACAAACAAACAAACAAACAAATAAATAAATAAATAAAATAAGATAAAATAAAATAAAATAAAAAAATATAAAGTAAATTCAACTGAATAGAAATTTTATGTTCATGAAGACAAAGAATAGTCAGTTGCCCTCTTTGAGTTTTATAGTCTGATGTGGGCAGAACTATACTATAAGTAACATATGGAAGCATGAAAGGCAGTGTAATATAGTGGGAAAATCATAACAAACTCAGCATGTCCAAAGAAACACTCTTTCTTCCTTTTTAACCTGTTCCTTCTCCAGTCTTCCAAGTAATGGTGCTAATATTCACCCAGCTGTTTAAATTAGAATCCTGAGGATCTGGGGGGATCCTTGATGCCTCCCTTTCCTTCACCTTTTAAATCCAATTCTTTAGCAAGTCCTGCCATATCTGCTCTGAAATATATCTGAAATCTACTTCTCTCTACCTTCCCTGCCATTACGCTTTCCAAAACACCCATACCACAGCCATCACCTTCTAAGTGGCTATCCTGCTTCTTCTACCCAGTAAGACACAAGTACAAAGAGTAGCAAGGGTAGGTTATGTGGCACCTGAAACTAAGTTATGATACATGATGCACAAAAAAGAATATATAGAAGGATAATTTTAAAAAATTACATGTTAAAAAGCTGACAAATTCCATAAATATCAGAAAAAATGTTTAAAATTATTAACTACTTGACCTATATCTATAATACCTTTTAATCTGCTTTTGGGCTTTCTAATCACCTCTTTAGATGACAATAATTTTATAATATATTTTCCACAGAAAGAATGGAAAGATTATTTAGTTTTTCCTCCAGATTGGTTAATGGAAATTGTTTTTATTATGATACAGTTTAGAAAAATTTCAACCTCATCACCACTCATTATTGGTATCACCATGTATATTTTAGGATTGATATCAAATATCAGAGAACCTGTAGCAAGTTTCCTTCATATCCAAACTTAAAGATTTAAGGTTGTTTTCACATCCTCTTATGCAGTGAGAGATTTAAAATAATCTTTACTTCCTGAAGTGATGGCACTGATTAACCAACTTGTGTCAGCCTTTATTGTAGAAGCATATTTTACATTTGATGTTGTCTTCATTGATGTTAGTATTCTTTATAACAATGCGAGAATTTAAATCTTTCTACAATATGTTCATATGATTCACTTTTCACTAATTGGACTATCAACCAGTCTAGAAGCCTATTATTGCTTCTATTTAAAATGTGTTTTTTCTTCTTACTGGATTACTACTTTTGTTATGATTTGCATCTCTGGGGTTACAATTTTCTCATTGATGTCAGAATAATTTCTATTGATTTAATTGCTCATCTGTATTGCTCTTGCTTAATATTACACTATATTTTGATTTTTTCTCAGTCTTCAATAAATCAATTTAAAAATGACAAAAGAGGGTACTCTGAATGTAAGGCCAAATTAGAAGTTGTAATTTTTCACTTGTTAAATGAAAATATTCCAACTTTTATTTAAAATTTTATTTAAAATGGTATATTAAAAATTTACTGAATAAAATGTTTGCATTTCATTTGCACTTGAGCTTTTATTCCAAGTCTTCAAAAATATATTTTAGAGTTCTTAAAATGTTATTTAACTCCTATTACAAAACTTTAATAACTTTTTACACAGCTGGATGATTATTAGAATTTTCCACAGGTTAACTTCTAGCTCCACACATTTTATACCTGGTTTCTCCTCCATTCCTTACCCACGTCCAGGATCTGACCCTAGAGAACACACTCACACTGCAATATGACTTTGGACCTTGCACTTTTGTATCATGATATCGTAGAGAGTGGTGGGGTGGAGGTCATATCTGCATGAAGATGGCTAGATATAGATTATTATAGAAGAGGTCCTTCTCCCAATTCAATCAATGACCTTTCTAACATACTTATCCATACTTATACTATGTGTAGGAAGCTTATATTTTGTCATTTCGTATATTTTGTCATCACAATTTTTACTATCATTATGAAAAATTGTCTTTTATAATTATGTCAATGGCACAATTATTTTTAGGTCTGCTTGCTCAAATCTGTGTGATTTTTGATTGACCTTAACTCCTTAGTCTTTCATATTCAAATGGTCATCAATTTTTATGTTAAATTTTCTTTATATTTCTTACATATGTCTGTTCCCTTCCATTTTCATCGTTATATTCTAGTCCTATTTTTTTTATAACTTCTTAATTTCCTAATTTATCTTTCTGTCCCTAATCACTTTTCATTTCAAAATGTTGTATATAACATTGCCAAAGCACTTTGCTCAAAATACTCCTTTTATCATACCAGTCTTATGCTTAAAAATTGCAATCTAGAAATGCTTTTTATATCATTTAGATAATTTTTTTTGCTTAAAATAGAATAAAAGAGCTAGCATTTATGAAGAATTAAAGTTACTTATATATCCTGAATATATTATTAATTTGGATGAATTGAGTGGAAAGCCAGCCTGAACTTGACAGCAGCCTGAAATGAAATATAGAATATTTTCTAAATAGAATTTTATTTTTGAGTGGTTGCAATTCTCAGGCTCTCAACCAGCATTCCCGGAGAAATTAGCCCTCATGCCCAAGGCAGCCTCTGTTTATAAGAATTAAATTTTTCCCTAAGCATCTATAATTTTATATAATTGAGAAAATTAAGAAAATAGACACCCATGTAATTTTCTGCATGTCTTGCAGGACCCCTGTTCAAAACGCTGGTATAATAACTGAAATAAACTGCAAATAATATGTTACAAGTAGAGTTTTTGGATGTACGTTAATGATTTAAGGAAAAAAACACTTCATTTATAATTAGCAATGTCCATTTGCATATAAACAGCGAACACTGCCAACTTCAAACCCTGCCCTATTTCAGAGAGCAAGAGGCTGTTTATAAACAGTCTCCATGTAATATTGTCTACATTATGTGTCTCTGTTCTTTTACAGACTAAAGTTTTACTGCTAGGCCAGGCTGATATGTCTGAATTTCTAAGTTATTGGGTTTAAATTAATGAGGTTTTAACTGTTTATAATTTGCAAAAAGATTCAAACTGCTACAATAGATATCATCAATATAATGTTAACATAATACAATGTATGTTTAATAATTTTTGTTTGTCTAAATTGAAAAATCAAGTAATTTAAGAAAAGAAACTATGGTATAATATTTTGATTCTGAAACTATCACTAAAAATGTTTTTAATATAATTTTTAAAATTAAAAGTGGATTATATTTTTAACAATATAAAGTAGTGACATTGGTGTATTTGAATAGCATTTAGCTGTTAAAGTGACAGAAAACCCAAAATTCAGAACTGGTAAAGAAAGGAACTATAGGAAAGATTGAGTCAGAATCGTTAGCATCTCTTCAAATGCTCCTTTCTTCCATCATTTATTTGACTCAGTTACCCATTCTTCTCTTTTCCAACTTTCATCAAGCCTTCAGAGCAGTTTGCCACAGGTCACATGACAGAGGGAGTAGAGAAGGAAAAAGAAACCTAGGATTAAAAAAAAAAATGCTTCCTGCAAGGAATTTCACTGATACATAATGACAACAGTGAACCGCTTAAAGTCAAGGCCTTTATCTTTTCAAAAGGACTCCAGGATCTTTGACATGGTAGGAGCTCAAAAAATGTTGGTGAGGGAGGATTCAATAAGCTGTACTGGTGCCAGATTGACTTAGCTCTCTGTTTAAGTCCAGCTGCTCCTGGACATTTGGTGGGAAACTAAGACTCAAGATTTAAGGATTGCCATGACAGTAGTAGATGATTTTACCTCCTTGACTTTATCTGATTTTATTGACAGAAAACTGCTTTCAGGCGTGTCTGGACAGTGAATTAGCATTCTGAGGAGGTTGTGTTCTGAGCCCGATTCGTTCCCTTTTGACTATGGACAATGTGATGCTCACTTTGTAAATGGCTTTTGGGGTTTATCCTGGATCCCTGTGAGGGAAATTTTCTGGCTGGGCCCGAATTTTACTCCATTGATTTTACTGTTCTACAAAGATACCTTAGATTTCACCATTGATTGTCAATAGAAATCCGTATATTCCCGGCCTTGGTAAATTCATTCTTCTGGATTCTTTTTAGAACATAGAAGAACAAAGATGCTCACTACTGAGCATGCTTCACCCAAAATTTTAAGATTACTTTTAGGTTAGATTTAGTTTCTTAATTATAGTTCTAGTCTCACCTGGTCTAACTGACTAAGCTATTAAAGGAAACTGACATCATCTTCTGCTCTGTTCCACATTATCTCATCCTATTTTTGTTTCTAAGATTTTGTTTAACATTTCTAGTTTGGATGAATTTACTCATAATCTCTCTGATCATGGCTATTGCTTCAGAAAGAGCTCCACTTACTTCTCTAGTTATGAACATTGCCAGCTACCTAATAGTCTGTAATTACAGACTTTAAAACTTTGAAAAACCAGTGTTTTTCCCTTCCCATTTGCAGGAGACAGATTTAAAGAGATTTATGTGAAGAGACAAAAAATCCATTGTATTTATTGTTGACATAAAATGCTACAGATAGCTTTCTGGTTTTTGTCTCAATTCTTTTAATGTTTTTTTTTTTTTCCTATTTCTTCAAGAAAGTCTTAATTAGGTTCTAGTGGGTCTTATCACCTGTTTAATTTCCCATTTAAGAAGGAAAGTGAGATTTAGGTTTTGAGTAGTTAGCAGGCATCATTAACATTAGCAAATGGAAAAGGTTGGGTAGTAAAGCAGTGGGCTACTGCAGGAAAAGATTAAATACAACAGGAAATATTGGACACCTATATCCACTGATCTGAGAATTTTATTCACATTGAACTTGCTTATAAATATCTACCAATAGTAAAAAGGTCTCAGAATATTTACACGTGTGTATGTGCCACATATGGTAATTAACGTCACATTTCCACACCCCTGAAACTAAAAGAAGGTTTAGAACTGAGAGGAAAAACAAATGAAATTATTTTGAAATAAACACCTAATATGTAACAATTTATCCTCAGAAAAGAAATTTATGTCTTGAACTGGGTAAAAAAGCCACCATTTGCACATTTTTGAGGCAAATATAAATGAGTGTATATTCTAGACTAAACTTGGTCATTTTTTCTTTTGTAATTTAAAAATATAGTCTTTATGCTTCTAAAATAAAGTTGTTTTTATTACTTAAATCTGAAAATGCCTTAGCTAAAGAATTTATCTTTCTAGTTAAGAATTTGATTATGGTCTTCCCTCTTTATTAGTTAAAAAAACAATCAGGGAAACAAATCCATTTTAATAAAATAATTAAGAAATGTGGGTAACATTCCTCAATTTGTACTATGAACTGCAAATCTTCTGAACCTTCAATGATTTTACATTTTAAAAGTAATTTAACATTGTTATAAATAAAAAAAAAATCACTAAACTATATCAAACTTCAGTAATTTGAATGTAATGATTTTGTCACTTAGTTTGAAAATCATTCTTATGGGCACAAAAATGATGTTTTAACCAAACCTCCACAGGAGGGCACTATAGTGTGACTCTGGTATAAATTGCAACTATAGCAACCCATTCTATCGTTATGTGGCCCTTGATTAAATATCTAAAACAATAACTGTCCTAAATAAAAAATTCTAGTTTTTAAAATTCAAGATTTATAGATTTCACTGTGGTAAATATATTTTTTCTTTGGTATAAAAGGAGCACAGGTAATTTAATCTTTCTTTTGTGGCATATATTCCACATAAAATCATATCTCAAAATACAGAAAAATGTGTAAGATATGTGGTCTGGATGAAGCAAAATCCAAATAGTTTAAAACATATATAATATTTTAACAAACAGCAGAAATATTTTAGAATCATCATGCTAAGCAATCAATCGCAAAGACATTACAACAGATAAATGCATTCATTACTTATAAATGGTATGTATTTATAAATAGTATATGGAAATGGCATATATAAATGATATTACTTATAATGGTATTATTACTTGCAACAGTAAATTTAGCTAACTAGAAAGTAGATAAGTCAGTCTTAGTGAATGCAAAAATATAATCAAAACATAAATAACAAAATATTCCTAAACTGGTTCACCTTGTCCCAAAAAGTCACTATAATGATAAAAATGGAGATTTGTTCCAAATTAAAGTTTTTAAAATGCACTTGGTCCTAATTTTCAATTTCATTAGTATATTTTCAAGTTGTTCTCCGGGAGACAAAATATTTGATATTTTTGTTATTTTGATATTTTACTAGAGTTAAATCAATACAAAAGGAATTGTAATCTTGTCAGTTACCATGTGTCTTTGTGGGCCTTATTTTGAAGACTAACAGAATGCCTTACAAGTCCAAAAAGCTATATTGAATAGAGTTTCATTAAATTTGAAGAGCAACAGGTGCTTATAGATATAGCACAGTTCTATGACTTTATATAACAAATCTGTTTCCATTAAGAAGAAATTACTCATTTCATTAGAGTTTTGCCAAAAAAAAAAAAGTATTTAAGTAAATTCTAATAACAGAGGAAAAGACTGGTAGAAGTTAAAGTGGTGAAAATCCCTGTATCACCAGGGCTTAACTTTGGGGTGGCACATGTGCCTTTTTACAGTCTAATATTGATGATTTTAATGTTATAGAGTTTATAGTAAAAGCAAAATAATGTAACCACTGTACAAATCCGACAGCTTTCTGAATCTGCATTCTATATTAGAAATTGATGACATCACATTTCCATACAAATGCAAAGCACTTACTTAAAACAGAGGAGTTCTCTAAACTTTTGATGGTTAACACCTGGGTTGAATAATTAAATTTATTAGTAATTAAAATGCTAGTTCATCATTCCCCTGGTGATTTAAGGCAGAGGGTTTTAATTTAAATATCTTTTCTTTTAGCTCATACTTACAGATTCTTTAGCCAATAAAAATTTCAAAAAGTAGATTTAAAAGTAATAAAAAATAACAAAGTAAGACTTGCATAATCTGCTTGCACATAATAAAAATTACTTTTAAATATTATTCTTATGTAAAATTGGCAAATTATATTGTCAGATACTTAAATAATAGAATCATACACGATCAAGGTTTTCCTTTGCTTTTTAATCTGAAATCTAGCTAAGCAGACCATTCAATTAACTCGGTTTTTGTTTTTTAGAACTTCTATATTTAAAATGTTTTCTCAGTTTTATTGAGGTATACTTTATATACAAAAAATTGCACCTATGTAATGTATACATTTTGATGAGTTTGAATACGTGTGTACACTCATACCATCGCTACAATCATGGTAATGAACACATCCATCACCTCCAAAAGATTTATTGTGTCCCATTTCTTTTATTTATTTATTTCTGTGGTGATAACACTTAGCTTGAGACCTATCCTCTTAACAAGTTAAGTACATGACATTATATTATTAACTACAGGCACCACACAGCACATCTCTGTAATTTACTAACCTTGCATCCCTGAAACTATACCCATAGAACAACTTCTGACCTGCCCCTCCCTTCATCCCCTGGAAACTACCATTCTATTTTCTGTTTATATACCCCACACAAGAGGAAAAACACAATATTTGTCCTTTTGTGACTGGCTTATTTCACTTAGCATAATGTCTTCCAAGTCCATCCATATGTTGTTGCAGATGGTAAGATTTCCTTTTTAAAGGCTGAATAATACTCACTGTATGTGTATACTACATTTTCTTTATTTATTTATTCGCTGATGGACTTTTGGGTTGTTTCCATAGCTTGGCTATTGCGAATAATGCTACAATAAACATGGGAGTGCAGGGATCTCTCTGAGATCCTGATTATAATTCTTATCATTAGATATCCAGAAGTGAGATTTCTGGATCAGATAGTAGTTCTATTTTTAATTTTTCTGAGGAACTTCCTTACTCTTTTTTATTGTGGCATCACTTAACATTCTCACCAACAGTGTACAAGAGTTTCAATTTTTTCACATTTTACCAACACTTTTTTTTTAAATAACCATCCTAACAGATGTGAGGTGATGATATCTCTTTGTGGTTTTGATTTGCACTTCTTCAATGATTAATGATGTTGAGCACCTTTCGTATATCTGTTATCCATTTGTATTATGCAAGATTATGTAACAAAATCCAATAGAAACAGGGGTCATAACATATGAGAACAGCTTCTCTGAATGGCCCACATGAGCATTTCCAGCAGCCCTAATGATTCAGACCTTAAGATTTAAAAAATATTACATAGAATTTTGGTCAAAATCAATCTTTCTGTTGTTTACTTTTTTCTGCTTAGATAACTTGTAATTTACATATAAGCTCTATAACCATTGAGATTAAATTTCAGACTAATGCTTCATTTCTCATCAGACCTCTATGTACATTTAAGTACAATAATACTAAGTACAGAACAGCTATTAAAATTAACTTTGATCTAAAATTGCCATATATTCACTAGATTCCAATAGAGTTTTGACAATTATCCTAATAATTTTGTTTATAGGTTCAGGATCCAATCCAGAAGCATGTTTTGAATTTAAATGCTTTCTTTAGTTTCTTTCAATTTATAAGAGTTCCTCAGTCTTTCCTTATTTTTCTTGACCTTGACATTTTTGAGGAGCCTAGAACAGTTACTTTTTAGAATGTTCCTCATTTGGAGTTTATCTGATGTTCCTCACGAATTGTGCAGCATGTCAGGAGTCACCAGTGTTAATCTGCATCACTTCCTTCTTATAATATTAATGTTTATTACACGAATAAGATTGTATCAACCGGATTTCTCTGCTGTGAAGTTAATTATTCAGTACGTTTTATTATTTAATAAAAGTAATAATCTTTATAGGAATATATATTGAGACAATGTAAATATTCAATTCCTTATCCAATTTACAACTTCAGTTTTAGCATCGTTCACGCATAAATCAATTATTATTGTAACAGCTATCAAATGGATTTTAATTTCATTATTCTTTTTTTGTTTTATTAGTTGTCTTTCTACTGGTATATTCTATTTCTCCCTTATTTCTACTTTTTAAATCCATGTATTTAAAACAGTACTGCTTCATGGATACGTATTTTACTCAAATAGTTACAGTCCATTACTATCATAATTTATTTGATGTTCAAATTGGCTAGTAGGAAACCCTTCAAGCTGGATCCTGTGTTCTTTGGATAGAATCCCATCCCTCTTTGTCTATGTCTTTGTTTCTAGCATAATAACATATTCCAGACTGATCTAATTTTTCCTTCCTCAAACCCAGCGTCAGTCATTTCTTTATGGTGTTCTAGTTTCTTTTACTGGACAATGGTATTTAGAAACCAAGAGCTGCATGCTATATTTACTGTGGTTATTACCAAGATATCATGGTTCTGGCCCTCTCAGTGGACAAAATTTTTAAAAATTACGTTACGTTATTATTGCTTATCCACCTTAAAACCCATTAGTTCACACTGATGATAACTCAAACACCATGTAGTTTGTTGTAGTCTTCCCCCTTACTGCACATATAATTCCTTTCCCTTATAGTGACAAAACCCATTGTTCTTGATATATATACTTATTTGTGCAGTCCGCCCACCCCCATATATAATCAATTTTCAAAGCCATGCCAGTAAAGTTCAACTAAGACATATGCTGCCCTTCCTCTCTCCCCATTGCTATCGGCTAGGCTCCAAGAAGGGGAATGGGAAGTGGATGAAAGGAGGAGGAAAGGCTTAAGAATCTTGACTCAGGCCATGTCAATCCCCTATACTGCCACTAGTTGTGTAGACTAAAAGCTGGATCCTGGATGTATATCCTGTATCTGTCCAGCCTCCTCCTGGGTGTGCTGGCATAAGCTAAGCTTGGTTGAAATTTTTGAAAACCTAAATTCTGAAGTCATCTTTTGGAGTCTATTCAGTATTAATTGAAACAATCAGTTTAGCTATATAAGCATATAAAAGAAACTAATATTGTTATAGCCCCTTTCCCTTATAATCTCAAGGGTTCGATAAATTTTTTCACTTTTGAAGGACATTAAATGCATAAAAATATTCTTGATTATTCTTTCTTTTTAATTGACAAGGGGATAGCTAATGAATATATTATGCGGCTAGCTCCCCTATTCATATGTTTTTGACCAGAGATCTGCAATCACCTGGTAACATTTGGTGCTGCTTTGTAAATACTGACAAGCCAATTGAAATACTGGCAGATCTGTCTCATACTTCCATATTTCAAGAAAGATGATTTTATTGCCAAACATCTGAGAATTGATTGGCTTTGTATATAAGCATGAGTAAAAACTAATTTTGTATATTAAAAAAAAAAACACAAATAGAAAAAACCCTGATGACACAAAAGACTTACAGAGCCAAAAGAATCTAAACAAATCAGAAAGATAAAATACCCATATCTTCAGATGCAGTCAAAAATATGCTGAAACAAAGGAAGGTTGAAAAACAGGTTTATTTCTATGCCCTTATAGTGTAAAAACACTGAATGTTTGTGACCTACCAATTTTTAGGCTCTAGAAACAAAATTTAAAACCAATTCTGTAACAGATGCTAATGTAAATGATGCTTACAGGCATTGATAAACCACTTTGCCTTCCTTCTACTAACATATTCCATAATTATACTGTGATTTAAATAGTTTATATATAGAGAGATGAATGTGGAACAGGAGAAAAGTATTCGTACATTAGCATTCAGAGTAAGTAATTCAAACATCTAATTGTTCCAGCTCAAAAAGTATTTAAAAATATTACCAGTTAGGTATTCAAAGTTATTTTGGTTTATTTTTTATTGAGTCATGCTGATCATTTACAAAATTAGAAAGTGTTCTGGATCATCATACACGCACATTACAGAATATATACAGAAAAGGAACGGGATGACACAATTATCAGGAAAATCTTTCTGCTTTTCTTTTATCCCAGATATATGGTAAAAATCATTTAAAAAAATCGAGCTTGCACTATTTGAAGACAGTTATGGATGAAAACAGACATTTTAGTTATTTTTTTTTTAACTCGAGAGAAATATTGTGTGTAAGGGATTGGACTGTACATTCTTAGAATTCCAGAGCTCTTTAAGATGCATTTTAATTAACTGGAAGCAGTTTAAATCTCTTTCTGCAATGTTCTGAAAACACCAGTGAAAAACTTACTATTGCAAAAATTATTCTTGAGATTTATGCAGTGGCCAGTTTACAAGTTTTTCCCTTTTAACCAGTATAGAATTAAACTAAAATGGAATCACTTATGTCAAGGACAAAATGACAATGGTCGATGCAGGCACATAGAGGAAACTTAACATAAGAGTACAGGAATTTATTGCTCTTAAATAAATCAACAGAAGACACTAGCCAATCCCTACATGTCAAGCCTTCTCATGCTATCTCTGGACTTCCTTGTTCCCATGACTCAGTTACCCTGATCCAAATAAGAAAGAAGACTACTAAGTAACCAATTAGTGGAAAAAGCCAAATCAATTCTTTATTTATCTCATAAAAATCCCTCAGTCTGGGAGCAACTCAAAACTTATTGTTCTCATAGCCATGAATTTCCTGGCTTGCAGATCAAAACCTTTAACACTCATCTTTCTGCCTTGTTTTTTTCAGCCTGTAGAGCTTGGATTTTGACACTAAAATGATTTGAAAATTTTAAATCTTTAAAAATTCTAGTTTTATTAGTACAGGTATAAAGATGATTTTTGAAATGATTACAGAAGTTCAATTGGTGCAACTCAATAAATGTTTAGTGCATACTTCTCTATATTAAGATCTATAGGAGAGTCAATTACAATAAGAAATAGTCCTAACTTCAAGAAGTGTATAATCTAATAGGTGATAATTTAAATATCACATTTTGTCCATTATTACTATAAATTATACAAGAGTCATAAATAAAGTGATATGGAAGGTCAAAGGAAGTCATCCAATTCTGAGCAATCATGTATGATTCCATAAAAAATGGTATTTTCTATTATGAATGAGTAACATATCTCCTATCATAGTACTTCTCCACCAATGAAAATTATTTTATTGCTTTTTGATAAGCAGAATCATTGTAAAAGAGGTCAATCAATACAAAATAACAAAAATATAAAAGAAAAAAACTGAAAGTCATCCAAATCCCATAAACCATTATCGTTTAAACTTTTTCCCAGATATTTTTTCTGTGTAATCAAATATGCACATAGAAATAAACCCATATTTTTTATATTGCTACATTTAATATTATATGTATTTAAAAAATAAGATGATATGATATAGGTATTTTGTAACATTTCCTTTTAATCTTGTGTAAAAATTCATGAACTCATCATTTTTCATGGGTATGTAGTCTTAAACTGAATGGACGTACCCATATGTGCTTAATCAATTATTGAGGAACACTATTTTCTCAATTTTTATGATTGTAAAACAACACTAGGGTGAAATCTTCATAGATATATCTGCACATGTTGAATTACCTTCTTGAAATAAAGCCTTAAAATTAGAATTGCTAGGTCAAAAGTATACCTTTCCAAAAGTTTGATACATTTTAACAAATTACACTCTAGCAAAATATCAATTTAAGTTTCTATAGTGCTGGATAGTTTCTCACACATAAGCTAACACTCAGGATTGCAAGTCTAATGAAGAAAGACTGGTATCAAGTTATCTTGTTTGTATTTCTTTGATTATTAGTATTTATTTTACTATTGGGGTGAGTTTTTATTTTTTTCATTCACTTATGAGATGTTAGGGATACTAGTCTCTTGTTTAACATGTGTTACAAATGAGCTCCTTAAAAATTTTTTCAAACTTGTTTTTGGCGCCTTTTTCATTAAAAATGTAATTTTGATATTTTACAAATATCAATCTTTTCCTTTACGGTTTATGTGGCATGCTCAGAAAGACCCTCTCCACACAAAATTGTAAACAAATTAGAAATTCATTCATATTTTCATTTAGTTCTAGTATTTTTTAACTTTATTATATAGTTTATTTATCTGGCATTTTCTTTGACATAACAAGTGAGCTGGTAATGAGCATTTTTCCATTTTTCGTATTTCTATCATTGATCTGAACACCATCTTTATCATATATTAAGGTCTTATATAGGTTCACATCTATTTCTGAACTCTCTATTGTGCCACATCGATCTTTGGGGTCTTTGCCAGATTTTGTATCATTGTATCTGGTAGAATAAGTTTCTCCTCGTTACATCATATTTTTTTTTCAGGCGGAAGAATAATTTTGTTATATTCTCTCATAGTCTACATTCCCCACAATGAGGGTACTCAGCCACAAATTTTAATAGGATATTGACATTGGTTAAACATTAAGAATTTAAAATTTCACAATATTGATCATTTCTATCAAAGAAGAAAATACATTTTTTTTCAAGCTTTCCTTTATGTTCTTCAGTAAAGTTTATAGTTTAATTATTTGGGTTTAGCATATTCTTTTGACCTTTTCATAGCTATCTAAGATTTTTCTTACCTTTGTGAATGGAGTTTTCATTCCAATATATTTTCTAATTGTATTGTTTAAATGTAAAAATGTTATTAACTTTTATATTTTAATTTTTAATAGTCACCACACTGAATGCTATTCTTTTTCTAGAAGTTTTCAATTGATTTTCTGGGATTATTCAGATAGCTACACAATTTGAAGATAATCATAATTTTGCCTTTCACTTTCCAATATTAATACTTCGTGGACTGAACTGTGTCCCTTCAAAATTCTTATTTTGAAGGCCTAAACACCATTGTGGTTGTGTTTGGAGTAAGACAGTAATTAAGGTGAAATGAGAGGGTGGGAACCTGTTCCAACAGGATTAGTGTTCTTATGAGAAGAGAAACCAGAGAGCTCACTTTCTTTATATGTCATGTGAGGACTCCAGGAGAAGGTGGGTGTCTGCAAGCCTGGAAGAGAGTTTACATCAGAAACTGATCATGTTGGCACTCTGATTTCAGATTTCTAGTCCCCATAACCGTGAGAAAATAAATTTCTGATGTTTAAGCTATCCAGTCTGTGGTATTTTTTAATGGCAGCCAAGCACACTAAAATTATTTTATTCTCTTATTACAATGATTATATTTTACAAAAATGTTCAATAATAGTAGGAACCCTTGTCACTATTTTTAATGGAAATGCTTGTAATATTTCATATTTTAGCTTTCATTTCAGGAAATGCATGCTTTAATATGTTGGTATCCTATTTTTTAATAAATTGAGGTAACATTGGTTTGGTTTGTAACATTGTATAAGTTTTAGGTGTAAAATGTTATATAATTCTATATCTGTATACACTATGGTGTGCTCACCCCAAAAGTCTAGTTTCCATCCATCACTAATCATTTGCCCTCCTTTAACCATTTTCCCTCCCCCTCACTTCCCCTCTGGTAACCACCAAATGTTTTGTTTAATATTCCACATATGAGTGAAATCATACAATTTTGTCCTTTTACTTTTGATTTATTTTGTATAACATAATACCTTCAAGGTCCATCCCTGTGGTCAAAAATGGCAATATTTCATCTTTTTATGGCACATCTTCTTTATCTATTCTCCTATTCATTTTTAATGAGTTTCTATGGCAATGTGTGTGAATATTAAAGTTTATGAAATGCTTTAAAAAGTTTTATTAAGAAGATAACCATTTTTTCTTCTCTTCTATTAAGGGATGACTTATGTCAATTGACCATCCTTGCATTCCTGAAATAACTCCCTCATAGTGTGTTATTCTTTTTAAAATATCACTGAATTCCACTTACTAAAATTGTATTTAGGTCATTTGCCTCAATATTCATGAATGAACTGCTTAGTGGTTTTACATTACTTTTAACAAGATTTGGAATCATTATTTCCATATAAAAATATGAGAAGCATTTCCTCTTTCTGTAGCCCTGTCAAATATCACTTGAAGTTAAAAAATTTTTTACCTCTGAAGACCTTTTTTAGTTTTCACCCTATAGCTATTGGTTGATTTAGGCTTTCAACTTCATCTTGTGTCTATTTTGATGATATTTTTTATCCTTTTCAACCACATTTCTCTACTGTGATCTATGACCATTTCTGCTCTCTAACTCATATTTATTTTTATATCGGTGTCTTCCTTTATGTTTTTAAAATTTAAGCTAGCTAGTATTTTACCTAGCATATTTTCTTTCTAAAGAAGCAATTTTTATATTAATTCTAGTGCTTTCTTTTTAAAAATTCAGTATTTCTGCTTTTATTTTAATTAATGATTTTCTTCTCATTTCTTTGCTATTACTATTTATAGCCTAAACTCCCATAGTTTTGGCAGTTAGTATTTAGATTGTTATTTTTCTAGAAATTTCGGTTTAGATTTACTCTTTGGCTAGAATTATTTCAGAGAAATTTTAACATCTGCAAGCAGCTATTTTATTATTTATTTATACATTTGTTTTTCATTCCTAATTTTAATGCCTTATTGTCAGTGTATTATGTACTATTTCTAATTTAGGAATTTGTTGAGGCTTTCTTTAGGGACTAAATACTACATTTAAATTTTGATGACTGCTTAAAATAATATCTTCTCTGTGGACAATAGATAAAAGACAAATGTAGTTTGTATGTGTGTGTATCTATCACATGTTAATGCCCATGAGAAGCCATCTACCATGGAATAACTACACAACCAATTAGACAAATGACTCAGCCAGTTGACATCAACTAGCTTTTGCCATCAGCCTTCTCAGTGTTTTCATGATGGGCACATGGCTGGCCATTTTGGCTCTTTGTAGGATATTCTGATGAATAATTCTCACTCCAAAGCTCTCTGATGTTTTGGCTGAGGTTTTGTAGCTCATTGTATGCATTGTTTTTCTATGTCTTTCTCTGTCCAGTCTTCCTTCATCCCTCTTCCCTTCACAGGTGTTTATCCCTAATAAATATTTTCCATGCAAACCCTATCTTAGCATCTAATTACAGTAAACCCAATTAGTGACACTGAATTCTATGGAATGCATCTTTCCTTTAGTTTGCTGCTTCCACTTGGATTTGGCCAAATGGAGTCACAAGCAGGATGTAAGAGAAGGAAAGAGAGGAGAGGTCAGGAAGAAAGAGAAGTCGAGGTGTTTATCACCCATTCCTTATTGCTTTGTTATTCTTCTGGGCTACACTGTGCTTCTTTCTAACCTCAGTTTCAGTGTTGTGGATCTTCTTTCATTATTCCATCCTGTTTTAGACTCTAGTGACATTCTGCCATTCCCTTTCCTCTCCAGGCTTGGGGATAGTATACTAGTGAGAAAAGGCTAGATTTGCTGCTATAAAAATTACTCCCAAATCTCAGTGACTTACAACTGCAAAGGTTATTTACTGTTCATTGGTTGAGTGATGACTTCTGATGTCCAATCTGGGACCCAGGTAATGGAGAAGCACAAACTGGTTTTCAAAGTTTCTTCCCATCTGTTTCATGACATTTCAGCTCATATTTTATTGGGCCGGACAGATAATGGCCAAGTTTAACTTCAGCGAGCAGGGAAGCATAAGTCTCCCTAGGAAGAAGCAGAAATGGGTAAAAAGTAATACAGCTATCAAAGCTCTTAATGCCTTCCTTGCCATTGCTTGTATATGGCTGCTCATTGGCCTATTGAAGTTCTTGTCCTTATTAGATATTTAAGTTTTTTTGAGGATGCTGTCTACTCACACCCAGAATCCTGAGAGATACTGTGCTGTTCATTGAGTCTTTTATCACCATTTCCCTTCAAAATAGCTTTTCTTTTAGGTATTATAATAATTACATTGTTTTATACTTTGTTAATTAGTTATTTGGGTTTAATTTTATGCTCAACTGAATCAGTACACCAACTATCTCTCAAGTGACTTTGCCATTTCTGTAGTTTTTATTTCAATCATCTTTCTATATTCTTTGGTGACAAATACATTTTTTAAAAAAATGTTACCTGAATACCTGGGAGGTATGCTTCCTCAAACTCTGTACACTTGAGATTATTTCATATTGTTTGGACATCTGAATACCAATTTGGCTGGGTATACAATTCTAGAGTCAAATCTGTTTTCTCCCAAAACTCCATTGACATTATTCCAAAATTTTCTTGCATCTAAAGGTGCTAAGGACAATTCTTAAGTCTGTTTTCTTTTCCTTTGTTTTTATCTCTTCCTTTGTTGGTAACTCGAATGCTTTGAGCTTGAAATTCAAAAATTTTAGTTGGATGTGTCAGAGTTTTTTCTTTTTTTTTTTTGCTATTCTAGAACAGTAACTCCTTTTGTTCTTCATATCTTTTCTTCCTTCACTTCACAAATATTATGATATCTTTGAATGACCTTTATACTCCACTGATTCTGCTGTTTTCTTTAGATGATGCAGTCCTATGTATGTTGGATCCCCATTGGATCACTTGTAATTCTTGTCTCTATGTCATTTCCCTCACATATTTTGTGTGATTTTCTAAAGCTGGTTCTCCATGTCATAGGTTGGTTTTTCTACAGTGTCATTTCTACTCTTCACAATTTCTGAATATTTTAAAGTTCTTCAATGTCACAATTTTTTTCTCCCTTTAGATTATCAGTTCCTTTTTACTTAATTCTGTTTTTATTTCTTTATATGACAGAAGTGTTCCCTTAATTTCTTTGGGGGTATAAAGAAGGTAAGTTTAAAATCTTTTCTCTTGAGTAAATCTTCATCTTTCTTTAGTGGGCCTATTTTTTTTTTTTCATTTCTTTTTTTCCTCCCCCCTTCCCTTTCCTTTCTTTTCCCTCTCCTTCTCTTCCTTCTCTTCTTCTCTTCCTTTGTTTTTCTGCTTTATGCTTTTTTTGGATGTTCTGGTTAATTATAGATACAATTTTTATAAATTGCTTACTTATTTTTGATTAAAAGAATCTTTTTTTTTTTAGTGGTCATCAAGGTTCCCCCAAATCAGTAATTGAAAACTAATGGAGCAAGCCACAAAAGGGGGCAAACTCCTAACATAGAGAAGCACTCTTCAGTTTAGGAGTTCCAGAAAACTTAGGAAAAAACACAAAATGAAGCCTTTCATACTCTACTGCTTAACATTTGCCCAAAGATGGCACCACTTTTGATTAAAAGAACAGGTCAGAGATAACAGCGCACAGTTTGCAAGTGTGATTTCCCACCTACTTGCCTGTCTTGCTTAGCAGTAGAAGTGCAGAACCTATGCTGTGTATTTCCTGGTTTTTCCCAGGCTAACAAGAAAAAAAGCAGAAACCTTTAGATTTTCTATCATGTCACCTAGAACTTGGCACTGTGTCCATAAACTAGAGAATTTAAGCATGGCTCTCAATATCCTCTCTAAATGTGGTCTAAATTGTATTGTACTTAATAGTTGCTCTGTGACATTTATTACGTAGGCCTAATCTTTCTTGTTTTAAGTTGAAAATCAAAAAAAAGATGTTTTGTAAACATGTCTATATGTCATTATCTTTCCAAGAAGTCCATTATAACTTTTATTATTTGTTTTACTGAGACCCAGGAAAGCAATGATCAGACTTAATATTTGATTTAAGATACAGGAAATCATGGCTTTATTAATACTTCCTGAAACTCCAGGCATTTAGAAGCGAATTATATATTGGAATTATTTTACTTCATTAGTAAGTATATCTAAAAGGTAATTTATTTAACCTAATGACTTTCTGTAATATTAACAAAGTGTTTTCAAAGCATATGTATGAAATGAAAAGTAATTAATGAAAGTTTTCCATTTGGCAATTTTGCTAGACTTTTTATTAATTGGAAATCAATTCTAAGCACCTAGAAGATATAGGCATTCAGTAGAAATTAACATATTTTGTGAGAAATGTACCCCATCAGATTAATCAAATTTATTTTTATGACAGAGTGACAAGCTGTTAGAGCTTGTTTTAATACTTTTCGTTAGATAAACCTATAGTGGCTTTTCACAACGAATTGGTAAATATTTTGTTTTAAACTTAGTATTTTGAACTTTTTCCAGTAAACTGTCTATTTGTGAATTGAAATGACCAACGTGATTTGTTGGCTTGACTTGTTGTAGTACTAATCTGCCTTCTGACCCCCACAATGGAAGTTAAAACACATATACACACAGGCATATGCATCCAAACTCTGACCTTTGCTTCATGTTTAATAATTTCTTAATGAAAAATCATGCTTATTTTATATTTTTCTTTAAACAAAGTAAGGTTGCTTTTCATAAATAATTTGTACTTATTTTAATTTAAGCTTTAGTTGATGGCATGTTTTCCAGTGAACTGACTACTTTTTGGACTGAAATGAACAGCTTCCTTAGTTGCCGTGACACTGCACAGCCCTAACCTGCCTCTTAACCCCGACTTTGGAAATTAAAACACCTACACACATCATCGTGTTTATGGACACAAATACACGCCCAAATGCTGACCTTTGCTTCATGTCAAAAATAATAATCTCTTTATGGAAAATCATGCCGAATTTATGGCAAACAAGTAGGAAGATTTCATGCCAACTGTGCTTCAGAAAGAATTTTCCTATGTTAAAACTCTGTAAAGTTCCCTTTAGTTCATTAAATACTCTCATAGTCAAGTATGAAAACGGTTTCAGGTTGTTTATTGCACTAAACCTGAACTGTATTGACTAGGATCCATTTAAAGCTTGTCATAATCTAGCCTTTTACTCATTAATTATATTTTCCAATAGTTTCCAATATTCAAGATGAGTAGTCTCTTCCTTGCTCTCTGGTTTAAATGTAACAACCATCCTTGCCTCCATCACCTTGCTCATAATGTTAATAATTTCCACCTTCTTAAGTCTGAAATGTTCTTTGCTAAGCTTTTCTATATTCTGCCCCTCTTTGTAGGCCCACTTCCATTCTCAACTCCTGCAACAAAATATCTATATTACTGTTATGTTCCACAATGGTTCTTGCCTTTTCTGAATTTTTATTTTATTTTAAAAATTAAAGCTTTCTTGTTAATTATCTAAATATTTAATTTTATCCTTTCAAATAGATTGCATATTCTCTGATATTAGGTACCATACAACACATTTTTTCTTTCAACAGTTACACAGCGCAGAACTGAGCACATAATAGTTTTTAGTTGTTAAACAAAAGTATCAGAAATATGTTTAATATTCTTCAATTATTACAGTGGATTATTACTTCTAGGTAGGGCACACTTTTTTTTAATAAGTTATAGTTAGGCTTTGCTTTTCTTGTAAGAGTACTAAAAGGACTTAACATTAAAAATTACACTAAGGTAATTTGAAGTCTTTGTAGTTTCAATAGTACAGAAAATTGATAATTTTGTTTTCAAAAACAAGAAATCATGAGATAGACTGTCCTCTATATAAACATGAAAAGTGTAAATTCAGAGGAAAGATGTCTTTTTTGTCTTCCCAAAGTCATTTCCTGAGTATGTTCTTAGAGTCTGGTTTCCATTATATATTAGTTGTTATGTCAGATTTCAGAAGCCTTGGAAGTAATTTGAGTTCTCATAGGATGAACTTTTCTTTCTGGATCTTTGGTTTCCTTTGTTTCTCATTTCTTGGTTATTCCTTCCTTTTCTTCAAAACTTTGTAGGGCTGTTAGAAGGATGAAATTCTCAGAGTGGTATCTGGTACGTAGTTACGAGCTCAGTGAGTGTTAGCCATTGCGTTATTTTCTTTGTTTCTTTATTATGACATTTCCCACCTTACCCCCAATACAAACCTGGTAAAATACATGAAAATGTTGTTTAGTACTGCTTTGTCTATATGCTCTCAGAAGTACCTAGTATTTGCCTATAAGAAAGTTTAAATTTTACTCCTATCTTCCTCAATAAATGTTTATTAATCATCTCATATGTATAAGCCGTGTGGGGAGGCACATATTATTCAGAAATAGATCCTGATAATTTGAATATGAATATCTTATTTCAGCACTAGAAATAATGTTATTTAAAATGTAGAGGAGATAAGACATATAAATAATTCAAGGTTGAAAGTTAAAAGTGCCCCAAGAAAAGTACAGATAAAACGAGAGTTCACAGAGGGAAATAGAAGAGCTATTTTCAGTTTAGGGGGTTAATAATTCATAAAAGAGAGAAATGAACTTTGATGATAGAGCTAGTTTTGGACAAGCATAAATTTGAGGGAGGTGGGAAGATGTTGTGGATTATGGATGGCTGCAAATTCTGTTACTCCCCACATAGAAATGTGGAGTTTATTTCCCCTCCCCTTGAAAGCTAACTAGTTCTGGGACTACTTTCACCAATGCAACGTGGTCAAAGTGACAACTGTGACAGTTCTGAGCCTAGCCTCTAAGAGGAATGGCAGCTTTTGCTTCCTTGCTCTTGTAACCCTCACTTTTAGGAGCCAAGCACAGTGTATTGAGCCTAGGAAGCCACATAAAGAGATTATATGTAGAGTTCATGTAGAGAGTGGTCAGCTTCCAGTGGTTTGCATATTCTTGATAACTTATAAAGTTGGACACACCTATTAACTTGGATATCTTCTTTTGTGAAGTGTATGTTTAAATTTTCACCCATTTTTTTCTATTGGTTTATGTCTTATTGTCTTATTGATTTGTAGTTTTTAATCTATTGTGGATGTGTCTTGTCACATTCATTCTATGGCAAATATTTTCTCATAATCTACTTGAAGTTTTGCCTTTTTAATTGTGTCTTTTGTTGAAAATAAGTCCTTATTATTAATGCAGAACAACTTATCAGCATTTTCTTTTATGGTTAGTATTTGTGTGTGTGTGTGTGTATGTGTGTGTGTGTGTGTGACTCATTTAAAGCCATAATGTTATTTTTCTGTTTTTCTCTTTAAGCTTAAGTTTTACCTTCATGTTTAGATATACAATTCCTTGGAACTGCTCTTTGTTCATACTGTGAGCTAAGAGTCCAGATTCATTATTTTTCTAATGAAATATACACTTGACCCAGCACCACTAATTAAAAAGACCATGTTTTCCCCTCCGTACTACATTGCTACCTTTGTCATAATCTAAATGATCATGTAAGTGTGGGTCTCTTTCTGCACTCTTTTGTTTCCTTCCAGTGTTCTATCTGTCCATCATTAAGCCAAATACATGTTTTAATTACTGTAGATTTATAAATCTTGAAACATGGTAGTATAAACCCTTCAATTTTCTTCTTTAAGATTGTTTTAGCTCTTTTTCTGCCTTTTGTAATTACACATTTTAGAATCAGGTTGTTAATTACATGCAGAAAGCCTGTTGGGATTTTTAATGAGATTATGCTGAATAGGTAGATCAGTTAGAGAGAACTGACATCTTTATTACACAGAATCCTCCAATCCATGGTCACTGTATATTCCTCCATTGTTTAGATGTTCTTTAATTGTATTCAATAATGTTTTGTAGTCTTCTATATAATATGCTTTACACATTTCCTGTTAAATGTCTCAAGCTTTTTGATGCTATTGTAGATGTCATCATCTGATTAAGGTTTATTTCCCAATTGTTTCTTACTGGCATATAGAAAAGATTATTTTTGTGTATTGGTCATTTGTTCACTGTTCTACAGAATTGTTTTACATGTTTCAATAATTTTTCTGTAGATTCTTTTGTATTCTAATTTAAGTCAGGTCATATGTGAAAAATAAGAGTTTTAAATCTTATTTTCCCACATCTACTCTCCAATTTTTTCCTGCCATATTGTACTGGCTAAGATTGCTAGTGTATACTAAATAAAAGTAATGACAGCAGATGTCCTATTCCCATTCTCAGGAGAAAAGGTTTTAATATTTGACTATTAATTATGATAATTATAACTATTAATTCTGCTATTCCAGATTTGCTAACAGATTTTATAATGACTGGGTGTTGGATTTCTAAAATGATTGCTCTGCTTCTAATGAGGTCAGATGATTGTCCTCCTTTATTCTAATGTAGTACATTGCATTGATTCTCAAATAGTAAACATACCTCGTATTCCTGAAATAAACTTTACTTGTTCACAACATTCTACTTTTCATATACCATAGGATTTGAATGTTAACATCTTGTTAACATCTTAGAATTTTTACCTATATGTTCATAAGGGACATATGTCATGAGTTTTCTATTCTTGTAATGTCCTTGTCAAGTTTAGGTATTAAGGTTGTGTTGATATTTTTCTAAACTTAAAAAGTTTATATAAGATTAGTTTTATTTCTTAAATATGAAGATATATGATCTTGGAAATTCTTTTGTAAAATATTTTAAATTAATTTTTAAAATATTTAACTTCAAATTCTTTGCCATAGAGCTATTAAAATTTTCCTAGTATTTTTATCTAGTATAAAAACTTAGATACAATGTTGCTTATCTTATCATCATATCTTTTTAATGTCTGTATGATCAGAGATGCCCCCAATTTATTGCTGATATTGTATTTTCTGCCATTTCTTTGTTTTTTTTTCCTCCCCTAAATGTCTTCCAGGAGATTATCAATTTTATTAGTCTTTCTAAAGAATCACCTCATAGGCTTGTTAATTTTCACTATTTGTATATTTTCTATCTCATTATTTTCTGCTCTTGAGTTTTTAATTTTCTTCTTTATTCTTTCTTTCAGTGTAATTTGGCATTTTAAAATTATTTTTATTTTTATTTCTCTGATTTGATCTCTGGCTCGGAAGTCTGGAGTCTTCTGCCAACATCCATAAAACTATGATAGCTAACTTGTAAAATATGTACAATCTAAGGCCCTTCACAGTTTTTATCAGTGATATGCTTTTATTATTCTTTCAATATTTGTACAAATTTTAGTAATGTCTTAAGAATCAGCCCAGGCCTGGAGTAGATAGCTGTCACAGAGTGTTAGGCTCACTTCACACACCCACCTTTTTCTATGCTCTTCATTTCTTAATCCTGGCAGCACTGGCATGCCCATGTTCTAAGTTTGTTTTCCTAACTTGTAAAATCTCAAAACATTTGACTGGCTCTCTGCTTCTTAGAAGCAACCTTCTACCTGTTTCTTGACTTCTTACTTTGTACTTCCTAAAAAAAAAATGACCCTAGGGAAAAGCAGCGCACAAATGTTAGACTCACTCCTCTCTAGGACCATGGCCTCTTAAGTTCTGACTGCCGTGAAAGTTCTCCAACACCTTCAATTGGATTTCAAAAAATTTACCCACTTTTCTATTTGTTCTTGATTAGAGCATGGTCTGTTTACAAGATACTTCTTCAGAGCTGGAAACAGATGTGCCAGAATGATTGTTTTTTGAATTAAGTATTTTTCACATTGGAAAGTTATGTAATTATTTGTAATTTTTTTGTTTTATTATTTAATGCCCCAAAGGAACATATCTCCACTGTTTTGAAAAATAAGAATATTTTAGAGTTCACTGTATATTCAGGGAATATCAATAACATCACACTGCTTTTAGAATCCAAACTGTGTTCAACAGAAACTTAGAGTTTCTCTAGTTAATCCTAATAGCTCCTTAAAGAAGCTATTATAATGAAGTTTCTATCACTATCTCTGTCTCTGTCTCTACACACACACACACACACACACACACACACACACACACACACACACACACACACACTGCAGCATCTCAAGCTGCCAGTCACAATGCTTTGTTAGCAACTGGAAAACTATGGCACAGAAAAAAAGTTTCCATTGACCATATACAAAAAAAAGAGCTTTTTTTATAAATACAAATTTATTTAGAATAGTAATTAGGTAAGTTTCTTCTTATTTTTGACAAATAAATGTGTTACATTCTTAAATTATTCTGTCTTCATTTTGAGGTACAAAAATTTAAACTTACAAATAATGTAAAATGCTTATTTTATGAAGTCACTCACGCTTTAATTCATGTCCTTCACCCTTTAATTCATTTTATAATTTTTAAATGGCAAGTGGAGCTTATGTTACCACAAACATTTCTTTTAATCTGAAAAATGTGTTTTTTGAAAAGCCACTCAACTCAAATAAGGCTCTAAGCAAAGCTTCTTTCTCTAAATCAGTTTAAATTAGTTGCATTTTAGATAGAGATGCAGTGCTGAAACACTAAGAAAAAATGAGAGAAACAGCACTGAGTTTTGTTAGTTATGTATATGCATTTTTCTATTCAAAGCAAAGAAGGGAAGTCATGCCAAAATCAACTTTTTAAAAAAACTTTCCTCTTTTTGTCTTTTGTTTTTAGTAGTTGTTGGTGTCCCTTGTAGTATGTAAAATGAATTTGTGTAAAGGCATTGACTTTGTATATTTATGAATTTGTTTAAATGCACTATAGAATTACTGTGAAAATTTAGCTGAGTTTTTATGCTTATGACTTATAGCTAATAAAACAATTCAAATATTTTAGCCATGTTTTAATCAAAGCTTACTATCTTAAACTGACTTAATTCCAAATGTCTGGCCTTATTTTAACTTAATGGGTCTATGTCTAAGCAATAATCTAATTTTAAGCTTTCTGTTTATTCCAAGTAAAGTCAAACAATATGTGCATTTGTTAAGAATAATCTTTGGGCAACACTTGAGTTGACGTATCCCATTAGCAATGATTTGAGTAGCCTCTTTTGAGTAATCTATCCAAACTGTCTCTTATGATTTATAGAAATAAAAGGGATAAAATTAACTATCTCTTCTGTTCAAAATTAACTCTTGAATGTTAAGTATTTTCCACATCTATTCATTTTGGATTTATTGAAATAAGTTTCAGAAGTGAGGTCCCTTCCAAATTTTTAAGAGCATTTTAACCATAAAAGCATAAAAAATATTTTGCAATTCCATGAGCAGTAATCTGATATTTAGGAGTTTTTTTTTTTTTAAGGAATGAATGGAGTATAAGCTTTCAAAATTAGAACTTCATGTGTGATCTATCATAGACAACATTATTTCAGTGCCTATTTTGGCAGGCACTTAAGATACAAAGGGGACAAGAAAAAAGGGAAATAAAATTTATGGAGTACTCACTATTTTCCAGATATTTTAACTGTTATTTATTTTTTTACAACACTCCTATGACGATAGGAGATATTATCTCAATTTTAAAGATGAGGAATCCATAGTTCAGTAGGTTTATGTAATTTACCCACCATTATAAAGGAGGCAGATGTTGATGGAATTTAAATGTAGGTAGAGGAATTAACTGACCATACCAACCATTTCCATTTAATTATTAAAATAACACATGTATTCATTCATTTAATTACTCACAGAGTTGTCATCTGGTATGTGTCTATGTGTGGAGCACTGGAGATATAAAACGAGATAAGTTGACATAGATCCTGAATTCAAGGCATTTGCAGTATAGTATGTGGTACTAGGTTGAAAGGCCTATGAGAGAGGAATGCCCAAGATGCTAAGCCCAGAAGGGAAACTAAATTGGCTTTCTAGTTGAGTCTCTTTCCTATATCTTGTTTATCCTCACAACTATGGGAGGCAGATATTATTTCCTTCATTTTGTAGATGAAGAAACTGAGCTTCATAGGGATTAAGAGAATTGTCTGTCAGTGATAACCCAATTAGCAAGTAGGGAGGGCTTACTTTGAACCCAGCTCAATGTGTCAGCTTCTGTTTTTACCTGTGCCAAACTTGGAATAGGACCCAGTACTTTTTGTACCAACTATACATAGCACATTCAGAAAACACTAGTGACCAGTGTAGATTTTATTAGTGATTTTTTAAAAAAGAGTTTCATTCAGCACTCTTTTCTCACTAAAAATTAATTTAGTGGGTAAGGAAGTATAAACATGCCATAGGAACGGCAAACGTAATCTACACCCTGAACATAACTCCCAGCATCCCAGCCCCTCAGAAGTCTGCCTGCAGAGAACAGCCATCACTGACTGACTGTTGTTGGTGGTGACCTCCTCACAAAGGCATTTCTGAATGCCTGAATGAGGGGAATGTCTCCCCTGGACACTCCTGAACATAACGATTAGCAAGTGGCTAAATAGCTTATATATTATTTTATCTTCCAGAACTATCTAAATCTCTCTGGTATGTTATGACAGGGAAGTTCTGGCATATCATCCTAATTGACTTGTAGGCCACCACTGAGTTCAGCCTTTAGTTATCCAGACTAGCAGACTAATAAAGACACTGCTGGCTACTAAAGCCTTACTTTCAAGACCTGAATTATGAGTGAGTGCATGCACATCAGTACATTCATCTTGCTCAATCTCTATTATCTAATCATTTGCTTCCTCCTCTTTTGTCTGATACCCTTAAAGTCAATTCGACCATGTTCCTTAGTGTTGCATCCCCACTTCTTCTCACTCCTGCCCAATAAGTGTTCTGGACATTACATACATATATGAACCGCCCAATTCATAATGCCATTTTGAGGGTGAAACTCCTGAGGCTGCTCCCATCATCAATTACTATGTAATCAGGGTTCTATGAGAACCACACTAATTGAGGGGGTTTAACAAAGGGGCTATTTACAAAGATGCAGGCAGGTTTAGGGTAAAGTAACATGGTTGGTTGGCACCCTATCTGTTCTCATTTCTGGGCCTAATGGGGGCGGGTGAAGGAGCACTTTCCAGAATACATAGAGAAGAACTGTACAGACAGGACAGGAACTTTCTGTAGAGAACACACCCAGAAATGCTGTGACCTAACTGGAAGGGAGATGTAGTAAAAATACCTCAGCCTCACTTTTTTTTTTCACCCATGCCCCTCACTGGCTCAGCTAGAAGTCAGAGGGCAAAGGAGCCTATTGATGATTTCCATAACACTTGACCTTCTGTGCACAGGGTAGGGTAGAAAAGGGTAGAAAGTGGATCTGAAGAGGCAAACAGAAGACATACAATGCGAAGTACAGCATAGGGAATATAGTCAATAATATTGTATCAACTATGTATGGTGCCAGGTGGGTATTAGACTAACTGGAGTGATCACTTTGTAAGTTATATAAATGTCTAATCACTATGTTGTATGCCTGAAACTATTATAATATTGTATGTCAACTATAATTGAAAATAAATTTTAAAAAATGTCCAAGCAACAGGCCTAATATTTAATGTAGGATTGTTTATGGTATTTAAAATATATTTAGGAAATAGCTATCTTGGATTATAATTGTTTTTACCTAGATAACTAATTATGCTGAACAGGTGACTGCACTCATTTTGTGAAAATGGAACAATTAAATATTCAGAAGTTCAGCCAGAGAGATTATCTTAAGCAACATTTCAAGTTTTGAAAAATTTACATTTATATCAGAGTTATGCTTATTTGCATTTAATGATCATATTACTTCAAAACATTCATTATTTAACAAAGAATAATGAAGTACTTTCTCATCTCTTTTTCTCAATTTTGGCTGTAATTTAATACACACTAGATTGTCCATTTTCATAAACTATATAAGCAGAAGCATACATATTTGGTTATCAGTATTATTTTAAAAAGGACATCATTGGGGTTCCTGAGCAGAAAACATAAAGAATTTAAAAAGGTTGTAAAAGTGATAATTTAAAAGCACTTTGTTAGATTATTATTTATGTCATTGTTTATTCTCTTGGAAAGTATGTTTGGAGGGTAATAAAGATAAACGGTGTCCTATTTTGCTTGTGTTTTCATTGTTAAAACTTTTGTGGATAATCAATATAATGCCATGCTGCTTAACTTAAAAGTGGTCCAAATAGTCTCTTTCATTCAAGACTCTTTTTGGTGCCACTAGGGATTAAATCAAAGCTTCTGCAGAGAAAATTTGGGACAGTAGTTAATTAAGTATATGGACATTAGTCCTCAAGTTTCATGTCTTTAGAATCTGGAAAGTGGTTGTTGTGAAGTTTACTTGTGTTGATATTTAAAGTGCTTTGACAGTTCCTGGCATATAGAAAACACTGAATGAACTTAATTTCCCTTCCCCCTACAGTTTTGCCTAGTTAACTCCTATTACCCCTGGATCTCCATCCAGAAAGGCTCACAGGAGCCTTCTGTGATTCACTAATCCCCAGATTAGAGAAAGCTTTCTAATATACCTTTTTACAGTAATCTGTATTCTTTTTTTTTTTAACAGTACTTGGCTTGTAATTATATGCCTGTCGTTTTATTAGATTAATACCCACTTCACTGGCTAGACTGTTTAACATTATGGGTAACTGTTTGTTTTGCTAACCAATGTCACATACAGGTAGTAAAAGTAATATTTATGAACAAACTGACTAACAGAAAGTTCTCAGAGTATGGTCTGAATTTGTTTAATAAATATCTTGATTGTTAAAAGGTGGCAGTAGACACCAACCTGAAAATTACAGACAACACCTAGAATTAGAACTGCATTTAGAAGAATGATCTTGAGCCTGTCATTGTTCCTTAGGACAAAGCTTGTTGAGCATTAACTGTATGGCAACTTTGCCCTTTTGGAATTGAGATGCATACCTATTCCTGTTCCTGAAGCCAAAGAGTGTACCTGTCTGCCCAGCTCAGGCACCAGCTGAAGTTGTATAGTTATCAGTAATGAGCCTTACTCATAAAGGCTTAGCTTCAAACACTTCAATACTTCTCTTTATAACTCTAGTCTGAGCTGGTAAGAAAATGTTGTTTTTCAGATGAATCATTTTTGTTTGTGGAAGTCAAAAGAAACTGAAATTGAGTTGTACTATGAACAGGTATTTATTAAGCACCTATTAGGAGCAATCTAGTTTGGGAGACGAGCCATTCATGTAGAGAATTTGATTTTTCACTAGAATTCCAGGGGGCTTCTCTGAGAGTGAAAGGCAGGCCAGGGTGGGTTGTACAGAAGCAGCCAGACACAGTGGAGGAGAAAATGAAAGAAGATGAAGAAGTGAACATTTGGAATGCGCTTGAAATATGGGGTGAGAGAGATTTCAGCTATTGTTGTGAATGTTAAGTGTATTAGTTACATGTTGCTGTGTAACAAATCTCCCCAAATTTGGCAGCTTAGAACAATAAACATTTAGAACCACACCGTTCTGTGTGTCAGGAACCTGGGAGTGGTTGGGCTGGGTGGTTCTGGGTCAGATTCCCTGACCATGCTGTAGTCAGGCTGTTGATCTGGCTACAGGGATGCCAAGGCTCACTTTGGGGTGGATCTTCCTAGCTTGCTCACTTGGATGTTGGCAGGCTTTAGGTCCTTGCCCAGTGAGCCTCTCCAGAAGCTTCCTGAGTGTCCTCACAATGTCAGTTGAAAGCCCCCAGTGCACATGGTTCAAGAGAGATAGTAAGAAAGTGCAAGCCACAAGGTAGCCACAAGATGGAAGCCACAGTGTTTTTATAGCCTAATCTTGGAAGTGACATCCCATCACTGCTGTTGTAATCTATTCTCTAGAAGCGAGTAACTAAGTCCAGTCCCCATTAAAGGGAAGGGGAATTAAGCTCCACTTCTTGAGAGGAGAAGTATTAAATTTGCACATGTATTTTTAAAAGCGGCAGAAGAAACACGGAGGGACCTACAGATCTCTTCATGATGCCTATATATAATATCTGGGCTGACCTTTTAAAGAAAGTTAAAAGATACCGAGTCACCATTTCCCTCCAGCTCCTAGGAATCAATTTTGCCTTTGTACATGAGTGTGTGTTTGAGTGTGTGTGTTTCAAGAGGCAGGGGCAGGCAAATCAGCTACGGTCTGATGACATTTAAACCAACACGGCAAGGCATGATGCCTTAGTGTCAAAGCCCAACAGTGGTTTATAAGAGAGAGAATTCAACATGGTCTACAGAAGTCAGGAATGTCTTCATAGAAGAAACGTCAGCTGCTCCAGATTGTAAATGTTAATATGTAATATTTATTTAATATATTTTGCATTTTATTAAAAAATATAATTAAGTCAGATTTTTCATTGCTTAAATGGAACAAAGATATCTGCATTCGTTTTGTTAGCTGCATGTGTCTTTTTTCCCACCTAAAATACTTGATCTCTTAAGTTGAATGCCCTTAATTCTTTAGTTGTCACATATTGAATATGTAGGGCAGAAAAACATTCCCTGAATAATGGATAGCATACTCATTCAATTCTTCCCTTTTTTTAAAGTGTGTGTGTGTGTTTATGTATCTCCCCCAAAGCACTGGCACATTTATAGGATCCTGTGTGTACCAGCAGGCATGCAAATCCTGAAATAAGGGAAAGTAGGTTGCTGCTCCCATCTAAATTCTTATTAGTCCAAAGCCATACTCTGGGAGCTATGAAACTCCATATTCATCAGTTAAACTTGCCAAGTTTGCTATGGTCATTAGCACTTTAAACAAACAGAATAAGCAACTTAAAACAAAACAAAAACAAAATGACAACAACAACAAAACAATCTACCTCATACACCCTTATATAATTTCTTTGATCAGGCACAGAGCTAGTTTGTCACAGAAAACTTTGCGATTTTTTCCCCTCTACACTCCTATAGTGTCAATGGTGCTGATGCAGCTGCATAATTTGCATAGAAAGTTGTTCGATTCTGTAGTCAGAATACCAATAAGGTGGCCTGTTTCTAAGCATGTTTATTCTGTCTTGATTGACTCTCCACTTGCATGCTTTTCTGCACAATGCATACTTACTTGCATATTTCAGCCATCTGTCAAACATTCACCAAGCCTTAAGGTTGGCCTAGTAATCAAACTTGAACACGATGGAAACATATGTATATGGCCCTATATTAAAAAACTGTGACCAAATCTTTCTTTTTAAAGAAAGTAATCAATAAAAATATATCACCCTACATTCTTGCTTGACTTGTATTTGATTACATAAATTTATTTACATTTAAGTCTGCATTCACCAAGACAGAGCTAGCTATATATTTATAATAAATGACTTCCTCGTTATAAACAACTGTAGTTCTCTATCCACACTAACTGTAGCAGTCCAGCATGATTTCCAGCCTGTAGAAAGGAATCTATTTTCATTCTATTAGTTATGCTACCCAGAGTAAGACAGGTTCATCATAAATTTGGATTTTATTACCAAGGAGAATATTTGGAAGTATAGTTATGGGAAGAACAGGACAAAACAGTTTAAATTGGAATTATCCAGAAAATCCTAGGAAAATCTGGGATAAATGGTCACATAATTATAATATGGCTCAATCTCCCATCCAGTGCTTAAACAACTTTATGAACTATCTTTCAACAAAAATCCCATAGTTAAATTTGGAATACTGGCAATGAAGATATAACTTATCACCTCTCAATTCATCCAATACGATTAAGTGCCTTCTGTTCGCCAGGCCTGTGCTAAGAGTTGGTAACATAACAGTGAGGAAGACATGGGCCCCTGCCTTCCCACTTCTTACCTTTTTTATTTCTGGATACATCCATTATTAAGAAAGCAATTGCATATACTAGTCGAAACCTCCTCCCAGAAGAGCCAAACACTGGTATTTGGTCTGCCATCTGGGAGTTATGCAGACAAGACAAACCTCTTTTTTATTTTGCCAGACCTTTAGATTTGAAAACAGCTATTAAATCTTCTCTGAATTTTTTCTTCTTCAGAGGCCTCTGGTCCTGGAACATCCAATTTATTTCCTATAAACACATTCTGATTTGAATATGTCCCTTTTCAAATGTGGGTTGCTGAACCTGATATAGTCTATTTTAGACACGTCTGGACTTTTTCTCTAAACCAGAAACTTGGATTATTAATGAATTCTGCTGAGTATGTAATCACAGAATAGAGACATATTGATTTTCCTTAGACCCCATTCATTCCCCCCCTTACTTCTTGCTATCTATTAGCCAGATAGTATCTTAAATAATAGAGTAAACCTCTACAGCTAGAATCCTTGTTTTTTAGATTTCATTGTGATCACCCTGGACATTCTGGTGATTTATATAACTCATGAATAATAAAATGCTCATCCTCGAGTAACAATTAAATCTTCATCTGCAATAGAACCTTTTGCTTTAGGGAAAAAGAACATTGCCTAATCACATAAACATGAAATGCATCTCTTCAAAATAAAGCAGACATTTTCATAATGTTATGCAATCTTTTAAAGTTAAATAAGGGAGAAAAAAAGAAATAATGCTGAATAAGGAAAATAAAATGAAATGAAATAAAACTTTGATAGTTTAAGTCTTTACTCTTAAAAAACAGCAACATACTTTAATACATGCTGATTGTAAAAAATATTTTCCGGACATACAGACAGTGTAAACAGAAAGCAAAGATTATCTTGTATAACTATCAACATCATATGACTACTGCTAATAATTTGATGTATGTCCTTCAGGACCTATTCTCTGTGTATGCATACATAGACATGCATGTAAACTGCAATTACAATAGACACACTTAGTAGTCTGTTTAATTTTCTTTTAAGCATATTGTGAATAACTTTCCATCATAAGTGCAACACATTATGAGTACTTGTAATGATGACAGAATTATGTTGTAATGAAGCACCTCAAATTTTTAAAACTTCATTATACAGATAGACTTTTAGGTACTTCACAATTTGAAGGTTTTTTGTTCTTGTTTTTTCTATTATAAACAAATATATGCACCCATAGTTCTGTCCATTGTCTGATTATCTCTTTGGAATTAACTCAAAGAAGTATAATTGTTGGCTCAAAAGGTAATATCATTCCAAACTTCTCTCTGGAAAGTTTACCAAATTTACACTCCTACCATCAGTATATGAGTGCTAGTTCACCATACTCTCACAAGTCAATGTGTTATTTTAATTTTTGAGAATCTGATAATTTTAATTTGGGCATCATTTCTTTTAGTATTACGAAGGTGAAATCTTTGCATAAGTTTATTGGCTATTTAGATATCTTCTCTTCTAAAAATGCTTCATTAGTTTTTCCATTAGCATCACTTTTTTCTCTTTGATTTGTAAATATTCATTATATAAAATATTAAGACTGTTATACCTTTCTGTCATTTATGCTATAAATATGATTTTTATTTTATTTGATATTTACATATGGTGTTCCCTTCCTCAAATATAGAAGTTTTAAATTTTGACGTGGTCAAAAATATTTGTGGCTTTTGGCATTTTACAGTCTCAATTTATAATGGGCGTTTCCTTTATATATGAAACATTTCCATGGTGCTCCGTATAAATAAAGCAGGTCCTCCATAATTAAAAATGAATAATATAAGCATATTTTATTCTAATATCAGTTTTTAATTTTCTGATAATGGTATATTGATATTTTTAAAGGTTGATTTAAATTTTTCAGTCTACACATCAAAATAATGTTCTCCAAATATAACGTTTAGAAATTAGTCAATGAAATACAATTTTCTTTCTTTTAAATTAATTTAGTAAATGATTACTGAATAATAGGTGAATGTATACACATTTCACCCTTAAACAATGTAGGGGATCGGTTTTGGACAGCTGGGGATACCAAAAGCTACAGATGCTCATGTCCCCTATATAAAAGGGTGTAAAACAAGGCATAGAGTTGGCCCTCCACATCCAGATTCCCAACTAAGAATGGAAAATACTCTTTTTGATCTGTGGTTGGTTGAAACCTTCCTTGGATGTAAAACTTGGGGATACAGAGGGCTAATTGTATATTTGTTTTAAAAATCCACATATGTGGACCTGCTCACTTCAAACTCATGCTTTTCAAGGGTCAACTGTAGCTCCTATACTGAGAAAAACAAGAAAATCATAATGTCAGTTATCCAGATCTCACAGACCTATGAAATTATTTCCATGAGATGTAGCTCTATAATTAGAAGGTATTTAATACTGAGGAAATAAGTAAAAAGTAATGTTAGAAAAAGTACTTTTCCTTCCCTCCTTTCCTCCCTCCTTCCCTGCTTCTCTCCCTCTCTCCCTCCCTCCCTCTCTCCCTCTTGTCTTCCCTTCCTTTTGCCTTTCTTTGATTCTTTAAGAGATATTTTCTTCAAACTGAGCTTGGAGGAAATAATAGGTTTGTTTGGGTTGGCAAAAAATAAAACAAGATTGGAGAATATTTCAGGTGGTAGGAACACCTTACTTCAAGGCAGAAATAATTAGAAAACCTGTAATTATGATAAGACCAACATAACTCAATCAGAGAATTGGTCACAGAGAAGCTTAGATTAATGCTAGTGGGCCAACGGATAGAAAGACTTGAGTGACAGGTTCAAGAGTTTAGATGCCATATGATCTGTGATAGAAACCATCTTTAAATTATGCTCTTTCCATTTATCAATTATTTTACTGGAGACAGATTCCTTGAATTTCTCTTAAAAGATTTATATTTAGGGAGGGATGATTATTTTTCTGTGCTTTAGAGAAAAAAGACTAGGGTGAAGTTTGATAAATTGTATACCCAAGTGTCAACCATTTTCTTTAAATGATAGATTCTAAAGTCAGTTAGTCACACATGTCAGGTAAAGCAGATGGAGTTATTTTAACACAACAATTTCTGATTCATTTTCTTTAGCAACACCCAATGTGAGTAGGCCAAACTACAAATTATGTCCTGTATGATTTTTCCCTTCTAGCAGTTTGCGAATACAATCATTCAACAAGAAAAAAAGAAAAAAAAAACACCGTTTTTTCAGATTAAAAACATAATCTGGATAAGTTTAGATTATTTTAATAGGTACATCTCAAGGGTAAACTGAAGGGAAAAAAAGATATCTTTATGCTACGCTTTAGTTGCCTTCCTCCTCTCCAAAATATGATCAGACATGCAATGTTTTTGCTTTTTTTCCCCAGAAAAGGGAGAGTGTTTACATAAGTCTCATATTTTGTTTATTCAAGATACCATATTTTTATAGTTTAAAGAAAGAAAATATAATTTATGTTTCTATCTGGTTATTTTCCCTTCCCCATATCTAACAATTTTTAAGTACAGTGTCATTAACACCCATAATTTGTGTTGGTTTTGAAATAAGGAAGAAAAGCGTGTTTTATTTTGTTTTTGCTTTAGAAATAAGTGCTCAGAACATGAAATTATATACAATTGACATTCACTGGTTTTAGAGAGGTCTGAATTTTCTATATTTGCTGACTTTAAGTGGTATTATTTTGGGTTATGAAAGGCTGCCAAAATACAAAATATGACTCTAGGCAAGGTAACTACTTAGGTATATTTATCATTCTCTTTAAATGTCTAAGAATATCACATTAACAATAATCAGATTCTGCTACAGTCCCACTTGTGAAAATAAGGCCTCCACCAATGGCTGCATAGACTGTGTGCAATAGACAACTCCATCAATCACACAGACTCCAGTGTGAATGGTGCCCCCAGGAACTGTACAAAAGGGGTTTGTGTGAAAATGTCCATGTTATCAAATTATGAAACATGTTAAGTATGTTGGCTTAACCAGAAATAAATCTACATCTATCTATTAGATTTTGTAAATTAAGGAAACTATTAAAGCAGACAATCTTGTGAGGTTTTTACATTCAAACAGAAATATGTGTATATATGTATGCATGTGTTTAAATACTTACATATAACCTTTGAAGATATAAATGATACAAAATGTGATGTGTTGTCACATGGGTGAAATTAAACTGAATAAATATTTTTGAAATGTGCGATGTATACATAATTCATGATATTAATTTTATTTTCTTGGGAAAATTTGGGATGTTATAGCACAACACCAGATTTTTTACTCTATAAATGAGTTTTCAGCTAAACCTAGTTTATATTTAAAATTAAATATGGCAGAAACACAGTTGTAACATGTTTAGTTTCATGGATCGAGAGTTCACCTATTTTTTTCTATTTAGTCTTTCATTTTGTAAACACTCAGATGATGCCTCTCTGTCAATATATATAATATGGAAGCATGTTTATATGGCTGCACTTAATTTACAAAATATGCCTCAACACTTCTGGGAATGTACTAAGGAGCAATTTTATTATTGTACAAGTAATATATGGAGACATTTACATTATAAAAGATTAACATAAATCTGAAATATAGAGAACAAAATGTCCCTCTTCACATCCTCTCTAATTCCTACTTCCATGCCATTACCCAAAGGTATGCTATGTTAATGTTAGTGTTAACCCTCCTAGTCCCTTTATTATCACTTAAAAACATATACCTACCTATATGTCTACATGTTTATCTGCATTTAAAAATAAATAGAAACACTAGTCATATTGTTTTTATTCTATAGTTTTTTCATAAACAATTTGTGTGAGATCTTAACTACATCAGGATCTACCTCATTCCTTTTAAACACTGGATAGTTTTCTACAGTGTGATTATACTTCATTTAATTTAACCATTTCCCTTCTGATTGTCTTTCCCGAATGATTAGCCTTTATAAACCATGCTTTGATGAATGTTTATGTATAAATAGCTTTATATAATATGTCACAGAGAAAATTCTTATAATTAGAATTTTGGGGGCCAGAGTATATTCATATTTGATTTTGCTAATCTGCTATCCAAAGTGGCTTTACAAATTTAACCTCTCACCAGCCTCTCAACATGAATTGTGTTTTCTTGCATACTCATTAATTTTGGTTATTAACCAACCTTTGGCTATTAGCCAAATATTCCAATTGAAAAATACTTTATTATTTTTAAGTTTTTTAATAACTAGTAAGATTGAATATTTTTATCTGCTTAATGATCACATATATTGTCTGTTCATATTCTTTTCCCATATTTCAATTGTCTTGTTTATCATTTGCTTATCTTTTATTTGTAGGAACTATTTGTGGATAAAATATTGTTGACCTGTATTATACTGGTTTACAAAAGTTTTCTCCAAGTTACTTCTTAAAAAATTTGTTCATAGAATCTTTATTAAATCTTTAAAAAACTGTAGGTGGCTAATCCTATAACTAAACTTAATCTCACAATTACAAATATTTTCCACCATTTCTCATGTTTCTACATGAGAATTTCAAATTTAGCACTTTAAATCAACTGATTTTATTATTCCATTTCTCTTCTCTACTAGTTTAGTGCTTATTATTTATGCAATGCTTACTCTAGAAATTACGATATGAATCCTTAACTTCTTAAATGTTTTAAAATCAGCATTTTTACTTTTATAATGTCAGAACCTAGAAATACATTAACTCATTTACCTTCCTCTAAATTTAAATGCTATTTTTATTGTTTAATTCTCTATTTATTTTAAAACCACACAAAACACTAGTGTGTTATACATTCAGTCTTTATTTAGGCTTACTTATTATATATTATGTATGTATGTATATGTATGTATGTATGTATGTATGTATGTATGTATGTATCTATCTATCTATCTATCTATCTATCTATCTATCATCTATCTACCTACCTACCTAATTTCACCCATTTATTCTTCTTTCTCTCATCTTCCATCTAAAATTGTTTTCCTTTTTTAAATTTAATTTTATTATTAGTTTCAAGTATACAGTATATTGGTTAGATAATTATATAGTTTATAAAATGACCCCCTAATTGTTCTTTCTCTCCTCTGGCTCTCCACTTAGCCATTAGGTTAATGCTAACTACATTCCCTATGCTGTGCTCCCCATCCCCATGACCATCTATCAACTACTAATTTGTACTTCTTTAGCCTTTCATCCAATTCTCCCAGTCCCCATACCCACTCCCCCTGGCCATCACCAGATTGTCCTCTATATTTCTGAGTGTTTTTGATTAATTTGTTATTTTGTTCCTTATATTCCACATGTAAGTGAAATCATATGGTATTTATCTTTCTCTGACTTATTTCACTCAGCATAATAACCTCTAGGTCCACCCATGTCATTGCAAATGGTAAGATTTCATTTTTTTAATGGTTGAGAAATATTCCATTGCATATATGAACCATAACTTCTTTATCCAATCATCTATTGATAGGCATTTAGGCTGCTTCCATATCTTGGCTATTGTAAATTGTGCTGCCATGAACGTGGGGGTGCATAGATCTTCATGAATTATTGTTTTGGTTAAAATTGTGTTCTTTATGCTTTTAGTATTTGTTTTAGTGTGTTTCTGTTTGTAATGAATTCTCTTATTTTTTGTATGAAAATATCTCTTAAAATTTTCATTCTTAAAGGGAATTTTAGCTTGGTATAGAATTCTAGATCGAAGGGTATTTTCTTAGAATGGTTTAAAGTTACATTATGGTCTTCTGACTTTCATTGTTTCTGATAAGAAGTCAGATAACAATCTTATTATATTTCTTTGAAAGAAATACACCTTTTTCTTCACCATGGCTGGTTTTAAGATATCCTACACTCTTTTCAATTAAAATAATTTTATTAAGGCTTTATTTTTTTTAACAGTTTTCACAGAAAAATTGAAGAGAAAGTACAGAGATTCCCCAAATACCCCTTGCTCCCATATATACATAGCATTCTCCATTATAACATCCCTCACCAAAGCAATACATTTGTTACAATTGGTAAATCTACACTGACACATCATAATCACTCTAAGTTCATAGTTTACATTAGGGTTCACTTTAGGTGTTGTACAGCCTATGAATTTAGACAAATATATAATGACATGTATCCATCAGAGCATTTTACCACTATAAATATCTGTGCTCTACCTATTTATCCCTTATCCCCACCCAAACTCCTGACGAATGCTGATCTTTTTACTGTTTCCATAGATTTGCCTTTTCCAGCATATCATATAGTTGGAATCACACGGTATGTAGTTTTCTTCAAATTCATTTCTTTCATTTGAAAATATGCATTTCAGGTTCTTTCATGTCTTTTCACGGTTTCACAGCTCCTTTTTATTTTTTATTTATTTTTATTATTTTATTTATTTATTTTTTATATTTAGGCAAGGCAGCCCTTGGTTGACCTCACAGATTGCAAGGACCTTGCCAGCTTACCATCCCTTATTTTTTATTTTTTACACCTACAGTGCCTACCTGGTCTTCCTAGGTGGTCTCCCATCCAAGTACTAACTAGGCCCTACCCTGCTTAGCTTCCAAGATCAGATGGGATCAGGCTTGTTCAGGGCGGCAGCTCATTTCTTTTTAGTACTGAATAATATTCCATTGTCTGGATGTACTACATATTATTAATTCATTCAACTATTGGGACATCTTGGTTGCTTCCAAGTTTTGGCATGTTTAGATAAAGCTGATACTAAATACCTGCGTGCAGGTTTTTGTTGAGATATAAGTTTTTACCACCTTTTGTTGAATATATAATAAGTAGGATCACTGAATCATATGGGAAGAGTATGTTTAGTTTTGAACAAAACTATCAAACTGTCTTCCAACTGGATGCTGCAATTCCCACTAGCAGGGAATGAGTTTCTGTTACTCCATATCTTTGACAGCATTTCTTGTCACTGTTATGCATTTTGGTCATTCTAATAGGTACATGATGGTATCCCATTGTTGTTTTATTTGTATTTCTCTGAGGACATATGATGTGGAACATATTTTCATATGCTTATTTGTTATTTGTATTTATATCTTCTTTGTTGAGGTGTTTGTTAAGATCTTTGGCCTATTTTATAGTCAGGTTGTTTGTTTTTTTATTGTTGAGTTTTAGGAGTTCTTTATTTATTCTGAGTAACAGTCCTTTATCAGATGTGTCTTTTGCAAATATTTACATCCAGTCTATCTTTACATTCCCATGATATTGACTCTCCTAGAGCAGAAGTTTTTAATTTCATTAAAATCTAGCTTATCAGTTACTGCTATCATGGATTGTGCCATTGGTTTTGTGTCTTAAAAGTCACTCCTATACCCAAGGTCACCTAGGTATTCTCCTATGTCATCTTCTAGGAGTTTTATAGTTTCATGTTTTACATTTAGTTTTGTGATCTATTTGGAGTTAATTTTGTGAAAGGTGCATCTAGATTCATGTTTTTTGTTTGTTTTTTGCATGTTGATGCCCAGATGCTCCAGCACAATTTGCTGAAAAGGTTATCTTTGCTCCACTGTACCGCCTTTATTCTTTTGTCAAAAATCAACTGAATATATTTATGGGTATCTACTTCTGAGTTCTGTATTTTATTCTATCAATCTATTTATCAATACCACACTGTCTTGATTACTGTAATTTTATAATGTCTTAAAGTTGGGTAGTGTCAGTTCTTCAACTTTGTTCTTCTCTTTTAACATTGGATTGACAGCTCTGAGCCTTTTGCCTCTCCATATACAATTAAGAATGTGTTTTTACTGATATTCATAAAATATCTTGCTGGAATTTTGATTGTGATTGCACTGAACCTATATATAAAGTTGAAAAGCATTGATATCTTGACCATAGTGAGTCTTCCTATCCTTGAACATGAAATATCTCTCCATTTATTTAGTTCCTCTTCCATTTTGCTCATCAGATTTTTGTAGTTTTCCTCAGATCTTGTACACATTTTCTTTAGACTTATACTGAAGTATTTCATTGTTTGGGTACTAATGTAAATGGTGAAATATTTTCAATTTCAAAATCTACTTGTTATTTCATTGTATAGGAAAGTAACTGATTTCTGCATTTTAACTCTGTCTCCTGCAACTTTGCTATATTCACTTACTCATTCCAGGGGAGGTTTTATTTTTTTGGTACATTTTTTATTTTCTACATGAACAGTCATATAATTGGCAAACAAAGAGTTTTGTTTCTTCCTTCTAAAGTGGTATAACTTTTATTTCCTTTTTCCTTCTTATTGGATTAGCTAGAACTTCCAGTATGTTGCTAAAAAGGAGTGGTGTGAGAAGATATCCCTACCTTATACTTGATCTTAGTTTTAAAACTTTGAGTTCCTCATTATTAAGTATGATGTTAACAGTAGGTTTTTTTTTTGTTGGTATTTATTATTAATTGAGGAAGTTCCCCTCTATTCCTCATTGCAAAGAGTTTTATTAATGAATGGGTTTGGGATTTTGTCAAATGTTTTATCAGCAACTATTAATATGATCATGTGATTTTTTTTTCTCTTTTAGTCTATTGTGGTGATTTACATTAACTGAGTTATGAATGTTGAACATGCCTTGTATACATGGGATCAATCTCAGTTGGTCAGGGAGAATACATTGTTATTTGCTAAAATATTATTTGCTAATATTTTGTCAAGTGTTTCTGCATCTATGTTCATGAGAGAGAGTGGTTCTGAAGTTTTCTTTTCTTGGAATGTCTTTGTTTGATTTTAGTATTAGGGTAATGCTGGCATCATAGAATGAATTAAGAAGTATTCCCTCTGTTCCTATTTTCTGAAAGCAGTTGTGGAGAGCTGGTATAATTTCTTCCTTATATGTTTGATAGCATTTACCAGTGAATCCATCTGGGCATTATACTTTCTCTTTTGGAAAGTTATTATTTATTCACACACACACACACACACACACACACACACACACACACACACACACACCTATTCAGATCTTCATCTATTTCTTCTTGTGTGAGTTTTGGAAAATTCTGTCTTTCAAGGAGTTGGTCCATTTGATATAGATTATCAAATTTGTGGGCATAGAGATGTGCACAGTATTCCTTTATTATCTTTTTAATGTCCACAGGATCTGTAGTGATATCCCTATTTCATTGCTGATATTAGTATGTGTGTCCTCTTTTTTTCTTAGCCTTACTAACTAAGAAATAAGTTTTGGTTTTATTGATTTTTCTCTATTGATTTCCTGTTTTCAGTGTTACTGATCTCTGCTCTAATTCAAATTATTTCCTTTCTTTTGCTTAGTTTGGATTTAACATATTGTTCTTTTTTTTTTACTTTCCTAAGGTGGAAACTTAAGTTTAATTTTAGATCTTTCATATATATATATTCAATGCTATATATTGTCCTCTAAGCACCACTGTTGTCGCATCTTACAAATTTTGATAATTGTATTTTCATTTTCATTTAGTTAAATATTTTAAAATCTCTCTTGAAATAATGTACCAGGTAAAATGTCTTATTTGGCCCACTGTTATTAAAAATGTGTTGTTTAATCTCTACATGCTATGGGATTTTCTAGTTCTCTTGCTGTTACTGATTTCTAACTTAATTCCATTGTGGTCTGAATGCAGACATTGTATGATTTCTATTTTTTCAAATTTGTTGAGGTATGTTTTACAGCCTAGAATGTGATCTATCTTGGTGAGTATTCCATGTGAGTTTGAGAAGAATGTATATTCTGCTATTATTGGATTAAGTAGTCTATATATGTAAATTATACTCAGTTGATTGATGATATTGTTAAGGTCAATTATGTCCTTACCAATTTTCTGCCAGCTAGCTCTGTGCACTTCTGATGAAGGGGTGCTGACTTCTCTAACTACAATAGAGGATTCTTCTATTTCTCTTTGCATTTCTATTAATTTTTGACTCATGTAATTTTATGGCCTGTTGTTAGGAACATATATATTAAGGACTGTTGTGTCTCCCTGGAGAAGATAACTCCTTTATCGTTATGTAGTTTCTTCCTTTATACGTGATAACCTTCCTTTGCTTGAAGTCTGCTCTGTCTGAAATTAATACAGCTACTCCTGCTTTCTTTCGATTGTTATTAGTATAGTATAATTTTCTTCATTGACTTATTTTTAATCTACATGTGTCTTTATATTTAAAGTGGGTTTCTGGTAGGCAACATATAGTTGAGTTCTATTGCATTCTGACAATCTCTTTTTGTTGATCCATTTGGATCATTGTCTGAAAGTGATTATTCTTATAGTTTGATAATATCTACTATATTCATTACTGTTTTCTGTTTGTTGCCCTTGTTCTTTGTTCCTACTCTTGTCTTCCACAATTTCCTCCCTTTTAATTAACCAACTGAGGTCTTCCAATAATTTTACTCCACTTCTCTGGCCACAGTAATTAATCGGGAATGGACACATGACAAAAGCAGAGCCAATAATGTTAACATTCTGAGGAAGAATGTCTCTTTTTTTCTGGAGTTTCCCGTGTCATGTGTCCTACCATTTGAAAGTAGCCTGTCTACAGGAGAATTGAATGAGGCCAAAACCGAGAAAAGCAGTGAGCAATAAACTAAAACAGATGAAAGACTGAGATACATGCATTCATAATATACACACTCACACAAACATACACAGTTAGTAACATTGTTTGACTACTTAGATCCAGTTGACTTTAGTCTAGCTTAACTCCAAGGTTTATCAGTTATTTTGAGTGAAATTTCTTTCATTTACATCCCCAAATTATCATATACTGTCTTGCTAACTCATTCATAAATTTTAGGTTCATATCAGATTTCACTTGTTCCTGGAAGCCATCATAAGCCTTAAATCTACAGTTTAGATAGGCTCCTTGTCTTCTATTTGTTTCTATAGTATCATGACATTTTTGGGCCCTATACTGTAATTTCTCATTTATTCACTTCTCTCCTCTCATCAGATAGTAAACTTCCTGAGGACAAGAATTGTTGTTTGTTACTGTGTATCCCTGGGATTTAGTACAAGGCCTAGAGCATAATAGAAATTGGATAACATATGTGGAAAAAATTAATAAATAATTTTATAGCTGCATCATCTCATTTTAGTTGTCTGGCAATAAATACCTGGCTAGAACCATGACTTTGAGTATGTGCAATGGGTTTTTGATCATCACCATTGGTAATGTTCGATATTGCTTTTATGCAGAATTACTAAATGTTTCCTTTAGTTTTTAGGTAGCAAATGCAAAAGACATAGCAGTTTTCAGCTTTCTAGATAGGGGCTTAGGCCAAGGAAAATATATATCCCCTAAAGAGATTCTGGTTCCCTTACAAGTCTGATGTCAAAGGGTCTGTAGACTAACTGCATTGTCAAAACAAGAGACTTGGAGAGCTCCTGACTTAGATAACTGAAAGGGAGTTCTCGGCTCTTTAAATAAAGTGAGTGATATTCATTTACTTCATCTACTAAGATAGCTACATCTGCAGGCATTTACTGCCTCCATTTTCTACTCCATTCTCTCATTATCCTAGCTCATCCTGATTGTTTACTGTCTTTTACAAGATTGTAAACTTACAAGATTGTAAACCACTGAATAAACTACAAAACACATTGCTTATAAAATTATATCTATTAAAAAGATTTCTAGATTATAAAAAAACCTCAAGTATAGTGATTTACTGAAATGTGCCTTCTATGATCTAATAATAATATGAAATTTCTTGAAAAAGGTGAGTAGAAATAGCTAGAAACAATCATTAAAAAACAAAAAATCAATTTTCTTTAAAACCCCTGGAAAAGTATGAGTATGATTTATTTATCTCTATTAATAATTAAAATTAATATTTAGCAATTATTCTTAGCAAAGATTTATGTGTTTTGTTCTAATCTTCTATCCACAATTAAAAAACTAAATTTCATCAGTGTTATTTAACTTGAATGCTTGCCTGCGAGTTAAATTTCAAACATTTATGCAGTTGTCATGTGGCCCTTGTTTGGTCCGCAAGCACTGAGATCAGCATGAATAATCACATTAGTGGGGTAGGCTCCTGCCTCCTTCATAAAAGGTTGTTAATTAAAAAAACAGACATTTGCACCAAGGATTATCAGACACTTCCAAAATTCCACAAAATATTGTACTATAATAACTGCCTTGGTTAATCTTTTAAAATTCCATCAGTGGTCTAATTCTTGGAGACACAATTTCCTTTCCCTAAAGATTTTTTTTATAGCTCTGGTCAGTGTAGGGAAAATACAAAAGACAATGGAAAATAAAGGAGCCAATCCCTGTCTACTTTCTCCATTTTATCTTTCCATAAGCATAAATGTCACCTAAATATATCCTTACAACAGAGAAGAACATGATTGTACAATTAACAAAGGGGAAAGGGAGTTCTTTATGACATTTTTTCTTAATAATTCTAAATATCTGCTTATGTTGAAGCCACTATCATATGCTTAAAATTTTGCTGAATAGAAGAGATAGGATTGTATTCCAAATTGATAATTATTGCAATGCTGTCACACTATATGATCTAAATTCTGAAACAGGAATGTTTTTAATAAAATTTAAGCTACAGTATGAAGAGACTTCAAAGAAGAAATTTTTAGGAAAGTCAACAGCAAAAGCATTTCTTCTTTTCCTCCAGCTCATTTTTAAAAGGCCAGCATCAGAACAAGTGGAGGGTGAGTAACTGCAACTAAAATGTTTACAAAGTAAGCAATCTGTAAACACCAGAAAAACAATACTCTTGAAGACAGAATAGTTGGTACATCCCATCTAGTCATTAATATCAGGGAAATTATAATGTAAATATCCGCTTATTCACTGTTTATTTCTGAACACAGGCACTCCTATCCCTTATACTTCTAAACAACAGTCTCCTAAAATAGTTGAATACCAAGGAAACATTTTAATGACATTTTTATCTTCCTTAAGATGTTCTCTTATGCAGGATTCATTTCTAGTAATTACAAATATGTGATTACATGTAAAGTTGTTCAGAAGTGCCCAGGTAGACCATTGATCATAGAACTGCTATTCTATGCACTGTCACTGAATTACTTATGTACTGTTAACTGAGGGACTACTGTGTTCTGCGTTATACTGTATGCTGTGGTAGAAAAACAGCACATGAGCCTTGCCTTCAAGGAAATTAGTGTTGACTATATCAATCCACAGACAACAGAAAACCATATAACACAGTGCACATTTATATGCTCATTGGTATGATAGGAGTAGCCAATACTCAGTAGAAAGAGAATAATTGGAATAAAATAATAGAATGTGATTAAAGTTTGTTAAACCCTTCCTATGAGATGTGATGCAATTAAGAAAGGTTTGCTTCATTGAGGAAGTGGGTTTTGAATTAACCTTTAAAGAATGAGTAGATTGAAAATAGATGTGAAATTAGAAGATATTTAACTGAATTAATTTATCTCACTTTTCCTGATTTTGTTTGTATGAAGACATACATACCCTATCCAATTGAGCTTTGTCAAAAAATCAGTCCATAAATACATAAAGTATATGTGATTAACAAAGCTTTTAATGCCAAAAGACAGTTTATTTTCTTAATCCAAAACTCACTTCATGTAATTATTCTTTTTGTAAACTATTACTTGGTTATATTAACACTTGAATGATCTTGACAAGAAGTTGCTTTAAGCAGTTAAAGATCCAGATGCTGATCAGCATGCATTAAGTGATTCAGCTTAATTGGTTCCATCTAGATAAATTACTTACCTCAGTTCCTATCACAATTTCTTCCCTGGTAGAGTAGAACAGAAACTCATATAGCTTGTAGTGTTGAAATAAGCTGAAACATAAAATAAATGTGCAACTCTGATAAATTTGAGGGAAAAAAGCAAATATGTAGGAGTGTTTATTAAAGGGAAGCTGTTCATATTTACCAAGCTACAGACATTAAACACTACTGTAGAGTTAATCACCTCCTTCATTCTAAAATAAATTGTTCAGAAATGCTAAACATTAAAGGTTTACTTTTCTGAGACACTGACAACATAACATAGTACCTAAAATAATATTTGTAAATTAATCTGTGATGATTAGGTAGGCTTGGGATGAAGGAGCAATTAGATTACACCTTGACTTTTCCTGGTTTTACAACTAAATAATGCATTCCCCCAAATAACACCAAACTACACATTATTTTTCATATTTTGTTCCAAACTCTAGTCAGTTTCCTCTGGTATAAATGGCACTGAACAGTATAATCTATTTCTATATCAATTTACTTCTCACATTCTTAAACTGTTTCAAAATTAAATTAATCTCTGATAACACCTAAAAAATGATGCAACATGAACTCAAGTCCATTTTAGATGATGTCTGATTTTCTTGTAGAAGATCTGATCACACATTAAAGAAAGGAATTCATTTAAGAAAGATAATTTCTTTAATTCCTACCTGAAGACTAGGTGGTCAGTGTACAAAAATTATAAAGATCCAAAAGAAAGGAGTTCCTTAAAATAAATATTTCTAGGAAGTTTAAAGATCTCAACAATGTATTATTGAGAGTTAAAATTTTACTGAAGGGCTGATTTCTAATATCCTGTTTGTGATAATATTTGAATTTTTCTAATTCTTTTCCTGCTGGTTGGGAAAATTAATAGACTCATAATACAGCAAAATGCCCAAGAACAAAAAATTGTCTTGGTGGTTTCTCTTTCACTCTGGTGCCTTTTGCTATTTAAGAAAATTGATTTTAATATAACTGAGAAATTAACATTTGCAAAATGTAGCTACAGAGCATGTATAATAATAGCTTCTGAATGCTGTAATGGATCAAAGTTTCAATTCATTTGAAATCAATGAAGAAATCCTCAGGCAGCTGGGTCTCTCTGAGTTATTTTAGCAGTTGATCTCACTGCTAACACAATCCATTAAAAAGTGATGGGTGTGCAGACTCAGTCATGGCATTTTGGGCGGCCAAAAACCCTTATATATTCAAATTAGTTATCAACGTTAAGAAAACTAACTTAACTTTTGACATTGCTTTGATTTGTTGGCTAGAAAATACATCAAGATTAGTTAAGTTTGATGATTCAATGAGGCAAAATAAATTCAAATTCTCCCTTCCTTACATTACTTACTTAGAGAAAGCTTTAAGGTTAAAAAAGTTATACTGGCAATAACTGATTTTGATTAGAAAAATTAAAGTCTGTAGAGTATTTTGGAAATAGTCTGGCCTCCTTTCAGTAAATTAGTGTAAAATTTTCCTTTATCCCGAAGTTAATTCATAAATCTTCCTTCTTGCAATTTCATAATCTTTCAGACTTATTCTCCTCATTGCATATAGTAATTAGATTTTCCTATGCCAAAAGGGAAATTTACTTCTTATAGTGGAAATAAAATGCATGTCTTGGTTGCAATGATCAAAGATGCACGGTTGGGGCCAGGCCAGGACTAAGGTGAAACAGGCGAAGGGAGAGAGAAACCTCAGAGGCACTTACTCAGGGGCAGGTCAAATTGCCTCGGTTGTGTCGCATTGGTTCTTGCCTTGGTTAGGGTTCTCTAAATTTACCAAAGAGCTATTAGATGACCTCTTGTGGGAACAAAGTGACATCCCTTCTATGAGAGGACATTTCTTCCCTCTTCCTTTAGACTTCCAGCTGACTCAAGACTATGTTAATCATCTTGTCTTAGTCCTAAATCAAAGGGAAAATACCCAGAAAGAAAATGGGTCAAGACATCTGGCTCCATGCCAGGAAGTGTGATACCTTATTGTGCATGAAGGGACAGTATTGCTTTTCTTATATTGAGTATACTGTGCACATTATCTTCACCTAATTCCCAGGGAATATTAGAATACACAACGACAGAATTGAACTCAGACCAGATATATATATATATAATGTCTTATATTAAAACGCTGCAGTAGTATTACATTTATATTTGTATATGTTTTATAATACTTACATATGTATATATTGCACAAGTATATTCCTCAGTACTCACAGTAACGTTGGGAAAAATATATTAGTTTTTTCAAATCACAGACATATGACAGAATATACAATTTAGACTCTATTAATAGTATCAAATGAGATTTCAATTTTATTGCCAGTTAAATTTCATGTGCAATGGGGTCATGTTCTAAAAACTGCTCTCCCTAAATTAATGAGGGCTGTCACTGGTTGAATAAATCTAATAGCAGGTTAAACTAAAGCACACTTATACTTTCAATAATTGAGGTAGCTTCATATTTATAAAATTTCTTCATAGTCATTACAACGAAAAGTATTACATGGTTTAATTGCCACTAAACTTACATTTGTGGATCTGAGCAAGAGTTATAAAAAAAGCACATTTCTCTTTACACAACTTCCATATCAATTCCAGATATTCTACTAACTGACATTTTATTTTCTGTAACAGGTACACTTAAGACGTATAACTTTTTTGAACTCACAACAGAAAAATCTAATAGCATCAAAAATAGTTCTGATTTACTTTATGTGACAAATCTCTCAAACATGACTTTTTTTTTTTTTTTGAGAAGACTAGGGATTTCTGGTATGTTGGTTAACCTGCTAGGAGCTAACAGTGACAGACAGTGACATATCCTCCTAACTTAGCGATCTTCTGAAATAAAATGCCAACAAATACACTGATGAACATTTGTATAGAGAGATGAAATGAAAAGAGAAAAGAGCCACCAGCTTTCACTATCTAAAAGATATCATTCACGATGCCTGCATGGGTTTTGCTGCTATGGTTTACAGTCCTGATGCCCATATAAACCTCCTGGGCTTAGAGCTCACCTGTAAAAATGTGATCTGCAAAAGAACCTGGCAGGTCCAAAGAGAGAAGGGAAAGAAGGATGCCATACAAATGTGCAGAAAATTCCCCTTACTCAGTGATTCCCAAGCCCTGAGAGGCAGAAAGGCCTTGGGAAACAGGCTTTTCTCCAGTTCTGGAATTCCACATCCTCCCCTTCCCCCATACAAAGACTTTGCTTTACTCTAATTGATGTGAAGACTATTGTGACTTTTAGTGGGAGACACACATTAGGAAGTATATTTTTATGTTAAGAAATCATATCACATCAAATGTTATTATATAAAAACCTATTATATCATGTACCATTATTAATTCATGCCAGAAACTAGTATACAAACCTTATCATATTAAACATATTAATATTTAAAAAGCTTCCAGACTACAACCAGGATTCATGCCAAGCAAATTGTGAGCATACCTAGGAAATCATGCAGCACCCTTTATTTCAGAATTTTAAAATTTAAAGGTGGAAAAACTGCAGTATACAGTTTTAAAGGAATAAAGATATTCTGCAGAAGCTTCTAGTTAGACAAAAGAAAGGTTTTTACCAACTCTTGTTTAAATATTTTCAAACTCTAAAAATGTCCCCTGGGAGAGATGCATGACTCTAATGCAGGCATTATGATTATCTAAAAAGATACATTTCTTAGGTTGGCAATAAAGAACCACTGCAATAAAAATATTTTCTCTCCTTATATAATTTTCTAAGCAGAAAGAAATACCTAGTGATTTAATTGGTCAATATCACAAAATATTTTCGGGCACATAATAAATTTGAGGAACTATATACATAAATCTCTTTAATTTCTAGTACAAAGCATTTAAAATAAACGTTCAAGTGGAAATAAATGTTGCTTTTTATTTTATTTATTTATTTTTTATTTTTTGATCTATTGCTTTTGACAAATAATTAAGGGCAGATGAAAATTTTGCTCAGTAAAGAAATATAAATATTAATTTTCTTTTTACATGTGAGTTTTATTATTTATTTTTTTAAATTAAGTTTATTGGGGTAACATTGGTTAATACAATTATATAATTTTTCAGTTGTAGATTATCATTCAACATCTGTATATTCTACTGTGTGTTTACCATCCAAAGTCCAGTTTCCTTCAGCTACCATATATTTGATCCCCTTTACCTGCTTCACCCTCCCCCTAAACTCTATATTTAACCCCCTTTACTCTGTCTACCTCCCTCCTCCTCCCCACCCCCTAGTAACCACTAGTCTATAGTCCTCTGGTAACCACTAGTTTATAGTCCATGTTCATGAGTCTCTGTTTATTTGTCCTGTTCATTTTTGGCTTTTAGGTTTATATCCCACATATAAGCGATATCATGTGATTTGCAACTTTTTCTGTCTGGCTCATTCCACTTAGCATGATTATTTTGAGGTCCATCCATGTTGTTACAAATGCTGCTTTTTAAAATGTAAAATTTTGATGTCAAGGCCAACTGCCTGAAACACAGACTCTATTATAATCAAGTCTGATATATCTTAAAGAATAATTTTATTCTTAAAGTGGTATAAATTAGTAGAATTTTAGAGTAAAAAGAAATGCTTCAGTAATTTATTATAATTCTAAATAATATTATACTTATCAAACACAAAATTTTTCAAAGAATGCAACATTAGCTAAAATGTTCAATGTACTATTTATTTACTGATCGGAAGAACTGAATATTATCTAATGATTGGTTGGGTTAATTATGGCATAAATTCTGTAAATGTCAAATTTTGCTAAAATTGAATTAGTTTCTATTTACTAGACATTTTTAGAAGATATAAAATGAAAAATAAATGCTACTGGAAAGGAATAATTACCTGATTTTTAAGTAATCAATGATAGCTTTGGCTTGTTTTATATCAAAGACATTCCATTTTTCATTTTTTTGTAAATGGGATGGTCCTATTTCAGCCATAACTTCTCCAAGCCATTTTAAGCTGTCTTCTAAGGACATATGCAGTGCTGAAAAAAAAATCCAGAGAGACCTTAAGCATAGTTTTGATAGATGTTTTGGAAACAAAATAGTCCAAGATATCCTTAATGTACAAAAATGTATTTTTTCAGTATTTGTGAGGACAAATTTTAAAACTATTGTTGTTTCTTTATGATAAATTAATCATTACAGCTTGTGTAAAATAGCTGCTGACACACCCAACAACTGTAAATTACTATAATGTTACACAATTGCCAAAAGAGTTTTTCATTTCAAGATACAAAAAAATTCAAAATCTATCTGAAGATTACTTTAAAATGGAAAAGAAATATTTTTTATGATCTTAAAATAAAAGCACATATGGAAATGACACAAAAGTGGGTTGGATTAGCTGGTGAGGAAGGCCTACATGGTAGACTCAGTCACTGTAGACAGCAAAGCTGAACTCAGAGCTGAAAATGTAAATGAACAGTCGACCAACACTTGGCTTTAGCTGATTGTTACCATGTGGGAATTTGGGCTTGAAGATTTTCAATAGATGCCAGAAATATGGATTTTCATGTAAAACATCAAGATTTTTTTTTCCTCTTTCCAAGCTACAGAGTTATAACTTATGTAAGCTGTTTCTCAAATGAATGTGTGGTGGTGGTGCTAAGGGCCAGATGACGGTGTAAAAAGAGTGACACGAACACCACTTTGCCACCATTACCAAAAATAAACAACTCAATGATTGTGGTCTATTCTTTTGCAACTAAAAACAAATAACCAACAAAACAATACTATCTTCTGTGGCATTTGTTCAACTGAAAAGAAATTGTCAAAAGCTTTAGACTTAACTTTTATAATGTCTATAACACAAATATTAACTTTCATCTTTTTTTCCCCCACATTTGGTTATATTATGCTCATTTTTTACTTGTGGCGGGTAAATATTATTTACCATCTGCACACACTCAACTGCTTCTCATGACCCAAGAATGAGTCCAGGGAATCAGTGTCCCTTACCCTTTATTTGCTGACAAATGACGGGTGTATGGACATAGAACCAAAGAAGGTGGAGAGTTGAAAGGCTCTAGCAAAAAACGAGGTCAGATCAGCTGCGTGGGGGGAAGTGAATGTCAGCTGGGGGCCTGAATGAGGGCTCTGGGGAGAATTGTGCTGCTGACTGTAAATTCCACCCTCTCAATCCTAACCAACCCTCTCTCTCTCCTATGAAACCATCAATAAACTTTTCACTTCTTGCCAATGGAGTGGTAGGAGGGGAGAAAGCAGAGATGTTAAAAAAAGATGCAATGTTTGTTGAACCTGGCAGCTTCTGGATTACATAGCAATTCTTCTCTCTGGGATATAAGTGTTATGCCCCCAAATTACTAATAAAATGCCAGCAATTAAAAATTTTAGGAAGATACTATAAATACTAATTTGTAATTTTAGTTGAGATTCTTTTCTACACACAGGACTTAGAAAGAAGCAAATAACTACATAACTATTAGAATCTGGTTTTATAAATGACAACTGGTTCAGTTCTCATAGGCGCTCTCCAGATCTTTTAGGTATGTCAGATACATGAAATATTGCTGGATAACTTGACTTTCCTATATCAGTCTAAGTGGAGCTCAATTATTATTGCATATTTCATTTTCCATGACAAACTTTTTTTGAAAACAGTGGGAGTAACTTCAGAAAAGAAAAATCTGTGGGATAAAAGCAATTCAGAAGTGAGTGAATTAATTAATGTGAATTATTTTGTTAACAAAATGGCATTAATTAGAGATGAAGAGAAACAAGAAATTGATAATTGATTATAATTCTAGATGTAATTATACTTATCAAGCACAAAAATACAGTTAGAAGGCTATTTCTTTACGTTGAAATATAACTGACTCTTTAAAACCATTTTTTGATTCTAAAGCCTTTCTATAGATAATGGTTTTAAAAATTAAAAAAGTTATCATTTCACTTATCTATTTGCTTTTAAAAATCACATTTAGTGAAGTGATTAAAATATGAAAGATTAAACCATTTAAATAGTAAGGGCTCTTAGAAATAAAATTTGTCTGAAAATTTAGAATAGCGAAAGCACACACTGTACTTCTAATTAGTTGGAAGATTTAAGATGGTACCTTATAACTTCCACTCACTAGCTAGGTGATCTGAATTTTAATTTCCTTATCTGTAAGTGAAAATAATATCAATTTCAAAATTATAATGCCATTGTGAGGATCAAATAAGAAATGTCTAAAACATTTGATAAACTGACAAAATGCATGTACTAGTATATTAACAGGTATATAGTGCTTTTTAGAATTCAGCCCAAAGCCAGGCACATTTAATGTAGTGGTCAAGATGGATTCTCACTCAGCTGGGATTGCCCGTTATGACCTTAAGATGTTTTATTTAACCTCTAAATCTCATTTATTTTTCTCATTTTTAAAATGGGGAGAATAAAAGAACTACCTCATGAGGTTGTATACGAATTAAATAAGACAGTATTTGGAAGGCAAATGACACTATGACAGGCACAAGTTAATCATATATAATAAATGTTACCTATTATTACTATCATTCCTATTTGGGGAAAAACAATTCAACTTTATGGGACTAAAAAGCATGCTATGGTTACTTACTAATATTCATGATCTACAAAGGGGAATCAATCTAGGCCCATGGACTGTGGCCAAATATCCAGTCTATCTAACACTTTGTAGAATGTCCTTGGTCAGGCTCTAGGGAAGACCCCAAAAGGTATGTTGTTAAGACAACTTTATAAATCTTAGGTTCCATAATCTTATTGCTGATCCAATTTGATTCCAGGTGGGTTGTCTGCAGAATGCATTGTAGATAATGCAGCACCAGTTTGAGACGAGAAACAGATCAGAAACTGAGCCAGTATAAAATGCAGTTCCCACACTAGAATTTTATTAATAATGGTTGACCACTCTACAGCTAAAAGCCCAGACTGTTCTCTTCAGCGCTTTTTCTGTTAAGTTGTTGCTAGATGGGAATGCTCACAGTGTGCTCATGACTCTACCACCTCTTAGTCTGAGTAGAAATACACTTTACCTCTTCTCTGGCAAACTTGGCTAAGATTACATTCTTTCCTGATGATAACTGTAACCCTGCTAGGTTTAAAGGTTTGAAGCGAGTTTTTTTTTTTTTTTCCTGGCAGAAGGAAAAACTAGATCTCATACTTTTTTTTCTGGTTAGGTAATACATATGTCCTTTAACTCTCTCATAGTTCATGAGTAGCTAGATGGATCCTGCTCAAGTTTAGAAATTCAATTTTGAACTGGTATCAATAATATAAAGTTTTACATAAAAGAAATACTCTTGAGTCACTTACAATTTATGGAAAACGTTTAAAATGGAAATAATGTGTCAAATTTGGAATGTAAGATTCATGAAAATTTTTTACTTGCTATTATTCTGTTTCTAGTTTGTGAATACTCGGCTCAGAGATTGCAAAGTTTAGGACTGTTCATGTCATACATTCTTTTATATAATTTAATTTTTGCATCGTGATATAGTCACAGGGTTTAAAAATCATATGTGAAAATTCATTATGAAAAGATTTCCTTCCATCTCCACTATCCACATTGCCAGTCCTCACCCTTTTCTGTATAGAAAATTTTGATTCGTTTTTTCTGTACTCTCCCAACATTTGTTTGTACATGTAACACATAAAAGCATATATAAATTCTCATTTTTTTCTTTTATAAGCAAAATCGCACAATTCTGCACCTTGCTTTACTCAATAACAATATACAATACTTACAAAGCTTCCTCATTGTTTCCCTTTTATAGCTGCATAATATTCCACTTTTTAGGGCTAGGCTAATCCCTACTAATTAACTTTTAATCTCAGAGTAGTTTTAGATTTAAAGAAAGTTGCACCAAAATCACAGAGAATTTCCCATAAATGGATTCCCCTATTGTTAACATTGCATGATATATTTGACACAATAAATAAATTCTTTGATTTTCTTAGTTTTTATTAAAATATTTTTTCTGTTGCAGGATCCCATCCAGGCTACCACGTTACATTTAGTCATCATGTCTCCTTAGACTGTACACTTTCTCACCCTTTTCTTTTTTTTGATGGCCTTGACAGTTTTGCGAAGTATAGTCAGGTATTTTGCATTATGTCCTTCAATTTGGGTTCATTTGATATTTTTGTCATGATTAGAACAGGGTTAAGGGTTTTGGGGAGGAAGATCACAGTACCATTTTCATCACATTGTATCAAGGGTATGTGCTACCTGACAGGGTTCATCACTAACAGTGTCAGCTTTAACCACCTGGCTAAGATAGTATTTGTTAGGCTTCTCTATTGCAGTTAGGTTTTCCCCTTTTCCATGCTGTCCTCTTTGGAGGGAAGTTACTGCATTCCACACTTAAGGGGTGTGGAGTTGTGCTTCAAGTTCTTCAGGGTGAAGTGTCTATATAAATTATTGTGAATTCTGTGTGAAAGATTTGCCTATTTTGTCCCTGGTACATTATTTATTCAATCATTAATTTATATCAGTATTGATTCATGAATGTTAATTTTATACTTTAGATTATAATTCAACACAATATTATTTTGTTCCAATTGTTTTCCACTTTGGACATTGGGAGCTTTTTCAGTTGGCTTCTCTATTCCTTTGAAATATTCCCATCATTTTCTTACTTTTGGCCACTTTAAGTTGCCCTAGGCTCATCTTTTATGTTCCTTATTCCAGGTCTGCAATCAGCCATTTTTCTAGGGAGCCCAGGTTCCTTTAACTAAAGAATGAAATTATAAACCAAGGCCTGAACCCTGGATATGCTCATTTCTACTGGGATCTCTCTGTGGACAGAGCTAATTGATATATATGTGTACACTTAACAATATAACTATACATCTGTATCTATGTTAAATTAAACACGACTTCACACTGGTGACTCCAGTTGATGTTTCTAATTTTTCGATTTTACAAACATTATTGCAACTGTGTCTTTACATGTGTCAGGTTACATGTATTCAAGTGAATATGTAGGCTAAATTCCCAAAGGTGCAATTGCTCAGTGAAAGAGACAATACATTTGCAAATTTTATAGATAGCTGTTAACCTACACTTCACAGGGGTTTTCTAATGTATACTTCCACTATAATATATGAAAGTATTTGCTTTCTTGTCTGTGACAGGTGAGAATGCTACAAAATTTTACAATTTTGTCAATCTGATATGTGACAAATGAGATTTCTGTGTAGTTTTAATTAGCATTTTTCTTATTATTTTTAAGGCTGAACGTTTCATTTATTTGAGAATCATTTGCATTTATTTAGTCACATCCATGTCATACTCTTCTATTGCATTTTTGATATTTTTATTCCTGCTTCTGCATGCTCTTTTTATACTTCAGAACTTAATTGTTTGCTGGTGTCTGTAATGCAATAATTTTCCCAGTTTCTTATTCTTCTTTTGATTTTTCTTTTGGTATATTTTCTTTGCAGACTTTTGAGTTTTATATGTCAAATTTAACCACCTTTGTCTGGCTTTATGGCTTTGAGTCATAATTATAAATGTCTTCCCCATCCAGGCTGTAAAATTAAATCGTTTTTCCTCTAATATTTTTATAGTCCCACTTATTTTATATTTAAATGGTTGATCCATTTGGAATGTATTCTGGTTTATGAATAGAAAGAAGTTTGGATCCAATTTTGTATTTTTCTAGATGAATATCCAGTTGTCCCAATATTATTTATTGAACAGTACATCTTTTTTTACCACAGATTTGAGGTGCCATTTTATCTAATACTAAATTTCAGTGCTTGGGTCTATTTATAAACTTTTGGTCCATATGTTCAGGTATTCTCCACTGTGTTCAAATATTAGAAATTTTATAACACTACTATGTACTAATACTTCTAATAAAATATGCTATAGCTTATTATACTTTTTAAAGTCAGTTTTTCTGGCTATTTGTATTTATTTTCCATATTTTTGTTAGACTCATCTTGTCTGGTAACCAACCCATCCCTAGGCAAAAACATGAAAATTGTTGGTATTTTTATTGGAATATTAATATTACAAATTAACAACTAGCTTTAGCATCTTTATGATGTTAAGTCTTTCAAAGACTATTTTTTCGAAATATTGAAGACTTCCTTTGTGACCTTTAAAAATGCTTAGAAGTTTTCTTCCTGTAGGACTTTCACATGTCTTTTTAAAGTTTATTCCTAGGTACTTTCTATTTCTTGTTAGATCATATATATTTTCCTTTCATTAAATGTTTCATCTTTGTTTTTATACATACATATTTTTAAAAATTATCATGTAGCAAAACTGATTTTTCATTTTGGTGTGTAGTTTTATGAACTTAAATACCTGTATAGATCATGTCACCACCATCACCACAGTTGGGGTACAGAACAGCTAGTTACATCACCTCAAAAAATTCCCTCATTCTACTATTTCATGTCCTCTCCCCATCTCAATCTCTGGCAACCATTGGTTTGTTCTCCATCACTACAGCTGTGTCTTTTTGAGAGTGTCCTATAAATGTAATCCTACAATATATAATCTCTTGAGACTGACTTCTTTAACTAAGTACAATGCTAAGATTCATCTAGACTCATGTTCATTAATTTTTATTGCTCAGTAGTGTTTCATTTTATGTTCATTGGATGGACATAGTATAGTTTGTTTACCTGTTCACCTATTAACAGATATTTGGATTGTTTTCAGTTTGGGGCACTTATGAATAGAGATACTACACAACATTCAGGTACAGGTTTTTGTGTGAACAAATGCTTTTCTTTCTTTGTAGTAATGCCTAGGAGTGGGACTGATGGGTCACATAATTTTATAAGAAATTGTCAATTATTTTCAGAGTGGCTGTGCCATCTTGCATTGGCAATACTCTTGCTCTAGTTGCTTTGTGCCTTGTTAGAACTTGGTATCATCAGTATGTTAATTTAACATTCTAACAGGTGTGTACTGGTATCAGAGTGGTTTTAATTTGCATTTCCCCAATAGCTAATGATGTTGAACATTTTTTTGTTTATTTGCATCCTTTTATTTTCTTCCATGAAGAATTCTGCTCAAATTATTTGCCCATTAAAAAATAAACTTTATTTTAGAATAGATTTATATTTATAGAAAAATTACAAAAATAGTACAAAGAATTCTTACATACCCCATACACAGTTTCTCTTATTTTTTAACATCTTATATTATGAAGGTTCATTTATTACAACCAATAAACCAATATTCATATATTGTAATCAATGAAAATCTATATTTTATTAAATTTCCCTAATTTTTACTTCCTGTCCTTTTTCTGTTCCAGGATCCCATTAGAATACATTATTATTTAGCATTCATGTCTCCTGAGGTTCCCTAGACTGGTATTTCTCAGAATTTCTTGTTTTTGATAACACTGTCCATTTGAGGAGTCAAATATTTTGAACAATGTTCCTCAGTTTGGATTTGTCTGATATTTTCCTCATGGTTAAGACAAGTGTTACGGGTTTTGATGGCTTTGTTCATTTTTAATGGGATGTTGTTTTTTTTTTCTATTTCAGATTTCTTTATATGTTATGGGTATAAGCCTTTTGTCAGGTATGTGATTTACAAATGCTTTTTCCTGTCTATAACTTGTCTTTTCATTCTCTGAACAGTGACATTCATAAAACAAAAGTTTTAAAGTTTAATGCAGTCAGTTTATCAATGTTTTCTTCTGTGGGTAATGTTTTGGTGGTCATAAAGAATTCCGTGTATAACTCCAGGTTGTTAGATTTTCTTTCATGCTTTTTTCTAAAATATTTATAGTTTTACATATTAAATTTACATCTAGATCTTATTAGGGCTAATTGCATCAAATGAAAGGTTTAGGTTGAGGTGTATTTTTCAACGTAGATGACCAGTTGCTTGCTGCAACATTTGCTGAAAAAAACTACCCTGTTCTATTGAACTGCTTTTGCATATTTATCAAAAAAATCAGATGACCATTTTTACATGTGTATTTTTTAATTCTGTCTTCTATTACATTAATCTACAACTTTATCCCTTCATTCATTCCATAATGGCATATAATATCAATATCCATTTCACCCCATTGTTGGCATCTATTATTTTCCATGCAAGTTGAGATTTACATGGTTCTTTGTCTACCGAGTAATTTTGGCAATGATGTTGAAAGAAGATATTTAGAGGCATGTAATACTCAAAGATTCTATAAATACTTGTGTCATGAGGCAAAATAAATAAATAAATAAATAAATAAATAAATAAATAAAATATGTTTTCTTAATGATTTACTATAAAAATTCCTTTTTGGAAGATTATACTTTAACAATTGAAACTACAATAATCTACGGCCATGCCACCCTGAACAAGCCTGATCCTGTCTGATCTCAGAAGCTAACCAGGGACAGGTCTGGATAGTACTTGGATGAGAGACCACCTAGGAAGACCAGGTGATGTAGGTGTAAAAACTAAAAAAAGAAAGGAGTTGTAAGCTGATAAGGTCCTTGCAATCTGTGAGGTCAACCTTGCTTAAAAATAAAAACAAAATAAAACAAAAAACTACAACAACAGTATCTTATTTATTACGTCTCAAAAATAAAATATGCATCATTAATTGTAGCATTAGAAAACACTGAATTCTCAAGACTACCTGAGACTTCAATTTTTGTTTTAGCTTTATACCATATTTCCTATGTTCAGGACTATTTGAAAATAGTCAGTTAATATCACATAATTTGTTTTCATTATCAAGTATAATTATTTATCTTCCAGTGGCACAATTATTTATCTTTAGCATGGTACTACATAAAAGCAAAAATGAAATTCTTCCCCTTTGAGAGAAGGTAAATAATAATTTCTTCTCCTTACACAAGAGAACTGCCAATTCTTCTCTTCTAAAGGGTGACTAGGAACAGGAAGAGAGCACAGGGCATGAGTGGTTTCTCTATAAATCTTGCTAACTCACTTAAGACTTCCCCTTGCATCTGTATAGTTAGAAATTGATACAAAGAACAGACCAGGCTTTTTATGACTACAAGGCATCCACAAATTTTGCTAGGATGATGGTGACCGTTTTGTAGGAGAAACAAGGTCTTCTATTAGCCCTAATGAAAACAAACAAAAGACAATAAGAAGAAAACAACCAAAGAGAAAAAAAGAGAAAAGACATAAAAAAAATGAAAGAAATAAAAGAAAGAAATGAAGAAGGAAGGGAGGGGAATATGGAAGGATGGGAGAAGGGAGGAAGAGAGTGGGGAATAAGGAAGGGTGGTAGGGAATGGGGGAGGGAGGAAGATAGAAGTTGCCTCATAACTGACACAAGCATGTCTTTCAATTGAGACACAGACATCTTTACATTTATTGTGACCATGGCCATTTGGTTATGCAATCTGAGGACCAAATTCCAGTTCTGCCATTTCTAGTTCTGTTGTATGATTTTGTTCTCTGTACTGGTTGCTCACCTTGAAGACATGGTTGATAGCACCTCTCCTGCAGGAGTTGTTCAGAGGTTCAATAATTATGTTAAAGGTTAAACCAAACATAGTGCCTAGCATAGAACTGACAATAAATAAATGATAGATTTCCTTCTTTTCTTCTTTCCAAGAAGCAACTGTATTTATTCTTAAATAAATTTATCACATTTAGAATTGCTTCAAAAAAGAATTCTAAATTTCCTGTAATAACTAATTTCAATGTTACATATGAAAAAAGTCACAAAATCTAAGTGTACATGAGTAATGTCTAGCTAAAAACGGTTTTGAGATCTACCAAATACCTTTTCTTGTTAGTCATTCTGATATATCACATGATACTTACAGGTAAGATAAGATAAAAAAGCTCAAACAATGAAGAAATACCTAAATAAATCTGAACGACTTAACACTTTTTGGATGGATGGCACTGACTTTTAAATAAAATTAATGTATCTCTGGCAAATTAATTATTAAGAGACCTTTAGTACTGTTAAGTATTATTTGAAGTTTTACAACTTAATGAAGATATGAACTATATATTTGCTATATCCAAAAAAACCATAATTCTCACTGAAGGAATTACAATACAATTAAGAACTTTTGCTTAACAATTCAGATGATAAACTAAAATTTTATCTTAAAAAGAAGAGATAAATAATGCACTTACTTCTAAGGTTATGAAGTAACATATCTAGTAAAGTCATAAATTTTGAATATTGAATAATAGAAAAGTCCATCTCTCTAGCCCACAAAAATCCAGATGTATAATAATCTAGGAGAATGGCTTCTTTTAAAGAGGTTTTAAGTTTTTTGAAATTCAAAAACGTTGCCAGTTTTCTGTAACAAAAAGAAAAATCCATGTATTAAAATCAAATTAAATACTGAACAGATCCTTTTTTTAAGTTCTGAAAACAAAAATATTTTTCTTGAATAAAAATTCTATAATGTCTATAATCTAAAAGTATCTATAGTTATATCTAAATCCTAAATCCAAAATGACATTCAAAAATGAAACAGAGAGAGAAGGAAAGAGAAAGAAAGAAAGAAAGAAAAAGAGAGAGAGAGAGAGAGAGAGAGAGAGAGAACAAGAGAGAGAGAGAAGAAAGAAAGAAAGAAAGAAAGAAAGAAAGAAAGAAAGAAAGAAAGAAAGAAAGAAAGAAAGAAAGAAGAAAGGAAGGAAGGAAGGAAGGAAGGAAGGAAGGAAGGAAGGAAGGAAGGAAGGAAGGAAGGAAGGAAAGAAAGAAAGAAAGAAAGAAAGAAAGAAAGAAAGAAAGAAAGAAAGAAAGAAAGAAAGAAAGAAAGAAAGAAAGAAGGGAAGGGAAGGGAAGGGAAGGGAAGGGAAGGGAAGGGAAGGGAAGGGAAGGGAAGGGAAGGGAAGGGAAGGGAAGGGAAGGGAGGGAGGGAGGGAGGGAGGGAGGAAGGAAGGAAGGAAGGAAGGAAGGAAGGAAGGAAGGGAACAAACTCCTTTTGGACTTCTTCCTCTGTTTCCTCTTTATTCTTTTCTAATTCTCCTTCTCCTGATCATCTTCCATCTTTGAAATATAGTAACTTTAGTAATATTTTTTTTTCTCTGAAATTCAATAGTTTTACACAGTTAAGTCTCTTTTCTTTCTGACAATGTTCTGGAAATAGATTGTTAAATATATTTTTTTAAAGAATTCAATTATGTGTATTTTACTATTTTTTCTATAGCTATAATTTTTGACATTCAAAATTCCTTCAAATTGATTTCCTTTTCATTTTATTTATTTTTCTCATACTGTCTTCTATGTCCCATAGTGTTTTCAGCAGTGTTAATTTTCCCTTTGGCTGTTTATAAATTTTAACTCTGCAAGATTTTTTCTTTTCTACATGTTTTTTTACATTGATCATCTTTTATTTCTTATTCTCTCTTCTTTGAGTTTTTATGCCCGTTTTATGCTCTTGCGATGATGGCTTCATATGTTCTTAAAATTTATAATAAATATCTGATTATATATTTTATCTGCTCATGGCTATACTTTTTCTGGTGTATTTTCTCCACCTGTAAATTCTTTTTCCTATTCTTCAATTTTTTTTCTTGTAATGTCTTTGTATTTATATTCTTTGTTTAGTACTCAGACCTGGCCATGTTACAAGTTATTTTCTACATGAAATAAGTTTGTGTTAATGATTCTAGTTTTAATTTTTCTCAATTAGTGGGTAAAAAGAAAAAAAAAGTAGGATAGGTTCACTTTACTATGACATAAACAACTTATTTCTGGTAAATATGGGAAAAATCTGCTTCACACCCATACATTCTGGCTCTGCTATTGCAAACAAGCATTGTTGAAGGGGCATTTCAGGGCTTTCTCCTCATCTATGAGAATAAGTATATTTTTACCTCATTCTAAGATCTTCAAATATGTTTATCCTAGTACTTTCTCCTGCACTTCTTCTTGATCTATATTGCTTCTGGAATTCATCCTCACATTTTGTGATTTGGGCTTTCAGCATTCTTGTTTGGAGATGGAATTGGTACTTCCTTGTCATGCGATTTCTGAGGGCATGTGTGTGTGACAACTTTATACTGACATTTGCAAAAAAGGGAAGCTTTATTAATCATAATATTGATATAAATTATATGATCAGAATAATAAATACAGCAGGATTAAACAAGTCTAGGAACAAATAATGCATATATTGTGTTAGACTAACACTCTAACATCTACTTCACCTATAGTGAGATCAGTGTAAACTTCAAACGCTAGAGTGAGTTCAGATTGTTCTAAGCCAATTATGGTAGTCTCAGCCCCCTTCCCATCATGCCGTATAATGCCATGCCATTTATGGTATTCTCTACAATAACTACTGGTTTATGGTAGTTATTCCTGAAGTATTCTAATTAATTCGTTACTACGGGTGAGATTCATTTTCTTCTGTGAAACAAAAATATAAAAGAGTAAAAAAGTAGGTTTGATTGCTATTGGTAGCCATCTTATAGTAAGAAAATTCAGTTCTAAAATATCCCTTATTTTTTGATGATACTATTGAGGCCTTGAGTTAACCAACCCCGGAGTCAGTCTATTTCTGAATGCCCTGTTATTTGATATTTTACACATACATGTATTTGTGTCTGTATGTGACTTTATTTTTAAGTCAATATGATCAGCTTTTTGTTACATGTAACTAAAAGCATCATAAGTGATATATTTTGTCAAGCACACAACTCACGTGGTGGGTGCAGATATGAACAGGCAGACATTCTGGGGAAGGGGAAGGTTACCTTATTAGCCATGCATCTTCAATTTGCATTGGCTATTGAAATATTTATTTTTCCATGTTTAATGGACAATATCATTAAGTCTTAAGTGAAAGTCAATAAGAAAACTTCTATATTAATGAAAACTTATAGTATTTTAATGGAATCAATTAGTAGGTCAATGGAACTGTCAGGAAGCCCAGAAACAGACCCAATATATATGTGAAGCTGGTTTATGACAGAATATATTTCAAATCATTATGAGAAAAGTATGAGTTCTTCAAAAATGGTGCTAGAAAAAATAGCTGTTCATATAGAAAATAAAGTGTTACCTTACCCAATGCATTAAAGTAAAATCTAGGTGGATTAACTAAAGTAACTCACAAGTTAGTATTTATTCTGGAATCACATTCTTTTGACTCCTTAAATTTGGTTACTTGTCACTCCACTGACTGCTGCTGCCTGAAGTTGCTAAGGAAAAGTTTAAGACCTGCCTGATTATTCTCTTCTCTAGATCACTTTCTTTACGTCAGAGATAAGATAATGCATAAAGCTTTTTTAATTAAAATATTAAAATCAAAGCTTTTATTTTATGAAGCTTAATTTTCTTCTGATGTGTTATGTTGGATGTATAATCAAACATCTTCTCCTTGCTATAATCTGCAGTTTGTCTAAGTTTTCTTAAATTTGTTTTCCACACAACTGGTCTGATTCTCAGCAAGATGAGTTTTATTTTTTAGTTTCTTACGTTAGTTCTAAAAGGTTTTTATTTACGTATTTTATCATTTTTTCTTTAATCTCTTGTTTTATGGAATCAATGCCCTCTATAATCATTGACTTTTACCTAACATTTTTTTTTGTTTCCAGCAGTCAGTCTTCCTTCTAAGTGTACTCTTCCTCTGTCATCTCCATGCTATTCTTAAAAAATTAAGTATTTTACCTGAATAGTTATGTATTCTTTACTTTTACTTTTATTTTTATTTTCAATGTTTGGTTGTATGTGAATGAAGGCAGCTACTTGCCAGAAAATATTTTTTTGAAATTTCTCTGATATTCCTCCACTTTGCTCTCCCCAATATTGCTTCCACGTCTTCTAGGTACCATTTGAATCTTAACCTTAAACTTAAACTGCAGGGACAAATATTTACCATTTCTATTCTTTGCTAAGTCATTTCACCCCAAAGGAGATTAGGCAGACAAGCATTTTAGCAAGATGTTGCTGTGGTTTGAATGCAGTTTCTGTGCCTTACTGGCAAATTTGTAAGCTTTTCTTCTGGGGATAAGAGGAGATGGAACAAGGGAGAGAAGAGAGAGATGGTCACAGTTGTCATATGAGAAAATGTAGGAAAAGAGAATGATGCTTAATAGTGACTTAGGAAGTTTTGCTGCAGAGATATCTGATGTAACTATCTCACCAAGAATTTTAGTAAAAATATTACATTATTCTTGTGTGCTCTTGAAATTGGAGTACATTTTATTTTTCAAATATGATGACATGCAGAAATAAGCCTTAAGGCAAGAACTGAACAGCTGATGGAGGCCCAGTTATAGAAAGGTTATTAAAAGATCTTTTAGTGTTATTTCTGTGTTTAAGTAGTTATTTTAAATTTAGTCCCTATCCTTTTTTCAAAAAAGATTTGGGTGGATCCATAAATAAAATCAAGGTTACATTAAAACAGGATAGTATTTAAGAAACCATGAGAAATGTACACAGACATTTAACTTTACTTGACATGTACTCCACAAATGTTTTAACGATACTTTAATATTTTGTTGGATGCTTTAAATTTTTAATTTAAAAAGGTTGGAAAATGTACTGAATCTTATAATTTATTTAAATAGGTTTACAGCTTTGCAGACTATATGATTTTGGTATACTTCTGTCATCTAGTGACAGAACACCTAAATCATATTTCTGTTATGTTGAAAGGTATATAATTCATTTGTAATAACATCATTTTAAGTGAAAAGTGAATGACTGTAAATATTTCAGAATTACTGTTACAAAAATCATATTTAAAAAAACCTCAAGAAAATTACTTTCTAAAGACATGGCTCCTCACCACTGGTGTCATTTATCCAAAATCAGTGTCTTAAAATTTCAGATAAATTAAGGTGAATTCTATTAAGACAGTCAAAAGGTCAAACTATGTTGAACCTGCTTGCTTCCATACTGCTAACTTCTGGATCAACTTGTGTATCATTTCCTTTGTCCTAGACCTCACCTCTTAAAGATTAAAAATAATTTCTGAATGTTGATATTTAATAACAAAGAAAACCAATAATTGAAAAAATTAAAAATTGTCACAGAAGGTATGATACATAGTACAACTTAAGATGTGGTGAGAAATAAGTCTAAATAGCACTTGTTTGCAATACCTTTCATTGAGTATTAATTGAACTTAATCTAACATCTTTTCTTTAATGTTTAATAAAAATAAGTTATAAAGTATATCAAATATATATCATTTGCATCATATTATTTTGCCTAGTATTAAACACCTATTTTTTCATTTCAATGACCAACATTATTTATCTACCAATGGAAAATAATATTTTACTTAAAGCATAAATGGTGATACAAATAAAATATATGCATTTTACTAATCAATTCTGATGCTAAAAGCCATAATTCCTAATGAACAATCATGTCTACAAAAATGGAAAAATAAACATGAAATACTTGTTTAAATATTAGTGAAATATTTTATTGACTGATACTTAAAAATGCAGATAGTAGTCCAGCCAAATCGAGATTTCTAGCAGGATTTGCAGGCACTGGGGGCAAAGAGCATCTTGGGAAAAGGCCTGTCAGTGTCATTCACCTGCTCTTAATATGCCTTCCCTTCTTGAATTTCTCTTCCAGCCAGTATATGTCATATTTCCTTCACAGTAGTAAATCACCTCTATTCCATAGTACTTGTGAGATCTGCAAATGATAACCACTGACAGAGTCATTTTCTATTTGTCCATTACAGTCCACAATACCCTGCTAACACCTGGAAAACGGGCCTGCAGAAATCTTACACTGGGACATTACAATCCAGAACATCACATCATCTCCAGTCTCTACACATTATAGCTATTAAGGCTTCCATTATTAGAGTGAGATGATGTTTAAAATGAGTGATTACTAGAAATACCCGTTAAAAATTTGCGAGTTGAATATATCTGACTGGAGTTCTAAGTAAATGATCTGTTATTGAAATCAATGGTCTTACGAATGAGATGCACATGTATTAGAATTATTGCCTATAATTTCAGTTATGCTTACATTTTTAAGCAAAATGTATGAAATCAGAGTACTTAGTATATCTTCCTAGCCAATAAAAATCATAGGTGGGTGGCTAATATTCTGTATTTCCAAAATAATAAAATGTACTGACTATAAATATTACACAAAATACAACTTAGCTTTTTTCATGATGAGACCTAAAACTTCTTGTGCACATTGACAGTTCTATGAATGAAAGAGAAAAGAAGCAAAAGGCTGTTTTTAACAATAAATCTCTACTTAACGAGTTGGTGTTAAATACATTTTTCCCATAAAGAAGACTACTGGCAAGTGCAAAAAGTCAGTTGTTTGATAATTTTTATGTTCCAAAGTCTGGAAAGAGAGAGAGAGAGAGAGAGAGAGAGAGAGAGAGAGAGAGAGAGAGAGAGTGTGTGTGTGTGTGTGTGTGTGTACGCGCGCGCGTGCACGTGTGTGTATATACAACATAACAAACGTTTAGAAAAAAGTTTGAAATGCATAATAATATATCATGGTCATTTATAGATAGATGCAGAACTAAAACTGTTTTCATATTTGGCTGTAATATTGAAAGTCTTACTTTTGAACTCCATCTATGTCCTCTCTTAGCATTTCAATGATTTGGGCAACTGAAAGAAACTCTGGAGACAGAATCTTTTCACGTTCCTGGAATTCAGCATCTCTCTACCAAAGGAAAAAATAAAAGTAGAATGAGTTATTTCAATTACAGGTTTTACATATTAATCCCAATGATATCTGTTTATACTATAGTTTAGTTGCTAGTAGAAAAAAATTGAAAACAATTCCTTTCTTCTGAAAAGTCAAACGGCTAGTCAATCTGTCTTTAGCATATTTAAAACTGGGTGATGGTTTCCAATAAAAAATGTTTTTGAATATGTACATGTTCCTCATTAAATCTGGGGCTCAAAAGGAGGCAAAGACATGTAAGAAAGACTTCCTAGCCTCAAGAAGCTTAACATCTAGCTGGAGGCACAAACCAAGGATGACTTTAAAACAGGAAGATAAAATGGTGACCCATAAAAAAATATGGCATTCAGTTTAAAAGAAGGGACAAGGATAGGACAAGGAATGAACTTTTGTGAAACGGGGCATGGATAATGCCCCAGGTGAATAAATCAGCAACACCAAGATGCAGCTAGGTAGAAGTTTTGTAAATAACAAGTAATTCACAGTGGTGCTTATTAGGGCACAAGTGAAGGACTAGTGGGAGAAGTCAGCAATGAAAACACCATGGGAGATCTTAAATTTAATAATTTGATAAATAATTTTTGAGTGATTACAAGATGCAAGGTATTGTGTGAGGAACCATAAATATTTTAGATACTAGCTGGTTGAAGAATGACAAGCTAAAGAGTTTGTTCTTAGTAATACAGGCAATAAGGAACCTGAAGGAAGGGTAATCTGTAAGAGGGTGAAGGAAAGCCAGCAGCAGAGAAAGGACACAGAGAAAGAGTGAAATGAAATGACTAAAAACAGTTCAGGAATGAGACACTGGGCTGCAACAGGTTCTCAGCCGTGAACAGAGGTCAATGCAACATATTATATATGAGAGACTAAAAGAGAAAAAAAAAATGGAGATTCTGTGTTTCTGACCTAGGTGACTGGAAGAAAAGGGTGGTCGGTGATACCCAGGGCCTCCAAGAGAACACATACCATCCTTGTGTAAACTAGACAAAGGCACCTTCTCTAGGTGCAGAAGTGCTAAAAGTCTTAAGGCTGATATTTGTACCCTGTGCCCAAGTGCACCACTTGTGAATAGAGTATATTTTCAGCTCCTGCTCAGTCGAGTTCTTTTGTTCAGAGTACAGTCTGCAAAACCATACCTGTTACCCTTGTTACACAAAATAGAAAGAGGAGCTTTGGAAGATCATGCTAGTTTTAAGAAGAAAAGACGAGTTTAGTTTTAGTGGTTGAGTTTATGAATGAATATATCTATCAAGGAATAAATGTTTAGAGGCCAATTAGAAATGCTTACTCAGAAAGGTCCAATTTAAAGATGCTAATTTAGGAGTCACTACAATTGCGGAACTGCCCAAAGTCAGAGCAGGAAGAAAGAGCTGTAAATCGGGCTGAGAAAAGAGAAAGAAACAGAGGTAACAGTGGCAGCTCTGCAAAAATAAAGGATTGTGAGTAATTTGGGGAGCAAGAGGGCGAACGTTTTCAATTCAACAAACGGTTATGTATCTTTCCATGTGAATGGCTTCCAATAAATAAAAGCAAAGAAATGCTTTGCAATAAATAAGACTATATCTCAAATTTTCTTTATTCTTTTTCCAGACTAGAAAAATCCCAAAGCTAACACTTATTGGTAATGACAATCAGCTTAATGTTTGTATTTAATATTGTTATATTTTTATTTTTAAAAATCTCATTTAGAAATAAAATATGCTACTTCATTAGCTATTTTTTTTTGTAAACTAGTGCTAGTAAATTAACCTAAACTAGGTCATTCTATTTGATAATAATCTCAATAAGACAAAAATACCTTAGTACTTAATATATAATACCTTGCACCTAGTAGGCACTCAGATACTTGTAATCTAATTAAATGCACTCAGTTTTTAGATAAGACAGTACTTTAGTCCATTATATATATTGGCTATATGTTTGTTTAAGTGTTTGTTGGATATATATATATATGTGTATATATGTGTATATATATGTATATGTACATACAGATGATATATATATATATATATTTATATATATATATATGTTTTATTAGTAGTAGTAATGTATAATTATTCATGTACTGTCAATCCCAGTACAGACTGTAAACTCCCTAGGAACAGACTCTCGATCTCTTTACTTATTTTTAGAATTCTGTGGATCCCACTTATGTCAACATAGATTGTTAATAGACTGTCTGAATTCATCTCCATCATATGATGACACTGTTGTGTGATGCGGCATGATGAAAAACAGGACTTGGAGCTGGAAATCTCTTGAGGTTTGATTACTGATTAATTTTGTGACTTACAGCAAAGTCATTTGAACCTAAATTTGGATCCATTGTAAAAAATCATTTTGATATATTTTAATATGCACAAGATTGCTATCATTATTAATAATGAATAAAGATATACATGAAAGGCACATTATACAGACATTCAGATCAATTTTATTACGTTTAAATTTTTTCTGGATAGGAAAAAATAGGTCACACAGGAACTACATGAAAGAGAATATAATAATCTTAATCTTTTGCACAATAACAATTCTAGCTAAGATGCCTAATAATAGTGCTTCATTTTTACTAAAACTTGATAGCTTAAGATAATCATCTTGTGGAAAGGTTTGCCTCTGGTTTTTTGTTTTCTTTGTTTTAAATTGAATTCTTGGACCTCGTTTTAAACTAGAGCTCTTTTTTGTTTGTTTGTTTATATGCTACCTTGCACTAGAAAGGATATAAGATGGTTAAAAATCTTTAATCGTTCAACACATACATTCTGATTTGTACAAATTAAAGATACACTAGAAAATTATGAATAGGCTTATAAAAATGTGGATATGTAACTGGCTTTCTGTGTAAAATTACATCTCTGACTAGGGAAATGTTAGCTAAACTGCACTATAACTCATTTTACTCCACCACCTGGTGGATTTTAGCAGTTATTCCAGAAGCAATGAAATTGTAAGCCTCATATTATTTGCCAGATCTGCTTTCCTCTGATTTTTTAAATCTAATGTCACCTAAACCTTCCACACTGTATATATGTCTTTCTTCTAGAATTTAAGCTCTCTGGGGGCATCCATCGTTGGTAGTACCTTAAAGAGTCTTAATACATGTGCATTAAAAGAAAGCTACATTTCACCAAAGATAACTAAAGAAGAATTTCAGTCATAGAGAACAGAGTGATCTATAATTTCCACACTTTGATTGGCTTTGTTCAAGCCTGAAAATAAATGAACTAAGAAGCAGCATTGTGTTGAACCATGTTGGAGCTTGAGGTTAAGGGGGAAAAAAAAATCAGAAATACTAATGCTTTATTTAAAGCTTTGATCCATTTGGATTTTTTACATTAACTTTGATTTTTTAAAAAAATATTACATTAAAAAAAGAGTTTAACTTGACTATTGAATTTTTTGGCATCTCTTAAAATTTTGCCCTAGGAGAGTGCCTCACTCGCCTCACTGTAGTCCTGGCCATGCTAAAGAGCCAATTTAAGAAAATAAAAGAAAAAAAAATAGTTGAAAGAAGGATAAGTAAAAGCAAGAGCTAGTTTTTAAAAGAATGAATTAAATAGACAAATCTTTGGCAAATGTTATTAAAGAATAAAGAAAAAAATAAATATATGTTGCATTAAATGGAATTACATTTAAAAATTATAAGAAATTGGGTGATTTCCCAGGAATATGTAAGTTATCAAATTTGACAAGAGGTAAGAGAAAAAGGAGTTATCAAATGTGACAAGCAGTAAGAGAAAAAAATGGAACTGACCAAACATGAATTAAACTGGAAGTCTACGTTTTAAAAGTCACCATGCCCAATAGTTTTACACATGAAGTTCTAACAAATAAGAACACATGAATTCTAAGTCTAATAATTACAGACTGTAGATCATTCACTTTTAAGAAAACAAAATAGTATATACACAAAAATCTGAATTAGCACAAAAAGAAAAGTATAAACCTAAACTATTAATAAATTCAGATGAAAAAATTCTAATTAAAATACTATCTTACAAAATTGAATCCAGCAGTCTACTAAAAGAATAATATCCTATCATTGTAACCAAATTAATTTCAGAAATGCAAGGTTGGATCATCATGAACAACTATACCAAACTCTTTATGTCAAATTAAATGATACAAATGATATGATTATATAAATAAATAAGCAGGCATTGTTAGAATTCAATGGAAAAACTCTCACTAAATTATGAATAGAAAAAGAATAGCTAAACGTGAAAAAATTATTTTCCAAAATATCATATTGAATTGTGAAATAAATAATTTTCATAAAAACCAGGAACTATAAAGGGATTTTGGCTAGTTACATAATTGTAATTCAACACACTGCAGAGGTTCTAACTAATAAAATAAGAAAACTATGTGGCTTAAGTATTAGAAATGAGAAAATTAAGAAAAATCTTTACTTGAAGATCACATGGTTGCATATCTAAGAAACCTGACATTGTATTAATATGGTTTTAGCTAAAAAGAAATTTGATAAGATGGTTACATATAACATAAATACACAAAGTCCACTTGCTTTTTTATATATTAGAAATTAATTAGAATTGAAATGGTAAAGACTTGATTAAACTATAGTTGTTTATAAATATAATAAGGAAGGTATAGAACCTAAAGAAATTATAAATTATCAAAAGTTTAGTAACAAGATTTGATATAAAGAGGTTTATTGAAAACCTTCAGATTCAGAAAATTAATCACCTCCCACATTATAAATGTAATGCAATGACAATCCCAAATCTAAATTGTATTATTCTGGAATACTATATAACAATTTACTTGCAATAACAATTTTTTGTAAGTTCTTATGGAAGCATCTATACATACCGGAAAGAAAAAAAAAACAGTGAGAGGGACTTTTCCAAATTAGACAGTATAAAGCTAAATATAAAATGGTATGACACTGACACAGAATAGAAAAACTGGTCAGTGGAAAAGAATAAAGAATCCAAAAATGATACAAAAATACAAAAATATATAAAGATGTTTACATACAAGTTTGTGTGTGTGTGTGTGTGTGTGTATACATTTGGATTTGCTATTCTGTTCCACTATTTTGTCCAGTCTGGTTCCCATTCATACGTACAATGTGAGTATGTATGTAAGAAGACAGAGGATGGTTTATGTAGTAAATGAAGCTGACCAAATTGATGGTTCATGTCTAGAAAAAAACAAAATTAGATACTCATTTTAAGTATATAAGATACATCTGTCAAACAGAGATTTTTAGCTGTGTTAAAACCTAACAGTACATTAATACTTTAAATATTAGAAAAAAGTTGAAGGCTATTTGTGCAATCTAAAAGTTAGGATGGAGGGAGGAGAAGCAGCAGAGCTTTTAAAATAAGGAAACCCAAAGACCAATAGTAAGAAGAAAGACAAGCCCAAATGTTTGTTAGTATCTCCATACCTATAGCCAGTATTCTCAGAGGTTCTCAATGTCTGATAAATAATGCTACTGTGGTAAATAATGCTACTGTATATACTGTATATTTAGGTAAATTAGTACTGTTTTCTTAACAATATTTTAGGCAATATTTTGGTGTCCTCCCCATGTCCCTGCACAGGCTGATCTACACTATGTACTGCGAATGGCTTCAATAAATATCTCTTGAGTGATACTGAAATTACAGAAACCTGATCATTTTGCTGCTCAAGATGAACTCCAAGTGTTTCTCACTACCCTGCCAATAATGGAATGGGGCTGTTTTCAAGGTCTGCCAGGACCACCCAATGTATACGACCCCTTCCTGGACATGTTGAGGATCTCTAAGACAAATGACATTCATCTTTACATTCAAGATTAGTTAAGTGTCCTCCTGTGCTGATAAAGCCTCAAAAGCACTGAGTAAATGTCATCTATTAGGAGATGTAGGAATACTAAGGGACATTATTCAGAAAAAGTGATTGGGTGGGAAATAATCATTTACATTTTCCTTAAAGTCTCTGACTTGAGTTGAAGTATAGTCCTTTTAATATGCTAAATATTAAATACTTAATATACTAAATATACTACCTAAATGATTAAATTTCCTAAATCGTATTTTTGAAGAGATTAAGTCAGTTTTTGAACAAACTATTGACAAAAGATTGATGATTAAATTCTAAGTATTCATTTAGAAACTCATTTACAAATTCACTTGTAAACTTTCACTTACACATCAACATAAAGCAAATATTTTGAGATTTATGTCACTTTTCTGTTTTTATGCATTTATACAGATAACTGCTAAAAGTGTAGTCTTACCTGTTAGAGGAAAGCATTTACTCCAATGTTAAAGAAACTGGAATGTTGAATTCGGAAAGTTGGCAAGAAGAATTTATGCAATGTCACAGGAAAAATATTTTCCTGGACTTGCATTTTATGTCTGTTCACAGCATCTCACAGATTTCAGTTTATGATAACTGTATCTCCTGGCATATGTCATACCACCTATGATTTTAATTAGATATCATATTTTATTGAGTGCCTACTATGTGATTGAGGTAACTGGTTGTTTTTATTCTAGGTACTGGCAACAAACAACAAATGGGGAACCTGAGACTATTGGAAGCTTATTTTTTTCACCAAACCTGGCAAGAAAAGTAATATTTCACTACTGCTTGGCTCAGATGACTACATGGTCTACTGGCAAAGTCAAGTTGGATACCATACTTATTAGAAATGACACAAGGGACCAGGTCATGGGGGACCAACTCTGGAAAGAACCTAATGCGAGAAGAACCCTTCAATGTTTAATTGAAAAGCTGTGGCCTTGGGAACAGACTCTGAGAGAGAGGTATTTACCATTTTTTTCGATCTAACTCCTGAACGCCCTCTGTCAACACAAATGGGTAGCTGGCACACCTTATCATTATAATGAATGACACAGCTCGGTGGATCAACTGCCCTCTCTGTGAACCAAGGAACTCTGTTCTCATTAGAATGGAAAATGGAGTCCCCACAATGCAGTGTATTAACTGGTTAACTTAGTAACTGAGCACAACTAAGTGAATCCAAGTTTCCACTGGATTTCTTCTGTTTGTTACTAAAATATTGAGCATATCCTGAATTGTCTAGGGAATACCTGCTTCTCCAAGAAGTTAACAAATGTGCCAACTGAAAGTGTGACCATGGTGGAAGCTCATCTAAAGTCTATTAACTAGCTCATTCATCTGACCGATCCATTATAAAATAGTGAATTTTTTCCCCCTGGAGCATGGCACTTCTTTGCATCTTAAAAAGAAAAGATTGTGGGTATTTTTCTTCCTTTTATTTTTTTAAAGTACAGATTCATTAGGACCCGAAATTATTGGTATTCTTAGAAAAGACATTATCTACATGGATAAGTATATGTAAGTGTGCACTGACAATTGTGCATTATGTTATTGTATATATTTAAATAATACAATTTTACTGGAAATTTCCTATGCCACTTTTGAAATTGTATTACTTATATTAGCAATCGCAAGGGAGTAGCTGGTTTAGTAACCAGTTTATCACATTAAAATGTGTTTTTAATGTATGCTAATTTCAAAGGCTCATAGGAGAGTCTGCATGCCTTAGCAGTCCGCATATAGAAATGGAAAGAATCTAGACTGGGAGCGACTGTCTATCTCTGAGCAAGGCACCGAATTATTGGCTGTTTCTTCATTTGTAAAATTGCAGCTAATACTCATCTTGCACAAGGGACTTGGGCATAGCAACGTTAATTATAAAATTATTATTTACCTTTATAGGCTTAAAAAACCGAAGAGAAAGAAACTAACAGGAACACCATGGTGGACTTGGTATGGGAGGACACAAACATATTTTGGTAATATCTGGCATAGCAGATATGTTCTTAATTAAAATCTCAGAACACTAAGTTTATGAGTAATTAAAGCTGCCTAAAATCCATTTCCTATTGAGAGCCATGTTGGGAGGGGTCTAAAGATAAATCTTCATTGTGCACAGGAAAGCCCTGGGGCCCAAGGAATTTAAATGGCTTTCCCGAGGACAAGGGGATAAGGAGCAACTAAACCATAACCGGAAGGTCGATTTCCAGGGGCTCCTCCTCTGTCCCACCTCCTACCATGTATTTATTTATTCATTTAGAGAAATGGCAAAATAAGAAGGGGTCTACGAAGCCCTGGCCTGCAAACGGGAATCGCCCCGGGCACGCTCCCCGCACTGCAGCCAGGTCGCCTGCGCACCCCGCCGGGTCGCGGGGACCGAGAAGGGGCGACGTACCTCCGACTCGGGCGAGGAGGCCGCTGGGGTCATGGCCGGGGTGGTCGTCCCCCCGGGGATCGTCCCCACCGACGTCGCCATCCTCTGGCCCCAGCGACGCGGCCCTCCGTCGCCTAGGCAACGGGGGCGGGGCCGCGCGCCGGCCTGGACCCCGCGGCGGGGGCGGGCTGCGGGGCGGGCTGCGGGGAGGGCCCGGGCAGGGCTTTGAGTTGTCCGGTAGAGACCAGCTCGTTCCTTCTAATGCGGGTGCAAACAGAGAGAGAAATAAAAGCCGTTTCAATAACAATGTAAATGAGCGCCCAGGGGGACGTGTCTCCCGCGGACACGTAGCAAGTCCGCAGTGAACATTACAGTGGTTATGTTGTTGACACTTGACCGTCGACGGACATGCGAGCTGAAGGAGTTGTGATTTTAAGGTGTTTATGATGTTACTGTGTTTAGAAAGAAAATCGTGTCTCTCTGTTACAGATAATCCACGCACTGAAAGATTTAGTGGTGATGAGTTAGTGTCTGGATTTACTCCATAGTGTGCGCGGCGGGGCGGGGAAGACGAGTGATGGGTCAAGATTGGGTACAGGGTGGGGGTAGTCATACTCCTCTCTCTATTTTATATGTGTTGGAAATTTTCCGTGATAAAAACATGTAGAAACAATACAGGTAGTATGAGCAGTCTTCCCTGGCTGATAATATATGCTTTGAAAATGAAATGTCCTTTGCTTGTGTTTACCTGTATGGGGGTTGACATGCAGGAAGCTTGCTATAAAAACCAGATGTTATTTGAATGCTTCAGTTTTCCCATCTGTAAAATGGGATAATAACTGCCTCACAGCCTTTTCTGTGAGGATAACGTGTTAATACGTGAGAATGTTTAGAACCGTGACTGGCACCTATAAGTGTTAGATACTGTTAGGGTTAGTATTGGTTTGTATTATGTTTCTCCTGACTTTAGTCCATCCTGTACACAGCTGCCAGGATACTATTGCATCGTGGACCTCTTATATTTTCCCACTGCCTTTCAGACCAAACTGAACTCTAGCTTTATGTAGCCTCACGATAATAGTGCCTTTCTTTTAAATTGTCTCACAGTTCAAATGGTGCACATGATTTGTACTGTCAACTTGTGTTCATGAATTGTCCCTAATTTTATATATGTTTGGCCAATTGCAGTGTTCTTTCGTTGATATATTCACTTCTAAAGAAAATGGTTTAGTTCTTAATACAGAGTATTCATTCAACAATTCATTTATGCTTCCAAGAGCATTTAAAAATGACTATAGTCGAACTTCCTCAATTAGTGGAAATATAGTCAGTTTTTAGGATTGCCAGAGTTAATACAAGAACTACCACCTTACAAACTCATTACAATGTGTAATTTTTTTATTATTTCCTTCTGAGCGCTACTTCAAAGAAATTGAAAATAGCAAGTCATCTGCTAGGTAAGAACTCTCCACATTCTTTAAAGTCAGCCTTTAGTAAAGTGCTAAAACATGTATTTCTCTAAACTGCAGCTCTAGTTTCCTCAAAGATCTGATTTATTTTTCAGGCCTTTAATTGTCTTGCCATTTCTTTGACAGTTTTTAGGTTTTCTGCACCCCTTTTTGGGACCCCAGAACTAGATGGAGTACTCCATTAAAGATAGAATCAGTTTTAACAGTGATGGGAAGGTTACCTCAGGAGGGGAGAAATTGTTTTGTAGGACTTCCAATTTTACTGTATTTAATGTGTTTTATTGGAGAAGTCAGTTTTGAGGAGGCAATTTAATTTTATGGGGCACAATTTTTTTGCCCAGTAAGGAGTGCTGTTGAAAACCCATTAGCCTGAAGGTTACTTTTAATTTGCACAAGTTGAAGCTGATTTTAGCTTCCCACTTCTTTCCTCGGGAGGCACCAACAAGGAAGACAAATCTCAGTAGGTGATATGCTTTCTTACATGGAAAGGTCAGTTAAATCTTCTTTGTCTGGTCTCTTTTGGAGATAAAGGTTTCTAACCAAAGCCTGCAAAATTCCATTTGTTATCTTAGTTTATTGTTTTAGGGCTGCAAGAGAAAAGGAAACATATGGGTCTTGTATTTTACAATTATTTGTTTTTAAAAAAGGCCTCTGACTTTTTTTACCTCATCACAGAAAAATATGGGGTAGCTTCATTTTGTGATTTGATCACTTGGATTGTCTGGCTTCTGTTCTAATGAAAGTACTCCAATCTGTACACCTATAAACCTGTGAGTAGCACATTTTACAAATGGAATCAGATTTTCTTGAAGAGGGGCATATTGGATGTTTTAAACAACCGTACTTTTAAATGCCAGAGAAACATTGAGGATAATAATACTAGATAATACTGATGGATATTGATGGTCTAGTGTGGCAGCACATGACAATGAAAACTAACTGAGATTTCAGTGGTCTTAGGGTGATGAGCAAACATTTCTACTCCACTTTTCATGTTCCTGTGTTACAGGCTCCTTTTAATTATAAATGAAGTTCTTTAACAATAAATGAAATAATGTCAGTAATACTATTAGTAACATTAGTAGTTCAAACACTGTGATTCTCGAGGTTTTCAACCTATTATTAACTAAAACCCATGATAGTCTGAAGTGGATCAGACTGAAAAAACTTCAATTTGTACTTCAAATGATACTGAGAGACCACAAAGTTCTGGTGGTGGAATTTAGATAACACATTGTATGTTAGCCTTGAAATATGCTGAAATTGTTAGATATAGAAAGCAAAATACATTAAAAGCATTTTAATTTGTAATTCACGGCCTTCATTTTTTGTAACATATTTAATTTTTAGCAAAGAAAATGTTCCACTAGTTAATCAATTTTGAAATATATTTAGTTTTCTTAAACTTTTACCTAATCCTCAAAGCTCATCTTCTCATTTCCACTTGATTGAAAAAATCAAGTGCCATAATCTAAGTCCTATGTGAGAACATTTTAAAGTATAATCTTGCTAAAACACTTAGGATATAGTATACTAAACCTACTTCCATAGAATGCATTCTAAGACTGACTAATTATTATAGGAGGGTTAATGATTTCTAATAAACAGTTGGTATGATTTTGACTCTTCATGTAGTATTGCAATTTGTCTTCAAAATTCTATACTTTTCCATTATGGTATATCATTCTGTCTTTCTCCAGTTATTTCCTTTACAGTGGGTCCTTACGTTCTTCAGGTAAAAATTCTAAGTTTTTTTACCAAATCAGAAACTACTGTCTTTTCCTACTCCAGAAACCTTTTTAAGATAGTTTTTAACTTGTTCCTTTTCTTCCTGTTTCGGTTATTGGAAAAAAAAATGTTTTTTTTATTCATCATCTCCATGCCCTGCCATCAATCTCTTACTTCCTTTGCTTTCCTAAAGCTGCCCTCTCATGGGTTGTCACTGGTCCCTGTCTTCCTCAGTGTATGGATGTTCCTTGTTTGCCCCTCATATTCATTCTTTACACTGACAATGTGCCCTGAAAGCCTGACCCTTATGGCCTTCATCATCTGGATTTGCCACATTCCTTGCCCTCTAACTTGTGGTTGGTTCTGTCAATGGGAGCATCAGCAGGAGGTTGGAATGTGGAATGGTGAGGTCTGGGTCATCATTCTCCCTGCTCCCTCTCTGCAGGATTGTAGAAGGGGAGTAGCAGGCTCTTACACCAAAGGTCTTGTGGGTCACTGCCTGTCCCTCAGCTTCCACACAGCTAGAGCTCTCTCTGGGTTTTGTTAGTCATCACCCCTTTTCCCCTACAAGCCTAGAAGTGATGATGGCTCCCCACTGCTTTTAGCCCTGGGATGTTTCCCCTTTCCTTGTTGGTTTCCCTCATGTCTGCCCACATTTTTATAAATAGCTCCTTTACTAAACGTTTCTCAGTTCCCATCTCTATGCCATCTGTTTCCTGCTGTTACCTTGACTGATAATCAGCAAAAATGAACTCCAAAACATTTAACACAGAAGACTGAGTTTGGCTTGTTCAACCATTTTCCACCACTTAGTGGTTGCACAATGAGCAGTATTGTCTATAAATGACCTTGAACAATTATCTAGGTAGAACTGTACCCCGCCTCCACCCACTCTCCATCTGGAGGTGCTGCACCCACATTCAACTGTCCTCAGGACTGATGACAGGTTAAGGGGGATTTAACTCTTCATGGAACCTGTGCTAGCCATGTCCCGGGCAGCTGTCTGTTCCAGGCAACTCATATAAACTGCTGGCTCCCCAAATCTTAACTTTCTGAGGCTAAGCACCTGTGTAGTTACCCTGTTGATAAGACTTCTTAAAAGTTAACCTATAAAACGGCAAAATAACAGGTCATCTTAGCCCTGGTATGCCTCTCCACAGACGATGGGGAATATTGGGAAAGAATAGTGCTTTCTTCTTCTCTTTCTTGATGATCGTGGCCTGGGAGGTTTGACCTTTCCCAATTAACTTTTATCCTATGCCATATGATATTGTGGTATTCATGTGAAAACCAGGAGGGACATACCAGGCAGGGGAGGTTGCTTTCGAAAATGCATATTCAAGGTTCACTTGTCCCAGAACACTGAGATTTATAATCTGCATTTTCATGCAAGTTCATTATTTTTATTATTTTCATTTAAAAATTGTTCTTTTATGCTTCAGTGAACTTCTTTTGAGTCATTGATTCATTTTTGTGGACTAATGTAATTTAATGAAAAATACAAGTTAACAAACGTAAGCAATGACATACATATTAATGCTTCAGCTGACAAAAAGACCACCTTGTCTCCATGTTAGCCAAGGCAGACCAACCCAAATAAATTAAAGTGCAAGTAGAATCTTTAAACGTATCATTTGATCTAGCCATAAAGAATTTTTATGAAAATCAAAATTTATCCTACATTTTACATTTCTGAAATATATATGATCAAAAGTCTCATTGATTTTTTTTTTTACTTCTAAAACTGCCTAAAGTGACTGGGTGCCACTTAATTAATGGCAGGGGACTCCAGTGCTCTTTGAATATATTTTTGAGAAAACCTATCCTAGAGTATTCTGGAAAGTGCCTTGACTGAGAAAGCATTGCCCCCCGTCTCTGTGCTACCTCCTACCCCACTCCACTTTTAAATATAGTAAGTCTAATTTTACCTATTTTACATAATAGCTTTCTTGTAAATTTTGTTAGAAGGAAGGATTTTGAGTTTTAAAAGTTTAAAAGCCAGTGGATAATCTCTAAGGAATTTTATCTCTGAAAATTCTATTACAGTATAATTTCCCAAAGCATTCATTGTCTGAAATGTTCGCTTTAACAAATACACAGTATTACTGTTATTAAACATTTCTGATGTATGTGCATGTTTATGGTTCTAGGGAAGTAAAACATCTTATTTAATCATCAGGACACACTGTCATGATATTCCACAAAGCACTGCTCTTCATCAAGGAAATTATTTCATAGCAAAAGAGGCCATGGGCCCATACTCATGGATTCACTAGTCTTACCATGCCCCCTGTTTCATACCTCCAGAAGTAGATGGCTTGATAGAACTGTGGAATGGCCTTTTGAAGACTCAGTTACAGCCCCTGCTAGGTGACAATATGTGGCAGGGCTGGAGCAATGTTCCCTAGAAGGTTATATATGTTCTGAATCAGCATCCAGTACATGGTGCTGTTTCTTCCACAGCCAGAATGCATGGGTCGAGGAATCAAGGAATGGAAATGAGAGAGACTACCCACAATGACTGCTCTAAATATCCACTAGCAACATTTTTGCTTCCTGTGAGGGTGCTTCTGAATGAGGTTAAAATTTGAACTGATAGGTGGAGTAAAGCAGATTGCCCTCCCTAATGTAAGTGGCATCATCCAATCCCATAGAGCCTGAATAGAACAAAAAAGCAGAGGAAAAGAGAATTTGCTTTCTCTGCCTGACTTTAGTGCTGGAATGTAGTCTTCTCTTTCCCTGGGATTTATACTGGGAGTTACGCCATCGTCTGCCCTGGTTCTCAAGCTTTTAGGCTTGGGCTAGAACTATACTACCAGCTTTCTTGGGTCACCATTTTGCTGGCAGACCACAGGTGTCTCAACTTCCATAATCATGTGAGCCAGTTCCTTATAATTGCTGTCTGTCTGATTCCTTCTCTCTGTTATATACATATATCCTACCAGTTCTGTTCCTCTGAAGAACTCTGAGTAATACAATGGAATTATTTTGTTTCACAGATGAGGACATAGGCTCAGAAGGCCATCGTAACTGACCTAATGTCTCATGGCTAAATATACAGCAGGCAGGCCTAGGTGTGGATTAGTTCCTATGATTCTGCAGCCCACTCACTCTGCCCCACTGCATCACACTACCTCAGCTGTGCTATGGACTCAAGAATCTGGAGGATCAATGAAGTTTATCACTGGAACCTTTCCATCTTTCCCTCAATATCTCTCCTCTTGTCCCCTGACCATTTTTCCCAGTGCCCAGCTGCTAATTCATTTAGTGTTCTCCTCTTGGCAAGTTGTCAACCAAGGTATATAGTAATAATTAAAATGTAAAATGATATGGCTTAGCACCTACCAAGGATATTTATATGTTACTAGGAGACTCTGGAAGATGGGAAATATTGTTTTGCAGCAAATTAATGAGACTTTAATAGAAGATTCTCAAATTATGGAGTTCATATTTTAGAAACAGTTTTTTTCTGGCACTATCTTAGATCTCACCTTAGTGACAGCTCTACCCCACCTCCTAGTATCATAAGATGCTGTTATAATTCCTTCTGCCCTCCAAAGCATCTATTGCACTGCTTTGGTAAGCATCAAATTAGGAGAGCATGATGATGAAAGAGTAAATTAATCAATAGAAGATACTCTTGTAGCTATGGTTATTCCCTATTCTAGTACAATAGCGTAATGTATTCTGTTTTGTTTTTCTTGGTTGAAGTTATTTTTGTTTTTTCAGTCTTATTGGGATATAATTGACATAAATCACTGTATAAGTTTAAGTTGTATAATGGTTTGACTTAAATATATTGTGAAATGATTAACACAAAGGTTTATTTAGCATCTATCTCATAGATTTGATAAGAAAAAAAAAAGAAAAAAATTTCTCTGTGATGAAAATTCTTAGGATTTACTCTCTTAACAGTTTTCACATATGTATCATACATCAATGTTAACTGTAGTCATCACAGAGCACATCATATTCATAGTACTTGTGCATCTTATAACTGGAAATCTGTACTTTATGACTGCCTTCTGTCAAATCCCCCCCCTCACTGACCTAACCTCTGATAACCACAAATATAATCTTTTTAGATGAGTTTGGTTTTTTGTTTTGTTCTGTTTTGTTGTTGTTGTTGTTGTTGTTGATTTTTAGATTTCACATTTAAGAACATACAGTATTTGTCTCTATCTGAAGTTTCGCTTAGCATGACGCCCTCATGGTCCACCCATGCTGTTGCAAAAGGCATTATTTTTTATGACTAAATATTCCATTTTATATATATGTACAAGTGTATATACATATGTTTGTATGTGTGTGTGTATATGCAATATTTTTTTATTCATTCATCTATTGGTGGATACCTAGATTGTTTCTATGTCTTGGCTATTGGAAAGAATGCTACAGTCAGCATTGGAGTGCAGATATCTTTTCAAGTTAGTGTCTTCATTTTCTTTAGATGTATTCCTGGAAGTAGAATTGCTGGGTTATATAGTTCTATTTTTAATTTTTTGAGGAGCCTCCATATAGTTTTCCACCAAGAATGTGTAAGGGTTACCTTTTCTCCATATCCTTGCCAACACTTGTCTCTTTTCTTTTTGATGGTGGCGATAGTAACAGACCTGAAGTGATATCCCATTGTGGTTTTGATTTGAATTTCCTGATGACTAGTGATGGTGAGCATCTTTTCATATTCCTGATGGCTATTTGTATATATTCCTTGGAAAATTTTTATTTAGGTTGTTGTCAATGGCATAACTTTAAACATTATTTTTTTTGTATCACCAACAGGCCAAAGTATGTCTTTTTTCAGATAAAAATGCATATTTATGTGCCTCCAATTGGGTTAATTATCTATAATATAGGAATTCATGTTTTCATTATGCAGCTTTCAAAGTAGCACATAATTTACCATACCACTTACTATTTTATTTTATAATAATAAATAACTAATTTATTTTTTTGGAAGGGCTGATTGCCTATTTTGTCTGGGAGGCTAGGTCTGCATGAAAATATTATAGGTGGTATTTCTCAAACTATATATCATAGTTGATTGGTGGTTAATGTTTGACTTCCATGTTGTTATTATGCTGATAGTTCCACATGCCCATTATGGTGTCACCTTATGGTTGCCAGTATCTAATAGATAAAGCTTGAGTACAAGGTAGTACAGTAAAAAGTGAGATTCTTGATTAGCTGGGTAAACTTAGGAAAATCTCTTCATTTTCATGTAATATTGACAGTTCTCAAAAAATCATTAAACATTTCTTCAGGCTATGTCATCTAAACTTAGAATGTTTACATAGAAAAATAAAAATATAAGGTTAAAAAAAGAATGGAAGTGGATGACAAATGAGAAGTAATCTTTAGACTTTAGAGAGAGAGAAAATGGACTCACATAAAAAAGCTGAGCCAAAAACACCATGACATTGAGTCGCACTCCTGTCATTACGGGTGTGCCCAAATGAGATAAGACGAGAGAGGTCTAGTAGGTTCTTCTTTGGTTTGGAATTACCCTGGTAATGGTGAAGAGGGTTGCTATGACAATCAGACAGATCCTCTAAACAAATGATACACTGAAATAAGACCATTTTTCTCTTTCAAACATTAGATGCTTTGAAAAAAGTTGATACCATGGCCATAGATACAAAGCTGACTGATGCAAATTGATTAAAATGCAGCAGCTGAATTAGATATTCAAAATATCTTTAAAATATAGATTTTTAAAGAACTAGTAGGTTACTCTTGCTAGGCAGCTTCCTCCTGAATACAATGGCCATTCTTGATTTGGCAGCCTTCTCATGGAATCTTGACTGTGCTGAAGAGAGTCAGACTACTCCCGAGACTCCGTAAGTATTAAGGCCCCATGATCATAGGACCAGGGTTCATGGATGGCCTAAACTGCAGGGCAGGACATGGTTCTAATTTCTTGTCGCTGTTGTGTCATTTGGAACCCATTGGCAGAATTACTGCTCTTCCATTGATTGAACAAGGAAAGGTCCATTTTTGATGTATGCATATAGGTTATTGGAACAAATCTACTGCCTACTCTTCTCTGGCAGCAGTAGGTGCTATGCTCTAGCTGGAGTGGTGAGATACTGTAAATTTTAACTCCTCTCTTTGCCTAGGGAGACTTCCCTTTCTTCTGTACTGGAATGCAGATCATGGAGATGCCCATGAAAGTGGCTTGGGTTGTATCCATACAGGAAGAGATAAACTTAACATTAGCATCCTGCTTGTAGTTCTACCTCTAGTGACTAGTGCTTAATTATATGGTTATACTGAGTATTAGGAACATAAAATAGAGTAAAAGCAATTTTCTCCACATTTTAAGACTATCTAAAACTGTTACTGTATCCTGAGCCGCTTTCTTCTTATTATTCATTTATTCAACAGATTTTTATTGACTACTGACTTGGCATCAGGCACTGTTCTAAGCATTTGGTGAAAAATAAAAGACAAAAACTCTCTGTCTTAGAAATTTCATTCTAGTGAGTTAATAATCCTAGGTTCTATTTCAAGATATAAGGACACACTAATTAGTATTTTGGAAGGGTTTTTCTCTATGGGAGTCTGAGAAGTTAAGATCTGCAAAGAGCCTGATATATGTGATGTCTCTTTAGCTGAAAATCATATTCTACTTGTTGATGAATAATTGTTTGTTGAAAAGTAATATATGCTGTAGAAAAAAAGAAAGGAAACTGATAGGGGATCAGAACCGTGGGGTTGGGAGAATGTGGGCAAGTTGCTGTTTTAAGTAGGATGGTCAGGATAGGTCTTAGAGAAAAGATGACAACTGAACAAAGCTTATCATCACCATTATTATAACTAGCATTCTGGTAAGCTGCTTTCTGTGCAGATATTTCATAAGTTTCACAGCAGGTGTGGTCACTGAAGCTTAAAGGAGTTAGTATTTATTCGGTATTACACAGCTATTTAGTTAGTAGAGGTGATGATGAAATTTAAACTCAGAACTATCTGATTAAGGTCCTGAGTTGCACTTTGTACTATGTTTGAAAGCAGTGGTTTACACACTGTGTTTAGAGGTTGTGATGAAATTTGATTTGATATTAGTTTTTCAATGCATCTATTATTAGCCATATTTTAAAAGCTAAGTTAAAAAACACATTCTCAAATATACCAAAATCAATGTTAACATATTTGATGGCCAAAATCTGTTAAATTGTGGGTTAGGTACTTTTTTACATATGCGCAAACTTTTTTTTTTTTTTTACCTTGGTACATATATTTGAACATTGTATAAATGTTTTATTGGCTAAGGATGTTTAAATTTTGCATGTTTAAAAAAACTCAGGTCTTAATATTCTTGTTAAACACAAAATTGTAAAATAGCTCATGTGTAGCACAGAGTAGCATCAGAAATATCTGTTGGTTACATGTTGGCATCATAGTAGAATTGCCGACAACTCATCAACAAGGGAACACATAACATGATTATATAAGGTAAAATGAGAAGTAATTCTAGTACTGTTAGGTTCAGATGCCTTGTGAAAAAAGCTGAAATATAAGTAGTGACTAACCTTGGTTTTAGTTTAACCTCTGAATTACTTAAAGAATATCCTGACACTACAGGGAGGATTTTGTTTTTTGTTTTTTGTTTTTGTTTTCTGTTTTTGTTTTTTGCAACCTACCATTTTCAATCACTTATGTAGATCAAGGTATTCCTTTTTTAATGTTATGAAACCATGTCAGAATATTAAGATAAATTCAATATTGAGACCGACATTGCTGGAAAAGTCTCATTTTTCTCATTATTTATAGTTATAAATAGATATATTTATAGTAACTAAATGTTTATAGTTATAATAAATGGATATTAAAATAGACTATAGACATTTATATAAATAATATAACCTTTTCATCTATTTACATATTGAAGCTTAATTTTTTAAAAATTAGCAAGAAAGAGACATGGATTGATATCCACATATATGTAAACATGAAAGTAGATTCTAAAATGGCAATTACCAAAGAAATTAAAAAATAACAGATTGTGCCCATAGTTGCCTTAAATGAAACTAGGAAATATTACTCCTTTTGTGATTATACATAGTTCAATGACCGAAAATAATTTGTTCTCTTTTACCTATTTTAATCTATATAATTTTACCATCGAGGAAATAGAATAGTATAAAAACTATCACAATTTTATTACTCAGATATTGACTTGAGGTGACGGAACTTGGAGGTAGGTTATTGCTGGGGTGTTGGGGGCAAAGGACAGTTCACTAGACTTTAAGATTGCTCATGCTGTGTCCACAGGCTCCCAGATTTTTACCCCTTACTACTCAACTCACTTGCAGACTTACAATGATAGTTCACCTTGTTATCTAGGCAGAATGTAAATCGTGTTCTGCCAGTGATGTGAGAAGTGGTATTCATAATATCATTTCCATAATTATTACTTTGACCACTAGAGTGAATTGTTAGATTTAGATGCCTTTTGAAAAAAAGCTGAAATATAATTAGTGGCCTTGGTTTTATTTTAACCTCTGAATTGTTGAATATGTTGAATACGGTTTTATTTAAATGGAAACCATGTCTTAATACGGAAAAATTAAGACATAAAATATGAACCCAAAATTTATTTTGTGTTGAATTAGTAGAATTATTGAAATGGATGTGAGGTAATAAGAAAAAGAAAAATTGTCCCCCACCCCCCATAGAAAAATAGACAAGTATATATATAGGCACATCTCAAAAGAAGAAATATTGATGAAAAGAAGCACATGGAAGACATTATACCTTAATAATGATAAAATAAATGCAAGTTAAAACAATTATAACATCTCTTGCCTATCAAGATTCACAAATGTGTGGGGCAGTGGACACTTAGGGCACTTCTTGTGGATATGTGAATTAATAGCATCTTTGGAAGTTCATATGACAATATTCATGAAAATATAAAAGTTTGCATACTCCTTGACATAGAAATTATATTTCTAGAAATGTATACGAAAGATTTAATCACGAATGTCTGCAAATATCATCTATAATATTTGGTGTAACATTGTTTATAATCTTAAGGTGGGGGAGAGAGAAATAAAGTAATACCTACTACTGGGAGAAAATAAAAATAAATCAAGTTAGATCCATAAAGTGAAATTTTATATGGTTACAAAATATTATGTTTGAGAAATTGTTCATGATAAATTAAAAGAGAGCACAGTACAAAGTAAGATATAAACAGCATGATACTCATATAATCTATGTATATATAATATAAAATATATATTTAGTAAAAGAACTGGAGGAATATTCACTAAACTAGTGACATTGGGTGATTTCTTTTTGCTTATTTTTACTTTACAGATTTTCTATAATAAATAGGAAATATTATTTTTTACTTTTACAAAATTTACACAAAAGTGGAGACTAGTTTAATGAACCTTCATGTATCTATCACTCCATTTCAACAGCTATCAAATTCTTTAAAAATATTTTTTAAAAAGTTTAGTTACCCACAAACAATTATGCTCAAACTTCCTAGAACTACTTATTAATTGTAATTCTTCATAAAATATTTCTCATATCTTCCTTTGAAAAGTATTTTGTATCTACTGCCCAAATCCAGTTTCCAAAGCATTGGCTTAGTTTTTGTTAGAGAAAACTGAAAGCATTTCAGTGTTGTTAATAAAAATAGTAAATCAATAATGTGATTCATTTATTTTTTATCAAAGTAAAAACATTTTTTTATCATCATTTCTTTGAACATATAAACTAGAAGCTTATGAACAATTAAACCCAAAAGGCAATGTGGCCAGTGGTATGTAGTTCTTGCCATCTCTTTTTTCTCTAGTTTAGGGATTAGGCAGAATTTGGTAAAGCACATTTAAGTAAAAGGGTCTGTATTCTCTGCAATCAGTTTTGGGAGAGTTTTTATTTTTGAAATCAAAATCTAAAACACAGAATGTGCTGTGCAAGCAGATGTTTACAAGGAGCTTCTAGGAGAAGTTAAGAGCCATGTTTCCTCTGAAAGATTATGTGCTTACATGCAAAAACAGACTCCCATGAGTTTAAATATTTTCCCCACTGAAAAATAAAGACACAAAGAGGTGCAACTACCATCATCTAGTATGTTTATAAGTAAAAACCACTCCCCCCGATTCCTGTTTTTGTAACAAGCTTTAAAGACACATTTTCACACTGTTAGTGGGAGTGTGTGTATTTTGATGGTTAATCCCTCTGATGAATTTTAATGGTGCTTTTTTTTTTAAAACCCTGGATGACTTAGTTTTAAAAAGTGGAAAATTGTTATTTCTTTTATTTCCATAAGGCCCAATACTGTGTGGTTCCAATGCACTCAGTATAACTGGACCATAAAAATAATAAATGTGTGACAATATGAGTATAAACATAACAAATGTCATGCTTTCATGTGGCAAATCATAAATATCTATTGACATTTGTTCTTATAGCATTTATTAAGGCCACACCATATTTATTAACTTTGGTCTGATGACACTGCTCCATTAACTTGCTAATTTCATTACAGTTTAAGAGGTATTTTAGCTGCTAAATTTAGTTTAAATTTTATGCACAAGCCCAGAAGTCCTTGGGCGGTGAACACATTTCATATATATCAAATAAATAATTAGTAAATAAAAGCTATTTCAGAGAAGCAGAAAACAACAGAATCTGAATTATGTAACTTTTTAATAGCACAAATTAAGAAATTGCTCATCGAGGTTATAGTCATAAACTGTGTCAAGTGTGTTCACATAGTCATTAGTAAAATACTCTGAAGTAGAAATACCATCTCAGAGGGCAACATTATTTCTGTCAGAAAATAGATGTTAAGCCCTCCTAGAGACCGTGAACAATAAAGGAAGGTGATTGTAGGGGGCAAGAGGCTGAGTAATTTGATTGTTTCTGAACTAATTTTAAACAGCAGAAATTTGGTTAAAAATATTCCCCTTCTGATAAATCTTAAAAACAGCTTTTTTAAAAGACCAATTAAGAGAATATATTGACTAAAGACATCTGCGGCCTATAGTCAATCTCACCTGCAAAATGTATAGGATATTAGTTTGTGTTATTTTAGCTACTATCTCTTAACAAGTCATAGATTGCATTTGGGTTTGACCTTTCCATTCTCAGTGCACTAATTTGTTTAATTTATTGTCTTTTCTAAGGGCACTTAAAACATCAAAAAAAAGAAAAAGTTTTAAAAGCCTTGAAAACAAATGAGTAAACACATGTTCTACTTATCATTTTGTCAGACTGAACAAAAAGCTCTTTGGATGTGCTCAACAGCTCCTGGATGAAGACAAACACGATTGGTTAAATAAATGAACAATTTCATTGGGATCAGAAAGTTTCAGCAGAAGCTATTAATTTTTATGAGCTTTAACTGATAAAAACTATGTATTCAACATAACCTATGTATCTGTAAAGCACTCACTCCATGTTAACGTCAGGAATAGAGAATCAGGCAATTCAGATTAAAATTTTAGCATATGGTAGAATCTTTACAATAGTGGGAAGATAGGCCAAGAATTATGTTTGTAAATTTCTAAAATGATTTCCAGAAATGCATTACAGGCTAAGTACTTTATACAGTATGTATTGTTAGCAGGTGTTGTGAGTAGTTTCTTACACACAATGGTGACATTTTACTCCTTTATACTCTTTAAGGGAACAAGCAGCATAATTGGAATTCCTTTGAGAATGATTTGTTAGTTATTTTGGACCTTTAGAGGGAGTAAATGGTAAATAAGAACTGAGTTTTTGGACATTAGTGTCTATTGGTTGAGCAGATTATACTGTAAATTTTAAAAAGAAGGGCAATTTAGGCAATGATACTAACAGCTGCACAGCTATTGTGTAATAGTGGCCCACCTGGGCTGAATTGTGAATCGCAAAACAACGCTGAATGCTTTCAATTCTGTGATGTATTATGCTACATGGGAAGCTCTCAGCTAAGCGGAATGTAGAGCTACTGTCAGAGCATCCCTCTGCCAAATTACTACTGCACTGAAAAATGACTCTACAGTGATATCACTTGGTGAGATCATCACAGTAGACTTAATGTTTCCATCATTTCCATCATTCCATCTCAATCATTTATTTTTAGTAATCAAGTATTTTCTCCACCTTCACTTTGGTAGATCTTGTATTAATTAAAAAGAAACTTATTCAGCTCTTTGAAAATGAGACCACGTGAAGTTTTCTCCCACCTTCATCATGAAGAGTGTAATAGGTGAACAATGTCTAGGCAATGACTTCCATGCTGTGACATATATGCATTGTGCAATTATTTTAAACATAGAGGAATGTTCCTACAAGTGAGTTAAACTCAGCAAAAGGAAACCTTTTGCACTTAAGGATTTACTACTAAATGATGTGATTAATTTTCAACAATGTAAATAATAATAATAAAAAAAAACTTTCTATATCTCCACCAGAATCCCAACTCTGCATTCCTCTGGTTTTCCTCTATACTTTCTAGTGTTAAAGGGAATAATGGAGGCATCTAGAAACATAAATTCTTAGAAAAAGGAGTAGAGACACACAGAAACCATGTGGTCTTGCTGTGAATCATCACAAATAGGAGCCAAAGCCAAGCTGGGCATTATATCAAGCATTGTTTTCTTTCCAGGTTTTGTTAAATCTGGCTGAGTTTTAAAAACACTTCAGGGGAAGTTCATAGTTTTGCATCTTATTCCTAGATCTTTCATATGACCCCGAGAAGCCACTTTACTCACAGATGTGTTTGAGATGAATTTTCAACCACTTCTCAAAATATATCAATAAAAAAGATGTTCATTTGGGTGCTTTCTCTTCACACACACTCAGATAAAAGCATGGAAGCTATTATATTTTGATGCAAAGAATCATTTAAATTTTTAATAAAACCAAATGGCTGCTTAGATAATCTGTTAATCAGTTTTTTTCTTTACTTGTTTTTTTTCAGTAACATGGTTTCCATTAGACATTTTAGTTCTGTTTCATTGCTGGTAAGCATCTGTTTTAAAATACAGTTAAAAATTGGCGCTCTTGGTCCAATTCCAAGGGGCAAAATTATCAGGAATAAGTAATCCCATAGCCTTAAGAAGAACCTTCTAAACCATGAAAAAAAAGTAATAAGTACTAAACTTTGAATAAAAGAGCCATAAATGAGTCTGGAAGCCTCATTTACATTGTAATGCGATACCAGCATGATGTCATTATCAATTAGTGTAAGTATTTTCTAAAAGCCATTTATTCTGAATATGTAGTCATTTAGTTTACCGTTATGATTGTGATGTGTGTGTGTTGATATCAGAGAGTGAACACAAAAGCAGCAATGTCCATGGAAAGTAGTAATACAGAAAAAATTTATGCCAGCCATGAATCAGTCCTACTTCATTTAATGTTATTTATTGATACGATATATATAGTGCCTCAATAATCTATGCGTGTTGAATAGAATAATAAAATCTGGCTGTAATATAATTTTTCTACTGTATGACTTAAAGCAACAAATAAATACATATATTCTCTTATTTTTTGTCAGTCCCATCACAATGTAATTTTTTTCTTTTGGATTTTGGGACGCTGCAGGTATTGTCAAGGCTCATATTTCATTCTCTGTGTTTTAACGTCTAGCTCAGTCTCTGTTTTGATTATGTTTCAAGAATCCCTGTGAACTGATTAGAGAAGTGGTGTCTGAGGTGAGACTGTCCTCTAGAGTTTAGGGTTTGTTCTTTGTAATTCCTACTCTATGAAAGAATATAGGGGCAGCTAGGGTGGCTTGCTCGGACATTGATGCTGTGAGTAAAGCAATCTTGATGAGACGTGGTGCTTCCGAGGCCTGCTTTCTTGGTTTTGGGCTGTCTTTTTAAATTTAGTTTGTTTCTAATTCTGTCTGCTCTGAAATATTCCATAGCTTCCATAACTTTTAAATATTATTATTATTAACCTTCTCTGTTTTGCTCAATTTCCACATATTATTTCATTCCAATGATTAGGAGCTTTCTCGAAATTTATGATTTTAGAACATAAATATTTAGCATGACTGAGAATGATCAGTGAAAGATAACCAGGTGGTTCATGTATTTGTGGTGAATATTTCTCAATGTTTGTTGAAATATATAAAAGGGTCACTTGAGAGATGTATATCTTTGGTTTAAAAAATGACAAAATGGTGCCCAATTTACTTGTACAATAAAGGAAAAATAGTAAATAAACAAGACAAAACAGCAGCAGCAGCAACAACAACAACAACAACAACAAAACCCTCTTTCTGGACTCCGCACTAAGTAAACATTTTCACCAGTAAGGCCGGCTTTCCTCTGGACAGCAGTACACATTTAGTTGTCTATGCTCTCAGACCAAGGCTGCTGTGCTTTGCTCTGAGCACACTGCCGTTTGATGATCTGTGTAATGTCTGCGTCATTGTTAATCACACAATAGAAGGATTCAAGTTACTGAATCATTTGCTTTATTGCAACTCCAGAACGACACTGTAACTGCCTCGTGAGAACTTTCTCCGAGGGAGTTATTCCGGAGGCAATCACTATGTAACTCTATCCCCTCAATTCCTGTAAAGGGCACCAAGGCATTCTGCTACAACTTAGAAAGCAAAAGGACCCTTTTGATAAGCTTTTCTAGTGGAAGTTTTCAATGCCGCATTTAATAACTTATGGTGTTGGCATGCTAAATTGCTAGGGTGATAACTGAACAGGATAATGTATGGAAGAGTGCTTTGGTACAGTGCCTGGTAGATGAGAACTCAACACATGCTATGTATCCAGCAGTGATGGTGGCTATTGACCATGTTTAAACATCTTACGTTAAGTTTCAAAGCGCATTCATTTAACCCCTTTTGTTTGAAAACTTGAATGTTCACTCCCCCCATTTATTTAGTGCACAAATGTGTATTTAAAAAATATATAGAGAACTCATCCACCTGAACCTATCTTCTCTCATTTCCTAGACTTTGTTACATCTTGCATCACTTCCATCTGTCTTGCTCCACCATCTTCTTTTCTGCAACTTGTAAACACTCTCAAGTCTCTCCCTAAGACGTGTCCATAAAACATAATATCTTTCCTTAATTCGACCTTCTCATCAAGCACTTGACTTAGGTTATTTTTCCCTTTATAGCCAAAATTCTTAAAGAGCCAACTACTTGATGTTACCTCCCAACTCCCTATATAATTTGAAAAACAATAAGTAGTATGTCAGAACAAATATAAAAATATAGTGGTGTGCCCAGAATATCTGGGATCAACTGCAAGTCGAGTGTTAATCAGAAGAAGATGCTGCCTCTCTAAGTCAGCTTCCCAGTATCTAAGTTGAGTCTAGATTGTAAGAAATTGTCTACATAAGGTAGGGGGTGCCAAAAGAAGCAAGGCATGGTTTTTCTCTCCAAGCTGCTTACGAACTAGTTGTGGAGAGGGCCGTATGCATAGAAAGATAATAGAATAAAAGAGAGGACCTTTGGTTAGGAAGGCAGTGGTGGCAAGATGGAAGCTGGATCAAAACGCTGGAATTATTCTGGAAAGGTTGAGGATATTTTGGCAAGGGTCAGGGTGTGAAGATGGTTAGTGACGAAAAGGTAAAATATGCTTGGTATACAGGGAGGAGCAATCTAGGAAAGAAAATTCTTATAGAAGAGTGGTACAAGTCAATGTAAAAATATTACTCGATCTTTACTTTATTCAATAACTATGTTCCTGGAAAGCGTATGTGGGGAATGAGGGGGATGAATGAGGACTAATATATCTAGTTCTTTTAGAAATAATGACAACTGACTCTCTCATGAGACAACAGGTTTTCATAGTTTCCAGTCTTACCTTAGTATAAATGAGGCAATTGCATTAACACTTTTAGGCCTTTCAGTGATCTATCATTGACGTGTAAATAATTAACTGGCACCCACCATTTAATAAACTAATAGTAAAATGCAATGCTACATTTAATGTAGAGTGTGATGGGCCATTTGGATGTTATTTGAATAAATATTTGAATACTGTTCCTGTGAACCCAATTTTTACTACTAACCATTTCAATAAATCTCTGTGTTATCTGATATTCTGTGGGACAAATTTAGGGATGAATTGTACCAAATGTATAAACTATAAGGAATCTCACAGGTGCTGGGTCATTTTTAAATTCTACAAAGTTTAATAAAATGGTAAGAATAGGACTATAAAGACGTTCACTTCGCTTAATTTTCCTATGGTGTAACTGACTCTTCAGAGCCACATGGCAGATTTTACATGGCTGGAGACCCACTTTATAAATGACTTCTTTTTTTCACTAGATAGGTCCCTAGAGACTTAAAATTGTTTATATTGCTTCCAGTCATCCACAGACTTCCTATGTTTATTTACTGCTCTATGGCAATATTTTATTGATATGCTATATGTCAGTTTTTCAGATTGGGTCATTCTGTGTAATGTTGTAAACTATTCTGATATTTTTTCTCTTCTCAAAGACTGTATTCCTCTAAAAATTTCTGTATAATATTTGTCCATTAGTAATTCTGAGAGGTGATGGGGGTGAGAGCTAGAGCTCTGGGCATGGGCTAAGAGATTTATATAAAAACTGATAGATGTTCAAGAAAGATAGAGCACTATTATTGAAAACATTAAATTAAGTCTTAATTCAGTGACTTGATATTAGCCTTTCATCTAAAACATCATCACTAATGGAACAATATGAAACATTTATCCACTTCTGATCCTTTGGAGGCAATCAATCAGAGCAGAGTTTTTCTTTAACATCTGAATTTGACCTAGATCTCTTGAGCCAATTTGGAAAACACTATGTTAAGATGAAAATAATAAAACTCAACAACAAATACTCGTGTTCCTGATTTCCCTATTGGAAATTCAAAATCATGAAATTATTGGCAGGATGACTTTCAGTGTGATAAGTAACATATTTTAAAGATCTTCGTAATGTAATATAACAGAATCAGCCAGTAAGTGATCAGAAAAATCAGAGCTAGACCAAACAAGCCATAATTCAGAATTCTTGTAATAAAGTTATAAAAAAAATTTACTTATCACTCCAAAAGATTAATTTAGTTCCACATTTAAAGAATAAAAATGTAACTTCACAGGAGGTTGCTCTGAAATCGTCTTGTGACAAGGATTGTCAAACTCTAAGAGCTAGAAGGGAATTGTAAATTTATTCTGTTCACCGGGTTATTTGCAAGGTGAGGAGTCTGGATGCAGAGGGTATTAGCTTAGTGACTCAACTTCCTGTATCTTGGCCACATCTCCTGGAACCACACTGCCACTTGCTTGAGGATATGGGATTCTAAAAAATTTCTGAGATTCTACAGGTCATGATTTTGTTGTATCATTTGGTATAATTTAGTTCTTTGATTAATTTTCTTGTGATGCAAACTACTCTTAAACAATACTTCTTACGTATATTCTACTGAAGTTTGACGGTGGATTCAGAGCATGAGTTTGCTGTCCAAGGGACATACCTGGATTCAAGTCCTGGCTCTGCCACTTACTGACATTTAACAAATAACCTAACCTTCAATTTCTTCATAAGGAATATAGTTTCTCTTTATTATTGTGAACAAAATGAGTAATCAATAAATATTGCTCTCACCATTATATTCAATAAATGCTTATTGGTCAGTTGAATCTAGAAAAAAATGTCAGAGGCTTCACTACTACATTTTAAAATATATTTTCTTCCATATTATTAAAAATGTGAGTAGAGACAACATTTAGAGACATTTGTGAATGTGTTTAACTATGTTCCATGTTGGCAGCATTTCTAGATTTACAGACTTCATAACCTTCTATGTATAATAATAATAATAATTAAGAAACAGCTAAAGAAAGGTAATTTATTAACTTTCTGGTGAGCCAAAGGTAGGTCAGAGTTCAAGTGAGGTTTGATTCAGAAATTAATGGAATATAGAGTTTCCTCAAAAAATTTAAACACAGAACTATCATATAATTCAGCAATCCCATTCTGGGTTTCTTCGAAGAAAATGAAAATACTAACTCAAAAAGATAAATGCGCTTCCATGTTTATTGCAGCATCCTTTACAATAGGCAAGATATGATAACAACCTAAGTGTCCATCAATGAATAAATGAATATAGAAAATGTGAAATATATATATAATGGAATATTATTCAGCCATAAAAAATAATGAAATCTTGCCATTTGCAACAACATGGATGGACATGGAGGCAATTATGTTAAGTAAAATTTTAGATAGAGACAAAATCAATAAGTCCCAGGGATGTAATGCACATTTTGGGGACCATAGTTAACAATACTGTATTGTTATTTGAAAATTACTAAGAGAGTAGATCTTAAAAGTTTTTATCACAAGAAAAAAAATTTTTTGTAACTATATATGGTAACAAATGTTAAATAGACTTATTGTGGTGATCATTTGCAAAATATACAAATATCGAATCATCATGTTGTATACCTGAAACTAATATAATGCTATATGTCAATTATGCCTCAAAAATTATTAATCAAAGAAAAGAACTAAACCGTGTTGAAAAGATCACATTTTCCCCTGTCTATCCTCTCTGCTTGCCAAAGTGTCTGCTTCATCCAAGTAAGTCTCAGCTTTGGGGAACTGAAGTCTTCTTAATTCACATTAAGCTGTAGAGAGATCTTTTCTGGTAGCTCTCAAAGTTGAAGGTGGAGATTTATTTTTACAGAAACTCTCGGCAAACATCTTCCTATGTTTTATGGACCCTCACTGGGCTCTGGTCATTCTGTCAGAGATTGGACTTGCTGACTGGTTTTAACCAGTCAGGATCCATCTCAGGTGTTGAGGATAAGCCAGCTTCTCATCACTAAACATGCTGTGTTGGGGAGAAAAGGATACTCGAAAAGAAATTAGAAAATTCTTACTAAGAGAAAAAGACAATAAATAATTGGTAGACAAAAACGTTCACTGCAGCTCCCCAAATTTAGAGGTATGCTCCAAGTTTGAGATTAACAGTTAGATGTAACCACTGTTTTTATTTTATATGTCATAAATTCTTTGCTTTTGCACAGATTAATAATCATGGATATAAGCATGTTGGCATGGAGATTTTTAAAGAATTACTTCATCTCTGTTCAAATTTTTTCAATCTCCTCCCAAAGCAGTGGCCTATGGAAGAGTTTACCATTGTTGGATAAAAGGTCTGAATTAATTGTATTAAATACAGTACTTTGCAGAATCTCTGGAGGGTGGTATTTGAGCTTTGAACCCAAATACAAATTATTTGCATTATTATATTAATATATAACTGAATTTTCTTCTTTAGAAAAAAAAAATCTTATGCAAGATAGAAATGAGAATCAGGTGAATGCATTTAAATCATTTGGCTGCATAATTTTCACTTTTAGCAAACCACAGTGTTGTTATTAAAATGTTATCCTTCTTATTTTCAGACATAGTAATTAAAAAAAATATTTGTTAAGTTGGAAATTATTTTTTTATCAAAGAAATTTATGCTTTCAATTTTGATATCATCTAAACACTATAGATGAATCTCTGAGGCTACAATATGTATCCAAGGTGTAGCAGACTAAAAATAATTATGGTTCAAAAGTAGTTTGCATCCTCATGGAGAATATACACCTTACTCAGGAAAAATAATCGTAGAACAAAGTGATGCCAGTACAATGAAACAGTGCAACCATAGACTCTCAGAGAACTTTGAGAATAAGGAATTTAACTTATTTTGGACTTTATGGTTTTTTAGCACACCAGGGCCTCATGATAGTTACTGAGTAGCCTGGAAGAAGGCAACTTTGGGCAGTTTGTTAGCACTCGACATCATGGATTCCTTGACAATCAGATGATAGCTACAAATGCTCACACCAGAAAAATGTTTCTTCACCCCAAATTTCACATATAATTTCAGGTATATTAAAGCTCATTTTTAGGTACAAACATATATAAACCATTTTTATCAGAAGGCAAAACTAATGTCTTCTTCCTTTAATTTTAAGTGTTAATATCTGGCTTCTTATAGGCATAGTGTTAGGAATTTGGAAGAACTGAGTTAATTGATTCTCAAAATATATTTCTACTAGTTCAGTCTAGTAGAACTAAGAACATGTAAAGGAGCAAGAAACATGGAGCATTAATGTTGCATATAGTAGGTACAATGAATCTTGTAAAAAGTAATTAAAAATCAGTCTTAGAATTCTGCTGAGGTAGCAGCTCATCTAATGTCATAAAAGTAATAGGTGAGTGCTTGTTAAAATAATTCTACTTTATTTTGTCATAAACAAACTACTTCACCACTAAATAATTTTTGGGTTTCTAAATAAAACTTTCTTAATATGTGAATTCATTAGAATACACAAAAGAGTTAAATTGCCTGGCTACTTTCCTTCAATTTCTTGCCTTTACCTCTTTAGTGAAATGTTTTTCAAAATAAATAATAGATTATGTTTATGGCTGTATTCAAATAGTTTCATGAAGAATATTCCTTACAGTTTGCATTTTCAGGGCTATTTTAATTTTGTCTTTTGATCTTTATAATCTCTAATAAGCTGTTTTCTAAAATCAGTGTTCTCACTGGAGATGATCCAACATGTCAACTCAAATGACTGAAAAAACACGATTGGTCCTAACACTGAGTGAAACTATGTGGAAAATTTGTAATGATTTGTAAACATTTTCACACTTATTATGATTCAGATATGGACTGTGGCCCAGAAAAGATTTGGATTTATTTTGATAGTCCCTGTAATTAGCTCAGCAATGTTTTTCTAAGTTATGATTTCATGCTGACTATTAGAAATTGCACATTGTTGAGATGCCACATGCAAAGAAGGTATGGTATTATATGGCAACAATTAAAAACACCATAGAGTAAATTAAACAGGATTTTAAACCGAGAAAACATAAAGTAAATGTGCATAAATAGAACTGAGAAGGAAAATATCTAATCTTATACTTTAGTTAAAATTCTAAGCACATAGCCCAAATTAGTTTTGAACAAGTGGAGCAAAATGAGAGTGCTGATGAGAAAACAGAAAATGTGGACTTCGCTCCTATATTATTAGTATGGAGATCAAAGAAACATGTCCTGGACATGTTATACTTCTGGTGTCTTTTCCCTTAAGATGCGTGACAGGCAGAACTGGCTACATAATTGGGGGTTGGAGACTAATACAAAATGAAAATTCAAGACTCCTTGATCAACACACATTTAAAGAAATTCAAGATGGCAACAGAAGAGCATTAATCCAAGCACAAGGTCCTGTACCCATCCCAGTCCCCATGACAAGAGAAGGGAGTTGTAGAGATGCTTCTGTCCAGTTCCCCCATTTTCCTGGGCTCTGAGGGGATGCTAGACCACACCCAAGGGAATGGCCAGCCCTCTGTCTGGGGTAAGTTTTGAAGGCTATTGAGATGGCAAGGGCTGTCCCTTCACAAAGTCTATCCTCTAGATAGGTTGTGAGGATTAATGAGTTAATATCAGAAATTGCTACAGGGAAAATCTCACTTGCCTAAAAGAGCATAAAATTTTTATTTTGCCTTTTATGCTTTCTGACAATCCCCTCAGTCTGCCACTAGGCTTTTAGTGGAGTGTGTGGAAAATTTAGGACAGGATGATGAATCTTACTCAAGGGCATCTCAATAGCTTTGCAAACTTAATGCAATAATGTAGGTCTTGGGCCTTGTGTCATGGAGTAAAGGAAGACAGTCGAAACTTCAGATAAAAGAGGCTATAACTCATTTATTATTATTATTGAGGAGACAAATTATCACAATGAATTTCTTTTCATCTTAAAATTTCTTTTATCATTGCATGTCTACCTAATTTTGTTTTGAGCAACTACGAAGCTATAAAGATATTTGATTAAGTGTTTAAGACCATATTTAAAAAAAAAAAAAAACAGTACATAAAGGATACACTTTGGCTCTTTTTAAAAGAGAAAGAAGACAGAGCCAGATTGTAGAACTGGAAATTAGGTAAAGGCCCAAATGAAAGCTGTTGGGACAGCTGGGACAGAACAAAGTTGCAACACGCTTTGCTTTGGCACACATTAGAGAGCCCATGGTGGCCAAGAGCAAATTCCTGACCCACTGGCACAGCCTGGGCTGTGACGCTGTGACTCTAGTCTTAGAAGCCACCTGAGGGCAACTGTTCTTCCAAGTCACTAGAAAAAAAGTGCTAATGAGGCATTTACCCCTTGCACTCCAACAATGAAGCTAAAACAGTTCCTCTGACTATAAGTAGAGAACCAAACCAGAGGTTGCCAAGCGGAAGAGGAGGAAGTAGAAGCTGGAACGCAGGTCACAGTTGAAGATAGTAACAGCTGCATACAACGTTTATACCTGGAGGCTTCCCTTTCTTTCCTCCTCTCAGCTTTGCAGTGGATTTCTCCACTTGTGAGTAGAAGTTAGGTGGTGTCTTCAGTTCAAGAAACCCTTGGAGATGGAATTATTCAGTTCCTGCCTTCAAGGAGCTTTCAGACTGGTAAGGGCATCAAAAACATGCAGACAATGGCTCAGTTCACTGTAAGGGAACTGAGGAGGAGGAGGAAAGGAAGGGGGAAATTAAGAGAGGTTTACTGAGGGAGGCTGAGATGGGGAAAATGGGCAGAAATGGGAAGGGAACACAGACTGCATTTAGGAAAACTATTATGGGATACCTACCCAGTGCCAGAATGGAGCTGAGAACTTTCCATAAATTAATCTCCTGAAATCTTCATGATGCCTCTGTGAGCCTAGCACTATTAGCTTCATTTGAATATTTTTGTGTGTGCATCTCTTTAGAGATCAAAACAAAAACAAAAACAAAAACCCATACCAAAAAATGAGACATGATTAAGATCTTCAAAACAGCAAAAAAGATTATCATACACTTCCCTGCATGTAATTAAAAAATTAATACATCACACAATATATTCACATATATGCTAGAATAAAACAACTTGTTTTCAGATTTTTTTCAAGACAGAACTCTGGGTAAGTTAATTAAAGGTGGATTTGTATCAAGTTTGAGGGGCCAAGGGTAACAGAGCCCAGTAAGTGGCGTAGGAAGGATTTAAACTTAGGTCTGTCTGATGACAAAGCCGAGGCTTTTAATAATGAGGCTGCCCCAGTCCACTGTACAGGAGGTATGTCCATCTTATGGGTGTATGCTCACCTCGTGGAGACATGCTTATCACTAGCAGCAGCCATATATGCAGAGACAGAACCTCTGTGAAGAGGCAAAAGCCTTCCCAGGACACTCTGTGAAACTTTTTCACAGGTTTTTAGGTGTTATACCCTGTACTCATGGTATGTTATGAAGTGAGAAAAGCATGCTGCAGAGAAAGGTACCTAGCATGATCCTAGTTTTTTCCTAATAAAATACTCCTATATCTCTGTTTATAGATGCTGTTATATGTTTATATGGTTACTTTGGGTACTGAAGGACAAAAAAGAAGGAAAGCAAAACAGTAACTAGGTTCCTAGTAATATAAAAGGAACTTGCATAATAACAATTCAATCCAGGTAATCATTGAATGTGCCTAGGAATAAGGTTTCCGGGTAGCAGTAAATGAAAACACTGATTTGTTTAGGGAATGGGCTGTGGGTAGTTTTGGCCCCAGATTCCTTCCTTTTGTTATTTTAATTTAGTTTTTACTCTGAGAAAATAACAAAACAAATAAAAAATGTTTCCTCAATCTGCATGCACTTGGTTGTGCCTGTAGGTGTACAGCTGACAGTGACAAGCACTCTGACCACAGAGGTCCCTTCCTCAGGCCTCTCAATGCCCCTCTGTGCTTCTGAATGGGGAACTACCCACCCTGTTTTCACGGGCAGATGCTGGTAGTAATGAAAGTCCCTAACCACACAGACTACCCCAATAGAAACAGTAACAATGGTAGAGCGGACCCTGGAGAAGCTTGAGAAACTTCAATGTGCCCCGCCTGTTTAAGGGGTACAGCTGTTTCAGTCCTGGAGATCAGCATTTGCAGGATAGTGAGCCCAGTATTTCTTCCCGTTCTTGTAGAAGAGTACAAATTGAGGCTTGTATGAGAACAATCTTCATTGTTACCAATTGGCACTAAATCACATCTGAAAAGATCCTAGGCAAACCACAACAGACATTTGTAATCTCATGCCATTGGGCCTTGAAGGGAAAAGGGTCTAGTTCGGTATTTTGACAAGAGCTCAGGAAAGTTCTGGCATATGGCTATTGGGTGGAACACAACATTGGTGACTGGGGTGGTGGGCTGGGGTGGTTGGGATGGGGAAATCTGAGCATGAAGATAATCACAAAAGCACACATTGCGGGAGAAGGTAGCTGTGGTCTCATAAGAAGACATTGGTAATAACTTTTGTTGATTTCTCAGTTTTGCTGTGTGTTTTTCTTTTCCTAGTTATTTGTTATCTCTGATCAATTGTTCAAATTGAACTGTGGAACCCAAACACTGTGAGGGTCACATGAATAAAGAATGAAGACATTTTCTCTCCAACTCATAACAATACACATGCATACATCTCACACATCTCAAGTGTGTAGAAAGTGTTGCTTTGCTCTTTTTATTACTTAAGAGTTTGAAATAGATAGGAATGAACTGAAGTAAAATATTATGGTGCATCATTGCATGTTCTGTATTCCAGCATAATTCAAATACTTCCACTAAGGTTTGTTATTCTGCCTCCAGGCAGGACCGTTCTTAAAGTGTTTTTGACATAAGAGCGCCTGTGGTATTTATTAAGCACTCCTGGAATAAAATCTCCTTAAAAATGCTTAGAAAGTTATCTCCCCTCAAATGAAGTTCTATATCTTCATCAAGAAGATGAAGGTATAGTCTTCACACTGATGTATCATAAAGGGCAAGAAAAGTAGATCAGCATGCAGGAATAAGAGTTAAGTCTGTGCCAGCAAGTATCCAAGAGGTATGCGTTATATAGCACATGGCTTAATACCGGGAAACCCTCTTCCCCACTCTGCATATTCAGAAGAGGGACTTAAGATTCTGGAATATCAGACTCTATTAATTTTTAAACACTACTAGAAACTACTACTTTTAAACAATGAAATATTAAGAATCGTTCTGTACCTAAAACTGATATTTTTATTTTAGAAAGTGCTTCTTCACCAACTATCACATTCTTTTGCAAGGAGCAAGCTAAAAGGGAGTAGTATTTTCTGAATTGCAAGTCTGTCTTCTCTGTTCCAATTCAAGCCAATAATTTATTTTATGCAGTCACAGACCAAGAATTTTGAAATTTTTGAGTCATTACTGGGGAGAGCATATTCTCCATGTTCCCAAAGATGCATTTCTAGATAACACATTGATTACTACATTCCTAAATGGATATTTCAGGTACTTTGTCTGTCTAGCAGCCCCATATTCCCACCTATTTTTCTGGGTAATTTCTGACTCCAGAAGAACATATGGGCCAAATTCACAACTTCCACCATTTTTAGTGTTTATCTTTATTCCGTCAAATTTCTTAAGAGTCTTTCCATTTCCCTTCTGTCTCTTTATTCTCTTCACCTTTCTCAAATGTACTGATTAGTAATTCATTTTCATAAAGTTCCAGTTTTAAAATTTGTAGGATGGGCCAGCCAGCACAGCCATAAGAAAATGATAAATCCATAAGCTAAAGTTTTAGCCCTTACTCTGTAATTACTTAATATTAACAACTTGTATGGTTAATTAACAACTTCACGCCTTAGATTCCTCCCTTATCAAATGCAATGAAGGCAGTTTCCTCTTACCAGCTTAGAAGAAATATAGTGGCAATGAATAGTGTACGTAAATTACATTGAGAATGGTTGGAGAAATATAAGTTCTTGACTTCACTCTCCCAACAGCTCTGTTTGAAGCCTGTGCTAGTAACTTAGATTGTGCTTTGCTTTTGGTTTCTTTAACTGAACAATCTGAGCAATAATTTCTTTCTCTATTTCACAGAGATGTCTGAGCCTCAACAGACAATTGTGATACTTTGAAAAAGAAAAACACTACTAACAATTTAAGGCAGTGCAGCCAAGCCTCTGGAATAGAAATAGTAATGAGTGCTATGATAATCAATATCCTATTAGGTGCAGGCACCTGTGCTTTTTGTTAATTACATGATCTCTGATAATCTTTTTTACTCTCTCTGCAGTGTGGGTATAATTATCTCTGATATTATATGTAGATTGGGAAACTAAGACTTGATGTGTGAAAAACTATTCTAAGGACACAAAGCTAACAAAAGGCAAAACCAAAATTTTGACCTAGTTTGTTAATTTTTGAGTATTACCTTAATACTTCTGAGTGTCGCCTGTTCATGCATCAAAGCAGATAACTTCAGAAATTAGGACCAAAGTAGGTGAGTGTGGCTTGAAATGTAAGTTTAAATATAGATACATAAGGGATTACATTCTATGCCTAATCTACGTGATAGAAAGCAGATCGTTTGTTGCCAAGGGCCAGGGTTAGTTGCGGGGTAGCTTGGAGAAGACACATGGAAACCCTTTGGGGTGATGGCAGTATTCAATGTCTTAATCATGGTGCTGGATACACAGATGCACATATTTATCAAAACTCATTAATCCCTACACTTAGATAAATTATGATAAAATATAAATCAAATTTAGATAAAATAGAAATTATGTCTCAATAGACTTGATTTTAAAAATATAAGTACCATCATCTACTTGTTGTCTAATTGAGCAAGTTACTTAACATATGTAAGTCTCATATTTCTTCTGTGAAAATAGGGATGCTCATTGTGCCACTTCCAAAATGTTGATAAGTCATATATAGAGCTTACTAGCAAACTTGTCCATGGTAAACACAGAACACATGCTTATTCAACAAAAATGGAAGAATCAGTGGTAAATAAGAGAAAGTTCTTGCCCTCACAAGACTTATATTCTAGACTGAGAGAAACAGACAAAAAGCAAGTAGACAAATAAATGACCAAGATACTGTCAAATAGCTATGAGGACAGTAAAACAGTGATAGAAAAATGAAGATGCAAAGATGATGACCATTTCCATGAATGGTTAGTGAAGAACCCCGTGAGGAAGTGTTTTATCAAGTGAGATCTAGATAATAACAAGAAGGCAGCTATAGGAAATCCTGTTGGCAAGTGTTTCAGACTCAAGGAACAGAATGGCCAAAGTACTCAAAGTGGGAGCAAGGTTCTGTTGAAAGGACTAAATGGGGAGAATTCAGAGGAAATTAAGCAGGGGAGTGATGTGTTCCGACTTAACTTATAATCATTTCTTTGACTTCTGTATGGATTCTAAAAGAGTGATAAAATCCATAGGGAGACTAAGCAAGAAGTAGTAGTGCTTGGACTAGGAATAGAGATGGTGAAACATGACCAGATTTGGGACCTATTCTAGAGTAGGAAAAAAACAAAGTTGCCAACAGTTTGGATGTGGCAAGGGATAGAGAAATTGTTTTTTGGCTTGAACCACTAGATGCTATTTACTGCTTGTCATTTACTGATATTTAGTTATAATAATTTTTCTGAGAAGCCATTTGGTAGGCTGATAGGTATTATGTCATAAAGTTTCTGGGCTAACTACTGGTATTAAAGTGTTTGTATCCAAAGAGGTAGTTTGGGGTCAAATTTTAGCTTTAAGTTGTAAGCTATTAGGTAATTAGTGGGTTGTGCTGAAACCATTTTTGAAATCAGAAGTGTGTGTTTGTGTGTGTGTGTGTGTGTGTGTGTGTGCATGCTCACATCCGCATGTGCAATGTTTTCTTGATTCTGCAGAGCTTTGCTTACAAGAGCAACATTCAAGGGCAGAGCCTAGAGTTTCTTACCAATAGGGGTCTTACAGTTGCCCTTTGCTCACATTTGTACATATCTCACACTCTGCACAATCTTTACAGAGTTTTTCCCAGTTGCGGTTTCCTCATTATTGTTTTATATTTCTAAAACACCCACAATTCCTCAGTATCTCTGGAATGGCAGGTGGGAAATTGTCCAGGAGACTCCTTTAATTTTCTTTTACAGTTTAGAATTCAAAGGCTGGAGAGGTTCAGAATCAACATCATATTAGCTGAATGATAAAGCTTTTCCTCCCACCCAACCTCTTTCCTCCCTGGCTGTTCTCCCTACTCCTCTCTGCTTGTGCTCCCTACTCCAGGAACCACTGGAAGTTTCACTCAGTGCAAAGGACTACTCTTCAATAAATCAAAGAATCGCAGTCCCCAGGGGTCAAATGACAGCTGGTAGAACCTTTAATTCAATAATAATAAAGTTATTGCCTTCCTTTGGGCATGTACAGACGTACCTCACAGATATTGCCAGGTGGGTTCCAGACCACTACAGTAAAGCAAGTACCCCAATAATGCAAGTTGCAATTGTTTTTTTGTTGTTTGTTTATTGTTTTTGTTTGTTTGTTTGTAGAGGGTCTTGCCTTCAATTTGTAAGGAAAATGTAACATGTGAGAAGGACGATAAAGCGAAATGCAATAAAAGGAGGTATGCCTGTATCACCTGCCAGTGCTTTACAGGAATTCTCTCTTAATCCTTCCAGTGAACTCAAAAGCTTTCTTGTACAAACTTGTAAAGCTCTTTTATTGTCCACTTCTAATGTTTGAGTATATAGGCTCAGAGAGTAAAGTAATTGACCCAAGGCTACACAGCCAGTAAGTGATATAACAGGGACTTCAGCTCAGGTCTGTCTGGCTCCAGAGTCCAGATTTATAACTGCTAAGCTATCGGGCCATAATCTATCTGAACTTTTGAGTATGGGATGTTACAGAAAGATTCCCCAGGATCTTGGCTGGTTACTAAATGAATTACTCTGTTGCTGACTGTGAAGCTTAGAGAACATGGCAGCTGCCGTCTTTATTAAAAGCCAGTTTTTGTGTTACTTATGTGGAACGGTCTTTTTGTTCTGTTTTTGGCTTTTCATCAAAACATGGAAATGAATTTCACCTTCATTTTTGGACTCGAAGAAATTTGATTTTCTGTTGACAAGTATTTTTTTAAAGTGCACATTTAACCCATTGGTATTAATTCACTAAAAAAAACTGTCCATACATTGTTATATGCCCCAAATCTCAGTCATATTGAATACTTGTAATAATTCCTATGCTTATATGAGGTATTCAGATTTGTGATGTTCAGCAAATTAAGTTCAACAAAAAGGCCTTGTTGATTGACAAAAGTACAAAAGACTATTTTCCAGATTCATGTTGCTTTAAGGTCTGGCTGGAACTTATGAAAAGAAACAAAACACATGCACACATAAAAGAGAGAGAGAGAGAAGGAAGAAGGGAGGGAGGGAAGAAGGGAGGGAGAGAGGGTAGGAGAGAGAGTAGGAAGATTCACGTTGCACATTATATTTGTGTTTTTGTATTTTTGACCTGTTTAAAATCAAGATGTACTACACATACTCTTTAAAAGCATGATCTCATGAGATTTTGACCCCATTTTAGCAGTATGAAATATTTGGTTTATATAGATGACAAACATTGGAAGCTGGCTCTAGAACCAGTCCAAACAAAGCCAGCAAATTTTCCATTGCTACTTGCAAACTTTATTTTCTGGAATGAGGGCCAACATTATTCACCTTCCTATGACAACTTGCTATTCAGAGACTATGTCTTTATGTGACTCAGATGTACTTCATCTGAGCGATGGAGAAATGAAAGTCTGAATCCCAGATTGCTAACAAAGAGATGCAGATGAATCTATTAAAGTATATCTCCTCACTGTTTTGTTTTTGACTTCCAGTTGGCATTTTTTCTTGCCTCTCAGCTTTGAAACTTGAGAATAAAATGCCTCTGGAAACAAAGCAAAGTGAGCTGAAGTGTGTGTATGTGTTATACAGAACACCGTGAGTGATCTTTGTGCCATGCACAGCTACAGCTGTCACAGATTTTTCATCTACAGTAAGGTCAGCCAGACAAAAAGACCCAAGACAACACATTCAGCAGCATCTTTGTTCTCATCGCAGTCTAAAAGAGGTAACTTGTAGTGATTTCCAATTTTGGTCAGAGTGATTTTTCAGCACATCATTGGTTTGGATATTAATTGTTGGTCGGATGGGGGAGATCTTTCAAGCTCTTCAAACAAAATAAATGTAGTTTTCATTAAAGATGTTAACCCCAAAGCTCTAGAGATAAATCACTTAACTCTTTACATTAGAAACTAATTGGTTTACTTCCAAACTGTTTTGTGAGAATAAGGATTAGTTATGAATTCAAAATGCTTTTTAATTATAAGGAACATACTCTTATTCAAAATTTGGTTAGATAAGTTATTATAAAGATCATTTGCTTTGATGTCTTCCTTGTAGCTTTCCTCACCCCTTTCCACATCAAATGGCTGAATGGCACCAATTGTTTACTTATAAGGTATCTAAGGCACAGTTAATAAAATGAGATTTAGAAATTGTTCAATGATCAATGCTATACATCTTCTAATTATTTGTGGTTATTTAAATGTAAATTTTTTGCACATTTTTTCTATTAACATTAACCATAATGCAAGCTAAATAAATATTAGGAAGATTTAAATCTTGGTCTTTAAATTTTATGATTTCGAAGATGATTTGGAAAGAATCTTCTTTTTTCTTGAAGCGTTTTTATGATAAGGATGTTTACTTTTGGTGATTAAACAAAATGGAGAGTGCCAATTTAATTTTTCCAGTAGACACTTATTTTTTTTTCCATGTTGAACTTTAATTTGAATGGAACTCAGTGTCTTCTCCATTTTCTTCCTAAAAGATTACTTTATGTTCTGTCAACTTGCACAATATTTGATTTTATAAAATTTTCCAAGGAAAGAAACTTTACACCATCATACCAGGACTAATGTAAAACTGTATTTTCCTTGTGCTACTATTTACCTTTCTCTTTCTGTTGTTACTCAAGTGGTTATATACTGAATGAAAAGAGGTAACACAAACCTTCACAGACCTGAAAATTCATAATTAAAAACTGCATTTGACAAGAGTTTTATTTTTCTGCTGACAAAAAATGTCACATTTAAAAAGAATATTGTAAGAAGAGTAATAAATAGGCAAAAGAGCAAAAATTGTTCCTTCTCTTCTTTGTGGCAGAATTACAGAGGGTTATTCTTTTTTTTTTTTCTTTTAAGTACTTACAATGACTACACTATTGACTCGGCATGCAGATCAAAAGACTGACAGATTTAATTCATGTTTCTGTGCCATACAAACAATGATATGTACAAGCCAATCTGTGCTGCTTTCAGTAAGTAATTGAAGGTAGTGCAAACACAGACTTTAAAAGATCAGTGGTGCCCGTCTGAACCATTCGACAAAAAGATCCGACAGCTCATATTCGTTTTACTGTTTCGTTGGGATTCTGTTTTGCCTGCCTTCTGCCCTGCTCTTACTCTCCTGGAATTAATAGCGACTAATAACCTGTGCATTGTGTCAACAGAAATGGATGCGTGTGCGCGCACGCACACACACACCCACACACACTCTATTAACTCACTTATCTGCTGCTGGGTGAAAAGATAAGCTCCAAGAGTACACAAGAATAATCTGAAGACATTTGGAAGTTAACCACAAGAAATCAATGTTTGCATAAGCTTCCATTAACTGGCAGCTTTTGCTCTGTAATGCCAGGATGGTTTGGGTAATGAGGTAATAAATTCATCCACGGATATATAAAGGGTGACCCTGCAAGATTTTGACTTGACATTTTCTGTGAATCTAACTTGGTTGGAAACTACAGGCAGCATTTTTCTCCAGTAATTTGTGTACTTGATGTATTTTTTTTTTCAAATTGCATGTTGCCAGCAATTTGGTTTTTAAATACAATACTCTTTTGAAAAGTACTGAAGAAAATGAATAGAAAATCACCAGCATCATAGCAAATTATCCTAGGTCAACACATAATGCCTTCATTTTCCAGATGTCTCAATTCAGGCAGCTACTTTGGGCATTTTTGTCTAAGGATGCTTTTAAGTATTCCAAGTTTAATAATACATTTTCTGTTGTGTGTTACCATAGGCTAACATCATTGTATGTGTGTCTTCCACATTAAGGTTCCAAAAGAAATGAATTTAAATCAATGTACCCAGAGGCAGTTTTGCTGAATGTTTCCAATGAATTCTTTGTTCAAAATCCTTGCTGTTACTTAAGGGTCATGGGTAATTTTTCATGATTCTGCCTCAATTATAAAACTATAATTGTTTTATGATAAAAGATCTTAAAATATAATTTCCAAGTTTTTTAATGTCTGGAGTTTAAACATTCGGAGGTCATCTATGCCATAATAATTAATTGATAAATTGTTTTAAGAATATTGGGTCTTTGTTACAACTGTCTTAAAAGGAGTTACATAATGCTGGTTATGAGAGTTACAAACCAGTTCATTGCAGAAAAAAACTGAGTGATTTTAAAAACTAGTCTGCTTTCAAAAAAGTAAAAACAACAAAAATTATGATACTTTCATGCCAGAATAATTATAATTTGAATCCTATTCTTTCAAACTTAAAAATATATTAATCCCATTCTTTTAAAAAGTAAATAGAAACTTTAATTCATTGGTCATGGATTTAATTCATTCATTGTGGAATAATATATATATATAGTGGAATAATTATATATATATATACATATATATTCAATTTTTCTTCTATAATGTGTGGAGAGTGCTTTGTTTGCTAAGTCTTTTCTCTGCATTGTGTTTCTTCTGTGGATTTCTTAGAATCTAGAAATTTTGAGTATAAAAGTATAGCTTATGCATGTTTGTTACAACACAAGTTAGGAAATGGTTAACATTACCAGATCACACGAGTCATTAGTGGCAGGGAGCGAATCTAACAATAAGAAGTGATTGCTAAAAGTTTTAACAGGACATTGAAATATTTGAAAACTATGAATTTGAGGGATAACAAAAGAAACAGTGTTTTTTGTCAAGGAAAAAGCTTAAGAGAAGTCTTATTTGAATGCTTGCCATGTGGAACATGAGTGTCATCTTAATCAGTTTGGGCTTCTATAACATATAACAATGTAACAATTCTACACAGACCATGAGGCTTAAACAACAAAAATTCATTTCTCACAATTTTTGAAGCTTGAATTCAGAGACAAGAGTGCCAGCATGGTGGGTTCTTGGTGAAGGCCCTCTTCTTATTTTACAAAGACCATCTCATTGTATCTTCCTTTGGTAAAGAGAGAGAAAAGAAGCAAGCTCTCTCCTGTGTCTTTTCAAAAGTGCACTAGTCTCATCAGGAAGGCTCAGACTTCATGATCTAATTACCTCTCCCAAAATTCCCAACTCCACATATTACCACATTGGGAATTAGCATTTCAACATGCCAATTTTGGGGAAACAGACATTCAACATATAGCAAATACTCTAGGAAAAAAAAAAGAAAAAGAAAACTAGGGTGGAGATTACAACATAGCAGGTGTGGGATCTTATTAAAGAGAAGAAGAAATCAACAACTAGAAATATTCAACAGTGGTGTCAGCTGTTTTTCAAGTACCGAACCCCTCTTCTTTGAAGACATCCAAGGGGATGCTGAATGGCTTGTGGTCAGGGATTCTAGATAAGGGTTAGCTGCAGAGAAATGTTAGCATATGTGAGAAACTCCTTCCTTCCCAGGACCACATTTCCTTCACACCAGGCAATAAAAAAAGAACCCAACTCCATAAAGATAAGGCTGCATATATACATCATTTTGAAACTTAAATGACATTGTAATAAAAACTAAGAGAAGAAACAAAATTTATTCTGGTGTGTACAGCTGTTTAGATAAAACTTTGATTATCAAAATATCAGTAGCTCTTTTCCTATGCCAGGTATAAAGGATACTTTTAATTCTAACAAACAGAATTCATAAGCTTCCAAGTCATCAGTGGGAATTGTCAGGGTTTTGACTTTGCTGCTACGGGTTCCGTGTCCCACTTCAGGGTAAGAAGCCACAAGGAAATGGGGAATTATGTGTAACACTTGATTAAGTGAACTGTGTTCATTTTTTTCAGTGCAAAGTCTAATCAGTTAGTCTATATATGAAAGCATTGCAATAATATGGTCTAGAAGCAAACAAACATAAATCATCACTTTGGCAACAAACCAAACCAATAGGGAACAAAGCATAGAGGTAATTCTTAGGTGGTAGAATAATAGCATAACCCAAGATGACTTTATGTCATTCCAGAGACAGAACAGGGTTGAGCATTATTCCTAAATACTGCAATATCTGCTAAGGTGAGATGATGATTATAAATCAGGATGTTACAAACAGAAGAAAAAGCCAGAGCTAGAGACAGATGCTTCAATTAGCAAGATATCCATTTCCAAATTATTATGTTTTCAAATAAATTCTGACATGCAATTGCAGAACATTGGAAAATAATACTAAACCAGCCCAAGTAGAAACAGGAAGCAAATCTTGGCAGATTTGTATGCCCTCAGCATATAACTAATAATTCATTCCGTTGCTGAGTAGGGAATGGGAGTGGTGATGAATAGGATGATTTTAAAAACCAGCCTTCAACTTGAGATGATTTTCCCAAACTTGGAGTTACAAATTGAAACTGGCAAAGTTAGAAAAAAAAAATCTTGTAATTACTAAAGCAGATAGTTCAATGAGACAGTTTAAATTGATCTATAAGGACCTTCATGTTCTAAAGTATCAGATATAGCTGAAAAGTCTTATAAGCTTAATTTTATCCTCTGGTACATAGCATGCATCAATAGTCATCTCAGAAAATCTATACCATGCCTACACGCAGACATAAAATTCTGTTTTCTTTTCAGTAAGTCCATTCATGCTATCCAGTTGGGACCAGTGTAGGCCCACAAAAATATTAACCCCACTCTCAGCCTTTCCAACCCCAAATACATATAAGCCACTTTTTCAGAGAGGAAGAGAACATGGAGGTGCATGTATTGACTTGAAAAAGCTGTGCTCTTGATAAAGTAGGAGAATGTGGAGGAGTAGGCAGTGTGTTTTCAAAGTATGATCTTATGTAAGAATCAGCAATATCACTTCCTACCAAAGCAGTTTCCTAGAATCACCCCAGCCCTATAAAATAAGATACTGTGGAGGTTGGACCTGTGTTTTAAAGACTCTCACAAGGATTTTAGTACATTATCTTTTGAGTATCATTGGTTGAAGTGGAAGCATGAGGGTTCTCCTCTCCAGCGTCCTCCATAACCTCTAGAATTTGTGAACATTGTAAAATCAGCATTAAGAAATGACTGCTGGAAGTAAAAGAAAAGAAAACCAATGGAGATGAGATGAGAAAGGAAAACATGAAAATGACAAGATTTAAGATCAAATAAGTTGAAGTCTGAATGTCTGAGTATGACATATGTAGACATAAACTATTGAAATCAAAAGCAATGGTTTGGGGATAGAGTAAAGGAAGGGTATAGAATGTTTGTGTTCGTAAGCTGTCATTTATGTCAGGTTATTGCTTGTCACTGGATATAAGCTAAGAATCCCCTTTGTATAATACAGCCATGAATCTTGGAAATTCTTACAAGCACATTTACGTGCCATTTGACTCAGCTGAAGCTTTTCTGTTGGAGTTCGGGTTATACAGCTGTTGCCAGTGTGATATTAATAATGATATTTTAAGCCAGGCAATATTCAAAACCTTTGAGATGTATTATCTCAATTAATCTTTTCCATGCTTCTCTGAGGTAGATGCTGTTAATCTTCCTGTTTTACAGAGACGGACACTGAGGCTCAGAGAAGTTGAATTCTCGGTACACGGTACCAGTTACTCAAAACCAGAACCAGGCTGTAGACAGAATACTCACTTCAGAGCTTGTATTTTAAACCAGGATGTTATTCTGTCTCTAATTTTGGGACCACATTATATAGCAGCAGTCAGCAAACTTTTTCTGTACAAGGCCACATAATACAAATTTTTAGGCTTTGGAGGCCAATACAGTCTCTGCCATTATGGATGAAAGTCATAGACAAACTGTACAAATCAATGGGTGTGGCTATGTTTCAATAAAACTTTATTTACAAAAATAGATGGTGTTCTATAGTATTTAAAAATGCCCCCCCTTGTGGAGATATAGATGAACTACAAGTTTTTATTTTTAAGGAAAGGCTTTTATGAACAAAAATTTTACATTCTCTTCTGGTGTAAATATCTGCCTTCTAACAACCAAGAGGCAAAAAGGCCTGTGCTTAGAGGAGACTTCCAGAAATGGTGATGGGTTTGCTTTTAAGTGTTCACACTATCTCACCTGGTTTCTCCTAGAAATAAGGGTTTATGAAACAGCCAGCTGGGCTCAAAGAGAGGAGGGGGGCTTTTTCTCTCAAAGGGGTACTGATTTTGCACTTGGAGAATGTACTTCACCTGGGAGGTGACCACACCTGTGATCTAGGCTTCTTTACCTCCACACTTTAATCCAAAGAGGTGTTCAAACCGGGAAAAATGAATGATTCTGATAACTAAACTGGTGTGAGGGCTGTAAACTTTTTTGCATTGTGAGCACATGTCCCAACTGAACATTGTTTGAAAACTTTTACTTCCTAGTTCATCAAAATGAGAAGACCTTTTCCATCTAAATTCAGATGGTCTTTTAATAAGCAACTTAGAAATAGTAAATATTATTGATAGTGGCTTTTAGAAATTCTCTAAACTCTCTGGAATTTGGTTTCTCTCCATCTATAAACTGGGACTATGATAGCTGCCATTTCCACAGAACTGAGAAGATTGAATAGAAGAATAGACACTGAAAAGCCTCCATAAGTTCAGAGAGCTTGTTGGTCATCATATTTTTTAAATAATTTGGATTCAGATAAATTATACTCACTCCTTGTATGTAAATGTGGGCTTTCGATGACAGCAAAGTGGGATTTTCACTGTTAAATATCACTGGACGATATTTTCAAAGGTTCATATACAAGTCCATTTGTGACAGTCATCATAGAAAACTCTGGAACTGTTTGAGGGTGAATCTATATGCACTGTGAAAGGGGACTGAAGACCTTCAGGCACACTGTGATGAAATATGGCTGGAGTGGATGTTGGCTTTGAATCCAATGCCTCGCAATGATAATTGCCGCTTTTTAAATGTAAATGATTATCCATGTTTTTAAGAAAAAATGTAAAGGAAGAAATTGTCATTCTAACAAAACTGGGAGAGGCTGTACTGTCCTCCCATGAAAGGATTGCCAGAGGGAATGATTCTTTTCTCTTACTTTTTACAGACTTTGCTTTGGGACACTTCGGCATTTATGTGGACAGTGGCATGAATTCTTTCGGTTACCAGCAACTGCTTGGTGATAATGGGGAGACTGACATCCACATAAAGCAGACAAAACAGATGAGATCTACATAGATCCTCGAGGTGTCCACAAATTAAATTCATAGCTTGAGGAATATTTACTTATATGAAATTCGAGTGTCTTTTTTTTTTGGGGGGGGAAGGAGTTTGGATTAATGAAGCATAATTGGGAATAATGCAGAGTGATATGAACATGCTTCTTCAATAACAAACCCACCAAAATTATCTGAATAATGTAAAATGTCTAATTCTTATTATAAATTCTCTATTTACTGAGAACTTACTCTGTGTCAGTATTCATGATAAGGGCATTACATAAATTATTTCATTTATCTCACTCCATCTCTGTATAGTAGGCAATTTTATTTTCTACATTTATACAGATGAAGAAAATGGCCCGAGGCACAAAGCTTATAAATGGAATTTTAACCCAGATCTGTCTGATGCAAAAACCATAGCACTTAATCACTAGTCAGAAAAAGAGAGAGAGAGAGAGAGAGAGAGAGAGAGAGAGAGAGAGAGAGAGAGAGGGATAACGGAGAACCAAGTTTGGTTTATATAGAATTATAACTAAGGAAATAGAGCTCATGAGTAACTTTGGCGATATAGTGAAAGGAGAGGGTAAACATCATTTTTCTTTGGAGAAGGAACATAAGAGGTCAGGGTGGATGACATCTCCTCAGACCCTCCTTTGCTGCTCTATCCAAAGGAGCACCTCCACATTATTTTTTCTCTCAACATTCTGTTTGGTTCTGTCATATGACCTGTCACAATTTGAAATTTTCATTTACATATATATTGATTTCATGTTTTGCTCATTACACTGTGAGCTCTGGGGGTGCTGGTTCCCGGGTGGCTTTGTTCTGCATGTCTCCCCAGCACCTCATAGTCCCGGGAACATAGTAAGCACACAAAACCCAACAGTAAGAATTATCTTTATTGAGCACTTACTAGGTGCTGTGTGCTCTTCCAAACTCTTTACGTTTATCATCTCATTTAACCCTCACCGTGTCTCTCTGCTCACATTAGACTCGGAGGATGTGACTATCTATGCTCTGTGAGGTTCTTTTACTTATCACTGGTTCTTTTCATTCCCTGTCCTGCAGCTCCACTGCCTGCGTTTAAACATGTTTTCTTTACTAGGTTTGTTTATTTATTCTGATTATTTGCTTGCTTATTATGTATGCATATTTTTATATAATATAATGTATTGTGTATAATATACATATACACAAAGGGATTTATTCTTTCTCTTGTGAAGCTGGGCTATTTTTGTTGGACAAATGTCAGATAATACTAGCCATGAAGCAGACTCAAAATCGTTTTATGTATCAGCTTAAAAAGAAAGAAAATGAACACAGCTTCTGAGAGAAAATAACATCAGAAGGAGGATGAATAAAGTTCATTTAATATGCAACTATTGAGTTTTTGGTTTGTTTATCCCTGTGTTTGTGAAGAATAGGAGTGAAATTCAAGACACAGTTTCATCATTAAGAAGTTTACAGTTTTTAAAGTTGTGGCAGTATGGGCATTCTTGAGAACAATCTTTTGGGCAGATGAGTCACATGTCCCTTGAAACTTACCCAAAGCTCCTGACTTACACATTAAGTTATCTTACTGGTGAATACATGTGCAAGGACTTGGTAAATAAATACAACAACTACCCAATGTCATATGAATGGGAAAAAAGGAGCTTTGATGACTAACAGCAAATGTTTAATATAATTTAACATTATCTTAGAATTAAATGGGAAAATAGGGGTTGAGCTAGATTCTAGGTTGGAAGATCTGGGAGGGATAAGATGGGAGACAAAAATTATCTAAACATTAGATAAAGCAGAACTAGTTCAAGTATAGATGTTGAATTATTAATACAGTCTTGTATGTAGTAAATATTCAATAAACATTTGTTTTGACTGATTTGATTTCAAGAGCACTTATGAAAAGAAATGTTCTCCCTCTCTACCCACATGTCAGTACAAGTCTTTCACTCAAACAGAAGGAAAGATTAGCTGTTTATTTTTAATCATCTTGAGAACAAGGCGCCTGCAAGAGATTGCTTTATTCTCTTATCTTCCTGCACCATCCCACGCTTTGACTATCATAAATCATTCTCTCTCCCTTCCTCTGTTCTCTGCCCATGGGACCTGTGACTTCCATTCTTAGACACATCTATGCCATATGGGTAAAAGAACAAAGTGAGTAGTCATTTCCTTTATCTGTTTTTATAAACATCCCAGGAACATGAGACAGGATCTAGGGAAGTTTATGCAGGAAAATGAATGACGTATTTGAGTGGGGGGCTAAAGCAGGGAGTGTGACTGAAGGAGATTAGAGGTATCACCTTAAGGGGAGCTTAAAGGGTGAGTCTTGTTATTAAGGGATAATTAGAATTTGTTTAAGGTTTAAATTAGTCTGCTTTGCTTTTCACTCATTTAAAGAGAACCAATTAAAGGCAGACCCAAGAGCCCGTAAAAGACATGAGTCTAAGAGTCAGAATCCCCACATTGAAAAATGTTTCGTGGTCACTGGCAGATGTGCTGCCAAAAAGATATTCTACATCACATTTCTGTCATGCTGAGAATGGAGGAACCACTGTAAGGTCTTGCCACACAAGAGTGGATCTCTCTGTCTTCCCAAGGTGAAAATCCAGGATGGCAGCTTTTGGAGGAGTTTGATTCATTGGAATTTGTGTTAGACAATAAGTGATATTTTTGATCACTGGTTTCCAAATTATCTAAGAAGGGCTGTAGAGATTTAATTGCTCAAATTGGCTGTAGAACATAGAGAATAGGAGGTAGGTGGTCATAGCCTTCGTAGGACCAGACTCTTGAATGTTTGCACACCACAACTCTGCATCGTAGGATGAATAGAGGAAAGGCAGTAATTACAAGAAGCTCTTTTAGAGGGCATCATTTGCCTGCAACACATTCTTAATAGCTGTTATCTCAGGCTATTCTAAGTTATCTAGAATAACATGTTCTTTCTGCCTCTCTCTCATTCACTCTCTGCCTCTTCCTTCCCCTCTTTCTTCCTGTGTCTTACCCTACCCACTACGGAAGTTATGAAGGCTCTACCATTCTACAATATATTGCCATCCATTCCTCTCCATTGCTTCCCTCTCCCTCTTTTTTTGGGCTAGCAACTGATAAGATTTGTGCATATCTGGCATGTTAAACTTGTAGTGAAATATTTGACTCTTTGAAAGTTGGACAGGGCCTAAAAGATATATAGATATATGACAAATTGTTTGGAAAGGGTCAGAAAAATATGACACTAAGCAGATTTATAAATTAAGCATCTGCCAATAATGTAATTTTGTTTTAGTGAGCAACTATTGGAACAAGAGTGCTTTATTGAATAGTTGGCTCCTTTAGTAGCCTAGGAAGGGAAATAGTTTTTTTGGGTGGGGACAGTATTTTGTAATTACTTGAGAATCACTCTGTTCCCAATCATGGAGAAATGAATTGAACTTACTTTATTTAAAACAAACAAAACTACATGATATCACTTATATGTGGGATATAAACGTAAAAGCAACAAACGAACAGACTCATGGACATGAACAATAGACTAGTGGTTACCAGAGGGTAGAGGGAAGAGGGGAAGAGGAGGCAGATAGGGAAAAAGGGGTCAAATATGTGATGACAGAAAGAAATCTAACTATAGGCAGTGAACACGCAGGCAATATATATTTGCCTTACTATTGAATTGTACACCTGAAACTTACTGGATTTTGCTAACCAATGTCACCATAATAATTTTTTTTTAATTTAAAAAATAAATTACATATAAACTTGCTAAAAGTTTTCTTATATAGTCAGAGTCCTGGTTTTATGGGGTAAATAATTCATAAATGTAGATATAAAATAATTCCTAAAGATTGTAAATGCACAGTTTAATATGAAAATGCTATTGTTGTAATTGACTAAGTATATGGATTGATACAATATAAAACCAATGTTTAGCAAGAACATATGTTTATTAAAATTTATAAATCTCAATTATTCCAAAAAATAAAACAAACAAACAAAAAAATAAAACCCAAAACCAAAACAGAACCAAAAAATACACATTAAAATAGAATTGTTCCAATGGAAACTGAACTTCTTCTCTTCCTTTGATTCCATAATATTTTCTAGAGATGTGGCAGGGACCTCAGTAATTTCAGAATGTTAGAACTACAGGGAACTTGAGAGACCCAGCTCAAGGGAGAAGAGGCTTTGAGGGCCAGGATATCTTGCCTAATGGCACACCACAAGGGGAGTCATGCTTAGAATACGAGGAACAGGACTGCATCTGAAGTGTGACCTGAGAGAAAGATCAGCCTTCACTTGTGCTGAACCTTTTACATAAGATAACAACTCTCTTTGAGCCTGTTTCTTCTTGTGCAAAACCAGAGATTTTAGCAAGACTCCGGTGAGAATGAGAAAAGATCCCTATACATTTCAAAGTACTATGAGCATACAAACGTGCAGATGGAAACATATATGAAGTAATTGGATAGGAACTTGTAGTTCTCTTTTTTGTTTTTTCCGTAAGTGAAATATTCAGCCAGGATCTGCTGGATTCACTGCTGGAGTTATTGATCCTTTTGGACTCATGTATTTCTATGAGAAGTTGATCCAAGGAATGGATTCTCACTTCAGAGAAATTGGCCTGTGCCCATGCACACACACACACACACAAACACACACACACACACACACACATTTCTTACGCACACATGACTTCATGTCCTGCCTGCGTCTGTTAATTCCAGCATAGCATAGTGGTGTAAGTATAGATTCTAGAAACTGGTAGACTTGGGTTCAAATTCTAGCCCTGCTACTTGCCAGGTTCATGACTTTAGGTAAGTTATTTAACATTTTTGAGCTTCAATTTAGTTTCTTCAACTGTAATAAAGGGTTAACACCCACCGACCACATCCTAGTATCTGTTTGGCTTTTATTTGGGGTTCTCAATAAATGGTGGGAGTGGTAGTTATTACTACCACTTTTTATTATTACTATGATTTCACATAGTCCTAAGGTTTTGACTTGATATATGCCTCACAAGTTTCCACTGTTGTGGAACTTTGAGTGATGTATGGATAAAAATAGCCCTAGGGAGATTTTCAATATTGTCATATTAGAGCAAAGAAAATTTTAGCAAGTATTTCAACCCACCAGTGAAAATGTTTCCACCTAATTTGGGAAACATATAGTAGCCATAACCTGCTAAAAATGTTTTTACTGGAAAGGGTAAATAAAAATGTTTAATAGACTGACAAGTGCAGCCATAAATCTAATTTAACATTTTAAAGACAAAACTCCTGTCTGGATAACGTTTATCATGTAGACTTTCATGGAGATATAAATTTGCATTATTTTTAGAATAAAATATTATGAAGTCAATTAGGCCAAAATAAAGGGTTATACTGATGGAGTATGTCACCTCCTGGTTTTGTCAGTTTCCTTGACTTTAGCATCTTTTCAATTTCCCTATTTTGACTATACCCTGGTTTATAGTAACCACTCTTTTCCTATGGACCATTTCTCTTTTTTATTCTTTTAAATTTTTTTCCCCAAGGTTCTGATGTTAGTCAGTGTAACATCTAATATAATTTGGATTCTCTTTTTGCATTTGGTTTTGAACAATCACAACCAGATGTTGTTTTCATTATAGCCTGATTCCCATTCAATAAGGTTTGGGTGTTTCAGAATATTTTACAATCAAAAGCTTCCTTCACATTCTTTTTAGTTCACAGTGATTTAGGTTTTCCTATAATCTATTCGGTTCCAACATAGGGTTATAGCACTGAAGGGGATTTTAGAGGGCCTTTATTCCAATCCCCTGTGTTAGAGCTGAGAAAACTGAAACTTCGAAATACTTTGTGACCAATGCTAGTAATATAACTAAAACTTGACAAATCTGGTAGAAACCACGTACAGATCTCATTTCCCCCAGGCCATTTCCAGCTTAAAAACTACATAGTTGGCCACAAAAATACTTTTAAATGTAAAAAAAAAATTGCTCTCATTTATTTACTATATTCTAAATTCAAACCAGAATGGTGTTTAAAAATTTCTAAGAATGACTGCAAATTAAAGATGTTTTATTGTGACTTTTCTTGAAATATGTACTTTTAAAGTAAATCATTATATTTGTATCTCTGGGTCTGAAACAAACTTAGACTACTTCAATTTCTATATTCTTTGAGCATTTTAAACAAAGAGGTCAGTTTTTAAGCAATAAGTCTTCTCTATTTAAGAAGTTTCCAAATGTAAAGTCTGAAAATAAAGAGAAGTGAAGTCATCAGTAGATCATATATCATTTAGGGGCATATGCAGGGCTTTAATACTTTTCTCACTAGCAAAAGTAAGTTTAAAATTTAATCCATGTAGAAAGGAAAAACCCAGAAGAACTAAAGCTTTTGTTAAACAAAACCAAAAAGAATATAATTTAGAAAATGTATACTATAAATGCTAGCACATAAAAATGCCTTCATTTTAATTATAATTCACTTTTGATTTAACTGGTATTGAAATGAGGAATGCAAAGGCAAGTTTAAAGGTTTTTTTATGGGATATCTGCCAACTACCAGCAATTGAGTAATTATTTTCCCCACAGGACACTGGGCTCATTGGAATGTGGCTTAAAATAATAATCAGTTTCAGAGAAATTCTTATGCCAGTGTAACATAGAATTTGGTCGTGATGCTCTTTTTAGTAACATGCTAAGCTTAATTTAGAGAAACATGTTTCAATCTATTTAGCAGAATGCACAGTAGATACTCAGTAGGATAAGGAGAGACTTCTTTTCTGCTATCAGCTCAAAAACTCCTATAAGACTTTCATTTATAGGCTTAGAAGACCCTGATTTAATCATTCATCCATCCATCATCTTCAATAATAAACTGTTGAGCTCCATCATATGTGGGGTACTGTGGTAAACACTGAGGATAGAAGTTAATTCTGTTTAAATCAATGTTATCCCCAAGTGTGTTTGGTGTAACACTAACTTTTTGAGAAAAATAAAATAAATGTAGGAAACTATATAATAACCGATAATGACAGCTAACATTTAGACACACTCTGTGCAAACCCTGTTCCATATTATCTATGCCACATCATTTCATTTAGTCCTCACAGACGCTCTAAAAGTAGGTCCTATTTCCTTTCTCAGAGAGGTCATCGAGGATTAAAAATTTTAACTAAGGAGTTCTAGGTCCTGTAGCTCATATATGGTATAGCTGAACTTCAAATAGTCTGATTTTAAATCTTGTATTTTCAACTCTGTAACACAACAGTATATCTAGAGGGCCTCAACAATTATTTTTCATAATGGGCTGATTTAATCGATGTTAAGTTTTAATGTGAAATTTGAATTGTCCATACCCATTCCTGAAGTTACTTTGAAGTAAAGTTTACTGTGCCTAAGATTTAGATGTACTTTATTACATCTGAGCTCACTGTAGAAGTCAGAATGTGACAACTAATACGCAATTCAAGTTCTGTGATTTCTTCTGCAAAAGGGCTTGAATTCTAAGGGGTCACCAAAAGATCTGGGAAGCTGAAGGCAAAGTGTGGTTCACTGAATAGCACTTCAAGGTCCTCCCATGATTGACAGGATAGTGTCTAAATAAAGCGATGACGACATTTCTAAGGAGTTATGTTCATCAAACTGTTCCCGTGTCTGTGCCATGAATATGCACTACTCTCTCTGAAGTCTGGAATGAGTTGGAGCTCTAAAGTCGTGAAGCATGAATATCTGGTCTGGTTAAGCAAGACCATGTACTCCTCCAGCATCACAGAACTTCAACCCATTGAACATACGTAGTGAGGCAAATCTTAAGGAATTTGTTCTGCTTAAAGTTCTGCAATATACAGCATACGATTTGGACATTGCACCAGTGATCTGGCCTGTGGCTTGTTCTGGGCCATCGAAACATTTTTTTAAAAAATGAAAGTTTGAGAAATTTGAAAAAATAAAACTGGTCTGTTATTAGTCCCTTGCCTCTAAATTGAAATTTTGGTACTAGGGTGTCATTGCACTGCTTACAGTTATCAGAAATAATGGTGTGTATTTTACAGAGTGATCTTGCCCTACTGCTTTTATTTTCTAATAAACAGCATGTACGTGGAAAAGAACTTTCAGGATAACATTGTATATTTTCAGTCTTAGAGGCTCACCTTGTATCTTCATATAGTAAAGATGCTGAAGTCTCACAGTCTTTTTAAATATAACTTTCTCAAGCTTCTTTGACCACATAATAATGTTTTTGGTAATCATTACCCTTATGCAACCACTAATCTATTTTTTTGTTTCTGAAGATTTGCTTATTTTTGGACATCTCAAGAAAATAGAATCATACAATAAGTGGTCCTCTGTGTCTGGCTCCTATCACCTAGCATAAAGCTTTCAAGGGTCATCCATGTTGCAGCATGTACCTATACTTCATTCCTTTTTATGGTTAAATAATATTTCATTGTATAGATATGCCACATATTATTCATCCAATTGCCAGTTGAAGGACATTTTGGTTGTTTCTACTTTTTGTGATTTCTTTTGATTATGAGAAATTTCAAACACATGCAAAAAAAGAAAATAATACAAAACAAAAAACCCAAGTAACGTCTCATAGTTTCCACATTATTAACTTTTGACCTATCTGGTTTCAACCACACTTCAGCACTACCTTGCTCTTTAGGTTGTTTGAAGTAAATTCCAGATATCATATCATTTTATCCATAAAGATTTCAGTATGTGTTTGTAAATGGTAAGCACTCCTTTTAAAAGTCCATCACCATTATCACACCTAAAAAATAAACAATAAATCCTAATAAACAATAAATCAGATACATGGTTCATTTATAACTTAATGCTCACCAAGATGCTTATTCCATATATTAAGTTTGATTTACATAGTGGATATTGAAATTGTCAAAGCCAATTTATTTATATATAGGATCATGACAAAAAGAATTTCATGGTGAGATCTATCACATGCAGAATCTACCGGGTCATTCCGGGTCCCCCAGATGGCCTTTTCCAAGCACAGAGGTACATGAGTCTAGAGTTCAGGGAAAGATAAGGATGCTGAGATCTGTCACAGACAAGTTGGGCCATGATTTCATGAAATGGAGGGTTGTAGTATTGATCTGTGCAAAAACAATGATCTGCCGGCCAGAAATTCTATACAACCAGGTCACAGAGTATAGTCTGGGCTGAGACCATAGCCATGAGGTGGAAGCAGTACTACTGGCTGACATGGGGAACAGAACAAAAATAAAAGTTCCATGTAGGATATAATTTGTTCTTTCAGTCAAAAGGTCTGGCACTCTGATTTTATCAGTGTATAATTATGTCAATATTTTTCTTCCTTTCTTGGAGAAAAATTATACTATTTGCAATGAAAATCATAATTTAGTCTTTTAAATACTTTTTAAAGATCTCTAAAATCTTTTCGACACATAAAATTTTGTTTTTGTCTAACCTATACAAATAAAAGAACTATTATTCTTCTCGTACACTTTCTACTGAATGGTTATAGCTTTTGCAAATGTGTATTTTGACCCGCAGCAGAGAAATTAACTTAACTAGTGGCAAATTTAGTAAATGTTATGTGTGTATGTTTTTTACCCAAATGAATGTTTTTTTTTCTCAATTTTGTAACATTGATGTATACACTGTTAAATTGAATGCTGGGATGAGAAAAGTATGACATTGACTGGGTGTGGCTTATGAGCAGCTAATGTATTAGGAGGATTTTGATCTATGGCAGTGGTTCTTTCAGGAGTCTGTGACACTCTCCTTCAAAATGTTAAAAATCAGCAATTTGAGGGTTTGACAAGAGGAACTAATATAGTTCTTTGCAAATAATGGTCCCCCCACCCATATCTTCTTAGGTAATCAGAAACTTAAAAAGGCCAGGCACAGATCAATTATTTGTTGAATAATTGAATAAGTGAACAAATATCTATTTCTCTCATTTTAGTTATATTTTTGAGATTTTGGCCAAATGAAATAGTGATTGTTTATTGATTGGTCTATTGAAGACCCCAGTAACAGTCTAAGTGTTCAATAGGAGGCATAGGTATAGGTATAAGACTGTATATCCCATGTGGAACTCAACGCTTCCAGTGGTTCCTTGTCCTTGTAGATCATTATGGATGTGGAAATGCTTAAAAAGTATGGTTAAGTGATAAATTTTAGAGTTACTTTTAAGGATGCAGTTGTGTGGTTCTGTATCTGTATCTGAAAAAAATTGCTGGAGATCACTTAAATTTACCCAGAAAGGAGATGCATTTGGTATGCTGGATATAGCCTGGATTTATCTATTTCTTTTCCACAGATCTTCTTAGAGATAAACCATTGTAAACACAAAGTATTTTGTGATCTAATGAGCTGCTATTTGGAGAAACCCAGAATAGAGTCAAATTCTAGAGTCTGTAGTTTCTTTCAGATTACTGTTATTTGTGTAATTCTGTGCTTTTTATTAATTCTAAAGAGAGGAATTCCTATCCCCCCAAAACCAAAATGTGATACAATTAAAAACAATAAAATATAGATACCAAGAGATTAACCCTGGTCATCTCTAGAGATGGACTAGACTTTTCACACTGACACTGAATATACATCTGAACCATAATCCCTTCACTTCTCACCAATAACAATTGTGCCCAAGGTGTCCAGTTTCTGAATGAAGTTATTTACATATCCACAGAAGTTCTATGATACACAACAGTCTCCTGAAAGAACATGTAACTACAAATTAGGGAGGGAAGTGAAGGCTGCCCTGCCTAATTCAAACCACAGGGTAGTTTCTCTTAATTAGAGTGTCAACATTTAGTCAGAATACTTGTAGGACAAGTAACTTGAAGTTTTTAAAAGCCCTTAAGGAATACAAGAGAGATCTGCATCTTATCTGAAAAAGACAGTTTAAAAACAAGGGAATAATCTTTTCTGAGTGTCTGCCTCAATTTGCATTTTGGAATCAAGAGAGGAAAAATTCATTTAAAATAGATTATCTGATGACAAGGAGTCAGACTTATGAAAAGAATATTTAAGCTTTATACCAATAAAATACATTTCTTAGTGGAGCATAATCTTTGTGAAATTAAACACGTATAATGATTATACTCTAAACATGTCAAGAAGCCTATAATAACAATGAGGTCATAAATGGAAAAGACAGGAAAAATATTATCTTATAATATATTATGCATTCATATACTTTGGAATTTTTTTGCCCTACTAAATTAATAAATTTATTATATTATCGTATAGACAAGTAAGATTAATATTAAAGAAACATTAGTTCCAAATTACTGCTTCTGAATGAAATTCAGATTAGTTATTCTCTTTTGTAAGTAAATTCAGTTAGCTAAAATTTGGTTTTCTGCTTATATTTAAATATGTCTTCATAACTGTGGCTACCTAGAAAAAGATGCAGAAATCAAGTCAAGTATAGTGTATTGGAAAAAACAGCTGACTAGGAGTTAGGTAATCTCAATATTTTTTCTTTCTCTACAACTAACCTAGCAGGATGACCTTGGGCAGACAGCCTGATTCTTTTGAAACTGGATCGTCTAAGCTATACAATTAATTGGTTGAAGTAGATTTTTAAAGTATCCTTTTGGTTCTCATAAAAATAAAATTTTAAATTGCTCTGCGAATTAAATCAACATTGCCTATCTGGTGAATTCTGAGCCTCTAGTCTCTTTAAAATGGAGAATAGTTTATGTGAATTATACAAAAAATTGATTCATCTCTTCTTTCTACTTTGCCTTTGAACCCAGTCTCAGATTTTTCAGCTGTATGGTGGCATTGTAGGCCTATTTATTTTTCCAAAGATCCTTTACTCTGATTATTTGATAAGAAACAATATATTTTTTGCAAATGTATTGAGTAATTCCCTTGGTTTATATTAGGGTAGATAAGTCCTTTGAGTTTTTAAATGAGTTTACATTTTCATTCCATCTCTTTGATTCAAGTTTGAAGGGATTCTATTTTGGCTATTTTATCTCTCTGCCCCTAGGAAAGTCAGATTTTAAGTTATCCCTAAGGTATCACTGGCAGCACTCCACACCATCTGTAATGTATAAATATATCCAGTTATTCAGTATATTCCAACTTAGCCAGCTCTAGTAATTTTATATTATTGGAGTCTTTGAGGAGAAAGGCATTCATTCTCTACTGATTTATTCCTTACTGTTAGTCTTGAACTTTTGATTCAGCTGACAAGTAATCTAATACAGAAATAAAACCTTAAAATTTTTTAGAATGAGTTAAGTAACAGAAAGTTCTGGAGACCATTCATTGTCTTTATTGCAGTTGACTGGCTGAGTACCCTTGGCAGATTCCAGATTTAAATTTGGGAGACTTAAGGCAAGTCAAATCCTTCTCAATAAAAGTGCTTGTCTTTAGATCTTCTCACTTGTTAAAGCCCTTTTTTTCATTTTCTCAACAAGGTATCACATGAGTTTCTTTGACTATTTCTTTTCTATTAAAAAATTCCTCTTTTTTCTTTTTCTATCACTGTAATAAAAGAAAACACACTTTCCTCCCACCAGTGTATGATTATAAAAATTTGTTTTTTAAGTATAAATATTGAATATGATTTTTTGAACTTTCATGCATGCACAGATCCACCTATATGAGACTTGTAAGTACAGAAATGCTTGTTTACTATAGTGACCTGTCGCATGAGGTTTTCATCAAAGACAAAGTACAATGAAAAACAAGTTTGTGAAAAACACTGAAGATGGTAAAAAAGACAAGAGTTTTAATATCAGATCTCTGATTACTGATTATATGACTTTGAGAATGTTTTAACTTTTTTCAGTACCATTTTTTGTCATCTGTGAAATGGGTCACCTATTGTAAACACGAACATATTAATTGATAAAATTTACTGTGCAAGGTGGACTTTCAGTAACTAGAAGTCATTATTTTTAAGAAATTCTTGTGTATTTAACACTGTGCTTGTTTTTTGATGGGATACAAAAAACCTTATAGGTATAACTGTCCTAGGAGTTTACAATTTAGTTGAAGTTTAACATTTGCTTAGATATATTGTGGTAGGCTTTGGATATCATTCATTCATTCTTTCACTCATTTATTAACTCATTCATTGAACAAATGCTTCTTTATATGCCAAATATTATCTTTAAGGTCTAAAAGTAAATCAATGAACATAGCTATAATCTATGAAAATGTACAATTATAACTGACGTTTTTTTCTACCTAGACATGACACAATTGAAGTATTAAAACAGTTTTGAAGACACTCTAACTTCACACTGCCTGGGTTCAGATCTCAATTCTATCAGATACTGTAGAATTCTGGGGAAGTTATTTTTAACTGTGTTGAGCCTCCATGTCTTCATCTGTGAAATGAGATAATAATTATATGAACCTTGGTGTGAAGATTAAATGAGTTAGTATATATAAAGTACATACAATAATGCTTGGCATACATAAGAACACAAAGGACCAATAAAATATCAGTTTTATTATTGTTGTTAATGTTATTCATTATTTTCTAGGTGACAGATTCTTGATTTTTCTTTAGAAAACAACCTTCTCTCCCTTCTCAGTCCATGCTTTGGCCTTCGTGTGCATCTGCGACTTAAGTTGAAACTAATTAGCATAGTTCTTTTTTCTCACTCATGGTGATTGCATGAGTTATAGATCAAAAGCAAGTCAATGAAGTTCGTAGTCCTTTCTAGGGTTTTTGAGATGCACACTCTCTTTTCTAGTGAAATTGAACCTGAGTTGATGTAGCCTTAGAGTTTCTGGCAACTTTTTTGTCACTATTTGGACCCAGATAATGAAACCATCACAAAAGGAGCTGGAGAAAAAAAACACTAAGGATAACATATGAACTTCTAGATCAAACAATGATGAAGACATTAATCTTGTACTTTTAAGTTTTACGTGACAACTAATTATAGTTTTCCTCTTATTTTCTTTTTAGTGTTTGGCTAAGTTAGTTAGAACTGATTTCTGTTGCTTGTCAGGAAAGAAACCTAAGTGATAACTTGGCTACTTAAAGGTTGATACAGATTTCCAATTATGAAATCTCTATTCTTCCTTTCTTTTCCCTCCATCTAATATAGTCATCTCATGGCACTTTATCAGTGTTTGTAGAATTTTCCATTTTGGGTAAAAACCTGTGATTATCTTCTCCAGAACTAGAGCATTTCTGGAATTTACTTGAGAAAACCAGAGTATAGTTAGGAGAAATAAGGTAAAGAAAGCCACAGAGTGATTTAACTGTGGGAAAATAATGTGATTTTGTACTTGGCAAAGAGGAGAATTGAATAGTATATGTTTGTTACTGTATATGTAGCAATGTAAGATCTGACATATTTATTCTAGAAAACCCACAACCAGATTAAAGAAAGACAATCTATTAGGTTATGAAAATAAACAGTTACAAGTTTTGGTAAGTGCTATGTGGGGGCAATATAAGATGCAAATAATAGGGCAAATAACCAGAAAATTGTCTCTTATTCTTTTTTTGGTATATATGCAAAAAATGGTTAGCAACTTTTAAAAAGCAGAATGTGACATACTTAGTCTATGACTCACGTCATTGTTATTAACATCATTACTGCAAACACCCAAAATCAAAACAAAGAAACCCATCATAAATAGTACAGCTGATACTGAGTACTTCAGCATTCTGAGTCAGTACTTATCATAAGAAATTCACCTGATTTCTCATTCCACATATGGTGGTGAAACTCAAAATCTCTCATAATATCTCCAAAACATCTTGGGAGGGGGAGCTTAGGTTTCTCTGGATTAGACTGTTTTCTTTCATTGAATTGATTTTCTTTTTTAGCTGTATCTGAGCTTGTTGCAACTGATTTGTTACCTCTTCCCTAGATTCCACTTAGGTCTCTTATCCATCAAAGGACTAATGACATAAAATGCAATGTGTATGAGATTTGTACAAAAGTTGGGTTTATGTGCAGTACTGAACCAGTACATATAGCAGGGAGTGTTATATATTTGTATTTTTGCATGAGAAACATCTTTTATGTGGACACACAGCATCCATGGTCTCGTGAAATTCTCTCATTTTTATTGGGCATTGTTCCTTTTGCTGAACGACCTCCAAATTTACATGTTGCCAGGTGTCTTCTCTCCCGCCCACCCTGGGTACCTTCCTCTCCTGGGCTATCTGCTAAAAATTTATTATTTCATTTAATACTTACAACCATCTATAGACCATATATATATTAATTCAAGGTGAATAAATTTGCCGCTTTCAAACAATTTGGGGTTAGGAATTACCAGTGCAGGTTGAGGCTAGAGAAATTCCTTTGTATAATATGTCAATCTCTGACAGAAGAAGCAAGAAGAGCTGTAACTTTGGCTTCCAAGTGAGTTCCTAGAACCCCGGTGTGTGTGTGTATGAAGAGGAGGGGTTGGTAAATGGGGAAAAGTGGAGGTTATCAAAAATATAAAAAAAACATAAAAAAAATTAGAGTTTTTAATAAATTCTGATTAGTAGGTCTATAAGTAGAAAGAACTAATTAGCTGGGAAAATAATTCAAAACCTAGAGACAAATGTCAAGAGATGGAAAGAAAATTTTTCCTACTTTAATTTTTTCTTTATAGCAGAGCCTAGCTTGCAAATTCCTTTTTTATGAGTATGAAATCAAGGTGCATTGCTTTCTTATAAGGCAATTAGTTCCGATTTGTGTGATTGCTTTATTATTTATAAGGAAAGAACTACAAAGTTTCTCCTACCAAATCTTCCCTATCTGATGTTAAACTGTAATATTCACGTTGAAGTAGAATGTTCTGCTTCCCCAAATGGTGATCATAGCTGAGAGTTTATCTGTAATAATCATGATGATGATGCTAACAATGAGAATTATTTATTGAACTTTTATTGTGTGGCAGGCACTTGGGTTTATGTACACATTATCTCATTTAAGTCTCCCAGCAATTCTGCAACAGACAATGTTATTATTTCCATTTTATATCTGAAGGAAAGAAAACGGACACAAAACAGTTAAACAACACTCCCAAGGTCACATCAAGCAAATATGTAGTTAAATTGTTATTTTGTTAATGAAGGCAAGCATCTTGGTGATTTTTTTCCCTTGGATGCTTCATGTTCACGTGAATGTTTGGAAGCATCATTCTAGATTCTTCCATGGCTGATTCTATTACAGTTTGGTATTTATATCGTCAATTATGTGAGCTGCTCATTAAGAAACCTTCCTTTTCAATTTTATAATTAATGATTCCATTTTGAAGAAATTAGATTAATAAAAAATGAGGAGAAAGAACTATCCCCACAAAGATATAGTCATAGAATTTTTAGAAAAAATTTCTTAAGGATGAATAATAAAACATGAAGAAATCTGAGGCACAGAAACATCAACCGGCTGGCTCAAGGTCAAACAAATAGTTATGCAATCACATTTTCCTTTGTTAAAGGAGTTAAGTGTTTTAAGTAACTAATTTATTTTAATGTTGGGAGATCTCTATAAATCTTCCTGCATTACTTAGATAAATAATTTGCCACTAAAATTGTTTTTCAGTAATTTTGTTTGGCTATTTTGGTGTGTGTTTTTCATAATCTCTAACGCTGAATTTCTCATCAATTCAGCCCTCCAGATTTTATTAGGTTTTGCGTGCTCAGGAAATAACACCATCAAAGCAGAGTTATCTTCACATACGCAGGACAATTATATTGATATATCATGTGCTGTATTTTAATTTCAAAATTATTGCCTCATTGTCTTCTCCTGGAGACCAGTTTTATTTCTTTTTTTCTTATCGTTAAAGGTACAGCGACAAGTAATTCACCCTTAAAAAAAAGAAGAGAATAGAAAAGGTTTGCTTAAAAAAATGTAGCTAGAAAAATCTCCCACAGAGTGAATTCCCACAGTGTTATGGAGGATGTAAATTTAGCCCAGTGTGATTCAAACAATCAAGTTAGGAATTTTAATTTAATGGTTTGTTCCTTTGAATTGTTAGACGCTCACCTCATTGTGCAAGTTGTGTTTGAATTGAAGAAAATTAAGCTAAAATGTGTTGAATTTGCCTCAATCAGGTTATTCATAGGCTGAGTGATGGACTAGAAAGAAGGAATCAACAAAAGAAAGAAGAGGAGGTTTAAATTATTTTATTCTAATAATAAAAACTATTATCTTTTAATATTTTAGAATTTAAACTTTTGGTTTTTGCAATGACTATATCATCTTAACAGTTTTAATAGGTTTGGGGAATTATATTATTTTTGGTATGCTGGTCAGAAACCTCAGTGCCTCACAAATTAGGTTTGTGAATCAGTTTCTGCCCAGCTGGCTTGGTTGTGGCAAATAAAATCCTGGAGGAGAAAAAGAAATGTTGGATGAAACAACAGACAAGAATAAGAACCAAGTATATTTTATAATATCTTAGGGAATAGTCCAGTAAGCCAAATGGGACTAGATAATCATGGCTTATGTTTGGAATTATGATAATAAGATTTGGTAAAATATAGCACTTTTCTTGGAAAGTGAAAAAAAAATTAAAAAAAAAAAAACATCAAGTGGAAAGTGACTGGTATTAGCTTTTTTACATGTTTACCCATAAAGAAAGAAATGTTAATAAAGTGGGCTAATAAAGTGGTCCCTTTAATAGAAAAATGCAGTTCTTACCACTTAGAGGCTTTAAAGAAAGGCCCGAAAATGTATTGTTCAACTTCATTTCAAAAACATTAAGACTAAAACTCAGAGGTAGAGTGTATCATGCCAAAGATCACACTGGTACTGGCTGAGTTAGAAAAGGTACTTCTTTTCTTTTCATGCCATTGTTGGGAAGCAGAGTTTGCCATATGACTTTTGGGGTATTATTTTAAATTGGTAATTTTTAAGAAAAGAAAGACTCAGGAAAAACCTCATAAGTACCTAAAAGAATTTAGATAGGAGGATTTGCTATGGTAAGGGAGCTATCATAGCTAACTTTAGTTTCACATGAACTAGACAGGGAGGAACCTAGCAAAATCCATTTGATCCAGTTGCTATGTTTCATTGTTTAAGATGGCCCAGCACACACTTATTTACCAAATATTTAACTTTTTATCTCCATGTTAATCACCTCCCTGCCCTTTGAAATCTCAAACTACAATCCTACCTCTCTTCTTCTCAGCTCGAGATGGCATATGTCTTATATTTTTAATAAAATATAAATTTATATTTAATTGAAGAAAGGATTTAAATTTTTTTCCCTCATCTACCTTCCCCTTCCTCCTTCCCCTCTGTCCTCAGGTGGCATATAAGTCTTAACTTGTGATCTGTCCTTAGGTCTCAAATTATACATGTGTACATATGTAATAAATTTGGTCACTTTCTCCTGTTAATCTGTCTCATATTAATTTGATTATTAGTCCATCCAGAGAACTTTGAAAGGTAGGAAGGAAAATTATTTTTTCCTCCTCCACACCATCATGTTTTTTGATTTCCTCTTGGGACCAGTTATGTCACAAATAGGTATCATTGCCCGAGTCTCTTTCCTTGAGTTTAATTTTGATGGAAGTTTATAGCATGTGCCGCTGCCCTTTTTGAGGGACCAAAGCCACGTCACACATGTGGTGGCAAAATTATTCTAACCACAAGTGCTGATAATTTGCGGGCTCAGGATCTTTTTACTGCCATTGTGGTTCTGAAAGCCTCAAGCTCCACTGCAAGTAGAACCAGCTCCCGGACTGTGGTAACTGAGCCCAAAAGTGTGATTCCTAAAAGCTGAAGGGATGGCAATGACAAAGGTTAGCCAAAGCTGATGGTTCTACTTACCTCATTTCAGCATTTATAAACAGTATTTCTCATGTGTTGCTGAAACATGTTAATGTAAAACAGGCCATGTGGAAAAAAATGACACTCTGATGGCACACATTCGAACAGAGATGGAATATTTAGTCCACTGTATTGACTTTACCAAGAGCCCCAGAAGCCAGGAAACCTGTTCCACTAAAGCTAAGTGTTTTAAGCCTCTTGACTTCTCCAAGTCTGTTTTTTTTTCATCTGTAAACAAAGGATTTGAATTAGGTTTTTGCTAAATTCCCTTTGGGTTCTAACAAGTTCCTTTAAAACATCGATATCTCTGTCATCATCTTTGAAGTGTGGGAAGATTTAATAAAATAATATAGACATAATCCTTTTTGATCCTGATTGCAAAATTGCTCTCAGCTAAGATTAACCTCATTTATATGGTTTCCCATTGGGCCTGAGTTTCTTCCAAAAATATGGATGCTTTTCAGTTTAACGTGTTAACAACATATTTGTTCAGTGCTTAGAATAGTAATTTTAGGAAATACTTCCCTCTTCAGAATCTTTAACAAGGAATCTTTAAACTCCCACTGCATTCAGGGATTCTTGGTGTTGAGAGTTCAAAGAACATAGAGTTTGGTTGGGGTTCTAAGGGGAGCTTGTAGTTCTGTTGAAGAGAACAGAATCATGACTGAGGGCACATTTAATTAAGTGATAAATGAGTGATCTAGAGAGTAATTATAGTTTGTAGCCTGTTTTTATTCAACCTAATTTTTCTATATTGAGAATTTCTGATCTTTAAACTCTCTTTATTAGGATTTAAATAAATCTGTTAAGAGTTGACTCATCCAGCAGTGAATAACTCTCTTGTTTTCTTTCAGATAATTCTTAGATTAAAAAAAAATTTGGCATTTGAGTCTAATGATGAAGGATGTGGGAAAGAAATAGTCCCAATGATTATGTTCAAGAAACAAGTGTTATATATAGCTTTTCTGCTATGCTAACATTGTCCTTAAACCATACACTAAGAAAAACAGATCACGTAGAAACAACTAAACATCATATATAATGACCTAATAACATTTTACTACTGAAACAGTGCTGGTCATCTGTGTCATCTATTTGCCCCTTTTTTATTATCTAAATGATCTCCAATTTCACTTGGTATGGCATGGACATGGCTTTAAAAAATTACATTTACTAGCTTTTCATATAGCAGGGGTAGCCATGTTATACAGTCCTATCTAACGAGATATGAAGATAAGTCACAGAATTAGGCTCCTCTAAAGCTCTTTAAGGTAAAAGGAAAGGCTAACCAGAAAGGCAAAGACTCTTTGCCTCCATCCTTCCTCTTCTCTGGCATGCAATGCTGAATATAGAACACCCATCCTGAGTTCACAAGGTAGTTCTATGAATAATACATCCTAAGTATGGCTGTGCAGAGAGCTGGATAGAGCTTGGATTCTAAGTGACATTGTGAGACATCATACCATCCATAGACACCTTGCCTCTAGGCTTCTTATTCAGTAAAGAAAATATAACTCCTATTTGTTTAAGCCATTTTAGCGGGATTGCTTCTCTTGTGGCTGAATATATCTTAAGGGATATGAGTACACACTCTGTGTAAATATGTGTAAAGTGCTGAATCTTATTGGGTATACGGAATGCCTTCCAGGAGTTTTTAAATCTCATGAGGGAGATTATATATGTATATAATATATAACATAGATTATATATGATAATACATATAATAACACATATATTATATATAATGACATTATATATAATATATGTATTATATGTGTATTTTAATACTAGTGATGAGTGTGCATCTAAAGAACTCCATGTACATGGAAGAAAAGATAATCTGCCTGATGATTCTTGAAAAGACTTCTTGGGAGAAGGTTTACGTTAGGCTTTTTGTTTTTCTTCATAAGTTTGGGTATGACATTGCAGGCAATGGAGACTGGAAAGGCACCTGGAGCAGAGAAACAACTTAAATGATGCTGCAGAAATTCTCTGGTTTGATTTCATCAGCTAATCAAAGACGTATACTCAGTGCAGAGTATTTCTGTTTGGCTTGTTGTGGGATAGATCACAAAGTTGGTTTGAACTGGAAACTGCAATTGAAGTTGCAGCTTTCATGTGATTCTCATATTAGCTTGTTTCTTCATCTACCTCAAAACTGGGTATACGATCAAATTTGTTCTGTTGCTTTTGTTGTTACTTAGCTCACATATCTCAGTTTGCAGGGAAAGCCATGGTGAAGCAATATTGGAGGATGAGAACAAAGTACCCATTTCTTTTCTTGGTAATTTGGCTTTTTCTACTCCGTAACTTTTAATTCCATGAGAAGTCACCATGAACTTGATAGTTAAAATAAACTTGAGGAAAATTCTTGTAAACTGTGTCTCCCCTAAGGATTTCCCATCCTTATGTGCCTCAAATGGTGATAATCATGAATTTCTAAGATAAAGGATGAAAGTAAATATTAAGTTAATTGACATGATTTATGAATTTGCATATTTATGGATGTTATCTAACTACGTATAGTCATTTAGATATCAGCTAGGTTCATTTGGATGTTATACACAAAAACATATATTCAGATGTTATCTCTGGATTCCGTGTAAATGAGTGGTTATATTCCACATATAAGCATTCTGTTGCCAAAATATTTATTTTTACCTGAAATCCTTTAGGCCACTTCTGCTTTTCATGAACAATCTTCTGGCTTCTTTCTTCTATTTCTCTGACTTTACAAGATAAGTGCATGTACCTGCAAATTATCACATGAGTCTGGAAGAAGAATGCTGAATACATGGCAGGTATTGGATCCCCTTACTCTCTTTAATACATATACTCATGTCGTGCATCTCTGAAGACTCAGGGAACTTTCCTACTGAAGTCAGCCTTTTTCAAGATCTTCTTCAACATAGTGCTCCAATCAGTGGCAACAAAAATATTTGAATTGAAAGTCAAGATGAAAGTCATTTGCCAACCCCTGAATAAATTGCAAGCCTGGTACACTATTCTTTGGATACAAGGCTGGCCTTGCATATCCACAGAGACCACTTTGTCTTCAGAAAGCCTTAGCTTTTCTTTCAAGAACATTAGGTATGTTATTCCAGGAGATGGCTTCACAAAACCACTTGTATCTAGTTATTGTCTGAAATCTGCCTGCTCATGCACACACAATCCATGCAGTCTCTTCAATACTAGTAGTGAACTGGTAATCTCATGTGACTTTCTTTTCTCATAAACAGGAAGCTGTTCCCTTTAAAATTGTAAGAAAAACTGGTGAAATACCCTCAGAAAAATTCTACTTCATGTGTACTGCATTAGTTTCCTATTGCTGCTGTAACAAATGACCACAAGCATAATGGGTTAAAACAACACAGATGTACTTTCTTACTGTCTGGAGGTCAGATGTCCTAAAACCAAAGTGTTGGCAGGGCTGCACTTTGGAGTCTCCAGAACAGAATCCATTTCCTTGCCTTTTCTAGTTATCAGAAGTCACCTGCATTCCTTGGAACATCTTTGTGAATGAAACATCTCACAAATTTCTTTCTGACTCTGACATGTCTGCCTTTCTCTTATAAGGATCCTTGTGATTAGATTGAGTCCACCAAATAGTCCAAGATAATCCCTCCTTCTCAAAGTTTTAAGTTATCACATCTATAAAGTCTCTTCTTTATAGATGACATGTAAGGTGATACATTTACACGTTTCTGGGATTAGGATGTGGACTTCTTTGGAGAGACATTATTCTACCTATTACCCATAGCCAATCACTTTTGGTCATTGAATTGCTAAATCACCTTTGCTATTTTACACACAGATACCCATTGTGCACAATATCGACCTCACACTAGGAAAGTTATGTGTAAACTCCTTGAAAGAGAAAATGGAGATTCAGAAAGATTAAAGTTGCCCATGAACATAAAAGCAGGGAGTTGGTATTCAAATGCTATGTGTCTGACCTGAAGTCTGGGGTATTACATGGTGTACTATAAAATCCTCAGCTTTCATTCACAATAAGGCAGTGATTTTTCAAACTTACTTTAGCAGTAAAACCTTATGTTAAACGAAATCGTACACATGTAACCAATATGTCCCACTTCACCATCTAGGGGTTCAAAACAAGGTCATCTCTTTTTTAATATTCAAATTAAGTGACTGCAGTTTTATCTTGCTGTCACAGAAATGTCTCTTTCTACTTCATGGGCCCTCCTTCCCATAACAAGCCCAAGAACACTAGAAGTGTATATTTAGTCGATGACATAACATGGAAAAAACTCCAAAATAGTCTAATGCATTTACCAGGAGCCAAGATCTCCACCGCTGTTGTTGCTGTTGCTGTCACATGGTGTCACTGCTTAAGAGGGGAGAAATATGTGTCCATCAGAAAAAGCACAACAGAGATTTACCCACTTTGTATTTACATTATTTACATACATATTTTTGGCTGGTGGTGAACTTTGTATGTGGGGAGTAAAAAGAAGGACACCTCTCCCCACAGCATTAGACTCACCCATGGTCCTGCTCTTATGGCTCTACCATGAAATTGCTCTTTCACAGTATAATGTATAGCCTTTTTCCCAAAATCATTCCCTCCCTCAGTGTCTGGGGAGGCTGGGCATGAGGGTTTTCATGTCTCAGAAGCAGTTCACATCTGGAACCAGCTTTCCTTATAACATAAGCATCCTAGCCCATGACATTAAAGAAAGTCTTCTCTTGACCCCTAGGCCTCTCACTCAACACATCCAAATTAGTGCAGTATGTCTTTATAGGTGTTAGAATTAGATTAGGCTGCTAGAAAAAAATAAAAATAAAATACCAAAATGTAGTGGCATGAACGTGACATGTTCTATCTTGTTGTTCTATTATGTGTTCCTTACTCTCCCAAGGTCAATTTATAGACCAAGAGGTTCACTAAATCTGGAAGCAAGAGTCTTCATATTCATATTCCAGCCAAGAGGAAGGCAGAAGGGGAAAGAAAGAGTATGGCCCTCCCTTTAGAAATATTTTGTTTACCTCGCTGAGTCTAGAACTTACAAGGCCATATTGGCACATCTATATGCAAAGAAGCATGGAAATGTGATATGTATTCCAGGTGTTCACATTTCCAGCTAAAACTGAAGGATGTTATTCCTAAGAGAAAAGGTAACAACTAGTTTGAAGGGAAAACCCTGACCCATTAAACAATCATCTCATTTTGTAAAATAGATCAAGCAGATTGCTCTGGTTGAAGCAGAGGTAGTTTCCTAGAGCTCTGTACACTCAGCTTTCTACACTATTGCTGGAGTTCCTAAGGCAGTGTTGAGAAATATAGGTCTGCAGAGCTCAATTGGAAAACTCTTGTCCAAAGATGACAACTCTCACCTCAAAGGGTTACCTGCTCTCTGCTTTTGACAAACATGTTTACTTATTTTTCTTGATAAACTTAAAACTTACAAAAAAATTACAATAATAACACAGATTTACTTCCATATCATATGGCCTTGGTATTTTTTTTTTAAATATATAACATTTTTGATTCAGCTAGAATTCCTTTGAAATACCACACAGCCTCAGTCCCCTTTCTCTATTTCTATGTCCAACCCTGCCCTCTCGAGCTTGTATCATAATATAGGTGTGTATCCTTCTAGCTCATTTGAAAAGCAAACGAAGAAACTAAAGTTCATACTTTATTTTGATTTGCTTTATTTTTACTTTACATCCTTTTGCTGTTCCAGGACACCTTCCAGTGTAGCACATTACACATAGTTGTCATATTGCCTTAGACTTCTCTCAGCTGTGACTTTCTCTTATTTTCCTTGTCTTTGGTAACTTTGACATTTCTGAGGAGTACGGGTGAATTTTGAGAATTAAGACCACAGAGGTAAAGTGCCGTTTTCATTATATTGTATCAAGGTTATATACTATCTCATGATTTATCACTATGATATTGATTTTAACCACCTGGTAATGTTTGTCAGGTTTCTGTACTGAAAAGTCACTATGTTTCTCCTCCTTGCATATTGTTCTCCTTAGAAGAATGTTACTAATGCACTGCTCACACTTAAGGAGTGAGAATTATGTTCTCCTTCTTGAGGGTGGAATACCTACATCGATTATTTGGTATTCTATATGGGAAATTTGTCCCTTCTCTCCTTTTCATTTATTTACTCAATCATTTATTTATGTCACTATGGATTCATGGGTATTTATTTTACACTCATAAATACATGGGTATTTATTTTTTGCTCAAATCATTCCAGCTTTGGTCATTTGGAGCTCTTTTAGTTGGCTGTTATGTCTCCTCGATGTACCTCTAACCTCCTGTTTGTTTGACCACTTCCTTGTTTTTGTCTACCACAAGTTGCCAGTCCTGGAATCAGCTATTTCTCCAAAGGGCCCTAGTTCTTTTTATTTGGGCACTAGGCATGCTTGCAATCATATATATTATATATATAAGATATCTCATATATGACATATGTGCACACACGTGTATATATGAATATATGTATATGTCATATATATAATAAACGTCATATATATCAGTTCTATTTTAACAGAATTTAGCAGTAAGCTAACAGGAATAAAATTTGAATTGTGGGATTTTTAGCATTAAAGGGACAGGCTGCAGAATTTTTAGTCCTTGGGGCTACTTGCCCTCCACTATCACATTGTGAAAGTAGTCACTTACTCATATTAGAACTTAACCTTAACCTTTCCTTGAGTCAGAAACTGCTTTTGAGAAGCTGCTGCAAGGTCAATGGGCATTTTTCTCAGGAAAAATATGTGTAGATAAACACATACAGAATTTAGTCCAGGATTCCTGAGGTTCTTGGGCTCCCTGAAGTTCAGATTTAAGCCATCGGCCGGTAACCACTGGTCAGGGGACCATGGTTCTAAAGGAAGGATCAGGGAGTCTGCATGCCCTGTTATTGGTTTTATTAAGCCCTACTTCCACTGTGACCTCTTTCTGGCCAAGAAAATAGTGTTTTTAACAAGAAAGCGAGAAAAGTCTGATCCAGTAATACAATTTATTCATTGGTTAATTACATTTTATTTTAAGCTGCTCCTGTTTATGTAAAATCATGATAGAGTTGTTTGGGGATTTTTTGTTTGTTCGTTTTATTGTTCTTTGTTTTTTGTTTTTTTTTGTTGTTGTTGTTGTTGTTGTTTTGTTTTTTTTTGGTTCTTACAATGTAAAGAGAATATCAGAGCCAGTTTCATGGGTTTTTTATATCTATTTCAATTTTGTTTGAGTCACTTGTCCTTTGCATTAATGGTTCCTATTTAAAACTGTTACAGTGGAAAGGAAGGTAGATTTAGCATAAGTCTGTGTCTAAAAATTGATATAGGTGTAGGACTGAAAGAGTTAATTAAGTTAAATCTCAGTACATTTTTCTGAAGCTGTGTTTAACACTGATTATTTCAAGGTGGTTTTTATAATCACTTCTAAATGTTTTAATGAGGCTGTTTTTCATTTTTCTCAAGACTTCTTTAAAAATTTTTTCCTTTTCATATTGATTTTCCAGCCACTTTCCTTAATGCCGCCATTGGCAGGCCCCGTTATACACTTTTATAGTTTGTTCCGGAAGCTTCCCTCCACCTCTAAGTCCTATCTCTCTTCCTGTCTCCTGGGTGCTCTTCATCTGAGGAGAGGCTCTTCTGGTCTGATTCTTTGCAGTTTCTCTTGCAGCCTGCATCCTAGGCCCTGTGCAGTTTTTATTTCATTCTGTCATATTAGTTATAGCTACCTCCTGTTGTCATTTTATTTCTTTAAGATCCTTCTGAAGTACTATCTATGAGATTTTCTATTTTATCAAATTGATTGATTATAAGCATTGGAAATCTGTTCAATTCATATTTGCATTCCTTTGGTTTCAGATATAGTCTTAGAAGCACTTCTCCTTTCCCTTCTGGTTTCTCCAGCCTGGCAAGGGGCCCCCTCCCTACTGTACCAGGTAGTGATAGGCAATTAGGCTGCCCAAGAAAGGCAGGGCTGTGACACTTGTCACATGTCACAGCTTTTGGACAGCTCTGTGTAAACACACGCTACCAGCCAGCCCAGACTGATGTCAGAGATTAGAGTCAGAATGTGCCTGCCATTCCTCCAGACAGAGGTCCTGTTAGGTTCACAATAAACAGCTGCAAGATTTACGGCTTCCCAAGAGGAAAACCAATTCCCTAGACTATTGCTGTGAGTAGTATCAGTATGCCGGACCATCTCCTTGCAAACATCATGACACAGGAACAAGATCACTCATCAAAATGTTCTTATATCTTGGTGCAAAGAGTGCTGGGTATTTTCTAAAAGGTAATGATAATAAATGGGCCGTTTTTCCCTATTTCCTTTGCTTTACTTGTCAATTCGAGTGCAGAAGGCTATTCTCAATTTAGTCTAGTCATTGTAAATATAGCTGTTCCCCCCTTGAATTATGTCACTTACACAAGATTATTGAGTAATTTTGTATTTTTATTTTGAAGTTGTTGAAGTGGCCAGGGTGCATCTGTTTTTAATGGAGAAAGAGGGTGTGTCCCAGGTTAATGTCAAGATTTCTGCCAAGATTAGCAGAATTGAAAGCATTAATATAAGTCTCCCTATGTAAATGCTTGGGTATTGTAGCTTGCTCACTGGCCATTCCATCAGGATGAAAAACTATTTCCTTGTGAATGATAATAAAATAGCTCTATACTCAGCAGGGAGAAGGCAAATTAGGTAACGGGTTTAAGAAAAGCTTTTTAAAATTTGGATTGTGGTGATTGAATATAAAGGTATGGAAAAAGACATGACATGCAAGTGGAAAGAAAAAAACTGGGGTAGTAATACTTATATCAGAGAAAATAGACTTTAAAATGAAGGCTATAGTAAGAGACAAAAAAAATTACATAATACTGAAGATATCAATCCAACAAGAGGATATAGCCCTTGTAAACATTTATGGATACAACATAGGAGCACTAAAATATATGAAGTAAATACTAACCAACATAAAGGGAGAGATCAATAGTAATAAAGTCATAGAAGGGGACTTTAACACCACATTGACACCAGTAGACAGATCTTCCAGACAGAATATCAACAAGAAAACAGAGGTCTTAAATGATACATTAGATTAGATAGATTTAATTGATATTTTTAGAGCATTTTACTACAAACCAGCAGAATACACATTATTTTCCAATGCATATGAAAAAATTTTCAAAATGGACCACATTTTAAGTCACAAAACAAGTCTCAATAAATTTAAGAAGACTGGAATCATATCAAGCATCTTCTCTAACCACAATTGTATAAGAAATCAATTACAAGAAAAAAATGAAAAACAAATACATGGAGGCTAAATAACATACTACTAAATAATAAATGCGTTAAAATGAAATCAAGAAGAAATCAAAAGATACTTTAAGATAAATGAAAATAAAAACACAAAAAACCCAAATCTATGGGACATAGCAAAAGCAATCTTAAGAGAAAAATTCATAACAATACAGGCCTACCTCAGGAAACAAACAAACAAAATATCCTCAAATAAATAATCTTACCTTATATCTAAAGAACTAGCAAAAAAATAGTAAACAAGCCCAAAGTGACTAACAGGGAGAGAATAATAAAAATTAGAGAAGAAATAAGCAAAGTAGAGTCTAAAAAACAATACAACGATCATTGAAACCAAGAGCTGGTTCTTTGAAAAGATATACAAATTGACAAGCCTTTAACCAGATTCAAGAAAAAAAGAGAGGATTCAAATTAATAAAATCAGAAATGAAAAAAAAAAGTGACAAATGAAACCACAGAACAATAAACAATTATAAGAAAATACTATGAACAATTAAATGCCAACAAATTGGACAATCTAGAAGAAATAGATATATTCCTGGAAATATATAATTTTCAAGGTTGAATCAAGAAGAAACAGAAAATATGAATGGATCAATTACTACTAATAAAATTGAATCAGTAATTAAAAACTTTCAACAAATGAAAGTCTTGGACCAGATGGCTTCACAGGTGAATTTTACCAAACATTCAAAGGAGAGTTAACACCTATTTCTCTCAAACTATTCCAAAATATTCAAGAGAAGGGAAAGCTCTCCAGCTCCTTTCATGAGGCCATCAATAACCTGATTCCAAAACCAGGTAATGACATTACAAAAAAAGAGAAAATCATAGGCCAATATCCCAGTTGAATATTGATGCAAAAATCCTCAACAAAATGTTAGTAAACCAAATTCAACAATACATTAAAAAGAGCACACACCATGAGCAAGTGGGATTTATTCTAGGGATGTAAGGTTGGTTTCATATCCATAAATCAATCAATGTGACACACCACATAAGCAAAATTTCTGAATATTAATTTCTGATTTCTGAATATTAGATAAAAATCATATGATCATATCAATAGATGCAGGAAATGCATTTGACAAAATCTGGCATTCTTTTTTGATAAAAACTCTCAGCAAAATGGGAACAGAAGGAACATGCCTCAACATAATACAGGTCATATATGACAAACCCACAGCTAACATCATACTCAATGGGAAAAAGTTAAGAGTAGTTTTCTTAAGATCAGGAACAAAACAAGAATGCCCACTTTTACCACTTGTATTTAACATAGTATTGGAAGATCTAGATGTGGAAATCAGGTAAGAAAAAAAAGGCATCCAAATTGATAAGCAAGTAGAACTGTCATTATTGCAGATGACATGATACTATATATAAAGAACCCTAAAGATTGCACCAAAAAACTGTTAAAACTGATGAATGAATTCAACAAAGTAGCAGGATGTGAAATTAATATTCAGAAATCTGTTGTATTTTTATATACCAATAACAAACAACCAGAAAAAGAAATTAAGAAAACAATCCTATATATGATTGTATCAAAAAGAATAAAATATCTAGGAACAAATTTAATCAAGGAGATAAAAGACCTGTAGTAATAAAATTATGAGATACTGAAGATGGAAATTGAAGATACAAATAAATGGAAACATACCATGCTCATGGATAAAAAGAATTAACATTGTTAAAATGTCCACACTACCCAAAGCAATCTATAGATCTGATGCAATCCCTATCACAATACCAATGGTATATTTCATAGAACTAGAACAAATAATCCTAACATTTCTATGGAACCACAAAGACCCCAAATAGCCACAGGAATCTTGAAAAAGGAGAACAAAGTTAGAAGTATCATGCTACCTGATGTCAAACTATACTACAAGGCTATGGTAATCAAAACAACATGGCAGTGGCATAGAAACAGACACATAGATGAATGAAATAAAACAGAGAGTCCAGAATTTAATCCGTGCCTATATGCCCATGTAATCTATAACAAAGGAGGCAAGAATATATAGTGCGGGGAAGAAAGTCTCTTCAATAAATGGTGTTGGGGAAACCAGACAGATACATGGAAAAAATGAAACTGGACCAAAATGGAATAAAGATTTAAATGTAATACCTGAAACAATAAAATTTTTAGAAGAAAACATAGGCAGTATACTCTCTGACACTGATCTGAGTAATATTTTTTCTAACATATTTCCTTGAGCAAGGAAAACAAAAGAAAAAATTAATAAAATGGACTACATCAAAGTAAAAAGTTTTGCACAGCAAAGAAACCACCAAAAAAACAAAAAGACATCTAACTAAATGGAGGATGATATTCACCAATGATATATCTGATAAGGAGTTAATATCCATAATTTATAAAAGAACTCATACAACTCAACATCAAAAAAAACGAACAGTCCAGTTAAAAAAAAAAACAAAACAGGCAGAGGCGCTGAATAGACATTTCTCCAAAGAGGATGTACAGATGGCCATAGACAATGAAAAATGTTCAGTTTCACTATTTAAAACACAATGAGATATCACCTCACATCTATCAGAATGGCTATCATCAATTAATAAAAAAACAACAAGGGTTAGTGAGGATACGGAGAAAAGGGAACCCTCTTGTACCATTGGTGGGATTGCAAATTAGTGCAGCCACTTATGGAAAATAGTTTGGAATTTCTTCAAAAAATTAAAAACAGAACTACCTTATGTCCCAAAATAAGTGGAAACTTCTGGTATCTATTCAAAGAATCCAGAACAGTAATTCAAAAAGATGTATGCATCCTGATGTTCACTGCTGCTCTATTTACAATAGCCTAGATATGGAAGAAACTTAAGTGCCCATCAATAGGCGATTGGTTAAAGATGTGGTACATACAATGGAATATTATTTGGTCATAAAAGATGAAATCTTACCATCTGCAACAACATGGATGGACCTAAAGAGTCTTATGCTAAATGTAGTAAGTCTGAAAAAGACAAATACCATATGATCTCACTTGTATATGGAATCTAAAGAACAAAATAGACAAAACAGAAGCAAACTCATAGATACAGAGAACAAATTGATGGTTGTCAGATGGGAGTAGTTTTAGGGAGTTGGATTAAAAGGTAAGGAATTAAGAAGTACAAACTGGTAGTTACAAAAGAGTCAAAGAGATGTAAAGTGCAGCATAGAGAATATAGTCAATAATAGTTTAATAACAATATAGAGTGCCAGATGAGTACTAGACTAATGGGGGAGGGGATCACTTTGTAAATTATATAAGTGTTTAACTACTATGTTTTACACCTGAAACTAATATAAAATAATATTGAATGTCAACTGTAATTGAAAAAATTGGATTGTGGTACAATATTAACACTAATTTTCAAGACTAAACTACCATCTTTTTCAATGTAGTCTACTAAAGTAATAATAAGTTATAGACAAATAAGAATCCACATTTTCTTAGCACCATTTAAATGGAATAGTGAAGACCATCAGGTCATTTGGATAAAAACTGTCCTCAAAACCCAGATGTTTTCTCCACACATATCTAAACACCTGAGTATTTGAAAATATCAAATTGGAGCTGATATTTTTGCTCTCAACCAGATGTTTAGCATTGTGTAAACAGAGCAGTGTACCTAGCTGTGAGGTTAAAAATTCTGTATTAAGCAAATTCATCAGCAACAGACATTGTAGGACAAATGTCCACGTGAAAAATATCTTTGGAAAATCATGGTATCACAGTCTCTGTAACATGAACCGGGCTCAGAGGCAACATTCTTTCATAATTTCTTCATTAATACCCATGAAAGTAATTAAGTTGACTCTAGTCTTAGTTTGCTTAAGCTATTCCAAACTCAAGGAAAAAAAATATTACTTAAATCTGAGGTCTTTTATTAATAAGATTAATTGGCATAAAATTTAATAATTGAGAAAAGATAGTATAAAAGAAGATAAAGAAGGGATTCTAATGAGAAACAGATACCCATCCCCAAGGAAATCAATGTGAGTACGGATGTAACGTTAATATAAAGAAAAGGAAAAAATGTGTAGCTGTCATTCCCTCCTAGGGCTACACACTGGCTTCTAATTCTGTTCCTGCTATTATCTCCAACTCGGAAAAATTCTGCTTTTGGAGTTGAAATTCTCCATGCTTTTTGTTACCCTAAGGGAATCCATTCAGTTTTTTCCTGGAAGTTTTTATTTTGTGAAAGCGAAACCTCTTTTGCTTTTATCTAGGCAAGGATGTATTTTAACAAACACAAGGCTGGCATTCCCAGAAACAATTAGTCCTGACTCTTCATTGCCCCATGAGGGGATAGGAAAGACCAGCTCACTCCCAGTGGCAACTGTACCTTGTTCATGCTTTATCTTTTCTGGCATGCCTTTCCTTCTTTTCATTCCTCTGACTGTGACCAATTGCAGGGTCAGCCCCAGTTTCATTTGCTCCATGAAATCTTTCTGAAGGATTCTGGTCCCCTTGATCTCCCTCCCTTTCCTTTAGTGCTGATTGATATTGACTCATGATGTAGCCCTTGGTTATAGACTAGCTTTTGTTTCTCTCTCTCCGGACATATGTTAACCTCAGTCTTATCAGTTAGACTGTAAGCTACTTAAGAGACCCGACACTACCTCTTCCATGAGGTCTCTGTATAAAAGCATGCATGATGCTGGGTATGCAGTATTGTGTTATGTGCTACATCTCCACATATGAGTTTGATGGGCTTGAGGAGCCAAGAGAAGTTCCTCCTCCTCCTTCAGAGGAAGGATGCCCCTGAAGAATGTATTTGAAAATATTGCCTAATTGTATTGTTAACGTATTGTAAAAGATGACTTGGGTTTCTCTTATAATAAGTTTATAAGAAAGTTGTCACAAGTTAATGATTGTCCACTTATTGTGAATACATTTAAAAAATGCTTAAGGCCAATTATTTCAGACAAAGTATTCCTAACATCATTATTTCAGCACAGTATCTGACAAACGCTATTTTTTTCTAAACTCTTGGGACACCCAAACTGAGTCAGATTAGCAATTTGCAGATTGTTTTTCCATGTGTTAAAATTATTTATACCTGCATTTTTAAAATATGACTTAAAAGTTCTTCATAATGCCATTTTCCCAGTTGGAATAGTTCCCATATAGCACTAAACCAGTGCTTTTCTAGGAATGATTCTCACATTTCTAGGGTAAAGGGGATAAAATGTTTCGGAGAGGTATATCAATGGACATTTTAGATTTTAATTAGAAAAATTTTAGTATGTAGTAGAAAATATATAGCAAGCATATCAAACCTTGATTAATTGGTATTATTGCTTAGAATAAACGATATAGATACTGTGAGTCAAGGTAAAGAAAACTATCAAGTACTTAAGTATTTACTTATGCTTTGAATGTTGGTGCACAGACATGGCAAAAAAAATCTGAATTGATAGAAGAAATGGACTTAGAGGAAATAATTCTTCAAACTAATATTAGACCTTTTATGAGAGGGAAGAGAAGAGTTTATTAGTGCTTATCGAGTGAGAGAGACACAGGTTCTTAACACAGAGCTGGCTGGCCTCATTACTCTCCATGCATTTCTATCTAGGGTGCTCTATGTATGGCACCCATGGGGCTTACTACAAGTAGAACAAACCTGAATCTGCTGATGACCAGGTTGTCCACTTGGCAGTATGAACTGAAGAGAGAGTCAATACATTTCTATGTTCTAAACCTTGGTGTCACCACATTTTGATATGTCCTGTGAAGGTTATCTCGGGCAATCTGCTAATGAGTAGTGTTTATTGTACCAAAGTGACAAGATTTTTTTTTTCAGTCATAAAATAAAGCAGATCTTATGGCATCTCTAAAAATGTTATTACTTTCACTAGCATCCAATACTTTTTCAAGAATTGGAGAGAAAAGTTATGGAGATACTGAAGACAGCTGAAATTGTTTCTATTTCTGGATCCAACCTTATGTTTGTGTCATAATTGAGACGACTGTCCATCCCATGTGGCCATTATCGTAAACTGTCATCACAAACTTTCGCTCTTTTTCAGCTATGTCTGGAAATAGGATATAGTTTTATATTTCAAAGCAAAATCTATTTTTAAAAGTTGACTGTAGCTAAATCCCATCTTTGGCTTTTTTCCAATGGTCATAAAATTGGGGAAATTAAAGGAATATCTCTCATACAAGTATCACTTTTAATGGCTAAGAATATAAGGTATTGATTAAGAGCAAGTCACACTTGGCAAATGACTTGGCCGGCATTACACAGGTAGCCATCCTTCCCACGCTGCAGATGTCTGTGGCCATTTCACTGGAGCCCAGAGTGTCATTATAGATTTAGTGTTTGCTGGACCTGTGAAGAATTAAGAGCTGCCATTCTCTTGCTCTGATGAGACCACTAGTAGAAATAGGAATCAGTCCCTAGTGGGGATTCTAAACTCTCAGCTTCTCCACGGAAGTGCTGTACCCATATATTATTCATGGCAGAACCCTTGGTACTTAACATTGAGCCGGGCCTATGGAAGTGTATTTCTATTGTTACTAATATTTTTATATTTTTTATTCATACATTTATGAACTTATAGTCAATGTTACCAGGGACTAGTTATGTATTGATAGGTGGTCATGCCACTAATTAAAAAAAAAGAAGGGGGGAAGAGAGAGAAGAATTTGAAGGGCAGAGGAAATATAGTCTAATTTATTAATTATTTATTAATTAGATTTTAAAATATTTTTATTACTGAGAATAATTGTTAATCATTAAACAAAAGTTACAAACATTGTTATATAGTTGTTTAAAACTGGTTTCTTTTCATTGATTTTAGATTATAATTATATTCCATAACTCTGATACTAAAGAGGAATATTACTCAATATTTTAATAACTTTTTAAGCAAAGAAAAACATTGAGTAGGCTGAAACAAGAATTCTTATTTCCATTCACTATGAACTCTCCATTAAGCACAATTGGATAATAATGTAGTGTGACCACTGCTGATCTCTATCTCCCTTTGCTTCCACATCAAGACAGTAGTTCTCATGATTACAAATGTGTTCATTTGAAATCAGGAGTACTACAGAATTGCTAAAACTAATAGTTTTAAAGTTTACAGATCATTAATGTGACTTAAATTGATTTAGTGACTCAAATATTGCAATTATCCTCTACTAAACTCCTCAGTGGGATGTTTGAAAATACTGTAAAACTAAAGTGCTGATTTTAAACTGGAATTCATTATAAGTAATCTTTTCCCTCCCTCCTTTCTTTCTTTGTTTAATGTACTTTTTCTCTTTCTATCTTTCAGCTGAACTAGACTCGACATTACTTTTACCTATATAAGCTGCTCTGCCTTCAACATTTGAGGAAATGAAAACAATATTTCTGGCTACTGTTCTTTCTAATACCGGGGCCGGGTTATAATGACAAACATTTCTTCTAATGACAAACATTCTGCATTAAATGTTTATTAGATTACTATAAGCTTTAAATCCTAATTTATATATACAAAGTTGAAACAATATAAAGAAAAACCAAAGGAATTTATTATGAAGATACATTTCAATTTATGAAAACTCCCAGAAACTGGCCAGTGATGTTTGCATTAAAGGTTATTTCATTTACTACTGTATTACTAAGTGAATTAAATGCATCAGTAATTTAGATTCCTGGATTTCTCTAAGACTATGGATTTGGGGAGTTCTCATTACATGTAAAGGCATCCTGCAGTGTTCTTTGCTTAGGGGTCCAACCTGTGCCTATAAACCTTTGCAAGATTTTCTTGGTTCACTGCAGGAGGGCTGAAACAAGTAAGCAGTCAGGGATGTTTTAAAATGAAAAGGAGGAAAAACCCATTTTGTCATAATGACAATTCCAAAATACATCTAAGGAACAATGTTAATGACTAACATTGGTTATGGAGCTTACGATTTGGGATATATGTATGCAAATGCTTTATGTTTGTAAAGGCATTTAATAACTGTGCCATATTGACTTGCAAAAATAGAAATATTGAGACAAGTATGTGAGGTAATGCTTCTCCACTCACTGGTTCTGCAATAGTCTGGGAATGCAGATCTTCTGATACTGAGTGAGGTGTCCATAGGGCTCAAACCTACAGAGATTCTCTAGGGATGATTAAGATGGTCAGGAAGTTCCTATTCACAGCCCCTCTACTTCACTGGTTTTTCTTTGTGTTTGTTTGTTTTTTGTTGTTGTTGTTTTTGTTTGTTTGTTTGTTTCAAATTTAAAAGAGTATGATGCTCTTTCCCCTCAAATCTTACTCAGAACCCCAACATTTTGAAATGGTGATAACAGCCTTGTAGTTCTGGCCACTGAAGTTCTCTTTTGTCCAAGTCTCCATCTAAAATCAGTTCTTCTCTGAACTCTTCCAGAGTATGGGGAATGTTCTAGTTATTCATTCATTTGAGTAAGACCCTGAAGGTCTTGGTTACAATGTAAATACCTGGGAAGGCTTTCAAACTCTGTCATGACCAATCAACCATTCCTATTGTTATTCTTTTTTATTACTTAGTAACTAGCAAAGCCCAGAGAGGCTGGGACAGAGAAAAAATGAGCTCTAATTTGGGGAGAGATTGAAGAGTAAAAGAAATCATATTGGGCTGTGTCAGAGAGAACATGAAAAGGCTAATGCAGTAAGAGGAACTGAACATTTCAGAAGGGATGTTAGTACACTGGTTGTCTGGTAGAAGAAATACATGGGCCAAGAGGAGGGAAATGTTGTGGAAAGAGAGAAAGTAGGTTATGAAATAAGACTGGTACCTGTCCTGACTGCTTGGTATTTACAGAGTTTGCCAAGCTGATATAGTGTTTGCACCATTTGGTAAGAAGCCTCATTAAAATTAAAGGCCATCTAAAAGATTTTTTTTTTCTCAGGTGATGCCCTGGGATAGCAATCAAGTTATCCAGAAATGAAGAGAAATTGACCCAAACTTCCCCATGTAGATTTCAAGGTAGAGGTTGGCTTTCAGGGCACCTTTAGTTTGGAGGTCTACTTGGGAATATTCTGGAGCTCAGTTAGCTATTAACTGGCATTTAAATCCTATCTTGGCTTATCTATCTATCCATGAGGGTGCCTCAGAAACAGAAAGGGGCAGGAATGCCTTCTGTCTTCAATTTGTTCCAATCTCTGCTGGATCCTCAAATTCTTTTCTTAGCTCATCATGTAAGTTGGATGAAAAGTTATCCTCATTTGCTAAAGAAGAGGAGTGGTATATATGTAAAAGAATTCAGGTAAGAAAATTTGTAATGAATCAGTGATTGATTTAGCTTAAAATTTATTTATAAATAAAAAAGAATAGCAAATAGAATGAGAATCATATGAACCACATTCCCCTGCACCATCTACTAACAATTTGTATATTCCCCTATTGACCTGTTTGACTTCCAACACATTTGTGACTCAGTTATCTCTAGGTGTCCATTGCTCTGAATGTATTTATGTTGAGTGCTTCTGTGTTTGATGCCCTCAATGGAGTATGAAATGTTCACATAGAGTTTGTGTTTTGGAGGTTTAGTTTAAGATACAAAGATGTTTTCTTACATTATCGACTTTTTCTTTAAATATTTTTTTTTGTTCCATTCTCTCTCCTCACATTCTGAAATTCCAAATACACATCTATTTGACCATTTGATCTTGTTCAACTTGTTCTTAAAGCTCTGTTCCTTTTTTCTTTCCCCCAATTTTTTCTCTTACCTTCAGATTGAATAATTTCTATTTGCCAGTCTCTCCTTTCTCTGTCATTTCCACTCTAATGTCAAGCCAACCACTGAAATTTTTATTTTAGATATTATATTTCTCAGTTCTAGAATTTCCATCAATTTCATCTATTTCCGTGCTGGTCATTTTTACCTTTTCATCGATTGTGAGCATTTTTTACATCATTGAGCATAGTTATAATATAGGTTTTAAAATCCTTTTTTGATAATTCCAATATCTGAGTCATTTTAGTTTGGGTCTGCATTGATTTTCTAATGAGGTGGCATTATTCAGTTTCTTTTAAAAATAATTTTGAACTGTATTCTGGACTTTGGGAATGATATGTTGTAGAGACTCTGGGTTCTGTTTCATTCCTCCAAAGAATGTTGATTCTTTTTCTTTTAGTAGACAATTAAAATAGCTGAACTTGAAGTGCAAACCTCTGTCTCCCCTCTAGTTGATAGCAGCTCAAATTTCAGTTCAGTTCTTTTATCATTAGTTAGGCTTCTAATTCTACTCCATGCATATGTTTAGTTACCAGTCAGTTTTGAACAAAGTTTACAAAAATAATTTGGGGCTTTCTCTTTCTCAATGTCTACTTCCTGGAATTTCCCCTTCACTTTCCCATTATGGTACTTGCTCTTAATCCTGTTGTCTGGTTCCTCAAGTCAGCTGACCTGCATGTTTTGCATTATGGCTTTTAGCCAGCTCATACAACCAGACAAAGGTTTCCTCTGGCTAAAAAAATAAGTAAAAAAGGTGGAAACTCACATCATGCTATTTCCCCCTAGCAAGTGTTAACTTACTCTCGCATTTTCCTGCTTATTCACTCTCTACTGACTTATGTAGTTTACCCCACTAGAATTTTTAATTATTTTGACTTTGAAGTTACCTTTGACAGTTATGGTTTTAATTTATCCCATGTCCCTCTTTTTGTTATGGTGTTAAGTGAAAGTTTTATTTTAGCCATATAATGAGCCAGTTCCCTACCCCCCACAACCTCTCATAGTCTGTCTCTCCCCTCATTGACTTATAGTACACCTTTTATTATAAAAAATGTTTTCTCTCTGAGCTCTTTGCTCTTTTCTAGTTTGTCTATTCTTATATGAGTAAAATTTTTATTATAATGTATTTGTAAAATGTCAATATTTAGTAGAGTAAGTCACTTCTTTTTTTTAAAAAAAATCATTAAGACTTTATCTCTTTAGATAAATGTTAGGTTCACAGCAAATTTAGAGGAAGGTATGTAGGTTACCCATATACCTCCTGAACCCACACATGCATTATCAATATCTCCCACCTGAATGGTACATTTGTTGCAATTGATGTATCTACATTGACACATTATATTCACCTAAAGCCTGTAGTTTACATTATGATTTACTCTTGGTGTTGTACACTTTAAATGTTTGGACAAATGTATAAAGACATGTATCTATCATTACAGCATGTACAGTGTATTTTTACTGCCCTAAAACTTCTCTAAGTTCTACCTATTTATCCTATTCATCCCTCCCCCACCCTAACTACTATCCACTGGTAACCACTGATTTTTTTTTAATGTTTATATTATATAGAATTTTCCAAGTAACAAAATTTTAAATTATGGTTGACATACAAAATTACATTAGTTACATTAAGGTACACAACAGTGATTAGATATTTATATACCTTAAGAAGTTATCACTACAATGAATATAGTACCCACTTGACAACATACATAGTTATTACAATATTATTGATTATATTATCTATGCTGAACTTTATATCTTCAGGATTATTTGTATAATTGGCAATGTGTACTTCTTAATTCCTTTCACCTTTTTCACCCAGACTCTCAACCCCCTTCCATTTGCTGACCATCAGTTTGTTCTCTGTATTAATGAATTTGGGGTTTTTTTGTTGATTTATTTTGTGTTTTAGATTCCACACAGAAGTGATATATGGTATTTGGATTTCTCTGTCTGACCTATTTTGCTTACTGTAAGACCCTCTAGGTATAATACCATTTCATACTATCACAAATGGTAAGATTTCATTCTTTTTTTGGCTAAGTAATATTCCATCATATATATATACCACATCTTTATCCATTCATCTATCAATGGACACTTACATTGTTTCCATATCTTAGCTATTGTAAGTAATGCTGCAGTAAACTTAGGGATACATATCTTTTTAAATTGATGAGAGACATTCTGATAAGTGTGAGGTGATATCTTATTTTTCTTTTGCTTTGTATTTCCTGATGATGCATGATGTTGATCATCTTTTCATGTGTCTCTTGGCCATCTGTATGTCTTCTTTGGAGAAATATCTATTCATGTCCTTTGCCCATTTTTAAAACAGAATATTTGTTTTTGTGATATTGAGCTGTATGATTTTTTTATATATTTTAGATATTAACCCTTTATTAGTTGTATTATTGGAAAATATCTTCTATTTAGCATGTTGTTTTTTTTGTTTTCTTAGTGGTCTCCTTCATTGGACAAAAACATTAATTTGATGTAGTCCTTTTTATTTAATTTTGTTTTGGTTGTCTTTATCCTAGGAGAAATGTAAAAAAAAATATTGCTAAGACAAATGTCACAGAGTTTATTGCCTATGCTTTCTTCTAAGATTTTTATGGTCATTTGTCATAGAATAATTGATCATATAGACATGAATTTATTTCTGGGGTCTCTATTCTGTTCCATTGTACTATGTGTATGTTTTTATGTCAGCACTATGCTGTTTTGATTACTATAGTCAGTATAGTTAGATATTAGGTAGCATAAATACCTCTAAGTTTGTTCTTCTTTCTCCAGATTGCTCTGTCTATTTGGGATCTTTGTGGTTCCATAAAAGTTTTAGGATTATTTGCTCTAGTTTTATGAAAAATGCCATTGCTATTGTGATAGGAATTACATTGAATCTATAGATTGCTTTGTGTAATATGGACATTTTAATAATGTTTATTCTTCCTATCCTTGAGCTTAGTATATCTTTTCATTTATTTGTGTCTTTTTCAGTCTCTTTTTTCAGAGTCTAATATTTTTCTAAATATAGGTATTATACTACGTATTTTATTCTTTTTTGATAAAATTGTAAATAAGATTGTTTTCTTAATTTCTCCTGATAGTTCATTATTGGTGTACAAAATGGAACTGATATTCTGAATATTAATTTAAATTTTGCTACGTTACTGAATTTATTTATTAGATCTAATAGTTTTTGTTTTTGGCGGAATCTTTAGGTACCCACTGAACTTTTTACTATCTCCATAGCTTTGCCTTTTCCAGAATATTATAGTTAGAATCTTACAGTATGTAGTCTTTTTGGATTGACTTCTTTCATTTAATATTCACTTAAGTTTCCTTCTATGTCTTTTCATGGCTTGATAGTTCATTTCTTTTTGGAGCTGAATAATGTTACATTATATGGATGAACTATTGCTTATTTATTCATTTGCTTACTGAAAGACATCTTGGTTGTTTCCAAGTTTTGGTAATTATGAACATTAGCTGCTACAAATATCAGTGTGCAGTTTTTGTGTGGACATAATTTTCATTACTTTGGGGAAATTACAAGGCGTGTGATTGCTACATCATATGGTAAGAGTATGCTTAGTTTTGTAAGAAACTGTCAAACAGTCTTCCAAAGCGGCTGTACCGCTTTGCATTCCTACCAACAATGAATGAGAATTCCTATAATTCTACATCCTTGTCAGCATCTGGTGATTTCAATATTCTGGATTTTGGTCATTCTAATAGGCACGTAGTGGTTCTCCTATTTTGTGTAAATTGATAAATTTGGAGTTTAGAATACATTCAGAGTGACATTTTTTAAAATGAATTTCATTAATGATAATAGGTATTCAAAGGAGATACACATTGTCTCAACGTCTGATTGCCTCTGTTTTTGTGACATTTGTCAACTCCTTGTTACCCTAAGATTTAATCACATTGAAAAATAGAATAAATTCTTGATTCTTTCATTTTATTTACCAGTTTTCAAATAAAATTGATCAACAGCATCTGCTAACAGAGTAAAAGAAATTTTGGGTTGGTATTGTTTTGTTTGCTCTCATTTCTTTCATTAATGTATTCATTCATTTTAGTATCATTATACACTCATGGATTTGAACAAATTTGATATTTCAATTCATTTCTATTACTATCCTTATTGACATTCAGATTTTCCCATCTCAGACAAGATTGGCTTCTCAATCCTTTTGGCTTGAATTTTTTAGTTTTTTGTAACTTCTCTACTGTTGGGGATGATAAGCTTTCTAGTATATTAATCTTGTATTCCCCCTATCTCAGACAACTAGCCATTTCTAAAATGAATCTAGTTCCTTTCAGTGTGACATGGTTTCAAAACCATAATGTGAGTTTTAGAGAAGTTCACTGATACTATCATCATTATCTAATGTAAGAAATTCCTGTGAAATACAGGAAAGTCCCACAGGTTTTCTGAGAATATTTGCAACAGAGACATTGCAAACTTGTACTGAAAGCAACAAAGAGAGGACAAAATTAAAGAAAGCTGTTGACTCTCAGCCTACTACAGGCAGGAAATAGGCTGATAAAAATTACTTAGTTGCAAACATATGCTACCCTTCATGAGAAGGAAAGGGCAGAGCTGTGAGTTTGGTGAGTGCATCTGTCCACCACAAAGGATTATTCTCAGGACTTAAAAACTAAAGGAGTTTTCCCAGTTAGATTTCAAAACTGTTCAAGACTAATGACTCTCTTTTGCCTTTAATTTTCTCCCTTTTTAAATAGGCTAATTATAACTGTAATCTAATGCCTGTACCACTATTGTATTTTGGGGATAAAGTAACTTGTTTCTTGAGTTTAATAGGTTCACATATGAGAGGAATTTTGCATAAAGTGGATTATACCAGAGTCTCATCCGTATTTAATTTAGATAATATTTAATTTTTAAACCAATGTGACTTAGATGAGTTAATATGCGAATAGGGTGAGACTCTTGGTGATCTTGGGATGGGGTGAATATATTTTGATGGGGGAGGAATATAAATCTTTGGGATCTAGAAGATAGATTTTAACAGGCTGAATAATGGCCCCTCAAAGATATTCACACCCTAGAATCTGCAAATATATTATCTCATATAGTAAAAGAAACCTTGCAGATATGACTAGGTTAAGATCTTGAGATGATGAGCTTATCCTGGATTATGCAGCTGGGTCCTCTGTAATCACAACCGTCTTTATAAGAGGGAGGCAAGATGATCAGAATTAGCAGTGTATGTAATCATGAAAGAAAGGTTGGAATGATGCAAAAAAAAAAAAAAAAAAAAAGGAGTCAAAAACCTAGTTATGCAGGCAGTCTCTAAAAGTAGGAAAGGCAAGTAAATGATTCTTCTCCTAGATCCTCCAGAAGGAACCAGCCTGTTGACATTTTGAATTTAGCTCAAACTGATTTTGGACTTCTAAAATCCAGAACTGCAAGAGTATAAATTAGTGCTATATTTAACCACTAAATTTGTGATAATTTGTTACAGCAGCAATAAAAAGCCAATACATTGTTGATAACAGGTCATTGTTTCAAAGACTTTTCATTACTAGAGCAGGAAAAGATATTTTTAGAAGATAAAATATATAAAGTGTTCACACTATTTCCAAGTCAAATTCAGAACGACTGAGTATTTACTTATCCTCATTAAATTTATGTCAGTTTCTGTCCTCTCCCATGCTGAAAATCTCAGTTCTCAGTGACAAGAAAAACAAAAACAAAAACAAAAAGCACTTCATTTACTACATCATGGATTACAAATACACCAGTTTCAGAATGATAATACAGTTACTACCACCAAAAGTATGATTACAAAAAAAAAAAAAGATTTATTCTTAGAGTATTTCCCACTGAGAATGTAAATGAAACTATTGTGTCTTAAAGTCTTTTGGAAAAGATCTCTGCGTGATTATGCCACCAACTGGAGACGAAGTTAGTTTCATTTGTTCTGTTTTTAGATTTTTAATGATTGAATTTTATTTTATAATATGTAAAATATTTTTATGGTTCTAACATTAAATCTACAAATCAAAGAAGTTTGGCTTCTATTCCTGTTTTTTTCCGCTGTTTTCTTTCTCTCTTATAAGTACATCTTTTTTTAAATCACTGGACAAATGTTATTGATTTATTTTTAAATATAGCTTGGAGAACACTTGTTCTTTACTATGCATTAGTAATATAAATAAAAATGTGTGATCATGGAAATTTTAAAACATATTAAAAGCATGCAGAAAAAAATTATGAAGAGCCCTAGACCACCAGCCTTACAATTACCAGCTAATGTCTCTTGCTTTTGCATCTATACCCCCTTTTTTTCCATTTCTCGCATTATTTTAAAGAAAAATTCCAAAAATCAAATAATTTTATCTATAAATATTCTAGTATGTCTAAAATATAAGGACTCCCCAAAAGTAAACACAAATATTATGTCAGTGAATATTAAGAGTTTAAAATTGCAGGTCATCATTTATTTCTATAGTTCTCATTTTGAACTAGAATCCAAATTAGGTCCACCTATTGCATTTTTTTAATTTAAAAGTCTTTTTAATTTATAAGTCCCCACTTCATAGTTTCTTCCTTCCTTCCTTTTCTCCTTTTCTTTCTCCTTCTCCTCCTTCTTCTTCACTGTTGTTAATAAAACTATATTGGTAAATTTTCTCATTATTGGCATTTTACAGACTGTATCTCTGTAATGTCATTTAACACATTTCTCTGGTCAATGCATTCCCTATACATTAATGTTTGGATCTAGGACCTCGATAAACCTTCAAAGCTGGTGTTTTGTTCTTCAATCAAGAGGCACATATTGCATGGTTCTTCTCTTTCTGTCTCTGGTGGTCAAGTCCTAGATCCATTAGTCATTACAAGTTCCAAAATAATATTTAATTCTCTCATTACTTTCTTCATTGTTAGCTGTGATTATTCCATAAAATGAAACAAATTTCTTATCTACTATTTGGTGACACAGTGATACCATTCTTATATGTGTAAAAATAGGATAAGTGTTTGAGTCTTTCTTTTATTTATAAGCTTTCAAAAATGATGAGATGGTCCCCTGGGGTCAGGGTTTTCCAAAGAAACATAATCAGTATGGTGTGTATGTGTGTATAAGGTAATTATTTTAAGGAACTGGCTCTCATAATTATGTAGGCTATGTCCCAAGATCTGCAAACAGCAAGATGGAGACATAGGAGAGCAAGTGGTATAGTCCCGATCTGAGTCTTGAAGTATGAATACTGGGAGACCTGATGGCGTAAATTCCAGTCCATAAGCAGGAGAACACTGAGGTTCAAGGTCAGCAGTTAGACAGGTGTAGTTTATTCTTATTTAAGCGGGTGGGGGGAGAGCCTTTTTGTTCTATTCAGGCTTTTGACTGATTGGGTAAGGCAACCACATGAGGAAAGACAACCTGCCTTACTCAGTCTATCAATTCAAATATTAATCTTATCTTAAAACACTCCCACAGACATACCCAGAATAATGTTTGACCAAATATCAGGGTACCCCATGGCCCACTCAAGTTGACATAAAATTAATCGTAATATCTGGCCTCCTCATAGAACAATTGTTTCCTTTTCCTTTTTCATTTTTTTTAAGATCATGAACTCATGGATTTATATATATATTTGATTCATTTCTACTGATTGAAATTATTTTTATTATTGATGCTCAAATTCTGCCATCCCTGGACTTTTCAATGTGACTCAAGTCATTTTAATACAATTATAGTAGTTTTTGATAGTTACCTTCCTTTTGGTTGTGATATTCAAACTTATCATGTACATTTCTTGCCCTAAATTTAAATCTATCCTTTCTCTGAGAAGCCATACTTTTTAAAAAGTAAAATGCTATTTCAAGGCCATAATCTGGATGCTAGGGGTACATATTACTTATTACTAAGTTGATTATTATCCTGTTTTTCATAGATAAAGCTGGAAATATGTAATTAATTCTTATTATTCTAATTCAGAACCACAGAATTTTGTTTGATTTTTAACTAAACTTTTTTAAATATTACATTTGTATGTATTCTCTCCCACTGTTAGAATCCCAGTTACCAATAACACTGGACCTGATAGAATTAGTCTATCAAATAATGACTACTTGCTGGATCCCACATTCCACACACAACAGTATCAGAAGAATAATACCCATTCTACCACCAACAATATAATTATTAAAATAGCTTAAGTCTTTTTGCAGTTCTTTTATTCTTATGATTTATTCACTAGGAGTATGTAGTCAGATTGCCATGTATTAAAGTCACTTGGAACAGTGTCTATGTGTGATAATGCCACTAACTAAATACACATATACATTTGTTCAATTTTATTTTATTTTTAAAAGTAATAAATATAAGTCTGACATGATGAACAACGGTATGGTATAGCAATTCCACTTCTGAGTACATATTCCAAGGAAAAGAAATCCCTATCTCAAAGAGATAGCTACACCCCATGTTTATTGTACCATTATTTGTAATATCTGAGACATGAAAACAACATAAAAGTATATCAACAGATGAATGGATGAAGAAAATGTAAGATATATACACATATCTCCACAATTGGATATTATTCAGCCATAAAAAGAAGGAAATCCTGCCATTTATGGCAACACGGATGGTTCTTGAGGCATAATGCTAAGTGAAATAAGTCAGGCAGAGAAAGACAAATACTCTGTGATCTTATTTATCTGGGGAATCTTACAAAAACAAACTCAGAAACAGAGGATAGACTCAGGGGCAAGGGGGAGCAGGTGGGGAAATTGGATGAAGGTGGTCAAAAGGTACAAACTTTTAGTTATAAAATAAATTCTGGAAATGTAATGCATGTTGACTAGTTAATAATATTGTACGATATATTCAAAAGCGGCTAAGAAAGTAGATCTTAAAAGCTCTCTTCACAAGAAAAAAATTTGTAAGTCTATGAGGTGATGAAAGCTAACTAAATTTATTGTGGTAGCTATTTTGTAATATGTACATATGTCAAATCATATTGTACATCTTAAATTTATACAATGTTATATGTCAATCATACCTCAATAAAAATGAAAAAAATATTATATATATATATATTTTTAGTACATTCTTAGATTAATAAAATAATTTAGCAGATAGTACAGAATTCCATACACCCACCTTCCCCCACTTCCCTCCAGCTATTATTAAGACCTTGGACCTTTGTGGTACAACAGTGTGGTACATTATAATTAATGAACCAATACTGATGCATTATTATTAATTATAGTTTTTCATTTTTGTACAGCTCTATGGGTTTTGACAAATGCAAAATAACATGTATTCATCATTAAAGTTTCATATAGAATAGTGTTACCACCCTAAAAAACTGCTGTGTTCTACATTTTATCCACTCTCCCAAACCCTGGCAACCACTGATCTTTTTTACTATCTCTATAGTTTTACTTTTTCTAAGATGTCACATTTTTGGAATCATACTGTATATACCATGTACAATCTATCTTCCTTGATTTAACAATACATATTTTAAGTTCCTCTATTCCTTTTAGTGACCTGATAGCTCATTTTTTTAATCAGCGAATGACATTCCATTGATTGTATTACCATGGTTTACTTATCCAATTAATCTAGGGATGAACATGTTGGTTGCTTTCAGTGGTCAGCAATTATGAATAAAGCTACTATTCACGTTTATGTGCTGATTTGTGTGTGGACTTATGTTTTCACCTTATTCGAGTAAATACAAAGCTGCTCAATTGCTGGATTACATGGTAAAACTGTAAATTTATGTGAAAGATGTAAGAATTGTATCAGGTTCAGCTTTTGTATAGAAATGTCCAACTATTCTAGCACCGTTTGTTGAAAACAGTATCCTTCCTCCATTGAATTATATTGGTTCCTTTGTCAAAGATCACTTGACCGTATTAGTGTGGGTCTAGCTTTTATCTTTAGCCATCCTGTTTCCTCTACTCCTTTGTAGTTATCTACTTTAAAAAATGTATTCACCTACTTTCTTAAATAAAAGGTAGCATACTGTATACACTGTCTTCCCTCAGGCTGTCATAACAAGATACCATAAATGGCTTAAAAAGAAATTTATCTCTCACAGTTCTGTAGGCTCCAGGTGCCAGCCAATTTGGTTGTTGGTGAGGGCCTTAATCCACATCATGTCCTCTTTTGGTGGAGAGAAATGGAGAAGAAGGCTTTATCCTGTCTTAAAAGGGTGCTAATCTCATTACAAGGGCTGCAGGCTCAGGACTTAATTACCTCCCAGAGGTCCTGTCTTCAGTTATTGGGGATAAGAGTGAATTTGAATATGAATTTGAAGGAGACTCAAACACTTAGTCCATACTACATACTTCTGTGTAATTGCATTGATCAGTAATTCCAACACAATGTTAAAAACAGAAGAACTAGTGGTTAGGCTTTTCCTTGCCTGGCTTTTGTAATACAGTTTCTGGCATTTCTCTCTTAAGTAAAATAACTGCATTTAGGTGGAGATATATAGGTAGGTAGATTAGAAGTGTTAAGAACATCTCCATCAATTCTTATTTTACTGAGTGTTTTAAAAATGGTCATTAAATTTTGTCAAGTGCGTTTCCTGTGTCTATGGAGATAGTATTATTTTTCTCCTTTACTTGCCTATAATGATGAATTACATGAACAGTTTCCTAATGTTGAAACACATGTTTATTCCTTGTGTTAACCCCACTTAGTCATAATAATCATACTTTAGGATTGTTGGAATCTTTTTAGTAACATATACATAATTTATATAAAAATTCTGTAGCATTATTTATATGGGAGGTTAGTCTGTTTTTTATGGGGTGATCTTTGTCATGTTTTTGGATCATGTTATAATTGTTTCATGAAGGTGGAGTTGGTACCGTTCACCTATGAAATCCTCTGGGCCTAGTGCTTTCTGTGGGAGATCTTTTTAATGACTATTTTTATTTCTTCTATGGAAAATGATCTGTTTAGACTTTCTTCCTCTGGGGTTATTTTTAGTAAGTTGTAGTTTTCTAAAATACTATTCATTTTCTATTGATTTCTGAATATCTATATTTTCCCACCAAAAGATAAATTTCTCTCATTCATTATTTTTTCTCTTTTTAATTTTCTAGAATTTTAGTTCTAGTTTGTTTTATGTGTATTTTTATCATCCTTACTTTGTTCGGATGACAGTACATTTTAGAAAGTGGTTTGACTACATTTACTTTAAATATCTTTAATTATCCTTCTGGGTTTAGCTCTATTCTTGAATACTTTCCTTACAGAGGGGTTTGAAGGTCAGACTTTGTCTGGTGAAACTTGAGAGGTCTGATAAGTCTAAGGATATTATTTTCTATCAGATTTAAATGACAAATTGGCAAATGTAAAATTTTACGATCACAGACTTTTTCCTTCTACAGCCTAGACTTAATACTATAATGTCTTCTCACTTTGTTCTTTTCAATGTAATTCTTGTTTCTTTTTAAATATTTCTGCCCTTTCATTCTGGAAGCTTTTAGGCTATTCTTTTTTGGATGATGTTACATTTTACAATACGAGCAGGTGTAGAGTTTTATCTATTATTTTGTGCTCTATAAAGACCTCTTGATTTTTTTATCTTTCTTTAAATAGGGCAAACTTATTTTCCTTATTTTATCAAATACTTCATCTATTTTTTAAAAATATTCATCCAGTACTCTACTATCCTTATGTTTTTGCTTATATTTCTAATCTCTACAAGTTTTATTTATACATCCCATCATCTTTTTTACTGCTGCCTTATGGGAAGTTTCCTCAATTTGATATTTCAGCTCACTAATTTGTTTACAGACATTTTCCTTATTCACCTACCATAGGTTTTACACTTCACATTTCATCTTGCTCTTTTTTCTTTCTTCTCAGTTCTACTTAATGCTACTAATACCATCTATTCTCTATTTGAGAATATTCATTATGCTTATTTGGATTTATCTGTTCCAACAGTTCTTCTTCATACAGTTATCTTTGTTCCATTTATTATTTTTATTTTATAGTTTACATATCTCCGCTGTCTGTGAAGTAACGCTTCCCTGGAGATAATAGCCATACAGGGGCTTTTAAACGTTTTTGACCTTATTCTACAATAAGAATACATTTTGCCTCCTCATCCATTTGAAATATATTTACAAAATGACATTTGTAAATATATTTTAGACATATTACAAAATAATATTTTATTTTATAATGAACAGTGTATTCTGGTATTTTCTGCTCAGTTTGATTTTATTGAAAAATACTAGTCATGATTCATTATATTGATTTAATCATCTACTAATGGGTCAACACCCACAGTTTGAAAACTCTATGATATAAGAGGTAAGTACTTAAGGTCAGGGAATAGTTATAAAGGAGGGATTAGAGGGCATAGAGCACTAGGCAACATGGAATCCTTCAGACTTAGCCTAGTTTGCTCCCCCTCATTAGGCAATAGCTCTGTTTTATCAATCACTTCTAAACCCTTGGGCAGGATCAGCACCTTGCGGTGGCTGTCCCTTTGGATTACAAATTTCCAGCTCTGGGGGTTTGGTGGAGAATAAATTGAATTAATGAATATCTAAGAGTGACTAGTCAGTTTACACCTACATCACCTCTTCACCCTCAGGGGCTGCTCTGTGAATATCTATACCCATGTGCCTTTGTAGTGTAGTCACTGCTCACTTCTGAAACAATGATTAACTCAAGGCAATGAGGGCTGAGACAACAGCAGAACTTAGGGTGGTGAACACACAATGCAATATACAGATAAAGTATTATGGAATTATACACTTGAAACTGGCATAATTTTATTAACCAATGTCACCCCAATAAATTTAATTTAAAAAAAAATTCTGACCTAACCTATACTTCTTTGTTGCCATCAGGCTGCCTTGGTTCTAAGGGGATTCCTGACTCCTCCCAGACTAATTCACAACAGCCTTTATTCTCTCTGGGATTTCGCACAGTTTTATGTTATATTCTCATATCAATAATTCTTTTCCTTCCACAGTTTCTCCAGAATGGATTACATGTGGGAAAACCCAGGAACTCTGTGCTAGTTAGGCCTTTTCAGGATTCTTCAAAATATCCAGGCTCAAAAGTCATACTTTTTCATGGCAAAGGCCTCAGTGATCAATCTGAGGTAAGTCTATCTCAGACTAGGAATCAGGGTGACTAAAAGACATATAGTTTTACTTTTTTCAAGATGCCTTTGTGTACATTTCCTCCTGTGTTGCCTGGGTAGCATTTATTCTTATAAGTTCCACGTTAGGCCTCAGTGATACAGTTCAGTAGTGTCTGCACAACCAAAGTCAAAAAAGGAACTTGAGTCACTAATGCACCAGGAATGCAGTCCTTCAGAATAGCTCAGGGGAAAATCATTGCATTTGTCTGAATCATGTGGCTCATTAACAATAATTTAGGTCACTGCTTTTTCCAGGGGTATTTTATGGCTCATGTGTGGGGATAAGTGTACATTGGGGTTATCCAACACACAGATGAGGTGGGCCTCTAACTCTGGAGTAAAATATGAAAAGCTACAAAAATTATTTCTCACTCCAAAACTACCTCATATTTGCTCTGACATTTTCTTTGGGTTGGTCTTAAATTCTCCATTCCAGTTTGAAGTTCCTGTTATTCCTAAGTGCTTTAAATTAGACAACAAAGATCATAGAATTGTTTCTAAACCTCACCTACAAAAGTTTTGTTGGACATTAGCACACGTTATATATAGTATCAGTGTTGATTAATGATCACCTTTCCATTCCTGTTAAATAGATAACTTGTTCTACATCTGACTTCATCATCTTTCTCCATAACGGTGCTTTTTCTTCCCATATTCCCCAGATCTGTGTTTGCCACGAGCCTCCATACTGTTTCATATAATGATCCTGAGCTCTTTCCTTGCTCTCATCAACTCACAACCAATTACCCTTAGTACCTGCCATCATCCTAGATGTCTCTCATTAGATACCTTCCTGTTTTTTGACTAGTCTCCATATTTTCAGTCTTGTCTTTCTCTAATTTGTTCCAACACAGTACCCGTAATGTTTTGACTATGTCAATACTTTGCCAAAACAGTTGCCATTAAAGTAGTTTGCAAATGTTTTCCCCCACTAAATGTTTTTCCCCACTAAAACATATCTCCCAAATTCATGCACTTCAATTAGTAGCAGCAACTAAGGCACCTGATCTCATGATCTTGTGAGTACAGGAAAATCTAGAGGAACATATCTGAATCTCTGGAATGAGAAGCAATTCCAATAACATTGTATATATTCAATAAATGATTTCTTGAGTAAGTGGATAATGAATGAGACATAAGAAAGGTAAAATTAATAGCAAGAAGCAGTTGAAGAGAAGTTCAGAGCATAAAATTTTGTTACTGGAATACAGGAGAGAATACTGGAAACCTAAGAAGACTTAATTTGTATCTGTGTATGTATCTGTGTGTGTGCATATATGAAATAACTAAAATGTGCTTTTCATACAGTAGAGCCTCTATCAATAGTTGTTAAATAGGAAGAAGGTTTTAAAGATAAAATTGTAAAACAACTTTTGCCTGAGTCAACCTAGACTTTTGCCTGGATTTTGGGGACCACTGTTAGTAACTGATAGCTCAATTTAATCCAAATTGAAGCATAATTTAATATGTTTCCCAATATATATTATTTGTGGGATACTTAAAAAAAGGGGGACTTCATGGTGTATTTATTTTCTATGACTGATGTAACAAATTACCATAAACTTATTGGTTTAAAATAACACAGATTTATTGTTTATTAGCTCAAGAAGTCAGAAATCTGATACAATCAAAGTATGGGCAGGGTTGTATTCCTTCTGTAAGCCTGAGATGAGAATCCCTTTCCTTTGTTTTTCTAGCTTTTAGAGACTGCCAACATTCTTTGTCTCATGGTCTCCTTCTATCTTCAAAGCCAGCGATGGCCAATTTAGTCATTTTCATGCTATGTCATTCTAAAACCGACTCTCCTTTCACCCCCTTTCACTTTCAAGGACCTTTGTGATGACATAGGCCTACCTATATAATTCAGGATAATTGCTCCATCTTAAAGTCAACTGATTAGCAACTTTAGTTACATCTGCAATCTTAATTCCTCTTTGCTACGTAATGACCAATATTCACAAATTTGGAGAATTAGAATGTGGACATCTTTCAGGGGAAGCATTATCCTGTATGCCATACACAGTTGTACTCCCTCAGAGAGACTTAGAATTTACAATGGATATTAGCATAATGAACCATAAAACACCACTGCCAAGTGTGATTGTTCTAACTGTGCCATGTACAAGGGTGCCCAGCTGGGAAGGTGCAAGTAAAGAGAGAAAGTTCTGACTTAGCTCCATTAGGTAATTTCTCCTAGATCTTAAAATATGTGTGAAGATACAATGATTAAAAGAGCGTGGTAGAATAGATAGCATAATGGGACATAATAGAAAGTCTGAATATAGATGCATGTATTTTTAATAATCTAATAGTTTTCAATTTTCATATGACACTTTTTTCTGTACTTTGTGTACTGACATCCTTACAGTACTCTAAGTCAGACAGATTTGGGTTTTTATATAGGCTAATCACTAACCATTCTGGTCATAGTATAACTTTAAGAACATTGTCATCATATTTGCTTGTGGAAATTTTGGTGTTTGGAATGTTTTATTAAATAATTATATTTAGGTTATTATAATAAAGTGAAAATAAAAACTAGAGGTGCTAATATTAGGGATATTTAAGACATAATTGGAAATGAACAAATAAGCCAAAAGTATTACATTTTTATTTTCTATGACATGTTTATTGGGCTTAAGCTTATCAAATGACTGTTTGGTTGTTAATGTAATAAAATTAAAGGTAATATACTGAGTTATGGAATTGTATTAAAGAACATGTATTTTTTTTTTCTTGGTCCTAAAAGAAAAGATATAGTAAATAGCTGGAGAAAATAAAAAGGACTTTAAAATTATAGAGTGGGTAACAAAAAAATGTTTTCACTTCCATCTTTTTTCATTTGATTTATTATCTCAACACTTTTTCTATAAACCACGTTAATTTCCAAACGATTTCCAAATGTATCAGAGATTCAAACAGATAAATGTGGTGGGATAAAAAAGAACTTTACAACACTTCAAGTACTAGATAAAAACATTAGTGAATTTCTCTATAACCTCAAATTTGAGGAAATATTTCTAAATATTAATAGAAATCTAGAAACAATAAAAGAAATGAGCAATAAATTTGGTTCCAGAAAAATAAAAGTATGTATAGCTAATTAAACATGGTAAAAAGCCAAATTAAAAACTTGGGGAAAATATTTGTAGTTAATCACAGACATGGACTAATAATCTCTAAATTATAAAGAGCTTCTGAAAATAGAAAAAATGCTCCATGGGAAAACATGCTAGCAATATGAACAGGAAGTTCACAGAAATGGAAAATCTAATGACTCAGCCATACGGAAAGTTGCTTAACCTTGCTTATAACAAAAGAAATGCAACTTAAAAGTACTGTTAGAAACATTCCTTACCCATCAGATGGGCAAAAATCCAAAGTCTGACAGCAGATTTGGTTGAAAGGTTGAGGATAAATAGAAACTTGTATATATACTGTTTGTGAGAATTAAATTGGAGAGCATCAACAAAGGGGAATTTTCCAATTTCTAGCTAAATTATATATATTTACCCTTTATTCAGTAATTACACTTGTAGGAATCTTTTATGACCAAGCACTGGTAAACATTTGAAATGATGAGCAAAACTATTATAGCACTGGGGGTAACAGAAAAGACTAGAAACAATCCAAATATCTATCAATAAGGAGCTAGTCAAATAAACTATTATACACATCAGTACCATGGAGTACAGAAACATAGAATGAGAAATATTTTTCTACATTATTATGGATATAGTGATGAGGACAAAAACAGGGTGGTAAGAGCATGTTTAATGCACTAATGTTTATAAAAAGAAAAGATGAGGATGCTTATTAGCAAAACCATGAAAGGAAAATCAGGAAATTAATTTTTTAAAAAGATACAGACATCTTCAAATAACTTTGTTTTGAAGATTGACTTTATAAACTTAACTTTTCTAATATTAATATAAAAAATGAAAAAAGTAGTCTCTTAAAATCAAAGATAATATGAAATTAATAAACCTAAATCTATATGCATTTGACCTAATCTCATAGAGACAACTATTCTAAGAGACTTTAAAACTCAGGTATTTTGACTGTATATTGGTAGTCGGATGTACTCTAAGGAGAGAAAGGACTGTAAAAAAAAGTTGAAAAATTTAAATAATCACATTATTGGTAGCAGTGGTGCTATAGTTATTCTGAGATGTCTTACATGTGGTATGGGATAGGGCAAATAAATACTGACATCATTGAAAATCAAGCTTTTCAGCATAGAAGAAAGGTGATAAAGATATAAAGCTATATTTCTGAATTTGAAATGGAAGCACCAATACAACCCATAAATTTATCTTTTAATAAAATACATATTTCCTAAATTGGTCCTCTGAAAAGGTAAGAAACAATGATCAACTCATTCTCGTCCCACCAGCACCCTTTACCACCTTAAGAAACTAGTGTTTTTAAAGCAATGACTGAATTACGGATCTGGTTTAGAAAATACAAAGGAAGACTTGTGTATTGTATCTTGTACCTGATACAAAGGAAGCCACCAAACAGGCTCTATTCAAAAGAACTCAGTAGTTCACCAGAATTAGCTCTCACTGGTCAAAGATGGGGCAATGAATGAGAATGTAAACATTCGCAGTATCAAATATTTAAAAATAAAAATGAATTGTGATTTCTGAGTGCTAGAAAATCACTTATTTAAAAAAAAACTAGTAAAGAAAAAGAAAAATTCAAATATTTACTCTGGTTTTCCAGTATGACCTGTACCATATTGTACACAAATAATTGATGAAGCCAAGTTTCTTTTTATGTATTCCAGCTAATAAATGAAGAAAAAATAGTAGATTTAAGATGCTAACAGTACTGGATTGGTAATGACCATCAATGGCTAAAAGCATTAAAAGTCAGAGGTAATGGATATTGTGCATCTCCAGAAAGAAATACACAAAACCACATATAAAAAAATAGTCATGTCATGCATAAAAAAAAAAAAATTGAATCTGTGTTTTATCACTCTTCTATATCTCACCATGGAGATGAAATCAACAAAATTCAGAGTGTGTGGGAATTATATATGACAAAATCAGTTTCATTAATAACAATGAAAAAAATATACAAAGATTAAAAACCCAGAAGATTGAAGGAGAATCCATAAAGAGATAAGGCATATATCAGTAAATTGCAATGTATGCATCTTACCTAAATCACATCAAATAGGCACATTTTTTAAAAAGAGAAAAAAAAGACAAGTGAGGATCTATGAAGAATGATGAATATTTAAAGGTTTTAAAACAATATTTTATATTATTTTAAGGCAACGGTGTTTTTGTGCTTAAGGTAAACTCAAGAACCTTCACCAGGAGTTCAAAATTACTGAAGCTGGCTGGTGGGTAAATCAGGTTTGTCATATTATTCTCTCTACTTCTGTTTATGTTTTTAAATTTCTATAATTCAAAGTTAAAAATGTTTCCATTAATTCAAATCTGCGTAGTTACTAAGATCAGTAATGAGAATTCCTTTATCAAGGAAAAAATTTCAATATTTGACTTTTTTTGATTAATATTTCAAGGAAGTTAATAAGGTACCATTAAACATGGAAACTCAATTACCTGCTCAAGCTTAACACTGACAAAATTTTTTCTGAATTAATTTCCTCTATTTATAAAAGTTGTTTTAAAGTATGCTGAGAGAACTAGAAATTAGAACAGAGATAAATAACTTTGGAAATTTATTTTACTATTTAATTTTATATTCAGTCTAAGCTTTTAATAATTTCATATAAATTGATGAAAACTCAAGGTTTTAGAAAAACTAGACCTATTTTTCATATTGAAAGATCTTTATACTATTTTTGGCTCTCTGTTAAGTATCCTCCTCTTTACTTAATCCTATATTACTTTATTGAATTAAATATTTTTAGATAGTAAAGTTAGAAAATCATTTCAGCAAACAAAAAATTGATTATACCTGTAGTATGTTGTTCTAACTGGCTAACCATTTGGAAAAACAATGACATTGTATCTTTATACCAAACTTTAATCTATATGTATTAAATATTCAAATACTAAAATATAAAATCATAAAATTATAACAGAAAATATTTATGACGGTTTATAATACCTATGTAGTGAAACACTAGCTCATGTGATATTTTTTAAGACAGAAGCTACAGAAAAAGATTGATAGACTAAAAAACATAAAACATTGAACCAAAAGTAACAAAAGGCCCCATTTCCTGCAGTTAATGACCAACTGGTAAAATTTAAAACATATGTTATTAAGAGTTAATATTCTTAATATATTAAGAGAATTTATGAATAGATAAGAAAATGGTGAACTTTTTGAGAGAAAAATGGACTAAAGACATGAATAAATGATGCACAAATAAAGAAATACAAATTACCAGCATACACATAAAAAAATTCATACAGACTTGCTAGCAATGAATGCAAATTAATATGGATATGAGCTGATGCTTTCTCATCTATCAAATTGGCAAAGACAAATAGCTTGATTGGGCAGGTGTGTGGGTTTTGGCACTTTAGTACTGAATTCTGCTGGGAGAAGTAGAAATTGGCATACCTCTCAAAGAAGTTTGACTGTTTTAAGACCGTTTACAGTGGCATAACCTTTAACATGATTTTTTTTTCCCTGATCACCTTTTTGGAGCAAAAAGTATATTTTTCCCAGAAATTTATTTAAAGTATAAAACAACTGCAGAAACACTAACATAAATGTGTTTGTAGCACTGTTTATAATAGCAAAGAAAAAAGAACTGTAAGCAATTTGAAACCCAAGGATAAGGAATTTATTCAGCCCTTAGGTAGATACATACAGATGCCAAAGAGTACCTTATTAGCATAGAACAGTGATTGCTATTGTTAAGTGGGAAAAGAAAGGTTCAGAGCAATTTATACTGTGTCATTCCAATTTATCTTTGTTTATACTTTATCTACATTTTGCATAAATATATACCTTATGTAATAAACAAATTTTATTTCCTATTTGTTTTGTTTCCTATTTGTTTATGAAGGGTGTCTGGTAAGAACTTATAATGTAACAATAGGAAAGATCATTCAAGACATTGTAACTCTTGTTCTTGTTGAGGCAGAAGGATGGGTGAACTACATCTCCAGAGGCAGAGCCCAGAATGATTAGGAAATATACATGATGTAAGCTCACATATGATTTTAGCATGTCACAAAGGAAACAAATGTAATAATACCTTTTGTCTTTGGGAGTGGAACGTGGATAGATTTTTAAATCCAGAATACACACACATATACGTCCACTTCTCCACATGCACAGACACACACATAAACAGAGCAAAAACTGCCTGCCAATGAAATTTTGGGGCAGATGATGAAGAAAGACTCAAGACTTCATGCTGATAAATACTAGCACCCAATAACTAAGGGACTTTTAACCCAGTGATACCACAGTTATCAAGTGATCTATAATGATTGCAGGCTGAAATAATCTATTGGGTTAAATAGAATTTAATAGTAAAATTAATTTTACCTATTTATATTTACCTTTTTATAAGATGAGGATAACAGAAAATTTAATGTTATATATGAAGCATGCATTATATTTCTGGACAATGTTGCTGCATATAATAATAAAAATCTAATTATGTCATAACCTGCTCACAATCTTTTAGTGTTACTCTTAGTATAAAGACCAAAATCTTTAACATGGCCTGTATGCCCCTGATGAATTTTACTTCTGCCTACCTCACCGTTTTTACCACTTCCCAATCTTCTCCTTGATTTCTCAGTTCCAGCTGGTCACCTTCTTTGAGGTCCTTCAACATAGGATTTTTCCAACTCTATATTGAGACTTAATAGTGTGTCATAAAATAAATTAGTTAGTTGAGACCACCATTAAAAAATTAATGGAATAGAAAACAGCACATCACAAACAAAAGGGTAAATATTATTTGATGTAAATATTTTTTATTTTGTGTGTGTGTGTGTGTGTGTGTTTTACTGGACTGTGTTATAAAATATATTTCTTACTGAAGTAAAAAACAATGTTTGAGAAACAACACATGCCCCCAGGGTTTCTCAACTTTGGCACTATTAACATTTTGACTGGATATTTCTTTACTGTGGAGAGCTGTCCTGTTCTCTATAGGATGTTTAGCACATCTCTGGCCTTTACCCACTAGATGCCTGTATCACATTCCTCCTCCATTATGACAACTCGAAATACCTCCAAACCTTTTCAAGTTCTCAGTTAAGAACTGTCGTTCCAACCCATTATGTTCAATCTCACAACAAAGCTTTGTCACAAGCTGTTCTTCCTTACTGAAAGGTGCTTCTCACCTCTCATTTCCTGGTAACTTCCTTACCTTTCAGATCTCAGCTCAATGCACTCTCCTTGGGATAGTCTTTCCTGAGTCCCCTAGGTAGGTCGCATCTTTCTATTATATGTTCTAATAAAATTATGAGCTATATTTCAAGCCCTTATCAATTTATAATTTTTCATTTACTTCTATCTCACTCATAGGTCGTTAATTCCATGAAGTCAGAGATCATGTCTGATTTTGCCTACAATACAATGTTAAACAAATATTTATTCAGTGTCTACTATACAGTGGCTCTGTACTAGACCAAAATGTATATTGGGTAGCCAAAAAGCACCCACAAGTGGCTGACCATCTTGTTGGGGAGATCTAAAATACACAAACAGAATCATATTTAAATAAAAATTTAAAATGGTAACAGTTTTAAAATGAAGATGTGTTTTGAGTTGGGAAGACCAATTTCGACAGAGCTGTCAGGAAAAGGAAACACTGAGCATGACCATTAAGCAAAATTTGAAGCAGTAAAATGAGACAGCCATATAAAAACAGGGAAAGAGCATTCCTTGAGTATCATCTTACTTAATGGCCTTCTAATATGTTTCTAGCAGGTTTTTAAAAGATCATTCTGCTGTGAAGAGTTTGCATCAGAAGATATTAAAATAAGGGAAAGCCACTTGAGAAGTCATTCAGTCCAGGTGAGAGAAAATTGGTGGCTTCGACTAGGGTTGTTGTAGTAGAAATAGAAAGAAGTTTATGAAATATAAATATTTACTAAGTACCTGTATGTCAATTATCAGATTTGACATACTAGGGCCTTAGTATATATTTGTTGATTAAATATCTATTGAGTAAATTTATTCAATATTTACTAAGATACTTAGATCAAAAATTTAAGAAATTACAACTTTGAAGTTTTGAGTCATTGCCTCTTATTTTTGTCACTTGTTAAAGTTCAGTTCAAGTTTCATATTGTCTAAGATTTCCCTTTACTCAAATTAATCCATTTCTGCTACTATAGTCCTATAGCAAATCCATTCTGCTCCATTGTAGCATTTATTACTGTCTTCCTTAGATAAGATATTTATTTATATGTTTATCTGTCAAAATATGTTATGGGTGCAGTGAAGTCCAATTTTTTTTATTCGACATCTGCATTCTGATACAATAGATTGTACATAGGAGATAGTAAATAATGTTGGTTGAATGAAATAAATCCCATGAACAATTACTTGGGGAAAATTCAGTCTTTTAAAATTTTGCTGATGACTCTTTTCGTCAGAAATAATCTCCCAATGGACAGGAAATTATTTACATTTCTTATTTCAAGTTAAAGTTTATTTTGAAAAAGCAGTGTTTTAAAACATGTCTAAATCCCAGACATACCAAAGGCAGGTCTCACTAGTACAATATTTGATCATTTGTTTTGCCATGGAGCTAATACTCTATGATGATTAGTTAGGAATGGAATTGCTGGATCATAGCACAAGTTATGTTTATAAGAGCTAAGTTAAACCACAGATATTTTTCCACAGATATTTGCCATTTTATGCTCTCACCATGCATGAAAGTTCTTGTTTCTCCACATCTTTGTCCACTTTTCTATGCCAGTCATTTTAATTTTAGTCATTTTACTAATTATGAAATGGTATCTCATTGAGGTTTTAATTTGAAGTTTCTCAATGACTAATGATGTTGAAAACATCGTATTTAATTAGCCATTTATTTATCTTCCTTTTTGAAGTGAGTCAACTGAATTAAAAAAAATTATTTTCTTGCTTTATTATGATAGAATTGACATATCATAGTGTGTAAATTTAAGGTGTATTTTGTGATGATTTGATACACATATATACTCCAAATGATTATCACAATGTTTAGTTAACATATTCATCACCTCATGTAATTACCATTTTTATGTGTGGTGGCAGCAAGAACATTTAAGATTTACTTTCTTAGCAACTTTCAAGATACAATAAATATTGTTAACTACACTTACCATGTTGTACATTCTATCTCCACAACGTAAAACTGAAAGTTTGTACCCTTTGTACAGTATCTCCTCATTTACGCAACCATCCATTTACTATTTCTATGAGTTTGACATTTTTAAATTACATACAATATTTGTCTTTCTCTTTCTGATATTTCACTTAGCATAATCCCCTCAAGTTTCATCCAAATGGCAGGATTTCTTTTTTTATAAATGGAAGTTGTGTGTATATACATAAACACACGATGGAATAATTTATATATATATATCACTCTTATTTATCCATTCATTCATCAATGGATACTTAGGTTGTTTCCATATTTGGCTATTATGAATGATGCTGTAATAAGCATGGGGTAAAGATATCTCTTCTAGATAGTGATTTTATTTCCTTCAGATATATACCCAGAAGTGAGATTGCTGGATCATATGGTAGTTCTATTTTTTAATTTTTCTGACAAAACTCCATACTGTTTTCCATAGTGGTTGTACCAGTTTACATTTCCACCAACAGTGCACAAAGTTTTGCTTTTCTGCATATTTGTCATCAGCACTTGCTACCCATTGTCTTTTTGAAAACAGCCATTTAACAAGTATTTTAGCTAGAGGTTAACAAATTATGTTAGTCTTTTGCAGAATAAATTTTTGTGATTGCCATTGAGGTTTTAATTTCCATTTTCTTGATGATTAGCAATGCTGAGCACCTTTTCACATACTTTTTGGTCATTTGTGTGTCTTTGAAATAATATCTATTCAGGTTCTTTGCATATTTTATAATCAGGTTATTTGGTTCCTTTGCTATTTAGTTGTTTGAGTTCTTTACATATATTAGATATTAACCCCTTATCAGATTTTGATTTGCAAGTATTTTCTCTCATTCTGTAGGGTGTCTTTTTATTTGATTGTTTCTATTGCTGTGTAGAGCTCTTTAGTTTGATGTAGTGCTACTTGTTTTATTTTGCTTTTGTTGCTTGAGCTTTTGATGTCATATCCACGGAATCATTGTTAAGAACAATGTCAAAGAACTTTTCTGCTACTTTACTCTAGGCATTTTATGGTTTCAGGTCTTACGTTTGAGTCCTTAATTCATTTAGAGTTAATTTTTGTGAGCTATATAAGATAGTGGTCCAATTACATTCTTTTCCATGTGGATAGTCTTTGTTAATTTTTCTAATTGTGTAAAATGCTTTTATTACTGAATTGTAGATGTTCTTTATTTATTATAGATATATGCATTTGCCAGAGATATGTACTGTAATTACTTTCCCCTGATATGTGATTTCCCCTGATACTCATTTTCTTAACAGTAGTTTTTAATAAAAAGAAGTTTTTAATTTTGATAAAGTTCAGTTTGACAAGTTATTTTCCCCTTTATGGTAATGTTTTCTGTGACCTAAGAAATCTTTGTTGATTCCAATTTATAGAGGTACTATTCTGCTTACTTCTAGAAGCTATATGATTGTAGTTTTTAGGTTTAAGTCTATGTCTCACCTGAAGTTAATTTCTATATGTGATGTGATGTAGGGATAGTGGTTGACTTTTTTCCTTATAGACACACAGAATTCCCATAACCATTAGCTGAAAAGACTTTTCTTTCCCTATTTAACAGCTGTGGTGTTTCTGTAACAGTTTAGTTTACTATATAAAAATGAGTGAATTTCTCCACTCCAAATTCTGTTATTTTGATCTGTTTGTCTATCCTTAAGTCAATACCACATTGACTTGATTACTGTGGCATCATCATAAGTGTTGAAATCAAGTATATGTAATTCACTCAGATTTTTCTGTTTAAAAATTGTTTTGGCTATTCTAGGTCTATTGCATTTCCGTATACATTTTAGAACTTGCTTGACAATATGTAAAATAAATTCTTGCAAGGACTTTGAATGAGATTATGTTGAATTTTTAGAGTAACGTGGGGAGAATCAACACTTTGATGCTATTGAGTCTTCTAATCCATGAACATGATGTATCTTACCATTTACTTAGGTCTCCTGTATTTTTAAAATTTTGACTAAACTTGTTTAATGCTACTGTTCATAAATTGTTCCTATTATCTTTTTCAAAGTTATCTCTAGAATCTATAGTAACGACCCTTCTTTAATTCTTGATATTGATAATTTGTGTCCTCATTTTCTCTGTCTCCCTGGATCATTTTAGCTAGAGGTTAACAAATTATGTTAGTCTTTTGCAAAATAAACTTTGTGATTGTCAGTTATTGTTTATTTTTAAATTAATTTATCTCTGCAAATTTATTATTATTTACTTTCTTTTACTTACTTTGGGTTTAATTTTATTTATTTGTTTATTTATTTATAATTTTATTGTTTTTAGGTGAGGCAACCCTTGGTTAACTTCACAGATTGCAAAGACCTGGTCAGTTTACAATCTCTGTTTTTGTTTTTGTTTTTTACAGCTAAAGCACCTGGTCTTCCTAGGTGGTCTCCCATCCAAGTACTAACCAGGCTCAAACTTGCTTAGCTTCTGAGATCAGATGAGATTGGGCTTGTTCAGGGTGGCATGGTGTAGACTGAGTGTAATTTTTAAAAGTTCAATTTTTTCCTCTTATTTCTCTACCATTAGATGAGAAGCAATTTGAGGGCAGGGATAATATCTAATTCCTTGCAAATAATATCTCAAATATTGGTTAAATCAATTGTAGGAAGCAGAAATGAAAATATTTCAGTTCTCCAGCATGTCACTTGATTAATAGTTGTATTAGTTATCTATTGCTGAATAATAAATTACCACAATCTTTTTTTGTCATATAAGGAAGGAAAAGAAATAGAAGAAAATAATTAATAAAGCCCCACTCTAACATGCTGAAGAAATATAGGAATGTAGGAGGAACAGAAATATGGACCCGTCAGAATGTGTCAAATTTGAGTCTACATATATGAGGCCAAAAATTTCTGAGTTTCAGTTTCCTCATCTGAAAATATGGTGACACTACTACTGAAAAGTTTATAGGATTATGAAATAATATATGTAAAACCCTTATGAGAGTGACTAGCATATATTAAGGAGTCAATAAATGCCATTTTTATGATGAGTCTCAGTGTACTTATTTGTAAAAAAATACTCTCGGAGTGGGGTTGTTCAGTATGTGGAAAGAGATACATAAATAACATGTTTATCACAGGGCATGGTTAATTGTAGATGGACCAAGAATATTGACTCCACTAAGTGTCTGTACAACCTATAATTCATGTTATTGTTATGTGAGATGGAAAAAATCTGCAGACAACTTCTTTTGGGTTCTAGCTTTTGCTTAAAATCTATATCTTGCTTCTCCAAATAAAAGATTTGGTTATTTTGGTTGTTGTTCAAAAAGGCTAGCTTTGAGCCAGTGTTATATGAAAAGGAGATGGAAAAGAAAGACATGATGGGAAACATGAAACAGCCTTTGAACGACCATATTCAACAACACAGGGTGAGAGCTGGTGATTGGAGATCAAGAATTTTGAATTCTCTCTTTATCTGGATGAGCACCAACAGGGGGTTTCATTCCCAGGAATTTTAAATATTAAATAAATCAATGGTTTCTAACGTAATATTTATAAATAGTTCCCTAAGCTAACTGATATTTGTAAAACACTCACATTTCCATTACAATATGAAGGATTAGTGTTCATTATGATTGTCCTAGAATTTAATAAATATCCATCACCATGAATATTGCCAAAGAAATATCTGAGATTAGAAAGATGTACCCTCACACTGTTCACTTACCTTATTGCCCAAAAAATCATGTCTAATGATAATTTCAAGTGCATATAAAAGTACGGTCCTTCTTTGAGCAGCAGTAATATCCACTACAAATTTAAAAATCTATTTTGAATAGAATAGAAAAACATAGGTATTAATCACATGGTACCCTCATTCTCTTTACTTATGGGCCATGGAAGAACTTTCAGCTTCAGAATATAGGCTGAAAACTAGTTGATAAAAATTCAATCAACACTTACATTTTCCCAAATATATGCCAGTGTTTCTAAGTGTTTTATACATTCTTACCCATTTATTTCTCAGTATAATCTTAAGAGGTAGATATTATTATCCCTGCTTTACAGAAGAGGAAATTAAGGTACAGAGAGGGTAAGCTGTCTATCAAATGTCACACAACTGTGATTCATTCTCAGAACAGTCTAACTCCAGATTCCATGCTCTTCACCACATGGTCTCTCAGAATAGGTCCTTACTAACTATTATCTTAAGAGCTATGTGCCAGGCTTTGAGCTGGGCATTCCACAAGCAGTCTTCAATCCTTATAAAATGTATGTGTCAGATTTAGGCAGGAGGACCACTGCCAGACTTGAACAAGTTCTTTACAATTCACCAAAAAACATTGCACACATTAGGAAAGAGTATCAAATTTGTTTCATATTTTTTGGCATATTTCTTCATAGGGACCTATCATAGAAGTAACTTTTATTATTCAGTGTTTGATGTTTGTCCAACAAGGTTAAAGTAAAAACCTCAAGAATGTATTATTTTCTTCTTTTGAGAAGAGGGAAATGCTAACTGCGCATGGTTGCATGGGACTAAAAGAATGAAAATACTTAAATTACATATATGTGTTTAGCTGTTTGTTTTATATTACCTTTTTATCTTTTATCCTTTGATTTTTTTTATCTTTTGCGCCCTTAAACTAATAACAAATAAGAAATAATTTATAAAGACAAATGGAAATTATAAGTAATTTCTTAGTCTCTTACAATATTTTAATTTCCTCAATTCTGCTGGTTCAGGAACTAAACTTTACATCAGGTGCCATCTATTAATTGAATGATTTGATCATCTATGGTAAAGGTTGGCAAACTATTGCTTCTAAGTCAATTCTGGCTTGCTACTTATTTTTATAACAAAGTTTTATTGAAGCACCTCCTTATATATGTATTGTCTATGCTGCTTTTCACTACATGACACAGGTGAGTAGTTGTGACAGAGACAGTCTGGCCTACAAGCCTAAACTATTTACTATGTGTCCCTTTTTAGGAACAAAGAAAAGAAAAATTTCCAACCTCCGGTGTATGATACTAATTGCTGAAACACTGATAACAAGTGAGTTATTTGGAATGTTCTTTATCCTGTTTATCCTTGCAAATCACTACACATACATACTCAGAAAAGGGTCAACTGAAAATATAGGGAAAGAGCTCTTAATCCCATTAGATCATCAAAGTCCACATCCATGATTTAATTGACTCTATCCTTAAATAATGACCACCACTATACAACCTACTATTAAGCGTCACTGTTTTATCATTTTCTAAGGCTCATAATTCTAAGACAGAGTTTCATGTTACAAGCCAAACGAAATTAACATTTAAACTAATCATGAAGGAAGAAATCAGAATACCTTTTCAACTAGATATTTTGTTAAGTATTTGCCCTAAAATTTTTGATGGAAATTACAAATAGCAAAACTTTAAAAAAGAGAACTGTAATGAGACTTGCTTACCAGGAATTTGTGAAAAGTGCTTGCTTTAAAAGACATCCTGTTTAATTTTGGTTGAGGGGGAGGGGTGAATAATTCTAGACATTCTTTTCTGAATAGCCACAAGCCAAGCTTAATTAAGGAGAGAAAATATTGGTTTGTAAAGGTAAACAAGAGTTAATGCTTAATATTATCTTTTTTTTCTCTCTTTCTGAGTTCAGCAAACCAGCTGGCTTGAACTGTGGGTGACATTAACAATTAAAACTAAATAAAAGACTTGAGAAACTTACTTATCTGTATTCCTTTTTTTTCATGTTGCCCAAATCACAACCCCACCATCATCTGTGCATAGTAAATCAAGTAGAAATTCCTGTTGATATAATGAATATTTAATCTTTTCAGATATGACCATTGCTATATCTTCTGCAAGTATAATAGTAAATTAATAAAACAAGTCATTAAAGTAGTATTTTCTATTAAATAATAAGATGATCATAAAGAGAAGCAACTTCAATATCTAAATATCATTTTAGCCATTTTGACAGAACTGATCAATTTGCAATCAAGGCAATACTATCATATGAATGGAATGTTTTTTTCTAAATTTTTTATTATGAAAAATTTTAAACACGAAGAAAAATTAAACAAAAATGAATATCCGCCAACCAGAATTCAGCAACAGCAATAATCATATTTGCATTTGCTTGCTTTGTTGCTAGCATTTTTAAATCTAGAATAGTTTCATAACTTTTAATTTATTCTGTGTATTTAATACATTGACTTACAAAAAAAGTCAGTTCTCTCACAGTTTGTCCCACATTTTGAATGTATCTGATCGTTTCATTCTGGTGTTTTTATCTTTTTTCTGTATCTCCTATTTCTAGAAAATTGGAAGGTGGGTTTAAAGATTCACAGTAAACATTTTGGAAAACCATATTTCCAAATAGGTGATGGTGTGCTCTTTGTTTTGCATCATATCAAGAAGTGATGCTAAATTTGATTATGTGGTTGATCTGATGACCCGCAGACCTCTCCATTGTAAAGTATATTTTCCTTTGGCGACATTGTGTGCATCTTATATTCCAGCAACATTTTACCTAAAGCTTTTAAACTTCACAAATGATCTTGGCTTCAATCACTGATTTCAAGGGAGTGGGGAGTCAGGAAATTATGACTTCGCAATATTATTATTATTTCTGTTTATTAACTGATGCTCTTTCATAAAAGAAAAAAAAAGTGCCTTTCCTGCTAAAAGTTACTCACCTTTTTCCCTTTAATTATAAGCTGTCACAGGGTAAGGAATTGATGTAATAGTAAAATGGATATATTACATGTTGTCCAGGACAGTCCTAGTTATGTCTTTCCCCAGCATAAATACTATTGTGTTCCTGTTTGCTCCGAAAAATTTAACAGATTGAATAATAAATTATAATTCACATAGCAGGCACCTCAAATTTCTCTTTCATTTTGAGAATTATTTTTATTTATTCAATGTTTCACAATTAATCATGACTTCTGCTTTCTAAATCTTTTATACTCAGATGATTACAATAATTATCCCTTTTGATACTCAAATCTCAGGTACTCAAGTCTCAAAATTGGCTAGTGTTAAGTCCTTTAAAATATTTTTTTTAATTCTTTGATTTTGTATTTATATTGTTTGCTCTACAAGAAATTCTTGTTTTCTAGTTAGCTACTTTATTCTACAACATACATAAAATGGTTAAGAAATTAAAAATTCCAGTGTTTATCAACAATAAAACTCTGAGTATAGTTTAAAATTTTATTTCAGTTATTTTTTTTCCCTTAGGATATTGTCTAAGGATTTTTAAGTCAGAATACTGTATCAAAAGTAATTTAAACATTTGTTTGGCAAAAAGCACCACAAGCAAAGTAGAGCCAAATGATAAACAAGGGGAAAAAATGCTTGCAGTTTTTATCACAGGGAAATGGCTAATATCCCAAACAAAAAGAGCTACTAAAACGAGAAAATATAAAAAACAACAAAAACAGTTGACCTAAAAAAGAAATGCAAATGACTCATAACATATGAAAATAGTCTTAACTTGATCACGAATTAAGTATAAGTTAAAAATCTATCGAGGTACAAATTCTGATTTATCTACAGTGTCAATAATCCCAAAATTTGAAAACATACTCTATTGGAAATGATGTGGGAACAGAGATAACAACATATACTGTTTGTGCTAAAGTAAAATAGCATAATTCTTTATATAGAGGAATAAGCAATATCTAGCAAAATTTCACACATATTTTTACTTTCACACAGAAAATCCAGAGTCTTTCCATCTGAATACCCTTAATATAATCACCTCTACTATATCCCTTTTGCTGTGTAAGTTTCTGAAAATTTACAGCTTCTGGTGATTCTTGGGAGGCAATATTTTGTCTACCATATATAGTCCTGAAACAAGTAAATGAATTTAATTTATACTGAATTAATTAACAAATTAATACTGAATTTGAGGGGACTAAGGTCATGCAGAATATCTTCTCTGATTATAACAGATTTAATTTTTAAAAAATCAGCGAGTGAAAGATAACTGAAAATCTTCAAATATTTAGAAAATAATCAACACACTTCTAAGTTGTCCTTAGGTCAAAGAAGAAATCACAAGGAAAATTAGAAAATATTTGTGACTAAGTATAGAGAAAACAATGACATTTCAATATGTGTGGGATACAGTTAAAATACTATTTATAGAAAAATTTATTTCTTTTAAGGCTTTATTAATAAAGTAGAAGAGTATATAATCGATGATCTAAACTTCCAATAGAAGCAGTTTAAAAAAAAGCAAATAAAACTTAAGTACATAAAAGCAAGGAATTAATAAAGATGAGAACCTGAAGAGAAAACTGAGAAAAAATATAGATTAATAAAACTCAAAGCTGATTCTTTGAAAAAGTCAAGAAGACTGATAAACATCTAAGGACATAGATTAAGAGAAAAAAAAGAAGACAAAATTTATCATTATCGGGAATGAAATAAGAAATGGCATTACTGATTTGGCAATTATTAAAAGAATAATAAGGGATATTTGATGAACAGTTTTATTCCAATAAATTTGAGAACCTAAATGAATTGGACAAATTCCTCAAAAAGCACAAATTAAAAATTGACTCAGAGAAACACCTGAATCATTTTATATTCATTAAAGAAACTGAATTCATTATTTAAAATCTCTCCCAAAAGGTAACTCTAGGCCTAGATGGAGTCACAGGATAATTCTATTGAATACGTAGAAAAGAAATAATAACGAATCCTACATAAATTCTTTTGAAAATAGAGAAGGATGCAACATTTTCCAAAGTTTTTTAAGGGTCCAGAATTAATTAACCTCATACCATACCCAGACAAAGACATTATAAAGAACACAAAGCTAAAGATCAATCTCTCTCATAATCTTTAAGCTAAATATTAGAAAACCAAATCAAGCAATGTAAAAAAAAAATAGATAATATATAATGATTAAGTGTTATTATCCTAGGATTGTAAGTTTGGTTTAACATTCTAAACTCTAATCAATTTAATTCCCTATGCAAAGAAAATAATGAAGAAAAACATATGATTATCTCAATAGATGTAGCAAAAACATTTTACAAAATGTATCATCCACTAACTCTGAATGCTCTCATGAAAGTGTAAATATTAGGATTAGAGAAGGAAACATTCAGCTAGCTTTATACTTACTGGCTAAAGACTAAATAGGTTCCAGCTCTAAATAATTTCCATACTTTCTGACTAAAGACTAAATAATTTCCAGCTCTAATACTTCCTGATTTCAGGACTTACTACAAATAACAAGGCTTATACTTATTGTATTTTACATCGTTTTGGAAGTCCTAGCTTGTGCAATAAATAAATGTGCATGCACACAACTCTCACACACATGCGTACAAAAAAGAGATAAAACTGTTATTAATTAATTATTTTGATATCATCACGATGTACATAGATATTCCTAAAGACTTTACCAAAGAAAGCTACTATAAATAGTAAGTGAATATAACAGCATCACACAACACGGGACCAGTATACCAAAGTTGACTGTATTTCTAGATACTAGCAATGAACAATTACAATAGCATCAAAAACATAAAATGCTTAGAGGTAATATTAATATATATATATATACACACATATATATGTGTGTGTGTATATATATATATATATATATATATATATATATATATATATATATATATAATACCTGTACAACAAAAACTATCAAAGATTGCTGAATGAAGTTAAAGAAGACATAAATAATTTTGGAGCCATACAATGTTCATAAATTAGAAGACTGAATATTGTTAAGGTATTCTCTCCAAATTTATTTATAGATTTAACAAAACCCCAATTAAAATATAAACAGACATTTTAAAGGAAATTATCAAACTAATTCTATAGTTCATGTGAAAATAAAAATTATTAAATGCAGAATTTTTAAAAGTGCATTTGGAGGACTTATACTTCCTGATTTCAAGATTTACTACAAATTTGAAGTAAACGAGATAGTTTGATATTAAATCAATAGAGCAGAAATGAGAGTTCAGAAATAGATATGATTACACGGTCAATTATTTTTTTTTGACAAATTACCGAGAATGGGGGAAAAATTTTTCTTTTCAATAAATGGTCCTGGAATAATTGAATATCTGTATGGAACAAATGAGCTTTGGCATGCATTTTCCTCACCCCACACACAAAATTTGATTCAGAATGGAGTTAAAACCCTAAAACTTGTAGAAGAAAACATGAGAAAGACTTCATGATCTTGAGTAAAGCAAAACTTACAAAAATAGGACAAAATACATCAACCACAAAAGAAAAAATAATTTGTAATTGAATTTTACTATAATTAAAACCTTTTGCTTGTCAGAAAATGCCAATAATAAGATGAAATGGCAAGTCACAGGGGAGAACATATCTGCAAAACATACATGTTACAAAGACCTTGGATTCAATATATACAAAGTGTTACAAATCAATAATAAGAGGATGACCAAATAAAAAAAATGTGCACATGCTTTACAAGTGAACAAGTCCAGGAAGTTATTCAACATCATTCATTTGTCACTAAGGAAATGGAAATTAAAACCATGATGATGTACTACTAAACACTCACTAGAAAAACTAAAATTAAAAACAAGTGATGGAAAAGATATGGAACAACTGGAACCCTCATGAACCACACATAGGGATGCTAAATTATATCAAGAAAATGGCAGTGATTCAGAAAGGTCAGGAAGTGATTTGGCTTTTATCTTGGAGGAATGATGTAGAACAAAGCCACAACTAATCCACTGTTGCCCAGCAAGGAAATTAAAAAAATAAGACTTTGTTGTTGCTAACCACTGAGATTCTAAGAGTATTTTTTACAAAAGCTGAAAAGTAGTTTTATTTTCACCTGTAAAAGATTTGTTGTTGTTGAATTTATCTATATTTTTCTGTAACTGCTTCATGATTTGAATCAATTGGAAAGGCTTTCCTACTTTTAGGCTATTAAATAATTTACTCGTATTTTAATCCTGTATATGCAAAATTATCTTTTTTATATTTAGGTTAATCCATATAAAGTTTTTTATTGGTGTTTAACAGTGTGAGGTATGGATTCAATTGTATCTTTTTTCCAAATGGCTATCAAACTGTCCTGTGATCATTTGCCTAAAAGTCCATCTTTCTTCCAGTATTTTGAAATGACATCTTTATTATATATCAAATATCCACATATATTTGCTCTATTTTTTTGAACTTTCTATTCTATTCCATTGTTTTGTCTGTTTATGGTTAGATTATATTACACTGTTTAAAGTCTTTGTAAGACAATTTAAGACATCATTCGTTACTCTTCTTATCCAATGTTTTCTTGACCATTTGCTTGTGCATTTTGAGAATCAAATTGTGTAGCTTCACAAAAATAGTATTTTTATTGAAGTCACATATTTTCATGTTATTTTTTAATTAACATCAACACTATTGATTCTTTATTAGTAGAATCACCCAATCCAAGGATATAGGGGGGTCTAAGATTATTTTTGTATTTTTTCAGTAGTATTTATTTGCAATGAACAAATGACTCTTGAACAAAGGGGGAGTTAGGGGTGCTGACCCCTGCACAGTCAAAAATCTATGTATAACTTTTGAGTCTCTTAAAATGTAACTATAGTCACCTCTCAGTATCTGCAGGGAATTGGTTTCAGGATCCCTGTAGATACCAAACTCCACAGATGCTCAAGTCCCTTGTATGAAATGATATAGGACAATGTATACAGTATGCCCTCCCAATCTGTGGATTTTCAACCTCAGATTATGAAAATATTGTTTTTATCCACCGTTGTTTGAATACATGAATGCAAAACCCAAAGAAGTGGAGGGACAAGTCCATATTTATTGAAAAAAATCCCCATAGGAGTGAACCTATGCAATTCAAATCCATGTTGTTCAAAGGTCAACTGTATAGATTTTATACATTTATAATTTATTTTATTTCTGCTTTCTCCCACTTTTGTTGTCGATTTTTTTCTTCTATTATATTTTCAAACTAATAATTTTTGAATAAGAAATATTAATTTTACATGTTAATTTTATATCTTGATACCTCACAGAATTACATTATCATTTAAAATCATATTTTTATTCTTTCCAAGCACACTACCATAAGTCATACATCAGATATATTTTTATCTTTTATAATTATTACACTCCTATTTTTTAAAATAATCACATTGAATAAAATCTCTAAAATAAGAGTATAGTAATGCCAGTGATAGGCCTACTTGCCTCATTCCTGTCTTAGAATTTATCAAATGTTTCTCCATAAGTAAATGTTACATTTTGGAATGAAGAACAGGCACACACACACACACAATCTTGTTAAGCACGAATTCATTGAATTTTATTTCAGATTATTTTTTTTATTAGAAATTGGTGTTAAAATTTCAAATGTCTCTTAAGCATCTAAGGAAATGTATGACAATGTACTTCCTTACATCCAATGTGCTGAATGACATTAATGACTTTTTAAAATGTCAAATCCTCCTTGCATTATTGTAATAAATCTTCTCTGGTCAAAACATACTATTTTCTAATATGCTATTTGATTTTGTTTGCTAATATTTTATTTTAGATTTTTGCATTGATATTTACAAATGAAATGCTTGTAGTTTTACTTGTTTCCAGCTTTGTAGTTTCAATTTTATATTTACCTCAAAAAAAATAATTTATATATTGTCTTTCCGTATCCTCTGTGATATTATTGTTGTTATTTGTTTGCCTCTTTAATTTGCATATTATTGAAGACTAGATGAAGGAACTAGAATTTGCTAATGGCATTATATAATGGAAACTTGGAATGTTTATCTTATTATAGAACCAATGCATGTTATACGAAGAAATCTTATGACATACAAATGAGCAAAAAGAAAAATACAATAAAATACTAATGTTAATAAAAGCAACAGTCTTAATACTTTGAGTAACTTTTCATGTGATGGTTAAAAAATATAATAGTTATCAGCATAAAAAATGTGCCTTAAATATCAATTCTTTCAGTAAAATGTTAGCCTGAGAAACCTAGCTTTCAATTGATAGATATGTTTTATTTTAATTATATTAAAATATTTTAAAATATTTTAACATATGTGGCTCTTCTAGTAAGGTGATAGTTCTATAATGTTGAAATAAAAGGAAGCTCTTTAAAAAGTAGAAAATACTTCATTTTAGTCCAACCTGGTAGGACTAACTTCAATATTAGTTATATAAATAACCAAAAATTAACTAAAATGAAAGATACCATTTTGGGGCAAAAAAGTTTTTTAAATTAAATTTATTGGGGTGATGGTGGTACATATATAATGGAATATTACTCAGCCATAACAAAAGATGAAATATTGCCACTTGTAAAAAAAATTTTGAGTGCTTTTTATAATCTCTCATTTAAAAAAATTATTTGTACACTCACTAAACTTATATCCAAGGTAATAATGTTTCAGATTCTTTTTCGGTGGATCTGACTGCTGCTAAATTTAGGTAGTCTTATGTAGACACTTGATATATGTTTTTTAAGACAGCGAAAATTATAGAAGAAAATATGTTTTCATTTGTTTCCTATTTTGTGTTCTGCTATTCTCTCCCTTCTTTCTTTAATTGTCAGTGGATTATGAGAACAATTTTTAAGGATTCCTTCTAATTTTTTTTATAGAATTTTTAGTTCTAGTAGTGGTTGTTTTGGATATAACAACATGGATATATGTTATAACAGTCTGCTATTATCAACATTTTACTACTTTGAATGAAATTTAGAAAGTTTTCTTTCATTTAGATCCTTCTATACTCCCCACCTTTTAAATATAATTGTCTTAAGTATTTACTCCACATACTTTGAGTACCACATTACATGGTATTATAATTTTTGCTTTAATCATCAAAAATGATATAAAAACCTCATGAGAAGTAAGATTTTCTATTATATTTATACTTTTTGAATCTATTTTAATGTTAATTCCTTCTGAGTTTAAAATCTTCTATTACCATTTATTTTCTCTTTAAAGAACATCATTTAGTCATTCTTTAGCAGTAGATTTGCTCACAATAAAGTCTCTTAGTTTACCTTCTATATTTTTATTTCCTTTTCATTTTTGAAAGATATTTGACCAGGTATAGAATTTGTAATTACGTTTTCTTTCAGTACTTAAAAATGTTATTCACTTGCTTCTGGTCTCCATGATTTTAAATGAGAAATTGGCTTTCATTCAATTTCATTCATTTTATTTCTCTCTGAGGATTCCACTTTGAGGATTTCCTTGTCTTTGTTTTTCAAAAGTTTAATTGTGAAGTGTTTTGGAATGAATTTCTTTGTGTTTATTCTATTTGTGGTTTTCTTAGCTTCTTGAATTTCTACACTTATGTAGGTTTTTGTCCCATAGGTCCCCGAGACTCTGTTTATTTTATTTCCAACCTATTTCCTCACTGTTCAGATTAGGTAAATTCTATTGAACTATCTTCAAGTTCACTAATTCTATTCTCTACAATTCTACTACTGAGCACATTCAGTGAGGTTCTTTTTTTTTTTTTAATTTTACTTATTATATTGTTTAGTTCTATAATTTCCATTTGGTTCTATTTTGTTTTTAATAACCTACTTCTTTGCCGAGTTTTTCTATTTTTTAATTTGTTTCAAGAGAATTCATAACTGATCATTGAAGTGTTTTTATGATGGCTGCTTTACAATTCTTGTCAGATTGTTCCAACATCTGATTCATCTTGGTGCTGGCACTGTTGGTTACTTTTCTAATTTCTGTCATGATTTTCCTCATTCTTTATATGATACATATTTTCCATTATACCCTAGACATTTTTGGTATTATATTATGAGATTCAGGTTTCAACTTAATCTCCTATTTTGTAGGCCATGTTCTTGTTAAAATGCACCTCAAGTTTGGGACGATTGTATATTTTCAACTCTTTGCAGGACCTAGTCTACCCACCTTGGCAAAAGTGGGGGCTGACTCATACTGTTTTGTTACTGCAGGGTGTGGTTAGAGATTTGGCTCCACACTAAGCCCCCATAATATCATATGAAGAGGAGTAGAACTCCAGTTATCCTTGCTTCTCCCTACCTCTTCTGCATCTTTGATGCCAGATGGTGGTGAAGGCTCAGCTCCACATGGGCCCCATTGTCATCAGAGGAGGGAGCCCACAGGCTAAGTAGACTGTCTACCGCCCTGCCTCATACCACTCCATTCCACCTCCTGGATACTAGGTGGGTGTGGAGGCTCAGCTCCCCAGTGAATCTTTCTGACTCCAGGGGTGGGGTAAAAGCAGAGCATTTATTGTTCCAACTGGCACCTCCCTGTTCAGTCTCCCTGATGTGTGTGGGGGTGGATGCTCAGCTCCCTAATGGGCCCACTACCCTAGTGGGAAAATTGGAGCACTGCCCACTTCCACCAGGCAGAAAATGGAAGATCAAATTCTTGCTTAGCCACTACCACATCACACATGATAATGGAATCTGAATGTTGCCTCCTTTTGCCTGGGTGGGGGGTTGGGGTAGAAGATCAACTTTCCACTCTACCACTGATACTGCAGGAGTGTGAGGTGTTTTTTTTTTTTTCCCCCTTGGTGTTTGACTAGATTAGGGTGAGTATTGCCCACAAAATTTCCCACTGTTAGGCCACATGTTTTCTGGTTCTTAGGCTTGAGATGAGCAAGTGTTTTTTGAATTTTATTTTTGGGGGCAGGGAATGGGTAGGGGGGTCTATGACTGTTGGAGGCTTCTGTAATGTTCTGTCTGAGATATGTGGGTGGCAATAAGGAGATAGCCCCACCCCGTTATTCCTTGTGTCTTGAGCGCTCTTTGCAACCAGCCTTCTTCCCACCTTTCAGAGCATTTCTATGCTTGCTCATTTTATTGTATTAAGAGTTTTTTAATAGTGAAGGGAAGGGCCTGAGAAGAATGAGACTATTCTACCTTAGCAGAAACAAAATTACTTATTAGAGAAAGATTTAAAATTTATTAAAACCACAATCAGCCTTTATTATTTTTTACTTCACATGTGTACACAAACCTGATAAGGAATTCATCTGGCTGCCCAGCCTTTGTGTCAGATCAGAAGATCAAGGGCAAATCAGGTTTAAATCATCATTAATCTGTTAAAAGAAAGTGAGGGGAGAAACCTTTCCCTGAGTAACTAAGGCAGAATTTTTTAATATGTCTTTAGATGATAAATGATAAGTGAGAATATTTGATCTAGGGACAAGTGTAATATTTTCTCTGGATTTATATGTAGCACTTAGCACCACCAAGTTCAGTTCATGAACACATTCAATGATAAATATCCCTTTTAGGTTAATTTTTCTATTTCTAAAATAGTGGCCAAGTAGGGAGCAATGACCAATCCATTCCCCAGTGGCTTCAGGTAGAGAAATTACTGAGTTTATCATTAATCTTACCCTTCAGTCCTCCAGGGAAGATTATCTTTGCAGAACATAGTAAAGCTAAATAAATTTAAAAGATTATCAAAGAAAGATTATAAATCTAAACAGAAGTTCTCAATTCTTGGCATCCATTAGAATCACTTTGGGATTTAGAAAAAATAATACTAATGGGTTTGCATTGCCACCAATCAATTAATAAGAATATCTTTAGTGGGACCTGGGCATCAGTACCTTTAAAGCTGTCCAGGTGGTTCTAATGTGCAACAAAGATTGAAAATAACTCATATAGGCAGGTGTTGTTTTCCTTGACAAGGGAATTTATCTGTTATAACAAATTGCATCTACTATACCAGATAGAAACGTACACTGAATAAATGTTCTGGTTATGTGAGATAGGCAGCTCAAAAGCAGTCCCTTCCAAATTGTTCCTCCTGACCTTGCTAGTGGTTTATTTTACTACCAGAAAGTCCTTTCTAATCAGGAAAAAGAATGGATAATACTCTAATTTATTCCCTCCCCCCCATAGGTAAAGAATCAAATGACTCTGGAGAGATGGCTGCTCTAAAGTTTAAATCTCTTGTACATAAGTTGTGCTGTTAACCATCAAGTTCAGTGCACTGAATTCCTTAAGTTGGAGTCCCACACCATGCTGATTTACATAACAGAAACTTCACTTTTTAAGAGTACCTGCAAATGAGCCCATCAGACACAAAGTTTTGAAACTGTTGAATTGACTGTATGGTGAGCACTCCCTAAATCCACAGCTCTTGATAGAGAGTTCACCTTGGACCTGGCAACTCAATCTCATTTTGTCTATGGTGAATATTTTTAAGCAAGAGCTTTCATTTTTGAATCTTCAGGACTTCTGAGAGGGTTACTGATACTGGTGAGTTAGTCTTAACCTGGAAAATGATGAAGGATTTTTACTCATGGAAGAGTTGTTGAGTTGAGAGGGATGAAAGCAAGAATATTCAATTCCTCAGTCTGTAAAAGAAAAAGATAGGATGCCACTTCCTGAACCTGAGTACAGGCCAACAGATTAAATGTGTCAGGGCTTTTTGAGGAAAAAAACAGTCTCTATGCAGGTAGACTCTTGCAAGGAACCATAATACAAGTTACTCGATGAGATGAGTATTCTTATTAGAGCAGAGGCAACAAAGACTGTTTAAACCACCCTGTAGGGAATGCAACTTCTATGGATCATTAATTTTTCTTCCTTAGGGTTTAAAAAAAAATTATAGAACACCAGTCATAGCCATCTCCTTTTCCTGAGAGAAGTAAATAAACCTGTGATAAAATGGACTTCTTTAAAAGTTTTGATAGTCTATGGTTCCCTGGGTAGACTATTATGACAAATTAAGAGGATCATCACAAGTGATCTCATTTACAAAATTCTACTAGGCTCTCACTTCATCCAGGTTCTTTTTAACTTTTATTAATACTGCTGAGGCATCAGCAGCAATTGGCCATAGTATCCAGGTATTTTTGTGAATACCATATATCTCTTGATTGGGGTTTAAGATTTGAGATTTTCTATTTAAATAGGTCATTTTTCTTGGCTTAAAAAACAGTGGAAAGGTCAAGGGTGGCACAAGATTAGGCAACCTAGCTTCTAGAAACTACAGGTAAATTTAGCAACCAGTTAGCATCCACATAAGTAACTTGTATAGTTAAACCTAGTTTTTTATGCAGGTGCAAGTAGAAGGCTCCTTGGAAGTTTGCCACCCTTAGATTTCAGAGACAGATTGGGTTAACTTCATATTCTGGAGACAAAGTTGACTCAGTTAGAATTTATGAAACACCTACTACACGCTAACATATATGGAAATTGATAAAATATGGTCTCTGTTCTTTAGTTTACAATTAATCATGATCTTTCTATTTTCAGCCAAATTTGACCATAAGAAGTGCCTCCAGTTTCAGAATGTATCAGAAGAAAGTTTAACTTCTTCTTTAATAGCCTTGAATATAATTACTACTGGTTGACTTACTTATCTCTCATTTACATATTTATTATCAAAGTTTTCTATATAAAAAATTTACAAGCATTTAAAGTATATGAAGACGGCTCACCAGACCAACTGCATAATTATAGCTGATGGCTCTAAAATCTTAGCAGGCAACCATCCACATTTTCAATATTTATTGACCACTTCTTATATGTCTATGTCCAAAAAAGTAAGAGACTCATTGTCTAAATCTATGAGGAGCTACATCAAAAGAGCACCAGAACTAATCATACAAAGATTTTTGCCTGATTAGTTCAATCTCCAAAAATATTAAGTGAATGTAAAATTCAAAATTAATAAAATGTTTGAAAATATTTGATTCATTTTCACTTAATGAAAGTTGCAAATTTTCTTTAAAATAAAGACAACTGCCTCAATATACATTGACGTTAAAGCAGAAATTGAGGAGAAAGCAAATGACTGGTGGAGAAATGTCAGTGGCATTACATTGTTACTTTCCATATTGCTAACTAAATTATGTGTTCTTTAGCTTATTGGGTTAATAAATGAGAAGCTAAAAAAATTACATACTCTTACAAGTGAAATATTTTCAAGGAGCCAAAAGAACCCTGACTAACTTGAGTTAAATTTAAGTCCTCTGTCTTTTGTAATAATTAATACCATGAGACAATGAAAGATTCATCAACTTTTAATTCCTATGTGGCCAGTGACTCACCAAGGAAACTTAAAAAATTTAAGTTCCCCATGAGACTGCATCTCCTCATCAGATAAAACTGATTCTTGGGGTTCTACTTTGTTTCATGATTCTGTACTGTCAGCTAAAGATTCTAAGGGGTTTTATATTTATAACATAATCTTATCTATACTAAAATTTATCTGATGTTATTAAAACATATCCTTATAGGATCAAGGTCATTTAAAGACTGAAGTATATCCTAGGCTGAGAAACACTGCAGGGCCAAGACCCATGCTATGGCTGTAGTAATTAAATTGCTGAACTCTCAAAGGAGAATGGGACTGATGATATATTATCATGAAATATGATAATGTAAATGAAAATGCTTTGAAAACTGTGGGGCTATATAAATGTCAGGTATTAGGCATAATTATTATCGTCTTCATTTATTGAGAGACCAACTTACAGAACTAACTTCAACAAGGCCATGTATTAAATCAAGGACAATTTGGAAGAAAAAATATATTTTTTTATCCTGATATTCCTTTCATTCCTTCATCCCACCAATATTGATGAAGCTGCTTCTACATCTAAAGTATTTATGGGGAAATTAAAGAGGTGTCTAAGACACTACTACCATCCTCAGCAAGTTTATAATCTAATAAATATATTTTTCTTTAATGATTTTATGGGTTGAAGATTAATTTTCCTAACAAAGTTTAAGTTCTCTGAAAACCCAAAGTAGACTTGTATTTCTTTTTACCTCTTTCATCATGTTCCGTAGACTATTGAGCAAATTGATTGTAAAAACATATTCTTGGACGGAAAAATAAAAATAACCCCTGTCATAGGGTTTAGACCCTCTTAAACCTAAACAATTATAACTTATTGCCATTATTTATGTATGAAACTTTCCAAGTGCAACTCAAAAAGACATCCAGTTACTTAGGATTCCATAGTTTTATACATGATATTAGATGAATAACAACTAAAAATAATACAAAAGTAACAACCAACTTTTATTGAAGGCTGATGTGCCAGACACTGTGCTATGTATTTATAGTCATTATCTTATTTATTCCCCACGTTAATCTTATTAAGTTGGAACTTATTATCTTTATTTTACAGATGAACAGACTGAAATCTAGAGATGCTAATCAAAGTCATGTGGGTAATGAGTGGTAGAAGTAGAAACTGAATCCAAGCAGTATACTTGCCAACACCTAAAATGGGACACCATTGCTAGAAGCTGAATCTACCTGATTTACCGCATTTAAAATTTGTCTAGAATTTTAGATCAAACTAGATCAGACTTGTGGTGCTCAATGGAGCACAATTTTGCCACCCCGGGAATATCTGACAATGTCTGGGGACATCTCTGGATGCCATGACTATAGAGATTTATAGGTTTTGTGGGTGCTGCTTAGTATCTTCTGCTACAGAAATCCTTCCACGACAAAGAATGATTTGGCCCAAAATGTCAGTAGAGAAACCCTGTCTTCTCATGCCAGGACAGTCATGAAGTAAATCTGTGACCTTCTAATGACTCAGTCATGAACAAGTGTGACCTGCAAGGCTGGCACAAGAGCTCAGGTCAACGTGAGGATACAGTTTGTAAGCCCAGAGCTTCTATGGAAGGCAATGAAATGTAGGGTATTTTTCCCCACAGAAAGTAAGAAGAGCATTTTTCTTTGATATGTATTACTGTTTGGTAAGATTTGAAATTTGTAAAGGTTCGATTTACAGTTCATCTCCATCCCTGCCCCCACACACTTCTTAATTTAGACAAATGTCCTATAGTTTTTAAAATATAGCTCAAGTCTTTCCATATTTGAGCCTCCTTCCATTTAAAAGTTATATGGCTTTATCTAAGAGTAGCTAAGATAAGTAGCTACAGCAATTTCCTTGTGCTTAAAGTCACATTTCTTGATAATCTCTGGATTTTCAGGGACCATTAGAGATCCCTGTGTGAATCTTGGAATAATGAAAAATACATTCTAGCAAATACTTTAGGTACTCTGACATTGCTGCATTGATTTAAAAACCCATTTCTAAATCAATTTTTTTTTTTGCAATTTTAACTTGTAATAAAATGAGTCTTAACAAAAGTGCCCTTTGCAATCTAACTGCTCAAGTTTGAGAATGGCAGGCCAAATTGAGAATTAATTAACATTTTGAAACCATAGTGCTGTATTGCTTAATCTTAAATTGTGCTTAAAATAGGGATTGATTTCTACACCATAGTAAAACAATTTTTCCCTCTTCCTATGCCCTTTTCTGTAAAAACATGGATAGTGTATATTTAGAGAACAGGATTAAATAATGCACTCATAACACGTTTTTGATGAAGCCATAATAAAACCCTGTTACAGAATCCATGTTCTCTAGGTATCTTCAAAATTTTGAGAAAACAATTATAACTGAATAAGTACACAGAAAACCAACCAATATTGAACACATTTGTGTAATTTATGTATTCATAAAACTGATAATAGACATTTATTTTTAAAGATCCTTAAAGCACAGGTAATAATGGAGCCAGTCAGCAATTTGCCACTTGCAATTAATCACTCTCTTCATATTCACAACATTCAATTTTTCTTGCTATTTGAGAGAGTAATGATTAATTGATAAAAGTTTAACAAGTGCACTAATAGCAGGTGCTCCTAATTACAAAGTCTTCAGAATGATTTTTCCCAGATCTACTTTATGCTAATTTGAACAGAATTAGTCATAACACTTTATGATTTTACTTTTAAAACAACTTTTCTTTTAGTCACCCTAATTTAATTAAGAATTTTAACTAGTTACATGTATCAAGAACACCAATGAATTTTAAATTTGTGAGTTTGATTACCATAAGAGATTAACAAGAAGGCTCATAAAAATGCACGGCTGCCAATTAGAAGCATCAACGCTGTGTAAATTAGAATTTGTTAATTGGTTTAGCAAATGTAAATTCAATTTTTTGAAATTTCATGAACTGAAAAATTGATTATATTCTTGTGAGCCTCCAGAAATATCTTATTAGTTATGATATTTGTTTCAGTAGTTTCTGAGATTACACTCATATTTTAGCCATAAACATTTCTATTTCATTTAGTTCAAAAATATCATAGTATTCATTTTTCATCCACACATGTTCGCCCTTCACCATCCCCACTATTAAATGAATACTTAAATACACATTTTTCTTTCATCTGTCTCTGCTCTCAGCAAGACATAAAATATGCATTCTAGGTAAGTTTTGTTATTTTGTACTTTCAATATTAAAGTGTGTATAATTAATTTAGTTTCCCTAAACACTATATGTTTATGACAAAAACTACAGATGCTTTTATAAAGATGAATATTTAAACAGCATTTCAGGTATGCAGATTAATACTGTTTGCCTCTAGGAAATAGACCAGCAATTTTGCATTTTATAAGAGGAGCAGAAGCTATATTTTAGTATGCTGCATTGTGGAATGGAGAGGCCTATTAGGAATGTCAGATCAAAATCTATCCTCAAGAAAGCGCATACACGGTCTGAGCGCTAACCTCGCACCAGTTATTCCCACGCTGAGTTGCAGTCAAGAAACTGAGTGCAGAATTGAGGGCAGGCCTAAAATATTCTCATAGCTGTCTCCATACCATAAGTGAGGAGGTGAGGAAATAGGGATTTGGTTTGTTCTGTGAGCTAGACACTCTATTTTCCAGATAATGTAATTCATTGAGGAGTAGCCATGAACACTCTCACTTTACCCCTAACTTCTCCTGTTCTTCTCAGAACTGTTTTTGAAAATCACAATGCTTGATAAACTCTCCTAAAGGCTCTAAATTCAGCAGATAATTATTTGGCTGTTCAAAACCTCTTGCATTAATGCATTATTCTAAATTAGTGTAATTAGATTACTCTAGTCCTGATTAGCTCCCAAGAGGATAAGAAACAGATAAGTGCACAGGCTAAAGGGATCATAAATGTGTGCCTTCCCCTTTGATCAATGGGAACAAAAATGGTCTTCACACTGCAGAAAATATACTCCATGTATATAGTTCCATACCTTGTCATCTTTAAGGAGGAACTGGGCCGCAGACAAGTAATTGTGGGAACCAAGTAGCAGCAGAAAGGCATCCCACCAGGGAGAGTTGTTGCAGGAATCGAGGGTTAAAAGAGATGAGGTTGTTAGCAATCAATTGGGTCATAAGAAGCAGGGCAGCCCCTGACTACCAAAGAACACAGTGGCTTTGTTTTTTCACCCTGATTCTTGTTTCCTTGTTATACTCTCCCCTTGCCAACATGATCTTCATGTTATACTAGTTTAAATTTTTTTTAAAAAAAATTGAAAACAACCTCAATTTCTAAAAATAAAAGATGGGTTAGTAAATTTAGATATTCATGAAATATTATGCAGCCATCGAAATAATATATGTATATATGTATTGATATGGGAATATAGTCACAATTTATTAATTCATTGGTTCACCAAATATTGTTGAATGTCTGTTGTGTCAGGCTCTAATCTGAGTGCTTCAGCAGTAAATAAAACAGATCTGTCCTCATGAAGCTTACATTCTAGTGACAGAGCCAGAAAAGTAAAGCTAATAACTAAAGCAACAAATATAAAACTTCTGCAGGGATAATTGCTATGAAGAAACATAAAGCAAGTAAGGGATGGGGTGAGAATGACATTTGAGCAAATACAAGAATAAGATAAAGGGTTAAAAATGTTCTCGCAGATGGAAAAGTGTGAAAGCTCAAAAATGGGAGTGAGATCAGACATAGGGATAGAAAAAAAGATGAAGGCTGAAAAGAAAAAAAAATAAGAAGTGAGACAAAGAATAGAGAGAAGAGAATGCAACAATGTCAGCAAGTTGGAGATATGCTAGCTCCCTCACTAGTTATGTTTTCTGAGTACAAGTGTGCCCACACCTGAAATTTAATTAAAAATAAATACTTTGTGGGCCAGTCAATCTCATCTGTGGGCTCTACATGTCTTTTGGCTGCAAGTTTTTACCCCTATTTTAAACTCATTTACTGAACATGTCGGGACTGACGATGGTGGAGGAATTGGGAAAACATGCATTACAGTCGGAGGAAACTCCCCGGGAGCACACCGACTTCCTAATTGATTGCCTTTTTCCCTCTTTTCTAGATATATCTTAGGACATCTTCTCTGGGAGTAGAAACTCTCTGTAAACTTTACCACTTTGAACCTCCTCTCATAACATGGTACTGGTAACCTTTATGGTTAACTCCTTAGTACAGGGACTCTAACTCTCTACTCTCCAGTTGGGGTTTTCTAGGGGAACCCTGGGAAAAATAATTCCACTTGAAAGTACAATTTTTAGGCTATTGATGAGGAGAATAATCTTTATCTTTCCCACAGGGTGGTGTGATGGTTGATTAATAAATGCTTAACAGGTATTTTGAAGATTACTAGTGTCAGCTACTATCGTGATTACTATTAGCTGATCCTACCATACAGAATTAGAATGAGAACTAGGTAATAGCTGACTCTTTTATCATCTGTATTCACTGTATTCACTCCTATTCACTGGAGGAATAAATTTAAGCCCAGCATAATTAATTAACTTTTACAAAGCATGTTGTGTCTCAACTGCTCTTAGTACCAAAGGCAGTTATGAGAAACACCATAGCTTCAGTTTGAACTTGTAGTAATATTACATTCTGATTGGCTTCATTTACATTACAGATCAAGTATTCAGGGTCTCATTCCTATATTCTGTGCAGTGCCCAGTAGCCTGCTGGCATATCATAACTATCCAATAAAAGCAGCAATAAAGTGGTAATATCCTTTCCTTTTCTCTTGATTTGCCTCCATATTTTTTTAAAAAGTAGCCTAGACAGGAAGAAAGATGCTCTCTTATTATTGGCAAAAGATGATTCAAAATCTTTGCTAATGGGAATATGGAATTTTCTTTCTCTTGCTTACCAATCAGAAAAATAAAAACTATTTACTCTGGTAAGTCTGGTTGTACCACTCTTAAATCATTTATAGTCCACTAAGTGCTTTGAATAATGGAAGAGCTAGGAGGGCCCCCGATTTAATTTTGTCTCCTGTATTTCTTTAGTACCTTTGTGCTTTCTTACATTTAGAGGAATAGCACAGAAGAGTTAAGGATGATTTTTTTTAAAGAAAGCTATTAAAAGCTTTTACAAGGGACTTGAGCTTTAATAAAACCTCTCTGTATGAAGGAAGGCCAAATCTCCAGAGATTTGGAAAGCGGCAACCTCAAAGTTAAACATTTAAAGAGCAAACTAAATTCACGACTTAAACATCACTTTCTTCTTTCAACTTTACCCTCTTTATAATAAATACAACATTGGGTCAGCACATTCTTTAACCCTCAATCTCCAATACTGCAGTATCAAATTATAAGAGCACATAATTTGTTTGACATTTTAGCTTACAAAATTCTGTATTACATATGTATTAGTTTTATACTGCTGCCATAACAAAGGATCATAAATTTAGTGGTTTAAAACAATAGCTATTTATTATTTCACAGTTCTGTAGGTCAACAGTGCCGGCATAGGATGAATACGGCAGTTCTCTACATCAGGTTTTACAAGGTTGAAATCAAGGTAGCTGCAGGCCTATAGTCCCCTCTGGAAACTCTGGGAGTGGATTCACTTCCAAGCTCATCCATATTGTTGGCAACATTCAGTTCCATGTGGTTGTAAGAATGTGGTCCTTGTTTATTTGTAGCTGTTGGCCAGGGGTTATTCTCAACTTTTACTGGCCACCCACACTTCTTCATTAATGGCTTCCTTTCCCCACCTGCAAAGCCAGCAGCGGTGGATCAAATTCTTTTCAAGTTTTGAATCTTTCTGGTATCATCTGTTTCCTACCTGAAAAAAATCTCCTCTTTTAAGGGCTCGTATGATTAGATTGGGTACAGATGTGTGATCCAGAATCTCATCTTAGCAAGGACTGTAACCTTCACTGTATCTGCAAAGTTTCTTTTGTCATGTAATATAACATAGTCACAGGTTCTGGAGATTAAGGCATGAACATAGGGAGGTCATTTTTTCTGTTTTTTTATTCCATGGAATTATCATCCTAGGCAAGGACAACATTATCATTCCAGTTTTATAGATGAAGAAATGCGGGTTCTCAGTAGCAAAAGTGATTTAACTGAAAGCACAGAGCAAATAAATGGCAGAGTCCAAGAGTGATGACTAAAATTATTTTGTTACTTGTTATTTTTATTCTTTGCTTTTAAAAAATATCAAAACATCGCTTAGTATGTGTCAGGTTCTGTACTAAGCATGGGAATTCAGAAATGAAAGATGAAATTTCTGCATTCAAGAGGTTTACAATCTTTCAGGCTAACCAACAAATATGAAAGCAATTTTAATATAGTCTGTGAAGGGTTGATAAAGAACACAGAAGGAATATAATCTCAAGGGGAGAAATGAGTGGGCATTAGAAAAGACTTCTCAAAAGAGATGATCTTTGAAAGGTTTCAAGAAGGAGATCTTTAGTTAGATATCCAGGGAGAAGTGGAAATGGCACATACAAAGTGTTGATGGCAATAAAAAGCAAGGGCTCCTTTAAAAACCAGGAAATGGGATAAAAAGTCACTGTTGGAGAAGAACTGGCAGGGAAGCTGTGGAGGTGGATAGAGCTATGAAAAGGAAAAGTTGAAGCATTTTCAGCCTGGTTTGACAAAATCTAATGTATATTTTAGATAGGTATAAAATGAGGAGATGCAATTAAAAAGAGGCTGAGATGGTAACAACACTGATCATCATATTCAAGGCACTTGCTAGATATTTTGAGGGTTATAAAAGTATGAATTATACTTTTTGTCCTTAGAGATTTTTTTTCATCTTATGCCAGAATTCTTTGGGTTGCAAAGAGCAGGAAGCCAATTCAAATTAATTGGCCAAAGGAAAATCTATTTAATCATGCTCTCTCTATCTCTGACTTCTGACCTTCTCTTTTTGGAATCATTTCAGAAAGCTTTCCTTTATGTTGTAGTAAAGATGGCCAGCAAAAGTTCTAGGCTTTGATTTTACAGTTAATAATCCCAGAGAAAAGAGCATTTCCTGTCTCCCAGCATGCATATGATTCTGAAAAATTACTCGGATTGGTTTGGATTACACATGCCCACCCATGGACCAATCACTGTGGTCTGCAGTTTTATGTGGGAGCTTTACACGGGTTCAAGAGGTCAAAATTGCTTTAATAATAATACTAGATGCTAATGCACTTTTTTCTTATGTTGACATGTAGTAATGGTGCAAAAGAAATGGTGAACCAAACAGCTTATACTTGGCATGAATCAAAGCAGGAGTATGAAATTGTACACTAGTCAGTATGCATCATAATCATGCCCTCACAGTTAAAAAAAGAAAAAGGAAAATAAAAATGACAGTTTTACTTAAAAATTCCCTTGATGAAGCAGTAAAAATTATCAATTTTATTAAACATTTTTAATAGTCTGTGTTGTAAGTGGGATTTATGTATAAAACATTTCTGTTGTATACCAAAGTATGATGTTTAGGAGGAAAAGCACTTGTGTGATTGTTTGAGTTACAAGCTAAAGTAGCCACTTTTTATGGAACACATTTCTTATTTGAAAGAATGACTGCCAGACAAACTAGTTAATGAACATCTTAAATTTAAACAAGTGAGCCCCCTATTTCAAGGCAAATTTGAACTCTCAATCAAAAATTAGAACTTCAGTCAGTATTTATCTGCCACCAGGAGCTGCACAGTATTTCAGTTTATAAAAAGCTTTTCTGATAGATTGATGGCACCTTAATGATTGAGATTTTTTACATTGGTTTCTCACCCTTTGGATGGTTTAGATAATTTGAAGTCAATTTTTTCAAATGACCAATGCACAATGTTACAAAATTATGTATGGGTGAAAATCCATGGAAAGTGCAAGACAGTCCTGTGGCTATCACTGCATATCCACAAAGCTCAATTATATGGCTTCATATTCCATACTGCAACCAACTTTTAAAAAACTACCACTTGTCAGGTTTGAGTGTAGCATCAAATAATATCCAAAACTCTCTTAAAAGGCTATTAATACAGACATGTGCAGGCCAGATCGTCTTCATGCACTTTAACCAAAACATACATTGCAGCAGATTCAATGTAGTAGTGACATGAGAACTCAACTACATTCTCTGAAATCAAACAGTAAAAGGATTTTCAAAAATGTGAAACAGTGCCACACTTGTCACTACTGGGTTTTTTTTTTTTTTTTGGACTTATAAAATATAATTATTTTTCATGAAAATATATAGTTTATTTTAGCATGTATTAGTTTTAATGTTGCTTTTAATGAGATTCAAATAGAAATATTAAACACTTTTATTTAAAATGTTCTAATTCTGTAAATATTTATTGATATACTTAAATAAAATCTCTTTGGGGTTTGTAATAGTGTTTATGAGTGCAAAGTGGTCCTGAGACCATAAAGTTTGAGTACTACTAGGCAAAGTTTATCAGAAAAACCTGAGGTTGCTAGGTTTTTACTGCCATTTAATTATAAAGTATATTATAATAGAGCAAGATATGGCTTTTAGAATAGATTTTATGCTTTAGAAACTTTAAGTCAAAAACAAACAAAACAAAACAAACCCCTTAAAAATACCCACCAGTAAATATGGTTAGTCTTATTCAATTGCCACTAAACAAAATAGGGTATTAAATATTTACCTCTTTCTTTAAAATGTGATCCTTCAATATAAAATTTAGAGACAAAGTCTCTCACATTTCTGAAATAAATGCTATTTGGCAGCATTTCAAAAGCCCTAGTTTTCTATTGCTTTTTGGGATGTCAAAAAACACTTAACTAGCTGTTTGCATTTAGAAGTTCTCATTTTTGACACTTTGCCTTCCCTTCTAAGTTTGGACCACTAGCGAATTGACTGATAAATATATTCCATCCTAGGTTACTACCTCAGGATGAGGTTATGAAGCTCCTTAAATGAAAAGTCATATTCCTTCTACCTGAAAATAAAACTTTAGTATTCCCCACAATAAGGTTTGTGCCATTTACTATATTCCAAGTACTTTTCTAGATGCCTTACAAATGTCACCACATTCAAATCTCATAACAATCTTATGGAGATCCAATGAAATTGAAAATCATAGAGGTTAAATTACTTGTTTAAGGTCACACAGATATTGTGTGTAGAAAGCCCAGACAATCTGATTCAAGAGACATGTCCTTAAACAAGACAATTTGATAAAATTGTGCTTTAATTGGAGATCATTTTAAAAATATTTCAAGTTAAGAGCTCCTTAATTTTTGTAGGAATAATTTTAATTAGGATTTAGTTATGCTTTGGACACACACCTTTATGCTTATAAAACTTCCAAGAGAGATTTAAGAGAGACTGAGGCCACAGGGGATAGAAATTGTAATAATTTGGAATTGGCAGAAATCTAGTTAAGCTCCTCAAACTGCCAACAAAATACCCATCAGTGGCAGAAATATATGCAAATCTGGTTCTCTGTTACTAGTAACAAATGCCTTTCAAATTTTGTGCTTTATCTTGTAAATGTTCTTGAACTATGCATAATATAATACTATATTTTAATATAAAATCATTTTTTAAATTACTTCTCACTGAATAAAAATAATCCTGCAAGAATATCCAGTCACTATAGTTTTTTTGTGACTTGAAATGGTTCCTACCACACTGTCTCAATCTTAGAGAAGTCTGGCTTCATAGAATACTTTTGGAAGACCATGGAGGATTATAGGACTATCTCATTTTTCTATCTCCTCTTTGTAAACCATTGCCCATGGACTCTGTACTCGTTTGGACTTGGTTGCATAACTCCAAATAAAATAATGGCAAGAGGGTTCCAGGAGACAACTCTGTAAGCCAGCTAGGTTTGGCAAAGTCATTGAATGGTCCCCCTTTCACGGCTCCTTTTAATTTACGCGTTTAAGAGTCAAATGCTTAAAGAGACTAGGCAGGCAGCAAAAATAGATAAAATAGGCCTGGGGTTGCGTACTGTAGAAAATATTGGGGACGTGGACACAATGGACAGTATGTGTGTTGTTTAATATGGTCTGCAGTACACATCTCCAGCCCCATACATGGCTGGGTTTGCCAGGTATTCTGGTTTTTTCCAACCCATTTCCCTTTTGCCCTAGGAACACTCGCCAGTGCGCTGGTGGCTGCAGCATTTACCCCAAGATAACGAGTGGATTGCAGTCCTAACCTTACCCCCAAAGTTTGCCATGAAATATCTTGCTTTTATTATTATTTTCACATTGCTCTAGTATATTAATAGTCTTTGGAAACAAATAACAGTTCTATTTATAGCATTCTGTTTTTAGTAGTGGTATTTTCATTTAGAGAATATAGTAATTCTCAATTACTGAAAATAACAAATCTTAGAAAATGTAGTATTCCTACATGTGATATTAACATCATTCTTGAACAGCTGCTAGCTGAAGTTTCATTTGATGAATCTAATTAATGTATACATTTTTGTTACATTAGTATTAGAGACAAATTCTGTTTAGAAATAACTCCAACAGTTTTTATATTTTATTTTCACATTGAAATCCAGTCAGACTTGCTTCATCCTCAAAGAGTATGTTTATGTAAAATTAAATTAACATTGGCAGCAATTTGTACCTTTTTTTTTTCTAAACGAGAAATGGGTTAAAAAATTAAAGAAATAAGTGATCTCTATTATTATCTAAAAATATTTTTGATTTTGGTAAATAATTCCATTTTTTAAAATATGTGGCTAACAGAGTTTCAGACATCTGGTCTATGCTGTCCATTCTTTCAGGAAAGAGGACAACATGTTGCACAATTGTTTATGTCTTTGGTTGGCAGAAGGGTACTGCATGGCTGTTACATGTCAGAAAAGATGCGAGAAGAGAAATTTTGTTCTCTGACAATTTTAAAGTTTTCGTTTCTGTCTACTCTCAAGTCTCAAGAGGGAGAATTAAAATGACTCTTCTTAAAAAGGATTAAGAATGGCTTCTTTATCACATTTATTGTATTATCCTCCAAGGAAAACATTTCTTTTCTTCTCTCTCTCTAATGTAAAAAGAAAATAACTATTTCCCGTCCTCTAAAAAATTCTTTTATATTTTGAAATAGTCATTAAGGCTCTCCTTGCTCACATCTTTGCTCTTTTTAGACAAAATAACCCCAAATCCTTAAATATTTCCTCAAGGATTTCTTTTCTTCTCACATTTTAATTATTTTCATTATAGATCTTTGGATCATTTCCAAGTTTCCCATATTCTGCTTATAATGTGGTCACACTGGAACAACTTGTTCTCATAAAAGCGAAGTCAAAGCTAAATACTAGAAAGATTATTTGCAGTTACCATATGTATGTCTTTGCATTATTTTCAAACAGTATTGCATTTCTAACTTGTATGTTAACTTGAATCAGCTACAATCTCTATATCATTTCCACTATTTTTAGGCATATCTGGTCCTTTCTTATTCTTGTGTCATAATCTGTGACTTTCACTGCCTTATAGTTGTTTCTTTTGTGTTTACATTTTTCTCTATATACAGAATGCTGAAACTTTAATGCCAATATCTACATAGTGCCCAACACACAATAGGTGTTCGAGATACGTTTATTGAGTGGAATAGCTCAAATCTGATTTAAATAATGTGTCCCACAAAAGAATTTTATTGAATCTAATAGAAGCTTCTGGTACCTTTTCCCAAACTTGACTAAAGGTTTGGATTTTATCTAGAGAAATATCTGTGTCTAACTATTGGCTTTTGCTTCTCATTGGCTACTTGATTTAGGTAAGTTATTTAAATTCTCTAAGCCTTTATGCACATAATAATATCTATATTTAAAGTTATTGTGACATTTATATAAGATATTATATGTAAAATGTTTAAAACTATGTTTGGTATATATTGAATCTCTCCAAAAATGCTAGATTAAATATAATATCCCAAATATAGAGCACTATATATGAATAAGTTAAAAAGGAAGGTATTTTCTTATCTTATATTTTCCCTTCTAAAAGGTTTTGTGCTCAAAATTATTTTTGGACTGTAAGAATTCTTGTTTATTGTATTTTCTCTTGATGCTTCACTTTTTCATCCTCCTGCTCAAGTTAAATGCACAGCATAAATGTTTAGTGCCTATAAAATACTTGCTACACAATGTTAGCATCTCAAAATTATCAATAGCACAATCTTTTTTTTCTATATCTTGATGAAATAAGAATCATAATGGAAAATAATGCCCATGAATGCAATGAAGAACTATAAAACTGCTATCGAAACACTTTAAAGAAGAATAAAATATTTGAGCAAAGAGGGGTGGTCCACTGCAAGGAAAGGAGCAGGTCTTACCCAAACTGTGCTCTGGAAAGGTGCCAGGCAAGTGTCTTTTGACTGACCGTAGTGGTACTGGTGATTATGGAGGCGTGGATGAGTTCCCACGTCACAGAAGAGAGGGCTTGGCCACTAGAGAAACAGCAAAATATTAAGTATTCCAGCAAGTTTCATATGCCAAAGCTTTAGGAATGACAGGAAAATAAGAGGAAATGACAGTTCAGAAGTGATTCATAGTGATGTGAACACAACAAACTTGCAGACTTCGTGGATGCTAAAATTCACAATTCTAAAATAGGCACAGATGTAACTCCTGAAATACATGTCTCAGCAGAAATTTTACATTAAAGTGATTTACAGTTTCTTTAGCAGGGTATGAGTTGCTTAGGCACAAAACTTTTTATAAGGCTTTTTGTCATCAAATGATAATATTTAGGTATGGTGTCTGTTAGCACAAGTTACTGTAAAGTGATAACTCACATGAAGTTTATATTAAGCTTGGGATTCATTAGAATAATTTTTGAAATCCAGATGACCTTGCAGAAATTTTCATTTTAAGCCACTATAGTAAATCATCCTATTCAAATTACTTCAAAATTTTAATGTGTCCCAAGGACACACTGAACTTTATTTTTATACTTGCCCAGTTTTATCTTCTCTAGGAAAAAATGTCATTGAAAGTGCTTGCAAAAATACTGAAACTAATGCAGTTCTAGGAATCAAATGACAGAATTTTGTATTAGTTCTACCATTTTCTAGCTGTATACCATTTGTTAGGCAAAAAATTTGAGCTTCATTTTTCCTTTAGTTAGATGGGAATTACTTCACAATGGCTTCATAGTGCCATTTACTAGTACAAAAGTGATAATAAAGGTCACTTAAAACCCACAAAGGTTGGATAAACATATGTAAGGCTCTACTATTTCTACTATAGGCTACTAATGTACTTTTACTATTACAACTGCTGTTACAACTGCTACCAATGCCATTAACAACAATATTTTTATCTTGGGTTTGATTCAAGTAAACATTTCTCATCCCTGGTTTGAACATGATTAATATAGAGATAAACTATATATTCCTCCAACACCTATGTAATTAAAAACAGTTAAAGATTATATAAAACACAGTAATATGATTTTATATATTTACTTTTAATAATATCTATAAATTATAAAAATTTCAAAAGATAATACAAAATTATGAAGTAAAAAATGAAATATTTGAATAAATGAAAGAATAACTATCTTCTATTATCTTCTTAGTCCCATTCCTCAGAGACTACTCTGTCTGTGTTTTTTTCAGTCTACTACTTTGGAGGCTAGCTGTTTTAGGAACAGAATGAATACATTTTGAATGTAAACTATTCAATACCATGCAAGTTTCTACACGAGTAATTTAGCATGTAAAGGCCTTCAAAAACTTTGCCTTTTAGTGTGTGGGGGCAGGGAAACTAACTTAAAACACTGTTATTAACAGAGTTGAGTGCCTGTTAGTCACAGGCAGAGTACTAGATATCATAATACTATGAATCCTCAGCTCTCTTTTTTGCTAAACAATACAGGCTGTTCTCTTCTTTCTGCAATGACCATTATAGCATCCTTCTTTTTATTTTTAATGAATTTTCAGATTATCTCACAGTTTCAATTGTATGATTTATTTTTTTCTGGAATGTCTTATTACAGATATAAAGTCAATTTGATTGCAGCAATTAAATGTATATGAATCTTACTGCAAGTTTCTTGAAGATAGAGAATACCATCAATCTTAAGTGGAGGGGCTGGATTTGAGAAAAAATATCAGGTAGACAGGAATAAAAATGAGCCTGCAGAGATTTCCCAAAGTTGAAAAGGAATGGCTATGTTGAGGTTAAATCTGGTCGCTGATTTTGGCAGCGTATGGGCTGTGCAGGGATCATAGAAGGGTAATGCATCAAGCAGACATAAAAACACACTTTCACTTAAAACAATAGCTTAAGTATTTCCTCATGTAAATTTAAATGACTATATGATATTCATGGATATACAATTTATCGTTGTGCATTATATTGTTTCTAATATTGTATTATGAATAATGGCAACATGGAAAACATAAAGATCTCTTCATATTTGCACTTATTTCATTAGAATATTAGAATATAGTCCCTGAGGTAAACATTCAAGTCAAAGAATATGTAACTTGTAATGACATATATACAATATTGCCTAGCTGCCAGACTCACAACAATTTAACTTGTAGCACCTATGCTTGAGATGGCCCATTTCACTGCTTCCTCTACCTCCCTCTGGCCTTTCATACCCACTATGGTTAATATCTAAAATATATAAATAACTCACACAAATCAATAGCTCCCCCCCCCAAAAAAAAAAGTAAAAGAAAACCCTAAACAATGTAATTAAAAAATGGGCAAAGAAACTAGACATTTTTTTTTCAAAGAAGACATACAAAGAGCAAATACACAAAAAGCTGCTCAACATCACTAATCATAAGGGAAATGCAAATCAAAGTGACTGTGAGATATGACTTCACACCTAATAGAATGGCTATTATCAAAAATACAAGAGATGACAGCTATTGACTAGCATGTAGAGAAAAGGAAACCCTTTTGTACTGTTGATGGGAAGGTAAATAAGTACAACCACTATGAAAAACAGTATGGAGGGTCCTCAAAAATTTTTTAAAAAGAACTGCCATATTATCTAGCAATCCAAGTTTTGGCTATATATCCAAAGAAAACAGAATATCAAGATGATATCTGCACTCCCATGTTCAATGCAGCATTATTCACAATAGTCAAGATACAGAAACACCCTAAGTGTCCATCAATAAACAAATAGATTAAGAAGTTGTGATACACACATGTGCATCCACAAATACAAACACACACTGGAATATCATTCATCCATGAGAAAAAAAGGACATCTTGCCACTCACCACAACATGGAATAAGAGGAAACTTAGGGGCACTATGCTAAGTGAAATAAGTCACATACAAAAAGACAAATACTGTACATCACTTATATGTGATATACACATAATTAGCCCTAACTCAAAGACACAGAGACTAGAATGGTGGTTACCAGGAGCTGGGGGATGAAGGAAATGGGGAAATGTGTGTCATAGGGTAGAAATTTGCAGCTGCAAGATAAATAAGCTCTGAAGACCTAATACAGCATAGTGATTATAGTTAATGATACTGTATTACAAACTTAAAAGTTGCTAGGAGAGTAGATCTCAAATGTTCTCACCACAAAAAAGAAATGGTAATTTTGTGACGTGATGCAGGTGTCGGCTAACCCTATGATGGTAATCATTTTACAATATATGTGTATCAGATCTACAGGTTATATACCTTATATTTACAATCTTATATGTCAATTATATCTCAAAAAAGCTAGAAAAAATATTTCTAGTTCTTTTGTGAATGCTAATTAGTAAAGAAAACCACATATAAACCTTAATAATTTACCTGACCTTTCATATAGAATTATCTTAAGCCATTGTCATACTTGTAATACTGCTTCCAGTTTTATTTTTTGCTTTTTAATTTGGATTATGTTATCATTTATTTATACAATAAAATCATGTTATAAAATCAAAATTAATGACCATTTTCTTTATTATTTCTTTTATTTCCATTAAACAGGCAATTTTGCAAGTTAGTTAAATATTCTAAGCTATTAGTACTACCATCACTACTACCACTACCACAGCATTTTAGTACAGAATAACAAGTCAAAATTTCTATCCTCTTCCCTCATCTAAACCTAAATCAGAAATAACAGCCAGCAGTTTCATCATTCAAGGCTTTTTAAAAATAGAATTAGAATTAGAAAAATAGAAATAGAATTAGATTGTAAATGAATTTAGAATCTCCTTTGTCCTCACCCTTCTTATCCTATCAGTCATTAAGTTCAGTAGATGCAACTTTCAAAACACATTTTGAATTCTCTATTTCTTTTTGTTTCTAAGCCACTTTTAAAAGTCAACATCAACTCTTGCAATAGACTAATAAGTGATCTCCCAAATTCCACACTATCTTCTTAACAATCCATTATTTTCACAGTGGCCCACAATGATCATTTAAAAATGTACTTTCATTTAAAACCATTGAGTGGTTTTACAATTATGTCAAAATATACATCTTTAACCTTGAAGAGATTGGCTCTGGCTTACTTCTCCAGCCTCCTGCATTGCCTCTCTTCTGTTTACCAACACTATTTTTATTTTTCAGGTCCTTGAAGTTCTTTCCCAACTCAAGCCATATACTGTTTCTTCTTGGTATGCTCCTCCCTCCCCACTCTGTCTGGCTAACTCCTCCTCATTCTTCATATTAAATATTACTTCTGATTTGTCTTCCCTCAGTTTTCCCAATGCAATTATTATTTCTCTTTTTGCACTTTTAATTTTCCATCTAATATTAATAGCAGTTATTAATAAATAATCATTTGTGTAATTATTTACTTAATATTTGTCTCCCCTACTACACCATAAGTTTCATGAGAGGAGGTGGTCTATCTTATTCACTTATTGGTAGAGGACTATTCCCGAAAGAGAAGACCAGGAAAACTTTAAAGTGCTAAAATTATTTTACATCGTGATATGGGTGGTGGTTACATGTTCCTATAAATTTCTTTTTTACATATGCATGACTGTATAAATTTATAAAAACCCTTAAAACATGTGAAGTTTATCATTAATACATGTTATTCTTAATATTTTACATTATTCTTTAATTTAAAAGTTTAATAAAATAAATCAATGATATACATTTTAAATTTTTTATAGTAAATGTCACAGTGTCCTTCAAAAGCTATAAAAATTTATATTTTTACCAACACTATATGAGGGTACTCTTTTATCCCCAAGCCCTTATCAATACACTCTTTCTATCAAAGAGAAGTGTTTAAATTTGTTTCCTTGATTCTTGGTGAAATTGAACTAACATTTTTAATTCACCTGAAATTTATTTCAATACATGATATAAGAATTAAATTTATTTTCCCACCCTGTTGTTCTAGTACCATTTATTGAATAATGTTTCCCTTCCTCTATGATTTGTTATGCCATTAATCTTTATCATATTTTTGTGATGTCAATGGCCATGATAACATAACAAATTCTTGTATATAGTAGGATTTGTTTCTGAAATATCTATTCTCATCTATTAATTTGTCTCTTTATTGTTGCACCAATGCCATGCTGATGAAATTAACATAACTTGAGAACAGTGATCTCCATTAATCTTTTTCAAATGTAGAAAGAATCCTGATACTATAAATGATTTCTAAAATGGTTTGTCAAGTCAAAAAATACCAACTGAGATTTTGATTTGCAATTAATCTAAGCTTGGTTTCCTCAAGAGAAACAGGCATTGAGATGGAGATTTGCATGCAGGTAATTTATTTAGAAGCAGCTTGTGGGGATATCACCTGTGAGACAGTAAGAAATGCGAGAAAAAGTTGAATTGAGATTAAATTGCAACAGTGGCTTCTGCTGATCCCACAGTGATTTGTAGAGTTAGGACGATTCTTCCAAATTGATCAGAATTGACACAAAGGGACTACATCAACCAATCAATAGATATAGGTTCCTCCTTGGAGACATAATAGGCAAGGCCAAGGACAGTTTCCAGAGGACTCAGCTATGAACCATCAGTGGCCAACACTCTCAAAGTCTAGAAATCCTTGATCCTCAATGGGAATATGCACACAACATCTACTACACAATTTTTACAATGTTGCTTCCTTTTCTAGGAATATTATTAGCCTTTCTCTTTATTCAATTATTTTATATCTTGAATAATATAGGCTAGAAATACAAAAGAAGACAATTGGAAAAGCCGAGTAACTTGTCTGTGCCATAACTGGAAATTGAAAAATAAATTCAGTAACTGGAAAAATGAGCCCAATTCAACAAGTGAATTTAGGAATAAATGACAATCTTTTACTCAATAGGAGCTAAAAGCATAATATGATGCTTAAAAAAAAATCATTTCTTTTACTTCACTTTAGTTTTTCCAAACTCTTTTCATCCTCCTTGATCTATGAGTGAACTTCAAAAGCCTCTCTCATTCTTCTTCCTGCTCAAACTCTGCTTCATTTGACATAGCAGACCACCAAGAGCCAGCATTTGCACATCTAAATGTCTGCTGGAAATCTTTTTCCCTGAAACCTGATCCCTCGTTATTCTCTTGGGGCTATCTCCAACTCTTCACCCTTTAGACCACTGTTACTTTGTGGTCAGGACCTACCATGTATACCTATGAGGTATGGTTGAACCTATCTCTCTCCTATTTTTTTCTCAATGCTATGGACAAAGTTTACATCAATATTGTTTGTTAATTCAAACTAATTTCTATGTCTCCAGTTATTCCTATCTATAACCAATTATGTCACTGACAACACCATCATCACCTCCCAAGCTCACTTTGATGACTTTATATCATTCATAGAGTAATAAAATCTAAGTGTGTTAGTATGGATTTTAAAGCTCTGTGTACTTTTGACTTCACTTAGAATTTTGTTCTATAGCCCACCTTTATTGTACTGCTTACATTCTGATTCCTCTTATTTGTACTGCCTCTGCTGGCAAAGGGAAAGGGAAACTGCAGTGGGGATGTATACAGGCTAGGCAAGTAAGAATCTGTCACAGGTACAGGCACCAACTTTTAAGATGGATATTTACAAATTCAAGTGAATTTAGAAAAAATTATATGATTTCCAGGGCCTGGAAATAGAATCATATTTCAACTAGATAATAGTACCTGGTACCACTCAGAGCTCTGATGTCAATAATTAAATTAACCAACCCTTGAATTTTTCTCTCTAATGTACAGAATAGAAAACTTTAAGGGTATCATGATAGCTATCATTAAATGTTTGAAGAAATACCATTGGGTAGTAGATTAAAATTAATTCTGATGCACTAAGGAATATAGCTAGGACGAGTGTAGAAGTTATATATTTTTTTCATATGTTGAGTAGACATTTCTCTTTAACAGTTAGAACTGTTGTTCATAAATAATGCAATAATGTAGTAATATTGAAAAATCAAGGAAAAGCTGAATGATATTAATAATCTATATTCCAATAGTGCTTTATGTTTTAAAGTATTATTTCATTTCACTATTTTTAAAACCTTATAAGATGGTATTATATAGATACTATTGCTTCTATTTTCATTATGGGAAAAATGAAGTTCATCAAGCTTAATGATCGCTCAAGATAATGGAGCTAATAAATGGCTTAGATGTTATACACATTCAAATTGTTTAATTCAAAAACATTGGCAATTTCTAAAATTTTACAACTATTAGTTTATTTAAAAGTGTATATGTAATCAAAAATACTTTTGTAGTAGACCTGAATTTATTTCTTAATTTGGGTTTCTCAAAAACAGATTCTGAGACAAGGTCTTGTGCACATGTAATTTACTTAGAAGGTGATGCCAAGGTCAAGGAAAGCAAATTTGAGGGAGAAAAGTAGACATAAAAGGATGTATTGTTGGCAACTGGGACTCTGTTGCGGTCCTCTGAGAAAACAGGTAGAAAGCATTTCATAGATGTCCCACCGGAGTGTGTGGAGGCTTAACATCGAGCTTCATTAAATGCCATTCTCTTTGATCAAGCCTTAGAGGGAAGGAATTTAAACTCCTTGTACCTCACCTCATCATTGAACCTTATCAATGAGGAAGAGAAGTGCATTATTTACTGGTAATCCTATTCCCAGGAATGCCCATCATGAGCCAATCTATTTCTCTCTCCCCTTGATAACTTAAAACTACATTTCTTAATGGCCCTGCTACTATATTTCTACGTCTTGTAGATTCTGCTTATATCCCCCTTAATTGGAGATTCTTTATTTGGTATTAATTATGTATATTTTAACCCTTTTCCAGTATTCTAAAGGGTTCAGTTTGTGAGTAAATGAAAACATAGCTAGAGAAAGTCAATCTTGTTTCTCTCCTTAATCAATCTGAAATTTATTTCTTTCATGGAGTGTTCTTATTTATTTCATGATTCATCAGAATATAATAAATCACAGATACATCAGATATTAAGGATTATAATTTTCATTCTAGTTATCCTCTCTTCTGTTCTTAATTTCCTTACCGGGTAGAGGTCAGTGCCTTCTATACAGTCAGCACTCAATGAATTCTCTTCAAATTAGTTATGAAATTCTAATCTGAATTGTGAGATCTTTTGATCTAGTTCTGCATGTTGCTTTATAGTTCTGTTTTTCACATAGTGCGAATGTACTATTTCTCTGGTTCTTGAGTTGGAATGTTTAACAACCACCAGAACTTCAAGCTTTGCAGGATTTGAAGCAGCTCACTATCTTCAGGTACTAAATAAATAAATAGATAGATAGATAGATAGATAGATAGATAGATAGATATAGATATAGATAGATGATAGATAGATAGATAGATAGATAGATAGATAGATGATAAATAGATGATAGATAGATAGATAGATAGATAGAGAGATAGAGAGATAGAGAGATAGATAGATAGATAGATAGATAGATGATAGATAGATAGATAGATAGATAGATAAGCAGATGATAGAAGATAGATAGATGATAGATGATAGATAAAAATAAAGCACTTTGCATTTCAAATATGCTTAATTCAGGGTTTTCATTCAACTCCTCATATGGGTTACTTTTGATCTAGGAAGAATCATTATTGATAATGTACTGTGACTTCAATATATGTTATTTGGAGGCTACTCCAGAGAATACCTAAGAATTTTTAACTCCAGAAATATAGCAAAAGCATATCAAAAGATACAGATTAGGCGAGTGACTTTATAATCACTGCAGTCATGCTGGTTTGTTTCTTAATGTTCAGTTTGATCTGCTATTTTCCTACTATAGTTGACGCTTAAACAACGCAGGTGTGAACTGTATGGGTCCATATATATATGGATTATTTTCAATAAATGCTATATATTTTTTTCTTATTATTTTCTTTATAACATTTTATTTCCTCTAGCTTACTTTATTATAAGAATATGATATGTAACATACACTATATGTGTTAATCGACTGTTTATGTTATAGGTAATACTTCCAGTCAATAGTAGGCTGTTAGTAGTTAAGTTTTTGGAGAGTCAAAGGAGTTATATGCAAATTTTTGACTGTGTGGTGGGTTGGTGCCCATGAATTGTTCAAAGGTCAACTGTAATTGGTACTTTGTTTTACAGAAGCAATAACAAAAGTAATAATAAACAATACTATCTAAGAGTTATTGAGAGTTTGCTATGTCCAAGGCGTGATTCTAAGCATTTTACAGGTATTAACATAACAACTTTGTAACAGTACTCTCAACAAAAGTACTATTGTTATCCTCATTTTACAGACTTGAAAACTGAGGCACAGAGAGGTTAAGTCACACAGCTATGATGCAGTGAAGCCAAGATTGCTAGCCAGCCAATCTAGTTCTAGAATCCATGCTTAATAATTATGCTTTATTATTATTGTTGTTGTTGTTGTTGTTGTTATTAAATGTGTTCACAAAATTGGAATTTTAGAGAGTTGGTAAGAAAGCACCAAAGAAATTTGTTTCATAGAATGTATTAATGTATTTCTTTTTTCTCTTCAAACAAACTCCTGGTGTTTCAACTTGCATTTTTAAGTGTTGACTAACTTCAAATATTTAAGTTTGATTAATTTCTACTCTTTGCTACCTACTTTAAAAAATGTATAATATAAATTGTTAAACTAGGTATTCCTAAGTAAGTCTTTAGTTCAGACCACTAAAATCTTTGAAGTTAGAAATTATGCCTTGTGAATTTTCTGAAGGGCTGACTTAGCCTGTCTTTGAAGGAAGCCCAAACTAGGAAGTAAAGCATGTGAGAGGAGTAAAACTAACCACAGTAGTGATGGGAAGGATTATCAGAAGCCATAAGGACATGTGAATAAAATACATAAAAAGTTCAAATTACAAGTACTAAAAGAAAAAAAAAGTAGTTTAAGTAGTATAAATCATCTTACATAGGGCAAAAAAATTAGAAATGTTTGCAAATAAAAACTAGCCTATAGGATCAGAAATTTAGAATTAATTTTTGTAAATCAGAGAAAAATTAAAATTAAACTTCTACAAAGAAATAAAGATATATATACAGAAAAGAAATCAGAATCATTATGATAGAGTCTCAAAAAATGAAAGAAAAATTAATCAAGGAGATGGATTGAGAATAAAATGTAACAAAAAAACAAAAGAAAAGCAAGAAAAAAATATTGAGGGGGCAATATTTATAGAGAAATTCCCATGACTTTTAGTGACTAAAAGCTCCAAATACATAAAATGTGAAAGACAGGCAGAGTTGAGTCATTTGTACAGCCGGCTGCTGAAGTGAAGGCTGCAACGTTTTTTTATTATGACAATTGACTGGCCTGATAAATTATGATTCAGTGTTACGGGTATGGGAAATGAAGTGGAAATGTACAAGGGACTCAGAAAACTGTAAAACTGCTTTGGCTTTATCAGTGGACTCATGTTGAGTCCATCTAGTTGATGAACATCCTTATCAGCCAGCAAATATAAATGACGTATGGGAATAATATTTCAAGGTATAATGACACAGCTATATCTAGTATTCTTCTCAGATCTGGGTTATTAAATATTAAATATCAAAGCCGTAAATTATAGTAGCAGCTTTATATAACTAAATTAAATTCAAACAAAACCTAATTTCTTTAATCATTGGCTGTAATCCTCCAGGAACATATGCTATTAACTCAACTACAAATGGCACAGAAATTGTATGACTTCAGTTAAGTTATTTGATATCAAATTCTAATCCAGGGCAGACTTCTCTGTAAATCTCCTACAGGGATTTTAATACTTCTACAATCATATTGGCTTTTTACAGAGTAACTAATCTTTTCATACTCTTATTTCTCACTCCTTTATCCAATTTCTTTTTATTTTTTCCTCTCTCATTTTTTTTCCCTCTGAGAGCATATTCTAGGTCAATTTTTTAAAACAAACTTCCTATGGAATTTTTAAAAATTATTCAAAATTCTTGCCAGAGTTATCATTACCAGAGATGCTGCACAGAGAACTAATTAAACTTAACTGGGAGTATTTATAGACCTAATTAACTATCTATGGCCATGTATGTCAGTGCAAACACAAAATAGTAAAAACATGATCAGTATAATTTGGCCCATTGTCCTCATGGCCAAATATTTATTGTGGAGTTTGTTCAATAATGAAGTGCATTGTGTCTATTGTAATTATGAACAAATGGCTTAAACGAATTTATTTTGTGTTTCTTGGACAAATGTTGGCCATCTTTTGAATAGTACATTGTGCGTATAAGTTAAATAATATGTGATTGAGAATATAAAATTCCTTAAAGTAAGAGAGTTTGAAAGGGAGGGAAGAATTACTTCATACAATGGGGATGTACACAGCAGTAAGAAGATGAGAGCCCTGACAAAAATGGATGCCTGGGATGTTTAGGCTTTTATCCAAGGTGAACAGTGCTGTGAGGCATGGGGGTAACAGTCTTGAGAGACACTTAGAAGAAGGGTAATCAGCTCAGTTTTGATTCTTATGTCAGACTTCCTGAAGGTGCAGATGGGACAGTCTGGGACTGCCTTGAATCCAACAAGATGGTTGTCAGTGCAGAGCTGATCAATAATGAAAGGCTTTGATGGTGAGAAGCCCAGTTGATAGAACATACGAGGAGGTCACATGAGAATGAAATAGTAGGCACCAACTTTATTGAGGGGAGGGCGAGCTTCTGTGCTAGTGGACCACATGGGCTTTATATATGTCAGAGAACAATAATGGCATTCTGCCACACATGCATAATAAACAATAAGCTGAGTCATACTTGCATAAAGTAGCATTTTAAATCCAGAGTTGTATCCCTAGCCTTGAGCCTGGATCACAGACAGACCTGGGACCCACAGTGGTAATTCAAGATGGTGAGCAGGTCAAAAAGAGGAGTGGATACTTTCTTGAAAAGCAAAATGTTATAACTATTCCCTTCTACATCTAAATACTGAAGCCTCGAAATGTTATTTTATGCATCCCAGACATTTTTAGCCTTAGGATTTCTCTCGACTCAATTTGTTTGCCTTTCTATATTGTCATTTATATGTTTGATATGGAGATCAATGTGGACTAGGCTTCTATCACACTCAGGGCCTCATCGTGGGACAGCTGGCACCCTCAAAATGTTAACTGAGATGAGTTTAATGAGCAACAGTTGACAAAGGCGAAGGTAGAATGGCAAGAGCCAGTACAGGGTGCTGAAGCACCCAGGGATTAGTAACATTGGGAAGTTATTACTTTCTTTTAGCCTACATGTAGAAAAAAGGTCAAGGAGCCCAGATAAAGCTTTGGACTCTGAAACAGGGTCCATCTGACTGAAGCAATAATCCCCAAATGCACTCACTGCATCTGGAATGAGACAAAAAGGGATCAGAAAGAATAAATTCTCCTACTTGTCTCTTCTTTCTTTTGCTGTTATCTCATAAATATATATCTATGATTTACACATATCTATATATCTCTCTATATAGAAATCCCTTCATTTGTATATGTGTGTATGTGTACATATATGCATATATATGTATGTAAAAGTCAATTTTATTCTATTTTGAAAGTAAACATAAAAATCAATATTTTTACTACTTACTATAGACATCTGGGATGGTTGATATTTGCATAAGGCAATTGGGTTTGAACTGTTCTTTCTCCTAGGGTTCCTCTCCTGTCTCACTGAACATCCCCAAAGGCTGAGTTCTCAACCCTTTACTCTTTCTCCTTATATTCTATTCCCAGAACTCAATTCTTGTCTTTATGCTACTGTGGGTTCTGACCTCAAGGCACAAATTATAATTCACATGGACAGTATTTGGAGTGCAGAATTTAAAAAGAGGTCTCTCTTTTGATATGAAAAGATATAGAATTAAAAATTAAATAGATTCCCTTTTGCCCTTTCTTGATTAAAAACGAAGCAACCCAAACAAAACAAACAAAAATGATAAAAGAAGCAGGTGGTCCATCAAGCTAGCAGTAAAGGGTCTAAATTACATGCTTAATGCTTGGTTTGCTCTGTAATCATAAACAAGTCTTAATCTAATGTGGTTTAAGACATAAGTAACTAAAATGTTCCCAGGTGTCTCCAGTTTGTAGATAAAGTCACAAAAAGACCCTTTACACACATCTCCGAGGGCAGATGATTGTTCTGCATATAACCAATAGCTCATCTGCCCTGTTTGAGTGTCAGTGCTCTGTTGATTGGGTGCAGAACTGCGGTTTTAGGACTCCTGCTCTGGTTATGTACTTGGTGGTGTTGACCCGCCATTGACACACCCCTCTGGAACATCGTTAGGTCCACCCTGCACTTAGTGATCCATCACTGCTTGCCTTTGACCCTTCGGTTCTCTTCTGTAAGACAGTAGGAAAACATCTTTCGCTTCTCACATTCTGTGTTTAAAGGATACGTCCCATGGTGGAGTGGCCTGCTTCCCTAGTGATAGCTGGTTGTAATACACATCCAAAACCTGAAGGTGATTCAGGGCTGAAGGAGTTACAAACAGCTACATGGGGAACATAAGCCCACTTTTCCTTACTTAGTTAGGCTGATCAACTGAATTTGACTCACAGAGCCAGAATCCTTTATCCTTTTTGGCAAAGGATTTCTACCAGGGGCCTTCCTCACAGCGGCGCTACTACAATTTGTCTCCCATTCTGCACTCAACCTACATCAGTCTATATCTCTGCTGTGGTTGGAATCCAAGTTCTTTGAGATTTATCAATTTACATATAGGCCTAGAGCATGGCTAGGTCTAGTTTGGAATGTGAAGAATAGGGAATAGGGGTAGTGGGGAAAGAATAAACATCCTCTTTCTCTGTGAAGGCAGGAAAGTAAGTTTCAGTGGCTCCATACACGGTAGAATTGGAAATATGTGTGTGGGAGGCAGGGGGGTATAGAGGTTGTTGGAAGTGTGGGGGAAGGGAACTGTCACCTACCTACCATGCTAGCATGTCCAAGCCTCAATATTAATTTTAATTTTCTTTGGTAGGTTTGTGTAGTCATCCCCACCAAGACTTCCATTTATTTTAATCAATTTTTAGCTAATTCCATTTAGCGTATTTTCATCTGTGACTAAATTTTCAACTCTTAGTAGTTTTAGAAAATGATAAAAATTGTCTTGAATGCCCTTTGACTCAAAACTGGATTGAACTGAATGATGAGACTATTTTTTATGTTTTTAAAATTTCTTTAAAAAGTACCACTGTCTATTAACCTATTCCCTACTGTTTCCATTCATCATTCATCATTCCTTTTACCACCACAGCATTGGGAGTTTGTTGTAGTGTTAGAAAGACATCACTTTGATAGAAGTCAGTAACTTAATATAAGCTGTGTTGATATATGATTTTTCTTAAGGTGCTATGGGAAACAAAAACAATATTGGTATAATTGTTAGATCTTGAGCTTGTTTAAAAATTTTCAATTTTTTCCCACACTGGCACATTTGAAAAGATGAAGCAATTAGAATTGCAGTCAAGTTCATGCTCAATACAAAATATTGAGCTAAAAATTTTTGTACCAGAGACTTCAAAGAAAAAAAATATGGATATAAACACACATATAATTTTAAAGGCATAAAGCTTATCTCTCCCATTAGGTAATTTGTAGAGTTCAAATAGCTCCAGCCATTACTATGAAGCCTACACAATTTTCTGAAGAAAGTTGTTCTTCAAACCACAACTGCTGTTCAATAAAAATGAAAGATACTATGGTCATGATATTTGTGCAATATTTCTACATTATCAACTTTTGATGCAGAAAGAGAGAAGAAAACATTTTAGGTTCACCAAGGAAAGTCTGTACCAATCTATTAAATGAGCCAAACATTGTACCTATTGGGGAATTTAAAAATTGTTTCATGGAAAAAAAATGCATTACTTTTATTTACAACTTCATAGGTCATCTCCAAAATCCATGAATGCAGTACAGTGAAAAATTTGAAACACCTAGTGTTGTTACAAACCACCCTTTGTTACCTTTGCTTTAGGACTTACAGCATAGAGCTCTGAAACTATCTCGAGCTCACTTTACCTTTGGTCAAAAAAGAAGTCTTACCCAAAGATTGAAGACTATATCCTTACATACATAAGGATCTTGCAACAAATTAGCTTTCTAAAAGTTAGTTGTGTGGGATGATTTAAAAGACACACACACACAACCAGACACTGTCTTTATTAGTTTAGTTTTTCTTCTAGGAATGCTTTAATTGTAAACTCTTCAGACATAAATCAAGCCTACAAACTAGCCGGAGGCACAACTTCAAGATATCAGGAAAACCAGGTCAAGGCTACCCCTGATTATAGCCAAAGGTGATAAGTGAAAAAGGGAATACTTTCCAAAGTCAGGGACAGGTAACCTCTGTTAAGCCCATAGACATAGCTAGGATTTCTTCTAGAACCTCAGGTAAGGCTTTGGTCATTGTATTAGTTACCTTGGACTGCCATGACAAGATATCACACATTGGGTGGCTTAACAACAGACATTTATGTTCTCACAGTTCTTGAGATTAGAAGTCCAAAATTAAGGTGCCCCCAGGATTGGTTTTGGGTGAGACCTCTCTTCCTGGTTTCTGGAAGGCCACCTTGTTGCTGTGTCCTCAATGGCCTTTCCTCTGTGCATATGCAGATTGAGAGAGAAATCTCTGGTATTTCTTTCTCTTCTTATAAGGACACCAGTCCTATTGGATTAGAGCCTTACCCTTAGTACCTTGTTTAACCCTAAGTACTTCCTTTTAAAAGCCCTATCTCCAAACACAGTCACACTGGGGGTTAAGGCGGCGATATGTATATTTTGAGGGTACACAATTCTCTCCATAACATTCTGCCCTCCTAATACTTAAGTTATGAGATATCAAGAGGAGAGCAATATTTCTCAAGGACTTTGTGTCTTCTGGGGAAAGGGTTGGTATATTTTCTGTTGTACATAGGATAAATGTTTCATATTAGGTAGAAGGAAAACCTTGTTATTTGCCTTATGCAGAGATTAAGTATGGCTTAAGGAGAAGTGTATGGGTGACAAATTGACCAGGCGTGGACTTGTGATGATTAATTTTATGTGCCATCTTGATTGGGCCATGGGGTGCCTAGGTATTTGGCTGAACATTATTGAGAGTTTTTCTATGAGAGTGTTTTTGTATGAGATTGATATCTAAATTGGTAGACTCAGTAAAGCAGATTGCCCTACCTAATAAATTGAAAGCCTGAGTAGAACAAACGGCTGACCTTTCCCTGAGTAAGAGAGAATCTTCCTGCCTGAAGAACTTCAGATAGGGACATCTGCTTTTCCTTGTCTACAGCAGCCTGCCATTCTTCAGATTCCAACTAGGACTTGGACTCTGCAGATACTAGACTTGCCAGCTGCCATGATCACATGAGCTAACTCTTTATAATAAATCTATAAACATTCTGTTTTTCTGGAGAACTGAGCAATACAGTCACTCATACATTTCACAGGCCAGTATTTCCTACTTGTCATTTAATCATGTGTATACATATTTATCATAAATGTTTCTTGTGTAGTCATGCTTATATTATTTTATTATTGCAAAATTTAGGAATCAGAAAATCCCAGCTATAGTTCCCACTCCTAAATTGAGTCATAAATCTGAGTGATTACAAAATATTCAAATGATTACAAATATATTTTCTAAATCTCTAAGTTACTAGCTGCACGACTTAAGATGAATCACTTATCTACTCTGAAATCCAGTTCCTTATTTGGAAATGGGAATAAATATACAATCTCTTTCTTTCTTGTGAGATCACTTTAGAATCTCATGAGAGGACACACGTAAAAGTTCTAAAGATAGAGAGTCATCATATGGTGGGGATTATTTCTATTACTGTGTAATATACATATGCATTTGTTACTATGGGTTTATCTTGAATTAAAGATTCCCAAACCTTAGGATGCAGATTTTATCAGGAAACATATTTGTTTAAATCAGGATGGTAACTCGTAGCTCACGTATAATAGTTACTACTTTCTATACTCACAACCCTGGCAGAAATGTAAAATCTAGCAAGAAGGCATGTTCCCACTGAGTTTGTGAAGAGCTTTCGATGCTAATGCCTTGTATTTTTAGCAGCCACTACCAATGGACTTGAGAAGCCACACAAGTTGATACCTTGTTGTCATCTCTGAATTAGTGACTAATTGATCAATTATGTGGTCCAGCCTGTTATGTAAAAAATGCCTACATTACTGTTAATTGATATAATGCAACATGGATCTGTGAATGAGGCAAATATATGTCTAATGTTAATTGCTGCATTTAGCAATGTTCATAAACTTTTCATCAGCTTTACAGCATGCCCCTCAATATTTTAAACCTTTGTGGTAAGAAATACAGACATATCTGCTCTCCTCTGCAAATTTCCTTACAAATTTTTCAATTCGTGAGGTTGTCTTTGCAGAAGGGATTTGGTTGAAAGGGAACAAGAAATCAGACAGATTGTATGCCAAGAGAAGAGAATAGGCTAAATTATCCACCTTCCTCACCACCCCACATTCCCACCTTTCTCTCCCACCATAGGCACAACAAGTCATTCTGGGGATATTTTCTCAGTTCTTCAGGTTACACAAGAGAAACCATAGTTCTCTGATGAAAGTAAGTAGAAGATTTTACAGTTCTTTTGTCACTGAGTCATAGAAAAGAAACAAAACACGTTCAGCTCAATCAAAATCTAACCAATCACATAAGTTTATGAGGCATAGCAATGACAGAGAAAAAATATGAAGTTCTTGCCCAGGAAGGATGGATGCCAAGAACAGAGTGATTTTCTAACTTTGTCTTTGATATCTATAAATTTTATTCTTTGTACAAGTCACTATGTTCCTGAATAGCTGTTGATATTAAACATTGGGGGAAACTTACAAATGGACAGTGAAATGCATTAGGGATTTCCAGATGTTAGCTAGCCACACTTCATGAGAACACTACTCACATCTGTTTTTGACCTCCAGAATACATAAAACACTTTATTTTCTCTTCTATTATTCAATCTCCTTGTTTTTGTGGCCAAGTATATCTTGGATGCAAAACTTTTTCAAACCAAAACTTGGCATGTGAACTCTTGATTTGGCTGCATTTGGGTTACCACCAATTTGCAAAATAAAGTATGAATAATAATCCAAGCTGTAAGAGTGCAAAGTAAAATAAATCTTTACTTTACCATCTTATCAGGGAATATAAATCAATCTGGCACATACGTCAACCTTAATTTTTGTGTAAAAGTTCCAGATGTAGTTATGATTCAATTTTACAAATATAACCAGCATGTTAGATATAATGAGAATTAAAGACCCCATGGATCTCATGAATGGCCCTTTCCTCATAAACACACCCTAAGCCCAGAGCTGTCAAATTCGATTGAGTTCCCTTGACAATGTTTGCCTCTGTACTGATTTTCTTCATCTCTTTTTTCGCATCCTTTACTCAGCTTCCTTCCCCTCTCCTTTTCTTCTATGTATATGTCTCCTCCATACTTATGGACAATAGACTAGTCCTTTGGGGAGTAATCAGAGTCAAAAAGGGAATGTTTTTTAGGACATGTATCTGCAGAAGTGATTTGGGATGTTGACTTCCACCACTTTTGTATCTCAGAGTAGGTTGTCAATGTTAAATTCTTACTACTGGCTTTCAGACTGAAGCGCTTTGTGTGTTAGACCCCTGCTGTGATTCTTTTGTGCCTGGCACCGGGGCAGAACCACCTCTCTGTCTGCTGTGTTCAGGCCTTGCATAGATAGGCCAGACCACCTTGGACTCTCAGCCACAGTCAAAGTTGAGGGGGAAAATAAAACACTGGCTCTCATTTACTATCACTTACTATGGTACAGGCAGGCACATTGCCTTCTTTAGTACCACAACAGCCTCTTAGAGCAGTATTCTTACAAATGAAAAAGAAAAGCTTAGAGATCAATGTTCTTGCCTATAGTTACACAGCCCATGCCTTCACTGTGAGCTGCTTCTGTTCCAGCCTTACCAGAAGCAATCTATTTGAACCATTCCTCCCATTTATGTTATCCTTGGTCACCAAACAAAAGGCATTTCCACCACCCCCTTTCCTTGGTGTGTTTTCATCCCTTGCTGCTTTGCAATCCTGTACCCTGACAACCCAAACACTCCAGGACGCATTCTTTTGGCACTCCACTGAGCTTCTACAATCCTGTGTCAACCTCTATTAAAGTCAATGTCATCTGAGTTTAATGTCCTTTTCTTCTCTTAACTCTCCAAGCAGCTCCTTTTATTTACTCAGAATAAAATAGACTGACACATTGATCAGTCTATTTTTCTATCAAATTTAGTTTTAAGACATTTTTCTTGTCCATAATAGAAACATACATTCCATACTGCCTTTATTTTCTTGCAGTCTGTTGGCTTCCTTCATTTCTCTTTTTGCCCTACCCATACTGGACTTTACAGCTGATATCTGAACAGTTAACAGCCATCTTTGGTTCTCTTAGATCTCCATACTCTGCCAATCCTGCTGGGGATAACTGAACCCAAGTTGAATGCTACAATCTATTTTCTCTATACTTTCTCTACACTTGGACAGCTGAAGGCTACCAGAGGAAATTGCATACTCCTACATGTCAGTGTTAAAAATTATTCATCAACCTTTTATTTACCTTTGCTTAGATTCTATTCTTTTTTTCCCTCTGACACAGGCCCAAATCTTTGCCACCTTCCTCAAATTCCCTACCCAATACCCATCTCTCGCTGTCAGTACATAGCCTCATATCCTACATCTCTGAGACCATTGAAGTCCTCAGGCTTGATCTCTGTTGACTTCCTGCCTCCCTTCGGCCCTTGTCTTATCTATACCTACATAATTCCTTCCTTGCTTGCAATCTCGGAGGACAAGGAGCCCTTTCTCCTGCTTAGAATCCCTTTCTTCTCCATTTGGCTAACTTCTCACTCTTCTTAAGGCATCTCAGATGAGTGACTATTCCAATAAGTGCCCTTTAAAGCCAGCTTGATGGTTGGATTATGTGGGTCTCAGAGCTTTCCTATCATGCATGTGCTCACAGCATTTTATTGTAAAGCTGCTTAGGTTTTTGCTTTTTAGACCATGCTGTGAGGTCCTTAAGGTCAGGGATCAGATCCTATTCATATTTAAATCCTCAATGCCTTGTAAAGGCCTGCCACATAAAAGGGACACAATTTTACTTATTTGTTTTTCTTATCAAACTTCTTACCTTGAGAGGGGTCCAAGATGGTGACACTATAAAACAATACTGAACTTGCCCTCTCCCATAAGCAAACTCAAACATACAGGTATAGAGATAACAATTACTCCATAAAACAACCGACGGCTTAATAAATAAGTTCTGAACAACACATAGAGAAAGAGGCCAAATGGAGAAGGCTGGGAAGCCATAGGAGCCCTTGTGAGCTGCGGGATCTCCCTGGGCCAGAGGAGTTAGTGAGCACCATTGTTTACATTCCCCTTCACTTTGATAGGGTGGATGGAAGCTTTATTATGGTGCTTTAGCCTACCTGCAAGATCACTATAGCATGTTCCCAAGTGCACTGCCTGAGCCTTTTGCAAAGGCAGACAGCAGGAACAACAGGATTTTACCACAAGCACCTGGCCTCCCTGCCCAAGCCAGTCCATCCTCAAAGGCCAGGGCCCTGGGAAAGCAACAGACATCTGCGTTCAGGAAGCACAGAGAGCTCCAAACAAGATAATTCCGAAGAGACCCACCACAAAGCATATCGCAATCAAAATGGCAAAAGTTAAAGATAAAAAGACAACCTTGAAAGAAACAAGAAAACAATAGTTATACACAAGAGAAACCCCATAAGGCTATCAGCTTATTTTTCAGCAGCAACTTTACAGATGAGAAAGGAATGCAAGACATCTTTAAAGTGCTGAAAGAGAATCTACAACTTAGAATAATTTACCCAGTAAGGTTAACATTCAAGATTGAAAGAGAGATAAAGAACTTCTCACACAAGCAAAAACCAAAGAAGTTTATCACTGTTGAATGAGCTTTATGGGAAATATTAAAGGGTCTCCTTTAAGCAGGAAAAGCCATAACCAAAAATAAGTAAATAAGTAAATAAATAAAATTTCATATATATGTGTGTGTGTGTGTGTGTGTGTATATATGTGTGTGTGTGTATACATATACATAGATATATACACATACAAACATGTGTGTGTGTGTATATATATATATATATATATGAGAAAGAGAGAGAGAGAGAGATGGAGAAAAGGAAAAATCTCTCAGGTAAAGCCAAATATTTAGTAAATACAGTGAATCAGACATTGAAAAAGTTACTATGAAGGTCAGAATAAAAGTATCAAACTCAACTCAAGCTATAATAAGTAGATAGGACAGACACACAAAAAGATCTAAGATATGACACCAATAACATAAATCATAGAGGAAGGAGTAAAAATATATATTCTTATATATTCTTATGTGTTTAAATATATTCTATAAGAATACAATTAAACTTAAATACCTATCAGATTAAAACTGACTGCTAGAGATGTAGAAAGATACACATAAACCTCATGGCAACCTCAAACAAAAACCTACAAAAGATACATAAAGAACAATGAGAAAAGAACCCTAACAAATACCAAAGAAAACCAGCAAACCACAAAGGAAGAGATCAAGAGAAGAAAGGAACAGAGGAGAACTATAAAAACAACCAAAGGCAATTAACAAAATGGTAATAAGCATATACTTATCAATAATTACATTAAATGTAAATGAATTAAATGCTCTAACAAAAAGACGGGGTAGCTGAATGGATTAAAAAACATGACCTATCTATATGCTGCTTATAACTGACTCATTTCAAATCAAGACACATACAGACTAAAAATTAAGAGATGGAAAAAGATAGTTCAAAAAAATAAAAATGAGAAGAAAGCTACTATCAGACAAAATAGATTTTAAAAAAAGACAAAAAAGGAGATTACATAATTACAAAGAGCTCAATCCAAGAAGAGAACATAACAATCATAAATACCTATACATCCAATATAGGAGCGCCTAAATATATATAGCATTATAATGATATAAAGGGAGAAATCCACAGTACTACAATAATAGTAAGGAATTTTAATACTACATTAACATCGATGGAAAGATTTTTCAGAAAAAATTAGAAAATAATGGCCTTAAATGTCACATTATAGAGGATTGACTTAATAGATGATTAAAGAACATTTCATCTCCAAACCGCAGAATGCATATTTATTTTCTAAGTGCAGATGGAACATTCTCCAAGACAGATCAGATATTAGGCCACTATACAAGCCTCAGTAAATTCAAGAAGATTGAAATTATAACAAGCATCTTTTTCTACTACAATGGCATGAAACTAAAAGTCAACTACAGAAAGAAAACAGAGAAAACGAACAGAAATGTGAAGAAACTAAATGATATGCTACTAAACAACAAATGGATCAGAGAAAAAAATCAAACAAGAAATCAAAACTATCATCTTGAAAGAAAGGAAATAAAAACACAACATTTTGAAATTTATGAGATGCAGCAAAAGCAGTTCTATCTCAAAAAACAAGAAAAATTCCAAATAAACACTCTAACTCTACACCTAAAGAACTAGGAAAAAAAGAACACAAAATAAACAGAAAGAAGGAAATAGTTAAGATAGAATAGAAATAAGAGAAATAGAAATTTAAAAAAATAGAAAAGATCAATAAAACTAAAAACTAGTTCTTTGAAAAGATAAATACAATTGACAAACCTTTAATCAAACTCATCAAGAAAAAAGAGAGCACAAATAAATAAAATCCTAATGAAAGAAAAGTTACAACTGACACCATAGACAAAGAGCCATGAAAGAACACTATGAACATTGAATTATATGTCATCAAATTTGAAAATCTAGAAGAAATAGATAAATTTCTAGAGGTACATAACCTTCCAAGACAACCAGAAATAATTACAAAATTTAAACAGATTAATAATTACTAGCAATGAAATTGAAGCAATAATCAAAAAACTTCCAACGAATAAATGCCCAGGCCCAGATGGCTTCACAGGTGAATTTTACCAAATATTCAAAGAAGAATTAATACCTATCCTTAAACTATTTCAAAAAATTGAAGAGGAAGGATGCTTCCAAATTCATTCAATGAAGCCAGCATTACCCCGATACTAAAACCAGACAAAGACATTACAAAAAAAAATATTCCAATAACCTTGATAAACATAGATGCAAAAATTTTCAACAAAATATTAGCAAAGAGGATTCAAAAATACATTAAAAAATTACACACCACGATCAAGTGCGATTCATCTCACAGATGCAAAAATGGTTCAACATCCATAAACCAATGTGAATAGATCACACTGACAAAGAATAAAAACCATTTTATCATTTCAATTGATGCAGAAAGAGCATTTCCCAAAATTAAGCATCATTTTATGATAAAAGAAGAATCTCAACAAAATGGATATAAAAGGAATGTCTGAACATAATATGATATTAACCCATAGGTAATATCATATTCAGTTATGGAAAGGTAGAAGCCTTTCCTCTAAGATTGGAAACAATGCAAGGATGTCCATTATCATTGCTTCCATTTAACATAGTATTGGAAATCCTAGGCACAACAATCAGACAAGAAACAGAACTAAAAGGCATCCAAATTGGAAAGGAAGAAGTAAAACTCTCATCATTTGCAGATGACTGATGCTATATAAAGAAAACTATAAAGGCTCCACCAAAAAAAAATTAGAACTAATAAATAAACCCAGTAAAGTTGCAGAATACACAATCAATATACAGAAATCTGTCACATGTTCATATACCAATAATGAACTATTAGTAGGAAAAATTAAGAAAATAATCCCATTTACCATTGCATCAAGAAGTATAAAATATCTAGGAATAAATTTAACCAAAGAGGTGAAAGACCTGTACTCTGACAACTATAAGGCATTGAAGAAAGAAATTGAGTAATATACAAATAAATGAAAGGATATATTTTGCTCATAGATTAGATGAATTAATATTGTTAAAATGTCCTTAGTACCTAAAGGAATATCCAGACTCAGTGCAATCTCTACTAAAAGTACCAATTGAATTCTTCTCAGAACTAGAACAACTAATTCTAACATTTACATGGAACCACAAAAGATCCCAAATAGCCAAAGAAATTTTAAGAAAGAACATAGTAGGAGGTATCACGTTCCTTGATATTAATCTATATTTTACAAAGCTACAACAATCAAAACAGGATGGTACTAGAATAAAACCAGATTGATAGATCAATGGAATAAAATAATGAGCACAGAAGTTAATTCTTGTTTATATCATCAATTAATCTGTGACACAAAAAAGGCAAAGATAGTCTCTTCAATAAGTGGTATTAGAAAAACTGGACAAGTACATGCAAAAATTAAATTGGATCACTTTCTTACACCACACACACACACACACACACACACTCTCTCTCTCTCTCTCTCTCTCTCTCTCTCTCTCTCTCTCTCTCTCTCTCAAAATGGATTAGTAACTTAAATGAAATACATGAAGTCATAAAGCTCTCGGAAGAAAACATAGGCAGTAAACTTTTTCATATCACCTTAACAATATCTTTTTGGATATGTCTCCTTGGGCAAGGGCAATGACAAATAAGGAAACAAATAGAACTAAATCTAAGTAAAAAAAAGTTTTGCACTGTGAAAAAAATCATCAACAAAAGGAACAGACAACTTGCTAAACGGGAGAAGACATTTGCAAACAATACATCCGATAAGGGGTTTTAAGGAACTCATATGACTTAACACTCAAAATATATAAGGAACCAATACAACATAACACTAAAAAAAAACAAACAATCCAATTTAAAAATGAAAAAATGAAGAGATATTTCTCCAAAGAGGACATACAGATGGCAACAGACATGAAAATATGCTCAATATTACTAATCATCAGGGAAATGCAAATTAAAACCACAGTGAGATAGCACCTCACACCTGTCACAATGGCTATCATCAATAAATCAACAAATAACAAATGCTAGAGAGAATATGGAAGAAAGGAACCCTTGTACATTGTTGGTGGGATTGTGAGTTAGTATAGCCACTATAGAAAACAGTTTGGAATTCCTACAAAAATTTAAAAATAGTTGCCATACAGTGCAATAATTTCACTTCTGGGCATTTATCTGAAGAAAACAAAAACACTAATTCAAAAAGATATATGCACCCCGATGTTTATTGCAGCATTACTAATAACAGCTAAGATATGGAAGCAACCTAGATGTCCACCAATAGATGAATAGGTAAAGAAGATATGTGTTTGTGTGCGTGTATGTGTAAGTATACACACACACACACACACACACACACACATCAAACACACATACAATGGAATATTATTTGGTAATAAAAAAAAATGAAATCTTGCCATTTGGATGAACCTGGAGGGTATTATACTAAGTGTTATAAGTCAGAGAAAGACAAATACCATATGATTTCACTTATATGAGGAATCTTAAAAAAATGATTTAATAAAACAAAATAGAAATGAACACATAGATATAGAGAACAAGCTGATAGCTGCCAAAGGGAAGGAAGGTGGGATGATAGAAATTTTTAAAAAATACAAAGTTATAAAACAAATTTAAAGAAAGACTGTAGGCTTGCAGGAGTGGCAAAGTATTAGTTTGCCTAGGATGATCACAAGTCTTGCTTCAGCTATAGATGAAACAAGAGATTTGATGCCACTAAGAGGAATAGAAGAATTGGAGTAGGTTGGGAGAATGAATGGGTGCTGGGGAGCACAGACAGTTCAGGGCAGGAGGAAGAGCTTCAGGCAGATCAGAGATGGTTCCTCACTCTATGGGCCAATTGGGTTGGGCATGTGGCAGAGAGAAGCAGTGATTGCATGGAAGGAGAAGTCACTGCTTCCTGGAAAATCAGGCCACGGGAGCCTGAGAAACCATGGGCACACGTGCACGCGCACGCACACACACACACACACACACACACACACACACCACATACACACCAATCACATATACACACAAACCCCAAAACAAACAAACAAATCCAAAAAACAATTTCCTATTTTAATTGGGCCAGATATGTTTCCTTAACACTCTAGATAAAATTCCACCAACAGATGAACTGAAGAGACTATCGTATGCTTTTACATATCTATTAAAAATAAATATATATACACAATGTAATATATAATATGTTATGTATATATGTACACACTTATACACAAGCAGACACACATATATTCATATTTTTTCTAAAACTTTATGTAAAATAAAAAATATCTTTTGTTTCACACTTTTAACAATACCAAAAACTAAGTAATTTGTGACTTTGGACAAGTCACCTGACTATCCTGGACCTCAGTATGCAAAGTGAAGAGGTTGGACTGGGTAAACTTCGAAGACCCTTCAGCACTGAGATTATTTTGTTGATGACAATGATAATAAAGTAATGATAATGAAAATAATTGACTATTATTATAAAAGTATTCTCAAAATATTACATAATAATTCCTTTATCTGACATTTTAAGGTGAGTTTTTGAATATATGAGTTGCTTTCAAATAAAGTGAAATAATCAAATAAAATGTTAAATTCAAACATCAATTTTATTTTTAAATAAACTTAAAAATTTTTACAATAGTTTTATATTCATGTAAAATTACAAAGATGATGCAGAGTTCTTGCACAGCCCTCTATCAGTTTCCCTCTTGTAGACATCTTATATTGCCATGTTATATTTGTCACAGTCATAGAACAAATATTGGTATGTTACTCTCAACCAAACTCTAGCCCTTATTTAGATTGCACTAGTTTTTCCATTTATGTCCTTTTTGTGTTCCAGGATCTCATCTAAGACACCACATTACATTTAGTTATCATGTCTCTTTAATTTTCCCTGGTCTGTGACAGTTTCTCAGTCTTTGCTTGTTTTTCATGACTTTGACAACTTTGAGAAGTGCTGATAGTGTACAATCCAAAATGTTCCTCAATTTGGGTTTGTTTCCTATTTTTCTCTTGGCTAGCCTGTGGTTATGGGGTTTGGAGAAGACCACAGAGATAAGGTGCCATTCTTATCACATTTATCAAAAGTACATACTGTCAGCATGATTTATCATTGAAATGTTAACCTTGACTTCAATGTACTTTTACAGAACATTTTCATACTGATTACCTCATATAATTCTTTTAAGGACTATGAAGTATACAAGGCTGGCATCCTCAGCTCTATTTTATGAGGATCAGCCCTGAGGTGGGGACTGGAACTAAGGCATTATAACTGCCAACCCATCCATCTCTTCATAGCATTCTACCTGCTCTAAATCATACCTGAAAGAAGCCTTTATAAGGAGCAACATCCCACAATGTTTTCCAGTGTAATTTGCTTTTTTGTTCCTGTGGTTAAGAATAGTCATGATTAGATGATAAATGGTATCTTCATCAATAGCTACAACTGTAGGTTTGTTTAAACAAATTCAAAATGGATCAGAATGTCCAATTAAGTGATGTAGGATCAACCAATAAACTACATGAACTAAACATCATGATTTAAATTCATGTTTGTAATAAATTTTTAAAATATGTAATTATTTGGTGTTTTATAGTCATGCTTCATTTTTTAAATATTCAAGACTTCTTATCAAACCCCAAAAATCATTTAAAAGGTTTCTTTGTGAAACAGGCTGTGGTTACAAAAGGATGCAACATGTGGGTATATAATGATGTTGTTCACTTTTCTATCAGGTGGGGAGGGAGCCTGATGATAACTGTCCCTCTGGAGACACTAATAGCAATAATAATGATCATTATTAAAATTACAGAAATAATAATAGCTAACATATTTAGCTCTTACTATGAGGCAGTCCCTGTGATAATAATCTGATTTCATCCTCAAAATCTATGGGTTATGTCCTATTAATATCCTCATTCTGTGAATGAGGAAATTGAGGCTCAGAGACGTAAAGAAATTCACTCAAGTTGACATATCATAGGCTTAAAGCATTTAGTTTGCTAGGGCGGCCATTACAAAATACCACAGACTTAGTGGTGCAAAAAATAGACATTTATTTTCTCACTGTCCTAGGTCACAGAAAATCCAAGATCAAGATGTTAGAGTGTCTGGTTTTTGTTGAGGCCTCTCTCCTTGGTTTGCAGATGCTACCTTCTTGCTATGTCCTCACATGGTCTTTCCTCTGTGCATATGTGTCCCTGGTATCTGTCTCTCTATGTGCCCAAATTTCCTATTTTTATAAGAACACCTGTCAAATTGGCTTAGGGCCCAACCAAACAAACAATAACAAAATAATGCTAGATCAAACTGAAGGGTAGACCAGGAATTTTTAGAAATTTCAGAAAGATTAAATACAGGTAAGATTGGACCACAGGAGAAACCAATAAGAAGAAAACAGCCTAAGATAGCAGAAGTGAGCATAGTTCTTCACGTGAGAGTCCCCAGGAAGCTGAAGTCATACTAAAAAGCGTAAAGTGCAGTCCTGCTCTAAGTATTTATTCAATGATTATATTCAGAACAGTAGAAAGAGTTGGAGATCATCTCTGTTTCTTTAGAGTCATCAATGATTTTGAGCAAAAATCTGAGAGCTGTTCTTTAAAGAAATATGGGAGTAGGGAGAGTCTGAAACTCCTTGTAAAGGAGTAAAGAGAATTAGAGCACCCCTGGGGGGCATGGATTTGGATCTGAGGGGATCTTTGAATCTGGGGTAGAGGGGAGAAAGCAAGGCAGCTCTACCAAGGACTGAATAAGATGCACTAAACATCAGCTCTCAAAAGAACCCTCCTTATGTTGACAACACTGCTGGCCTCTCCCCACTGCACCCCATAGGAAGCTGACCTGACAAGTGTATCCTGCCCAAGTATTGGACCAAACATAGCCAGCTATCCCGTTCAATAGGACACATATACCAAATATGTCTTTTAGCCAGCCCAATTTTTATTTGCAAATATGAGTGGACAACAAAGGCTCATTAGATCACTTGAGGATCACCAGATTATATAATCTTAAAAGTGAAGGAAGGCATTGAATAAACGGAGCAACTGGCAAATCAAAACAGAAATAATTCAGGAAAGACAAAGTCATCAAAAAGTGATAAGTAAAAATTTTAAAGAAATTTAAAAAGATATTGCATCCATCAACCAAGAATAAGATGCCGTGAAAAAATAACAACAACAAAAAACTAGGTTCATTGATAGAGTTTAACAATAAAATGAAATCATCTAAAGGTTAAGTTAGACATCTGGAAGATAAAATTAAGAAACTAAACCAGCCGTCTTTTAGCTCCAGTTACCCAAAGTCCTGTCCCATTTTATCTCCTGTTATTGATTTCCAAATGATTCCATCTCCCTTGTTAAACCATGAATAACCTTCCAGTAACTAATCTTTTCACTTGAGCTGATCTGAGCAAGACATTTTTGTGCAACTGAAATTACTATAATTGAACAAGAAGCCTGAAAACCCTGTTTCCTTTGTATTCAGTAGGGAAGAGGATCCTGGTGATTGCTGTTGCCTGGGACAATAGGATGAGCTGGCTCTGCTTAGTGCAACTCCAACCTGTACCACAAGAACTTGATGCATGAGGATGACATTGCTTTAAAAAAAAAAAAAAGTAAAAAAAATTACTCTTTTTCCTTTAAAGATTAGATTTTTCTTAGTCACTTACCCCCCCCCCTCTTTTTTTTAAGAAGAAAGGTTATTGGGCTATTAGACTGGAGGTCCCAAAATATTTCTCAAAGTCTTCTAAAATGGGCTTAGGAGAAAACTAAAAAGAAATGACTTTAAAGTTATCTGTAATGACAGTTTTGTTTTTCAGATCAGACAACAGAACCTATACTCAATCTATACCTTCAATATAGGAAACACTGAAGATGTGTGGAAGATGTCAGGCTGACCTCCTTTCTTTTCTGTTTAATCTAACCTGCTTCTCCTGGAGAGCCCTCATAGGAGTCTGCGAAAGAGAAAAGCAACCTTTGATAGCAGGCAACTGGAATGGTACAATCAACCAGGCCTTCATATTCTTCTGTTGAACACAAAAATTTCACAAAGCATCAGCATCAAGGAAGGCCACTCTGCCTTCGATGGATTAAGACAAAAAGAGGACCACTCTGCAATCACATCTGAACACAGATAAAAACATAACTATTGTCCAAAACGCAAAAATGCACAAACATTCTTCTAGCTAAAGCTTTCTTAAGACACCCAATCATAAAACTGACCACACTTCCTGATCACATCCAATTAGAGCAAAGCCCCACTTTCTTAAGCCCTCCCAAAATCACCTAGCACAATCCCAAATCCTTTCAAATTAGTCTTTTCTAACCTTTCTAACACCTTCTTCCTTAGATGCCCCAAAGTTCTCCATGGCGTGTGTTCTCCCTATCTAAGAGAGTGATAACCTCAGTTGTTCAGTAACAGATGCCAAGCACTCCTTACCTACCAGATGCTTTATATGGATTAACTCATTGATCCTCCACAGTGACCCAGTGAATCATGTGCTTAGTCCCCCATTTACAGATGAGGAAACTGAGGTACAAACTGGGGTTACAACACTACTAAGTAGTTGAGCTAGGAGTTCGAGGAAGGCAGTTGGCTGGATGCTAGGGCTCTGATATCCACACCACACGACCTCATGTTGAACCAACTAGTCTATTGTGCTCTTGTGTGTCACTGACTAGTGCGTGGTCATCAGTCACTGCGTCATTAGCCTACATTGAAGGGTACTGTTATAAGCAGCCCCCAGAAAATCACTGCTGGGTTTCCTGTAAGATAAAAAAGAATGAGGACCCACAGACAAAAGAAAAATTTCTCCTTATTCACAGTGTTAGAAATAGGAGAGCTTCTTCTAAGCAGCTGGAGTTTCTTTCACCTAAGAAGACATTCGTCACATAAGTCAGTTTTCAACCTAATTTTAAGAAAGGTATGGTATGATTTTAAGTAGAATAAACCTAACTGGGAAAGATATCCTTTTTTCATTTTTCTTTCAATTTTACTAATGTGGTCAAGAGGGCATTCCTGCTCAGGAGTAATATGAGAAGCATTTCTTTATTTCTCCATAAAGAGAGATACTGTGGCACAAAGTCTTGGAAAGCAGTAATTAATATCTAGCAAGATTTTAGAAACTTAGACCCATTTTGTTTATTTTTGTAATTACCTTCCATCTGTAGCCTACTCTAATGTTAAATAAATAGTGGTATAGGTGGTAGGAGACCAAACATGGAAACAAAAATCATGAAGATATTTTGGGAAAGCCTGACTTCAGTTTCCTCTCTGCTTTGGATGCTGGGAAGACCAAAGTTTAATTTATTAGTCATTGACCTCAAGGTGCAGTTCCCTGATCCATGAATTTCTCCTAATCAAACTTCTAGCTCTGTCTTTCATCTCCTCTCTCAATTGTCCCTCTGCCAGTCTTGTCCTGTTACCCTATAGGCTTTCAGGGAAAACAAACAAACAAACAAACAAACTGGAGGGGGTAGAGGAATCAGGGTGGGGGAGTGTCATAATAAAGAATATCTTTTGCTTTAATGACATTGTGCCCAAAGTGTAGACGTGACCTGGGCAACTCTTTCACTGAATGAATTCAGGGAGCTCTATGAAAGCCCAGGGTGTGTGATTTCCTCTAGCTCTGGGAAGTTTTAATTCTTCAAAAGTGTGCAGGAACCGCATTTCTGAAACTGCTTGGACAGCGGATTCCTTGGCCCTCCTCCTTCCCAGCTTAGTCACCATGAGAGTCAGTTCCTGGGGGAGATAAGTGTGAATTAAAGTCCTTCAGCGGAACATCAAGGAGGAGATGCCTCAGATGAGTAGCATCTATCTATGCAACACCTTGGCCTTCACTCCATCTCCCTTCTCTTTCTCTTTCCATTCTCTTGGGGTGAGGAAGTTCTTGGGACCCCATGGAGGCCTGGGGAGGGAGGCTGGCTCCTGAGGTTGGGAGGGGGGTGGGCAGCGCTGGAGAATAACGCCCCGCAGCAGCCGGGGCGTCGAGCCCCAGACTCCCCGGGGAAGCCCAGCAGTCTAGAAAAGCTGGATTTAGATTCTCCTTCTCCTCTTTGACGAGTTCTCAGGAAGTTTGGGGGAGGGGCGAGCCTCTCTCTCCTGGTCTTAATGCGCGGGAGGGTGAGGAGGGCCGGCAGCCGCCGCAGGTCCCGGAGCTGCCACGTTCCCGCCCACGGCGGGCTGGGGCGCCGCCGGCGGGGTCTGCCCCGCGCGTGCGGGGCGGAGGGCACACGGAGCCGGCCGGCATGGAGGGGCTGATCCTGCTCAACGCGCTGGCCACGCGGCTGCTGTTCGTGCTGCACTCGCTGGTCGGAGTCTGGCGAGTGACCGAGGTGAAGAAGGAGCCAAGGTACTGGCTGCTTGCGCTGCTCAACGTCTTGCTCCTTTTGGAGACCGCGGTCACCCTCAAGTTCAAGCGCGGCCGAGGCTACAGATGGTAAGCGCGCCCCGGGAACGGGGGGGCGCGGGTTTCCCGGGACTGTCCCCCCTGGCACTCACAGGCAGCCCCAGAACCCTTCTCCCCGCAGCCCGCTGACTCTTTACTCGGATTCGGACCCTCTTTGTCCTCTCCGGTGGCTTCCAAGGAGCGCGAGATGCTCGCGCGTCTCCCGGGCTCGCCGGAGTGCGCCAGCGTCCTTGGGCAGCACTAGGAAGGCGCGAGTCACAGCCCCGCGTCCCCAGGTCCCAGCTTTGGCAACTTGGAAAATGAGAAAAAAAGAAGGGACGTGCTTGCCTGCTCTGCAGACAGTGCTCCAAATGAGAGAATCGTGGGGCTAGGGGGTGTCGTGCGCGCTGCTCTCTGAATTTGGGGCGTGTGGGTGTGCACGGTGACTCTACGTGCATGCAGGTATGGGAACGTCCCTCGCTGGGCATCAGCGACTTTGCAAGAGCCTGAGTGCATCCGGCAGCGACAAAGGGCTAGGAGCCCCTCGCAGCACAGCGGTGGCTTCAGCCGTTTAACTTCCCTCCAGCCCCTGGCGCCCTGGCATGACACCAGCTTCAGGTGTCCCGGGTTGGTTGCTTCGCAGCTTAGTTAATGGTCAGCCCATCTCGTCCAAGACCGGTTGCGGCGCGTCGCTGGTGTAAGGACCAGCAGGTAGTGCACACTTAACCTCAACCCGCACAAACTACACGCTCTGCATGATGCTTTATTTCCTCTCCCCAAGACTTGAATGGAGATAGAAGACATGCGAAAAGGATTCTCTTGACATTTCCAAAGAGCCTCCGCCTCCATTCTTCAACGCCCAGTAGATGTGTATCCCAAACTTCTCTAAGTTAGGCCTCTCCTGTATTAATTTTTAGGAAGAGCGAGGCTGTTTTCGTAGATGTCAATACTTTAAAAACTACCTAATGCTATGAGAAAGAAAATATTAGGCAATTCAAGAATTACACATAGGATGGAATTATAGTTAGCCACCATATTAAGGGAAAAAAAATCATCTCTACCTACATCTAAACTACAAAATCGGTGTAATTCATAACAGTGCAAGGGAGTGAATGTGTTGTCTCTTAAAATCATGTAAATCTTGCTTAAATTTTCCACTGTTGAAAATTTCTAGAATTACCAGTGAAAAAGTTATTCAAGTGGAATCTTAATATAGTTAGGACTGGAATGTTACTGCCCCTCCCCAGTCTCCTTCCCCTATGAACAATTTATGAAGCAGGAGAGAATTAAGATATTTTTCAGTGTGCCTTTTGGAAATCTCAGAAAAATGGTATTAGCTTCCCAAATAAGACTTAGATTTAAAGAAATAAAAGGGGAGAAAAGTGTGCACCTAGCAGGTAATGTGAAATTGATTTAGATTTTACTGAATGGCTTTAGTATACTAAGGTAGAAAATATCTTCTGTAATAAGAGGATGAAGTCTGAAGCTGAAAAATTTTCCATGGAACCAGTCCTTCTAACAACCATCAGACTTCTGAGAAAAATATCAACCTCATAAGAGGGACTAAGTCAGCAGGCCCTGAAATGTCCCCCCGCCCCCTCCAAGAGTAGACCAGAGTCCTTGGCTCATATTAAGTCAAAATTCCACTCCAGTTGTATAAAAATACTGAAGCCAACAAATACTTATCGCATACGTAGTAATGAATTAAATGAAATAACATGTTGATGATCAATAAATAAAAAAGAAATGGTCTTTTCTAGATGCTAGGGTTTGGGTTTCTTTTGCTTATTATTAAAAATATTCTGTGTCAACTGGACACATTTACTGTCTGTATAAGTCAAGCAACTTTATGTGAGGGACTTGCCAATAAACCATTGGCTCAGAGACAAAAGTATTTAAAAAATTCTCACCTTTATTTCAGAACAGTCCCATGATGAATATTATCTATTATAGCAGTAATTCACAAAAATCTTGCTGGCTCAATATCTAGATTAACATTTAAAAATAAGCAAAGAAAAAATTGATAGATTTGGCTTACTATAAAATTTCAGGGACAAATGATTCTTTGTAAATGATCTAAATACAAATATGATTACTAATGTTTTGTTCTATTGATGTTGCAACTGAATCTGCAAATATGGTAATTTTTGTGGCAAACAATGTTCATGCTATTCTGTCACAAATTTGAAAAATAATTAGAAGATGGAATGCTAAAAAATATAGAAAATTATCTCTGACATAACATGGTAAGAATTAAAAAGAGTTTGATTTTGAACATATTTCATTTCTGAGTTGAAATTTTCTATGTAAGGCAAGGCATAATTTTTTGATGCTTCTATGTGCTAAAAAATGTTTCCATGAGAAAATCAAAAATAAGAAAATACATAAAGTAAATATTATGGCAGTATTCATACTTCCATATATGAAAATATTACTATATATATCTATATGGAGAAAGATATTAATAAAGATATATTTCTTTTCATCCATTGGTCTTACATTTTGAAATCTACCCTATAGAACCAAAAGCACCCATATGTAAAGAAATATGTACAAAATATTAACTTGCTTCTTATTAGAGGAAAAAAACCTAAAAGCAACCCAATTATTTATCAATAGACTGGTTGAAAATTATAATATATCCATACTATAGAATATTTTTCTGGTATTAAAAATAACGAGCTAGACTTTTGGTATTGATTTAGAGGGATGTCCATGATATATTGTCAGGAGAGTAAGGCTACCAAGTTATATATATAAGGTCTCAACTTTTTTTTAAAGACTTGTCAAAGAATTATCCCACATATCAGTTGAATAAATTACATGATCACAAGTCAAGAAGATGAAGAAGAAGGAGAAACTCTCCCATACTGAATATCAATTGTCTAATTAAAGAATTCCTGAATGGTGTATTAAACTCTGTACACACGAGGTGAGAGTTTTCTTTTCTGAAACATCAGATCCATGGACCCTCTTAAGACTATTCTGGGCTAGTTTGAACATTTGTTCTTTTTTACTATAATTGGCAACTGGTCCCCCTAAAATCAAATCTACAGTAATCATGGACCAATAAACAGAACTATAGAGGAAAATGTGAACAAAATTTCTTGAAACGTAACAAACATATTACACTTGTTCAAAGAATGTTTCTTTAGCTATCCTTTGGAAAGAAAAATGGAACCAGAGCTGCTGACCTCAGCTGTCTAGGGACAGGCAACATTACATCAACACTGATAATTTGCCAGTTGGAGAAGTTTAACTTGCTGGAATTCCATAGGATAGAGAGGGTAAGCCAAAAACACACCCCTTGTTAAGTGCAATAAATGTGTGCTGGTGGAATTTGTTCCATTTCATCTAGTGTTTATTAATTTCGCCTGAAAATTCACTTACATCCCTCTAAGATAGAAAGTAGTATACTTTTCTTTATTTTTTCTTGATTTTATTTTCTATTGTCTGGGCAACAATCCAATGGATCTGTGAATTATCATTTAGGTGAAGTCAAATGGAAGACAGTATTTCAGTTGCTTTCTAGCCAATACTGATAAAATATTCCCCAGGGATAGAAAAATGATGAAGATTATGACACGTTGGAAGCCTGTTCATTTGAAAATAGACTGCATCTGAGAAAAAGTAGAAATCTAAGTTGAATTTATTGGCAATAGTATAGAATTTTAAGCATGGAGCTTTTTTCATTGGAGTTTCAAGAATACAAGGTAAGTATAATTGAGCTAATAAAATACTTCACTTATTTGGTCACCTTTCTTCATTATCTCTCTTTCCCTCTTTATTAACTTCATCAGACAACTATTTGTTGAATTGCCTAATTAGTAAGCATGATACTATGCTAGACACTGCATGAGCAGGCTGAGAAAACAGAAAACAAACACACTTGAGATTTAAAATTAAAAAGTACCAATGTTCAGACTCTTTCAAGTGTTTTATACAGATTATCACATTTGATTCTCATAGAAGCTATCATTATTCTGTTTCTCTGTTTTCACCCATTTTTAGATAAGCAAACTGAGAAACAGGGATCTTAGGTCATTTTACTTAGGATCACTTGGTTGGCAATTGGGAGAGGAAGGATATTAAGACTCCAAAGATTTAGAGGAGAAAGAATGTGATTAGAAGTACTATGGGGAGGAGGAGAGGGTAAGAAGGGAGGGGAGTCCATAGCATTTGAGCTGCAGCAAGAAAAACAGATAAGAAATGGAGTGCAAAAGCTGTGTGGCTAAAGGATATCCTGAGTATCAAGAGCGTAGGGAAACCTGAGCAGATTTCTCTGGAAGAACAGAGCCTTATCATTCTTCATTCAACAAAAATATCTGGAACATATAATATGTGTTAGATATTGTCTGAGTGCAAAGAATATGAAGGTGAATAAAACAGGTAAAATCCTGCCCTGAAAACTCACATTTTAGTCAGAGAGACTCAGAAAATAAAGAAGTAGATAAAAAACAAGTGAGTGAATAAGTAACAAGAGGAGTAAGTAAATAAATGAATTATCAGAATTATGAAGAAAGATGGAGTACCAGGGGGAAGTTTCTATGGGGTACTCAGAGAGGCCTCGCTAAGGAAAAGGTATTTGAACTGAGTCTCTTAGAGAAGGAGCTAGACATGAGAAGAGCCAAAGAAACAAAAAATCAGTAGGGAAGAATTAAGTATGCCTTGGGACATTTCTGACATACTCCCAGAAGACAGATAAACACCAATTTTCTTTTCTACTCTTCCTTGTCTCTTCTCTCCATGCCACTTGCCTCCAAGAAAAATTCCTTCTCCTTCTAAGTTTTATTTATATCTTTACCATATCTCATTTGAAACATCATGTGTTGGGTATCTCCCAAATGAAAACAAATACACAAACAAACTAAAAGATAAATCAGGAATTGGAAGAGATCCTATCTTAAATTGATTTCGAATTCAAGTCAATTTTGGAAAAAAGAAAAAACTCAATGACATCTATTTTGATTACTCACTTGTATTTGGAAGGTTCAACAGCAGAAATGAAAAACCTAGACTTGACAGAAACTATATGAAGTCTGATCTTGAACAAGTTTTGAATAGTTGTAAGAAAACTTTTTAAATGTAATTTTGTAGTATTTGATTATATGTATTTTTCTCCAACAAAATTGTTTATAAAAATGCTAGAGACAGTTGGGACATAAAAGCACTCTTCTCCTGCTGATCTTTTTAGATAACGGAGAGGATGAAATGCAGGGATTTGGAAGAAGACCAGTGATTTCCACATGGCTGACTTGGGCACTGGAAATTCTCCCAGCAGATAGATTACTTCTCTCCTTGTTTACACTTGCTGTCCATATTTCCTGCAATCTCTCCTTAGCTTTTTAGTTATTCCAGTAACATTTTCCACTGTGCATTGGAATTATCAATACTGCCTGCAATTTATCCAGAGTTTTATAATCATTATCTTCACATGTGCTTGTGATAATCATTATCTCCTGAGCCTTGAGCTCAAAGCAAAAGGGTGACTTAAATTTGCATCCTTTTGGGAAGCACACATGGACTATTACCAGCAAATGACTTTGTTTTTAGTTATCTTAGTCATGGTTTAGGAAGAAGAGTCTTATGCCACCTTGATTTAGTACTATGTTTCATACCCAAGAAAAGTAATATATATATATATATATATATATATATATATATATATATATGTATATATAATATTACATATGTATATATGTGTGTGTGTATATACACATATATAATTTATATGTGTACATACTCACACACACACACATATATAATTTAACCATGGACTTGGGATTAAAACAATAATTATGTCTGCATTTAGAATGGGACTCCAAGGAAATAGAAGCTTTGAATAATAACTATGCTTTCTTCATAAGTGTTCCACGGAGACATTTAGAACAGAAAATTAAGGTTATATTATTTTGTAACTTCTTGTACTTGACTGGTAGAAAAAAAAGTGCAAATTAGTGTGGGAAGCCCCATGAGCTAGTATAAATCTATCTCTACTTCTAATTTTCATGCATTTCTGTATCTCATAGTGGTAGCTTGATTATGCATACAGCATCAGGACAAATCTGAATAGCTTAACTTCTTTTTCAACAATGGAAAATTCACCTTTACAGCAAGGATTATTTTCCCCCTGTGCATGTCCCTCACTACTCTCAAAGTTCCTCTGAAGTCCTGGTATCAGGAGAGATAAACCTGGGGTGTATAAATAATTTTGTTAAAAAATATTTTTTTAAACCAGATTTTTTAAAAAATAAAAGTTTTTAATATAGTTATCAAAAAATATACTTTCTCTGAAAGTGACATTGAAGTAATATTAGGGACATGCAGATTACTAATATAAAATGCCAGGGTGGAGATTAATTTTGTCGCTTTTCTCTGAATATAAGCCTACTACATACAGTTGTTTAGGAAGAGAGGTTATATTTTATCATTGGTTTGTCTGAGTTCAAAGTGGTAGTTAGTGTACAAATGACTTATTGTTAAAATAAAAGTTAGTAATCCTTCGGGACAAAAGAAATCATCTCTGCCATTAGTGCTCCTGGCAGCCTTGGTCACCTCCTGCAGCATTCCTTTGCTTCCTTATTTTCCTGATTGAGCCCCCTGTCCCGCGCACCTGTTTTAATCCCCCTGTAATAGCTGTGCCATTTTCTGACAGCCTGTTAATAAAGGAATGAAGATGGTAATAAAGGTGATGGTGATAATAATAATGGAGGCGGTAACAGGTATCAGTTATTGGGTACTGACAACGCTCTCAGCCTGCTTCACATGCATTTTCTTAAGCAATCCTCACAATGAACCTATGAGTTAGTTTACATCTTTATCACAATTTTATGATGAGGACATTGCTACATGGGAAGGCTAGGTTACCAATCTAAGGTCACAACTGTACTAATAAATCACAAAAACAATTCCTAGCATCTGGTGAGAGCTCACATTGATTGAGGCGGCTTTGGCGCTGCATGCATTATCTCATTCACAACCCACAATATCCCTGGTGGTACTATTCTTGCTCCTACTGGAAAATGAGAAAGCCAAAGCTGAGAGAAGGCTTCCCCATCCCAGGATTGAATTCCATCAGTATATTTATTATGCTCTGCAATCAGTAACAAATTGGGTTTTGCCTTAGGACAGTACAACTACAATAAAATTTTAGAGTCAAGGATTCCCTACAATGGAGAAAGGGTCGAAATATTTTTTCTTGTTCAAAATTTGGTAGTTAAATCCCGGGTGACCTATTGATGAGCACTGGGATAATTAAGCTTAAAACAAAATGTAGAAAATTCAAGCTACACAGGGATATGACTCAAAGACACTCTTGCATAAGTAGACATCCATTTAAACCAAAATGGGATTAAAAGATAACAGAAGAGAAGGAAAATTCTAGATTATCTTTCTTTTGGTCCTGAAGTGAAAAACTAATCTTGTCTACAGAACAAAATGAATACCATTGTCTTTAATAGAATGAAATAAATTAAAACTTTACATAAGTAACATCTATAATGCATTTTCATCTTCTGAGACTATTAAAAATTCTGTTGTCATTAGTGCTTAAATCACTTATTCATTAAACAATCATTTATCGAAGTAGGTGCTACGATGGTGTTCTTGAAGGAATATAAAATTTATGCAGTTTTATGAGAACAGGATAAAACAACACTCTGAGAACCAAAAAATTTTCCACAAATTAAGTAAAAAGTGCAGAAAGGGTGCAGAATAAAGGTATGATCAGTATGGTAGGTTTGTTAGACAAGGAAACTTTCTTGGAAGTGATTTACTTACTGGCCTTGAAGTAGCTGGTAGTTTTACAACAGTGGAGAAAAAAGAGAAGGGTTTTTCTGGTTGAGGAAATATGGTGATGGCAGTGCTTAGGGTTTCAGTTGGAACCAATTCATTTAGAAGATGTCATGATTTTCTTTGCCTCAGAAATTTTATGAGAAAAATAGTACACAGATCCTAAAATTGATGCAGATCTTGTTTCTATGACTAGTTTAATCATACAGAAGCATACTGCTGAGGTTCGTATGTGGGGAACTTCAATTTTAATAAAGCTTGTTCTTGTTTTAGATGTCCTCCTGGAAAGTTTTAAATTAAGTGAAGTATTGAATACTACTGTTAATGATTTATGCCATAATTTGGGATTATGGCTTTATTTGTAAAATGAGCAACAGCAAACAATGAAAGTTATTATTAAACACCTTAATATTCACCTTCAGAACTAGTTTTCTCTTTATAAAACCTAAATGTGGGCATTCTTCAAGGGCTTGGGAAGGTAAAGAATGATTCTATCGCACTGAGTATTCCCAGCCCATTTTAGATTCCTTCCTTTCTCTTCTGCTCTTGTTACTAGCCTGCTCCACAATAAGATCACAGACAAAATGAATCTACCATCTGATGTTAGTATCTATTAAAAAATACACACTTTAGATTTAATTTTCTATTTGGGGGCCATTCTCATGAGCTTATGTATATTTAGTTGTGACCTCCTTCCCTCCTTAGTAGGCAGATACAAAGGGCTCTGAGAGGGAGGTAGTTGTGAGGGGATGCCAGTTAGGAAGATAAATGAGTGGTGGTTGGAGTCAGATTTGTGATTTTTCAGGCTTTAAGGTGTTATGTATTCTGCAAGAACATGGGGTGAGTTTTGAGGGGCTGCAGAGCAGTAGATGATATATTGAGGCTGTTGTTTTGACCACTCTTTTCTCCGTACTAAAAAGAGAGCCCTTGCTGAGCAGCCCAGGTGGAAATCGTGGATGTTAAGGCCCACTTAGAGAAAGCAGTCTACAGTGCGTGTGAGGAGGACAGGCAATCCTTAAACTGTTAGACAGGGTTTAGAGGCTCAGGAAAGGGTATCTTGACCTACTTCCTTGATTTCCTTGAAAGTAGACCTATTATTATGAAGTTCTCCAGAAATTTTATTGAGGACACTCAAGGCAGTTTAGGTCTAGTAGTCCTACAACTCTACTCTTCTTTACAGAGTAAAAACAAACAAAAACAAAAACAGAAATTAAATACAAACAAAATTGCAATTCACATCAAAATTGTTTGGAACATTATTTTTGCTTCACTTAAATCTTATTTTTATATTTATGTATATATGATTAGAGGATTAGAATTCTTTTTATTTACAGAGAGAAAAGCTAAACAGGCTAGTGGGTGATATTATGTTTATTTTTTCTTCTTTTTATATTGTTCTATGTTTCTAAAATGAACAAATGTTACTTTTTCAATAAGAAAACAATAATAACTGTCATTTTTAGACAGATGAAAATAGAATCCTAATTCTAGACTAATGGTGATTTGAAGTAAATGTAATCCATTGCAGGGCTAAATTGCTAAATGTCATGACAATCATTCTGTAAAAAACATTATAATTTGTTGAAATGACAACTCTGTATGATAAATAATATTTTACTTTTAGATGAAATGAACTGAAAAGAAATACAGCGAGTATAGCTCTTTAAGAGCTCAGAGCAGTATTTAGCATGTAGCAAGACCTATAAACATATTTGATTAGTAAATAAGTACATAAATAAACAAAGAATCCCTTTAAGATGATGCTCCTGCTGAGTACTTTAGAGAGAATTGGTATGCTAACTAAGGGCTGTGAAATAAAAAAAACAAACAAACAAAAATTTTTGTGGAGAGAAAAAATATCTTCAGGAAGGTTTTAATTTAGAAAAGATAGCTGAGCAAAGGCAAACTAATTTGGCAATAAAGTATTAGTGTAGGGCACCTGTATTCTCATAAGACAATGATAATCGGTATTGTAATAAATCTAAGTTTCTAAGGGCAAATAACTTTTTAATAATAGGATATTATCGATTTCAATTTTATAAAAATTTTCCACTCGGACATATCTTATTCATTTAATCATTTATTTATCAGTTTTTGTTATAGTATGTATTATTTTTATAAACTAGTATGTCTGAGTTGGCTAGATCCATCTATGGAGTTAGTTTTCATATAAAGTTCATGGCATATATTTACTCCTGATGCCATTAAGACATGAAGACAAGTGAAATGATTTGGTAACTCCTGAGAAAGAGCATGGCATTTGATTAATTAACAGGAAAAGGTAAGATCAGGCCTAGCTTTTAATTTTTAGAACTCATATTTTCCTTGGTTCCAAAAAAATGAATTGCACTGACAATGCACAATCAAGAATATGGCAAAACTTCAAAATAGTAACAGCTAAAATGTCACCTTGAAATAGTAAATCATAGTAGCAAAACATTAAATTCATACAAGAAAAGAATAGTTTCCTTCAGTGAAACTTCTGATAAGTGATATTTCAAGAAAAGATTTTTAGTCAAACAAACATCAGAGGTGCAAGAAAGTAGAAACTGTAAATCAACCATAGTCTTATCAAATAACTATGTATTTGTGGGGAGCCCACCATCTGCCAGGCACTGTGGAAGGAGATAAGGGTTTGATGATGAGCAGACAGACACAGCTCTTGGGCTTGTGTTAGTTAGAATTGCTGGGAGACAATTAAGCAATGGCAATATCCACACACCCCTCTGTGTGTGCACACTCACATATACATATGTGCATATATAATTATAAATTTTGAAAATATATGGAATAAAAGTGAAGAGTGCAATAGGACAAATAACAAGGAGATGTAATTTAGACTGAAGGGAAAAGGAAAAATTTTGTGTAGAGTCCCACATAACTAACACGAACTATGAGAAGGGAATAATCAGATGAAAAGTGAAGGAAAGAGGTATTTTAAGGGAGAGGAATACATGAGTAAAGCCCTGAATTAGAAAGGCACTTAGCTTTTTTCCAGAACTGAAAAAATAGCACTGCTACAGGATCATGGTGAGGAAGAACGGCAAGTAGTAGAGCCCAAGAGGTAGGCAGGGCCCTGATTGTGCAGCATTTTATGGGTCACGATGGGCAAATGGCTCATGTAAACCGCAACTGTATGTCAGTAATTGCTTTAATAGTGAATGTAAACTTAGGCATAATGATGCCCTCAGCAGTACAAATAACTTCCTTCGATTCAAAGAGTCTTAAGTAGTTTTTAGTGTTGAGAATCACAGTTTAAAAACAGAATTGATTGTAAGTTATATGAAGACACAGAATTATAAATGTGTATGCTGTGGGTCCTATTTCAGCCATCAGTGCATTTGCTGAGCTGAGCCTAGATAAGGCAACAAATCACATGTATTGAGCACATACAACATCAGGCCTATAACACACACTGTCTCAACCCTTACAAACACCCTAAGAGGTGGATATTATACTAGACCTCTTGAAATGGGAATAAAAAATCCTTGTAGATACCAGTAGCCTCCATTCACTTCATTTGTTCAGTTCTTCCTTTATTCATGAATTCAGGCATTCGAGCATTTAAGTATTTGCTTAATAAGCATTAAATAAAGAATTGCTAAGACACCTGATACCATTGAGGAGTGGAAAAGATGAAGGAAAGGAAAGCGGGAAGGGACATAAAGACATAAAGCTCAGGATCTGCCTGCAAGGAACTCATATTGTTAGGAAAGCTAAGTTTCATATACACATAACAATAGGACAGTGGAGAATGTGTTGAGCCACAAGAGAAATACAAGTTAGAATTAATTTCTGGTATGCCTTTGAAATACAGGTATGATATTGATGGGTGAGAGGAGAGTATTCCAAAACAGGCAGTTATAATGTGGAGGGATATTTTCTCTAAAGCCTTTTCAGATCATCTCTTCTTGGATTAACCAAGCTGAAGGAGCATAGAGCACTTCGTTCTTAACAGGAATCCATGGCCAAACAAACATAGATGGCTGAAAATTTATTTTTCATAGCCAAAATAAAATGTGTTTAGTACTTTTCTAGATAATAGAGACTTATTTTCTCCATAAGTTTGTGTGTGTGTGTGTGTGTGTGTGTGTGTGTGTGTGTGTGTGTGTGTGCATGCGTGTGTTTTATTTCAGTTGTGCAATTGCCGAAGCCCGCTACTGGGGACTTAGAGAGGAAGGCGCGAAGGAAGCTCTTGATTCAGATTTGCTATTGATCACTATGTGGTATTGTGTGTTTCATTGGTAACTTTATCTGGAAGCCTTTTGAAATTCCAGCAAATCCTCTAAGGAGTAGGGCTAAGACGGTGGGAAATATGGTGAGAAATGCTGTAGACAGGCTCTCTTGAGTTGAATATGATTAACTCTTAGGCCCTCAGTGTGATCCTTTTTTCTACCCCCTTTCCACTTACGTCAAGTAAGTCTAATGAAGAAGGACTGAAGGGAGGAGAACTTTCCAAAACATTTTGTTTTGTTTTCTTTTAAAAACACAGCAAGTTGGAAGTACACAGCAGGTTTTAAGTAGCTCAGCTTGATAGGGTGTGGTAAGGGAAGAGGAAGTGGAAGTGGAGATAAGACTAGATAATGGAGGCTTAGGATATCAGATTAATAGAATTTAGATTTTCTGTAATAGGCAAAACAGAAAACCTTGGACCTAGAAGTTTTGTTTGTTTGTTTGTTTGTTTGTTTGTTTTGACATAACTAGATTTACTAGTTAGAGGAAATAAGTTGAAACAGGATAGTATTTTCTTTCCAATTATAAAAATAAATCTTATGCATAGAAGATGTTACAGGTTATTGTTTGTTTTATTTTTATCCTCTTTCAAGAGCTATTATATATTCAGTCATGGTTTCCCTAGACTATTGTTCTAACAATATTGTTAGGGTTGTTAAACCCAAAATTAATCTTAAGGGAGTCAACAGAATTGCAGTCCAGCCAATATTCGACATACCCGAACAAACATTTACATATTCCAACTGTCCTTCCAACTAGAATTCATTTCCTTTTCCAATCTTACTAAGGAAATATTCTCTCCTGATGTTTCCCTTGATATGTAAAGTCAAAAAATTAATTGTTTCTTTTCTTTTTAAGAGCATGTTTAACATGGGGACTTTTGATATCTCTCTGCAGGCCAGCCATCTTCCAAGTTAGATTTTAATAATACTATGACCTATAACTTTTTATTTTAAAATTGGTTTTTGCAAGAAATTAAAGGTGGGGTTATCTATATTAAATATTGATTTTTTAAAAAATCTCTTTTTCTCTTGCCCTTTCTCTCTTCTCCCCAGAACTTGAAGGGAGATATTAGTGAAAAGGTTGAAAGCCTTTAAAAAGTCCATTCTAACCATTCTCTTCTATTTAAATTTGCTCACTTTTCCCTCTTGGATTATAATGTTAAGGTTTTAGTAGCATTTAATCTCCAATAATTATATTTGTTGAACAATTAACATTTCTATTTTTCAGATCATTTTAAGCCATCACCTGTCCATACTAAAAGTCTTTTAATAAAATTATATTTACTCACAATTTTGACTTTGAGATGGTCTGTAAAGTGAGTCCAATCTAAAATAAAATGCAGTTTGGTGGCTACAACTAGGAAGAGTGCCCTCACCAAATTCAACCTTACTGGAACCCTGATCTTGAACTTCCAACATCCAAAACTGTGAGAAAATAAATTTCTTTTGTTCAAGCCACCCAGTCTATGGTATTGTGTTATGGTAGCTTGAGCTGACTAATACAGTGACTGTCCCCATATTGTGCATTATGATGCACAGGGAATGGTCAGTGGCAAACAATAGCTTTTGGACCTGAGTGTGCCTAACTACAAAACCCACTCTTTGGATTATCCTCTGAATTTTAGCCAAAAAATAATAAATAAAAAATAATAAAAATAATAAGTTTAGCCAGAAAAAATAAAAGTGATATATTAAAAAATACCAAACCCTTCTTCTGTTGTTGTTTATATTTTTATTTTTAGTGGGTTTAGCAGATATAGACAAAGCTAGTTGATTGCTCATTTCTATTTATTATCATTTGATTTTTGTGTTCCAACAGGATGTTTCTTGAGCTCTCAGAATCCCAGGTTAGTGTGGAAAATGTAGCCAATCTTCCCGAAACTGCAATGTTGACAAATCCAAGATTTACTATTACTCTGTTTGCTTTTTCGTAAAACATATTAAATATAAAATATCCAATTTTGTGCCTGAAATTAATTGGCAGTGTCCCATTAAACCATATTAAAATTACATCTATTAATTGGATTAGAAATTCAGTGCGAATGACAGCTGCTGGTGCCTTTTACAGTTATTTTGTTTCTGTATAATCCATATGGCAGAAATCACATCGTGCTTTTTTCCCCATTTAAATAAACACTTGAGATAAAAAAAGGTTTGACTCATTGTGGTTGGGGTATGTGCATTCATTTTTCCTTCTTTCTTTCAAAAAAGTGTTTTTGTGAAAGCTTAAGTATCTTTTCACCCCTCTCTTTCACAGGTTTTCACCAGCCATATTTTTGTATCTGATTAGCATCGTTCCATCATTATGGCTTCTTGAAGTGCATCATGGGACCCAGGTATATCCTTTTGGAAAGCAGGAAAGTGAAAAATTTAGCAATAAACTACTTTCATATTATAATTCAATTTTTGCCAGAAATGTACTTTTTTAAGGAACCAGAGTTATTAAGAACTGAATAAATAAAGAGTTCATCAACAAAAGGTTCATGATCTGTCAAAACCAATAAAAATTTTACATTCATTTAAGACTTAAAAGAGTATATAAACAATTTGTGTTAGAGATCTTATTCCTAAGACACACCCCCACAAGATATATATATACATACATACATACATACATACATACTCTTTTATTTTTATCCTTAAAGCTTCAGTGAGTTTCTATATTGCTAAGAATGGTCAGGGCTTGATAATCTAACATACTGTAAAATGACATTTTTAGAAATGACAAAAACAAAAAAAAATTCCATCATTTGCATCTATACTCTGCTATATAAATACAGTCAAATTTGGGGGCACTATTTAAAGTAGTCTCTTTTAACATACAGGCTTTGCAGATTACAGAAGATTCACTTTTGAGGGTCCCATGAGTTAGTGGTTCTAGTGAAATAGCAATTCTACTCTAGGGCCTCAAAATAAGGGTGAAGGAGAGAAGTCAGGGACCCATCATTGGGAAAGGTTGGTTATATATATTAGAACCATATTAACAATAAACAATGGCTTCCAATAAGAAACCCTAATCTATATAAAGGTGCTAAATTTTAAGTGAGCTGCTATACTTGGGCAACCCTAAGTAGCAGACTCTAGGCTGGATTTAGCCATTTCTTGTTATTAATGCTCCTGTATGACAGCGGGGAGGCCGTTTGTAAAATCCATCAGACTCCAGCCTGGACTTCTCATCTTCAATGTTTAGTTTACAGGACTATTTTACAGATGAACCACAATTATGATATAATATTTTATTACCTTCACTGATAAAATGCTTTAGCTAAGATCTGTGAAAATTTGCCCCTACACAGATTTATTTGCTACAGTTGGTCATTTTATAGAAAAGTTAAGCCTTATCCACATGTTTCAGGCATTCAACCCTTATCTAGAAAATGCTTGCTCCAAATTTTAGGCACACAGAGGACAATTTAGCTCTGCAGTCTATTTTTGAAGAATTCCACCAGCACATTACAATAACGTGGGCATGAAGAAAACATTTGTCTGCCTTAAATCTCCTGTTTAAAAAAAATATTAAAGTCATAGGCTATCTCTACGTCTGTAGCAAAATTATTTTTGTAACAGTAGATGGGTTGGTTCAAGTTATCATGACATTTAAAAATTGTACCATAGGGAGTTAGGGAACTGTTTCAATTTCCTTACTGCTTACTACTTTGAAGGTTATGGAAATAAGCTCTGGTGATTTGAATCATTTTTTTTTTTCCCTTCAAATCCAATTCTATGGCATGGCTATCATCTACAATAACAATTCATTTCTCAAATGCTTTTATAATATAAATGTGTGGCACAGTTAATTGATATACAGGTCAAATCCCATTACAACAAATAGCCTGCAACCAAAAGCTCTCTTTTTAATAAAAAAGATTTTTGAGCCCCAGGCAGTACCTCTCTAATTTTCATACTACAAAAGATATTGGACCTTTTGTAGTAATGGTTTTGACTCATTTTGACACTAAGAATTAAAATGAATGCCCCAAAATTGAATTGGGCAGGGTGGGCAGAGATTGAAATAGAAAAAAAAATTAGAGAAAAAGAGACAAAAAGTTATTGGAATTGCATTCAAAGATATAAGAACTGTGAAAATAAAGGGAAGTACAGCAAATCTCTTTGTCCATTCATTTAGGAGATTTTGGTTGTGATAATAATCACTTATCTCCTTTATTGCTAAGTATGTTTTCTCATTTATGAACCCCAAACTCTGTAAGTTAGGCATAGTGTGTGTGTGTGTGTGTGTGTGTATGTATGTATGTATGTGTGTATGTGTGTGTATATGTGTGTGTATGTGTGTATATGTGTGTGTGTGTGTGTGTGTGTGTGTGTGTTTTATATAAGAGGACCTCGAGACTCAAAAAGATCAAGTGATTTTCTCAAGGCCTCACAGCTAATCAACAGTTTTCTGGGGCTTAACAACTGGGTCTTGACTCCTACTCTTTGTTAACCACACTGCCTTTCTCAGTTACATGTATGTTTTAGAGGAGTTAGCATCAAAATCATCTGAATTTTTCATGAAGAAAAAGAGTAACTTAATTTCCTTTCACTTTTTCCATTTACTCTAAATCCTAAATGTTCTAACCTCTGACCTGGCATCAGGAAAACATCCTGACCCATCCCATGAAGACATTTCTCCCAGATGATCAATTCTGTACCTTCATTCCTGAACCTGGCTCGTTCTACATGAATGGAAACAAAATGGTTATGACAACAATTTTGACCTTAACTCAGATTTATTTATGAAATGGCACAGTTAAAGTAATGGAAACTTTCTGGTCTCAATGGTGTCTGTCTGGTCTGACCAAAAGGAACATTTTTGAAGCTAATAAGAGTTTTTAAGACATAGCCCAGAAAAATTGGATTGTTTGTACCATGATCACCTATGTAAACTCACATAAACAATGCTGAATGTAAACAATACTATCATAAAAACAGTACAATTCAGATCAGGTTTTAGGAGTCAAATAAGTTGCTCTTTGCAGTCCTATTGCAGATGCACTTAAAGTAAATTTTCAAAAATGTACAAAAAATAGAATTACAAGAGTAGAGAGGGACTCAAATAAGTTCTAATATCATAATTTGGATCATAAAACTATTTGCTACCGAGTTATCTTCTACTGCAGTGCAGATGACTTTTTAAAAATAACAAGATGTATATGGATTTTTAGTGATAAGGATTTAAAAAACATAACAAGGTCACCACTTTTAATACACAGTTTGCTTTCATGCCTGCAAACTAAGTGGTCAAAGTTTGTTTCCCATTGACCATTTGGTTCTTAGAGTCACAAAACTACTCTGCAATGAGGATTTGTTACTTGGTTAGAAGATTTAATTTTGTATCGTTATTATCAATTCTTGGAGTCTTAGCTGTACAAAAAAAAGTTTGCAAACAGCTGTATTTTGCTCTTAGAGGTTGGCATATGGCCGTTTTTCTTAAGTATTCTTGTCATTTCACCCATAAAATTAGTTGTTTTGAAGGAAGGTAGAAAAAAAAATGGGTTCTTGACAGAGTCTCTTTCTTACTTTTTAAAATAGCTCATAGAATGATCAGTGAAGTATCCAGAATAATTTTTTAAAATACACTTTTTCAAGCTTTAGCATTTTTTTAAAAATATTTTTTCTCTAAATCCAAATGTGTGATCATGGATTTGTGGTGGTAGCATCTGTGTGTTTCAAAAGTAAGTTAGCACTGCAAATGTTTAAAGAAATCTTCAACCTTTATTATTATTATTATTATTATTAATTATTATTTTTAACCATTTGTATAATAACCATTGGCTTCAGATACATTTTCAAGTGTCACTTCTCTCCTCTCATATACTTCTTCTTTCTCTATCTCAGATTCCCAACATTGGGCTAGATAAAAATAATGTATAGTTCACTTGCAGAAATTTACATGCAGAAAAAGGAGAAGGGGAAAAGTCATTTATTTTAGGTCTATTATAAAATTTTCTATAAACATAAATTGACTTCTTAACTGACACCAAAATGAATATTTTGGTGGGCAAACATGATAATATTCTTGCTTGTTATAGTGCTTAATGGGCAAGATTAAAAGTAATTGGATACTTACGTAAGCAAATGATATTTTAGCTAAGGCGGTTTCTGGACAAGAAACGAACTCTCAGAATGAATGTTTTGACCAGGATCATGCATATTTTAATGCTGTCTTTAGTTGTTGGTTTGTTTTACAATTGTTCCAGGGTTCAAGAAAGGAATATCAATTATCAATCCATAAATTCTATAGCTCTCTACAATGAACTCAGAACATCTATATCCTCATAGACTGGTGGGAAAATAAGACTTGTATAGTAGACTCTCTCCCCTCATATTAATAGAAAAGTGGTTTTCTATCTCAAGCCTATAATCTGATTTTTGGAAATGTTTTGCATACTGTTTAAACTTCACATATCTGCTCATAATCTCTTAGACATATTGAAGTCGTTTTAAATTCTACCTGTTGTAGCATTTTTCAACATGTTACCTTTTTATAAAATTCTTAGTATTGCACCCAATCTGGAGGAATGTTACAGAATATCAGCAGCAAAGAAGACTTCAATCAAACTCTGATATCAGGTGAACAAACCAGTGGAGGGAATGATCTCATTAAGACGGTGAGAACTTTTCCCACAGCATGTTAAATGATCTAGCAAATCTTTTCACTTGGTGAGGATAACGTGCTCTAACCTTTCAGCTCATTCTTTCCTAAGGAAATTTGTCAATTGTTTGATGCAGGAATTCACAAAATAATTGTATTTTTATATTTATATTTATTAAACACAGTTAACATGCACAATAGACATACACACACACATACATACATATGCACACACTAAAAGAGATACATGTATTTGTGAAGTAATAATATAATTATAAGATTGGGATCTGCCCTATATATTTTTAAGGTGTTTATATTAATAAAATAGGAAAGGTTTCCAGCCAAAATGGAATCACTTCTTTATTCTTCACATGATATTTGTCAAACTCACCATGGCTTATTAGAAAATGATATATAGAAGAGATTCAAGGCCAAGGCCTGTACCACTGAACCATGTTTTCAACAATAAGACAGGCTATTGATTCTATGAGGTATAGTAGAATTAACCTTGGGTTCTAATTCAAGCTTCTATCACAAATTATGAATATCATTTTGAAAAGATCACTTAGTCTCTCTGTATCTCAGTATTTCATCTGATAATTAGAAATATTAATATAGCCCCTCCTGGTATGCTACATGTAAGAATTAAATAAGATGTATGTGAAGTGTCATAGAATAAAAATATGCAAATAAAAGATTATTGAACTTCATTTATGGCTTCAACCAGGTTAGTAACCTGCCTTGTCTTTTTTTCTCCCTCTCTCTTTGCACTTGGCATAAGCAAATGATCTAAAGGGATTAATAGATTTTGCACAAACATAGTAAAGTCACTTGCATAAATCATTTGGAATCACTGTCTAATCCACCTGAGACCTACATCCCTGTAGTCTTTAAAATATTATAATCTATATGGTCAATAATATACTTTAAAATTTATTTAGAAGGTAAGTGGATAAGAGATGTCACCCAGAATTAATGAAGGAGATGTAAAGTTTTCTCAGAATCCAAGAATAAGGGCAGAATAAAATTTGGTTGCTAGCTTATAGATTCTTGAATAATGAATTAAATAAAAATAACTATAGGTATTCTCTTTATTTACATTTAGGTAATGAATAATAAACAAATAGTATTTGATATTTGATGTAGTACTGTTTTAAAGCAATGAAAAACAAAAGAGAAGATTTGTACCATGCTAAGATATTCCCAGATTAGTAAATTCAAAATTGAAATTTGAAAGAAAAATGTAAAATGTTTTGGTGACTTTAACACAGAATTTAAAAAATTTTGCTATGTGTTATACTTTGTTACAGAGTATAATAAAATGAAAAACGATATTTAAAACATCATAAAATTAGCTCTTTAAATATACAGAAGAATCCCACTAGCAAGTGTAAGGTTTAAATTACCTCTAGTTACAAAGCTTCCCATTTTAAGGACTACATTAGCTTTTTAATTGTTTTCAGAGCATTCAGTTGAAAAGAGTTTTAATTTCTTTAGTAAGCAAAGAATCATCTTTTGAAAATGACCTTCCACAAAACCTAATTCTTGATTGAAAGCTATGATGAAGGAGGCACATCTCTCCAAGGTGGTAACTCACAATCCTTTTGTTTGTTTGACATTTTTGTTAAACAGGCCAAAAATTTTGTAAATAACTTATCTACAGTATGCGAGAAAGTTTGGACTCTGGGACTCCATCAAACATTCTTATTAATGCTAATCATTGGAAGATGGCTTCTACCTATTGGAGGTGGGATTACTCGGGACCAACTCTCTGAACTTCTCCTTATGTTTGTGGGGACAGCTGCTGACATATTGGAATTCACAAGTGAGACCTTGGAAGAACAAAATGTGAGGTAAGCAAAATCTGCAATTAAAAGACCTTCTTTGTTCCATCACTCTTTGTTCCATCATGTATATTCTGCATGAAAAAGGATTTTCGGTATATCATATGCCCAATGGTAGAGTCAGAGAATTTGTTGCTGTTCAGATACATATTAAGTAGCAGCCCACTGTATATATGATGATATAGATATAGGTATAGACACAGATTTTACACACACACACACACACACACACACACACACACACACACACACACACACGCGAGGTTTCTGCTAGAGACAAGGGGTAAAAAATATTTTCTAAGGCTGAGAACAGAACATCTCTGTATGTCTGTAGGACCACAGGGTAAGTGGGGCCATGGTTATCTGAAAAACTTCTGGAAATGGATGACCATCCCTAGCTCCTCTTTCACATTCTCAAGTATCCAGGAATGCAGTTAATCACAAGATTCTGTTCTAGAGCACAGCATAGCTATAATTTCAAGAAAGTACCTAAAGGAGAAAGTGAAATCTCTCCCCTACCCTCTTGGGAAATATATTCTCTGGTGTGAATTGGAGAATGTGCAGACCTGGTTTTATTTTACTAAATTTTATTTTTAGTCAGTTTCATTCAAAGTGCCCAAAGGCTTTCTAGAGTAGATCCCTATAAATTATAACTTATTGAGTTGGTACTTTTATTTTTGCTACAAGCAAATAAACTCAGAATCCATGATCACATCTGTTTATGGAACTACTTTCTTACCATTAGGGATTTAAGTCTCAGTGCCTGAGTGTACTTTCAGCTTGGGTCATTTTGCACTATGCTATAAAATAAATTGCAATGAGGCTGATTTTGAATGTTATAGTTTACTTTATTCTGTGTTTCTCAAACAACAAAACATAAAGCTGAGCAAAATACACTAACTTACTGAGTAAACTTAATATCCCAGTCATAGCACAAAGTATATCTATAATCATAGATTACCTTTACAAGATCATTTGTCTCACTTATACTTATTTTTCATACCTTATTAAGTACACATAGAATTTTAATAAGAATCCTATCTAAATTGATCCATTGTCCTCAAAATGTGGATTTTGTAGCTTTAATATCTTATATTTGGTCAGCGATTTACATTGCACAACAAATTTTCAGATCCTTTAGGACACTTATGATATGATGGAGTTACAAGAAAAACATGAGGAAACCATGACCAAGCACATAAAAAAATAAATAACCACAGGCACAATCACAGGGACATGAGACTGTAAAGACAACTACATTTACACAGAAATAAGCACATACACTCTACATATCTAGGGATATGGGAAGGACAGAGGGTAGGAAATGGGGTATTCAGGAGGGATACGAATGTAATGAGCTATTGACCAATTATCTAGTATGTGCCAGGCAATGTGTTGGTCAGAGACTGGGGAGTGAGTGGGAGCAAGTGGACAGTGAAAGGACACAATCCTGTCCCAAACCAGGCAATTTGAATTTAGCAATTTCTTCTGCTACCTACAAATTAATCTGAATGTTTCATAAATCTTTCTTTCCCTCAATTTAAAGTTGAATCTTGGCCTGAGAATGGGACATAGGACTTAATAAACTATGCCACAGTTTTTGTTTTTAAATTTCTTTTTGGGTTTCATGATCTCAGATTGAAGTCATTTTATTTTTAATATAACTGCATCGCGTCGGTGACCTGTAGTCTCTACTCCATTCCTGCATGACTCCTTCACTACTCAAAGACTTCAAAATCAAGGCCCAGAAAAAAAGTAGATTTTTTTTCCTCCTTCCAAAAATTCACCTCTCAGGTTTTGCTTTCGTCTCTGGTTCCGTTTATACTGCAAGAATTGACACTACAAATGACCTTCTCTTCAAAGGAAATATTTAAATCCCTCCAACTATGGCATAACTTTTCCCTCTGGCCTCAAAACTACCAACATGAAGAATAAATTCCATATACATGTAAAAGATGTTTACATGCAACAGCAAAGGGAGTTGCATTATTACAACCTACTTAGTATTACTTTTTATTGCAACATTTTATTTTCTACTTTATTTTATTCCATAATTTGGGCTGATTTAGAGAAAAGCCTGCAATGATATGTACAATAATATCTACATCTTTTCTGCATCCTGGCTAAAACCTCAAATCCAATTTTTTAGCCTAAATTAATTTCTTTTATTGTGCTCACATGAAGTTAATCTGATTTATTCTTCTGAATTTATATACTGAAAATTTTTCTTAACAGCTTGCCTTTATACACCATAAAATTCAACTGTTCTAATCCTATTGTTCAATAATATTCAGCAAATTTATGTATTTGTGTCATCATCATCAGAATCCAGAATCCTTGTGGCTGTTTGTAGTCTATTCTCGTTAACACTCTTAGGCAACCACTGAAATGTTTACCATATTTTTCTAGAAATTTCATGTAAATGGAATCATAAAATATGTAGAGTTTTGTGTCTGGCTTTCTCACAGCATAATGTTTTTGGGTTCATTCATATTGTTGCATCTATCAGTAGTTAACTCCTTTTAAATTGCTAATAGTGTTCTGTGCACTTAACACTTTTAACTTATCTATTCAGTAGTTGATATACATGTGGTATTGCTATTTTCTCACTGTTGAGAATGATATTGCTATGAACATTCACTTAAAAGCCTTTTCGGATAGAACTGTTTTCATTTCTATGAAGTAGATACCTAGAAATACAATGATTGGGTTTTATGTTAAGTATATGATTAACTTTTTAAGAAACTGCCAAACTGTTTTCCAAAGTGGCTGTACCTTTTTATTCCACCAACAATGCGTGAGTGTTCTAGTTTCTCCATACTCTCACCAACACTTTTTTTCCCAGTCATTTTTGATAATTACCATTCTAGTGGGTTCATATTTTGGTTTTAGTTTGCATTTTCCTAATGACTAATGATCTTGAGCATCTTTCTGTATATTGATTAGGTATTCATATGTCTTCTTTGGTGAACTGTCTGTTAAAATTTTGGGTCATTTTTCATTGGATTGATTTTCTATTATTGAGTTATAAAAGTTCTTTGTAAATTCTGGATATAAATTCTTTATTAGATACATAAATGTAAATGTTTTCTCCTGACATGGTTTTTAAAAATATTTCCATTTGAAGAACATTTTTTAAAAATTTGATATAGTCCCATGTATTATTTTTTTATGTAATGCTTTGAGTGTCATATTAAAGAAATATTTTCCTCACCCAAACTTAGAAATATTTTCCTCTGTAATATTTAACAATACACAAATTTTTGTGAAGTGTGAGGTAAGGGTCTAATTTCATATTTGTTTTGTTTTTGGCATTGTTCCAGTGCTTTTTTAAATTTGGTTCTAGCTTGGACCAATTGTCTTGGCACCATTTGTCAAAAGGACTATCCTTTCCCTATTAAATTGCCTTTGCTTCTTTGTGAAAAATCAATTGATCACATATGTAAGGTTATTTGTTTGTTTATGGACATTCTATTAGGTTCCATGCTCTAAAGGTCTATTTTTTTATGCCAGAGACACACTATAATGATTACTAGAGTTTTATGATAAGTTTTAAACTGGATGCTATAAGTCTTCTAACTTTGTTCTTTTCAAAAATTGTTTTGGCTATTCTAGCTCTTTTGCATTTCCTTAAAAGTTTTATAATCAGCTAGTTAAGTTCTATTTTAAAAAATCCTGCTGGAGTTCTGGCAAGAACTGCATTAAATCTAAGCCTCAATTTGTGAAGAAATGACCTCTTACTAATGTTGTCTTTCAATCCATGAACATGGACTACCTCATATTTAGTTAGATGTTCCTTAATTTCTCTCAGCAATGCTTTCTAATTTTTAATGCATAGGTCTTATGCTGCTTTTCTGTCTCTAATGTCCTTTAGTATTTTCCACTGGCTCGCCCAGTGCTTAAAATCTCTCCTGCCTTTTGTGTCAGTAGGCATGAATTCAAACTCTTTCCCTTATTGCAATAGTCTTGAAAAAGCCTTCCTTGACTAATTAACTCTGGCTGGTACAATTTTTCTTTGGCATAACTAAGCTGGGGATATGGGAATATCCAATGGGCAAGAGTGCCTCAGACTCCCACTATCCTTAACTGAAGTTCCATTAGTTTTTAAATAATAAATGTTACTTGATTTATTTGCCTCTGGTTGATTTCCAGAGATCTGAAGTGGTCATTTTTGAAAAATCGTCCAGTGTTATATATGTTTGCTGGGGAGAGAGTTTGTTGACTTTTTATTCTGCTGCAGCCACCCTCCAACATTTTAACAAGTCTGAATTTCAGTGCCATTGCTATGAACAGTTAAGTGGTTATTTGCACTTTGAAGATTACTCTGTGCAGTCTTTTTTTTTTTTTGAGCACAGATAATTTATTAAAAAGGAAAAATATATTTCCATAGCATTATTGTTACTTCGCTGTGTTTGACCACACAAAGGAGAATTTTCCTAAGTTCATAGTGTATTTTCTTTTTATTTAGCTCTTTTTGCTCAGTGAAACATTTCTTCTAGGCTGGGTTAATACTTCATTGTTTGTCTTATTCTCTTTCTCCTCTATTTTTTTCCCTTCTCTGAAGAAGTTTATTAGATGCTTTCTAAAAGCTAAATAAATTCTATTCACTAATTATCTCATCTACAGGAATATTTATACTTTCAAAAAAAATGTTAGGCAAACTAGTGTTCTGATCTACCAAATTCTAGCCTTTTATCCTCTCAATTTTCCAAGTAGAGAAGTGACACTCACATCTATAATTATACTTCTCCAGCTCTCTTGCCTCTTTATGAACAGAGTCCATTATCTGCTTACATGCTTCTCAGTTGACATTTATGGAGACAGATTACACATGGGAAAATGGGGCAAGACAATTGGGGGAGACAGTTACACAATGCAGACAATGTTGGAAAAATTAACTCCAAAATTCCTTCACAAATTTTGAGCGTTTTCCATTTAAACTCAGTGATTTATTTACATTCCAACCTTTAATTTTCCTGAGTAACTTTTTACTGTCTGACTTAATAATACACATTCGTTTGCTCCAAAAATTTTCTGACTATCTTTTCCAAAGTTATTTTTAATAACTTTAATATGTTTTTCAACACACTTTCTCCCATATTTTAGTGTGTGGTTGGGTGTTTTTTGTTGAGTTTTAGATGTTCAGCTATTTGCAGTTTAAGGGGAGATCTGGGGACATCTCTCACTCTGCCATGTTTCTCCTTCTCCCTCTCCTATATTTTGTATGTGCTCAGATAATATTTCCATATACAGAAGACATACATTCATTATTAAGGGTTAGAATTTGAATTTTGCTTAATGTTGAAATTAAAACACAAAGAGTTCAAGAAGTATGTTTCCAGAATAATAGAAATATATCAACTATGATTAGGTAATATTTATTTATCACCTGCTATGTTCTGAGCACTGTTCTAAGAGTTTTAGTTGTGATAAGTTTAGTCTTTACAATAATACTATGAGGTAGATGCTATCATTACCACCATTTTATAAACTGAACAGTGACAAGCAAGAGAAATCGAGAAAGTCAATGTTACATGGTAATAAAACTAACTTGTAGTAATCTACCATATTTAGTCTATATCAAGTGCTGTCCTAAGAGCTTTATATGTTTAATATATTTAACACTCCACAAAATTATATAAAATCCAATAGCTATTATTATAGTTGTCTTTGTATTGAACATGGGTAAACTAAGGCATATAGATGTTAAATTACTTGTTCATATTTATGTAGCTAGTTAAAAATCAATTTTGAGTTGGAGATTCACATATTTCTGGTGAAGGTTGGAGCTAATATTTGATCTCCAGCAACCTAACAACTAGTATTTGAACTCCAGCAACCTAACAGCTCCTGCTTTGCCACCGCTTTCTGCTGCCTTGAAGACAAATTGTACATGAGTTTTTGGAAGAATTATTGAAGTTTAGGATTAAAAGAAACTTCAAAAGTGACCACCTATTGAAAAATTTATTTTACATCTATTGCAAAATCCTCTCCAAAATTTCTCAACAAGATTTTTTCAGACTTTCTTTGAAAATTTTCACTAATAGAGAATATACAAACCCCAGGGGCAACTCATTCTGAGTTAATGTTATTAGAAAGTACTTTCCTCTATTGTGATAAAATTTGGATTTTTACAGGTAAAACTAAAATTTTTGGAACTTCTGTTTGCCCCCTGAAGTCACAAAAAATAAGTTTAATTCCTCTTCACATGATAACCCTTTAAGTGTATGAAATAAAGTTTTTAAGGAATCTTCATTTTCAGTTTAACTGTTTCACAAAAATCACACATATAACACGTCTCTGAGTTCTCTTGCCACTTTTGTCTCTCTCTTTTGGGCCAAAAATATTATAAATGTTTTTCCTGAAGCATGAAACACAACACATAATATTTCAGATATGTTCTGAACATTGTAGCATGGAACAAGGTTCAAACTTCCTATTTCTTCCATGAAAATAGTATAGTATAATGGTTAAAAGGAGCAAGGCTGAAATTAGCTATCTAGTTTTGATTTCTGCTTCCAACATTTATAACCACATGACTTTTAACAAGTTTCTTCAACCCTTTATACATCAGTTTCCTCACTGGTCAAATACGGATAATAAGCGTATATTTTCTGTAGAGGTGATATGAGGATTAAATGTGATCACAGAATTAAATAGAAAAAGTCCTGCACGTAGTTCAGACAGTGTAGGTAAAATTATTGAAAAATTCAGGCACTTATTGAAGGTCTCCTAAATATAAAGACATTGAGGTTGCAATGAGAGAAAATTTATAGGCTGTGTTCCCTAGGCATTTCCACTTAAAATTCTAGACTTAATACTTTTTGTGAAGCAACCTATGGTTGCATTTGATTTTGGAAAATCACATATCTTTTGTCATTTAATATATACTTCTGTTTCACTGTGAAAGTTAGGACTTCATTTTTTTTTTTTATCACCAAACTTGTCTTCACCATTAACTGCCAAGACAGATCATGATGGCTTAGAAACCTCATTTACAAATTCTCTCAGAGTTTTGAGGTCTAATCGTTTGGGCCCTCAATACTGGAAGCACTTAAATGTATTCCTTACAATTCCTCATCTACTTTGGTTTAGCCAGTCTTCTCTGATGCTTTTCTGTTCCTCTCCAATCTGAAAATCCCTCCTGACAGAGAAATTTGCAACAAAATCTGTTATTATACCATGAACCTAAAATTGACAACTTCTTCTGTATTTTTGCTAAAAAAAAAAAAAAAGTGACTTCGATACTTTAAAAATATCTTTTGTATTTTTGTAACCACTTTTCTTCATGACTTTAGTCTGTAAGACCATTTTTCTATGGTCTTAAAAGGTCTATAAAATGCCTATGTCTTTTATATATTTGCCAAGGATAGGTTCTTCTTTTGTACACTCAGCAATTCTTTCTATAGGCATTTCTTGATTGTCTACTATTGCCCAGGGACTGTTTAGGCACTAGGGATACAGAGGTGAATACAAGAATCATATTCCTTGACTTATGTCCTGTATTGATTTATCTCCCCACCTTTTTTCCAACTGGGGACAGCATTCTTTTACATGCTGAACTTTTCATTGTTGAGCATCATCTAGTTCTTCTGAGATGTATTTTTAAGTTAGAATCTCAGGATCATAAAACACTTTTTCACTTTTTATCCTTGAAATTTCTTAAAATCAGTCTTCTAAATTTCTAGGTCGATGTCTAACATTTTTCCTAGCACATCTCTTCCATTATGTTTCCATGATTTTGCAAAACTAAAGACAGCATACGGGGTCAAGAGGCTTTGCCATAATGCGCACAGATGTTGGTGCATGTGGAAGTTGAGTTTTAAGTCTCAGAATTTTTGTTTGGGGGTTTTACTTTAACTTATTTTTCATTATTCCATTATAATTATGCATGTATTTCTCATGGATTTCTTTATCACCAAGATATTTTGACAACCTTCAAGAAGTTTATTAGGGTATACTCAAATATGAGAAAAGATTTCTCTTTACTATTTTTTTATCACATTATTATTAGGAATTTAAAATTTTGTCTGCATTTTAGGAATAGCCCTGCTCTAGTCTATGCCATCCTTAGTATATGGACTTGGAGCATGTTGCAGTTTCCACTTGATCTGGCAGGTAAGTGTCTTGATGTTTGCTCAAAGAAACAGAAAATGACAACTCTTGATTATAAACTGTAATAAAGCTAAGGAGGCATTTGAGAGGATTATCATTTTAATCATTTTGATATCTCAGTGTTAGTGCTAGTTCAGCTTAGATGAAAAGTAGATTAAAACTTAGGAAAGCTGTGAGCAGATCGTCTTTAGTACATGGTGAGCCTGACATAGTTGAGTAGATAAGAGCACAGCTTTATATTCACTTCATACAGCGGTTCCATCACTCCAGATTTATAAAACCTCCTGCAAGTTAGTCACATCTACGCTTCAGTTCTTCAGCCATGAAATGGGGATGATAATTTTACAGCGATGACTAAATAAGATACAACTTGTAAAGTGCTTAGCACAGTTGCTGGCATATAAATGTTATCTCTTGATATTTTTAGGAAATCATTTTCATGCCTTTGCCAGACCCATATATTGGAATATCACAGGGAATAAAAGCAATTTCAAGGCCACATGGAAAATTAAAAATTTTCTCAATACTGGCCCTTGGAATCCCATTGGTTTTCTTTTAATAAAGACATAAACCCCTAAGACTTTGCAAGAAGTAAATTGTGTTCCAGGTATTTCATTATTACTGATGATGCAGAGCTACATTGTCTAATATGGTACCTACTAGTCACATGAGGCTATTTATATTTAAATTAAAAATGAACTAACATGAAATAAAATTAAAAGTACAATTCCTCAATAACTAGCAACATTTCAAGTGATCAATTGCCACACATGGCTACTGTATTAGACAACACAGATAAGGAACATTTTTACAACCACAGAAGATTCTATTGGGTAGCATTGATCTGGAGCTATCCCATAATTTCTAGGAACCCTGGAATTTTGATTTGGGAATTCTCCTGGATACCATTTTACTCTGAAGAAATTCTAGGGTTTAATATTATGTTTTCCTTGTGCCAGACTTCTTTTTTATGGCACCCTTGATTGTCTCAAGATTAGAATTAATGTTAGGGCAGGGAATATTTCATTTTTTTCTGCATCTTTTTTGGCTCATTTTGATAGGCCCAAAGGTTTCAGAAGCCATGTTAGACCTTAGCATCTACTTTCTGAGACAAATTATCACCGAATAGATGGAAAGTATGGGTGTGGCTTTTTGGAAATACCAAAAAACCTAATTAGTAGTTAATAATTACAAACAAATGTATGCCAATAATGCCCATCCTCCCCCCTCCCCAGGCATACACGCACACACGAAGTTTTTGTCATAGTGTCCTAGAAGTTTCTCTGTACGCACTGATCAGCTGGTGTCCTTCCAATAGAATATTAGGCACCATTACTTTAGGTGTGGAATAACACTCTTAGGAGGTCCCCTTTTTCTGATCTTAACTTCCTAGGAAAAGTATTACGAATCTTATTTTTTTGTCATTCATTCTACTGATCCTCACCCTCCCATATCTTGTGGTTTAATGACTTGCTAAGAAAGTTTTTATTTAAGAAAGAAATTTTGTAAACTTTCAGGGGTGATAATGTTATGCAGCTGTTTGAAAAACAAAGACCAAATGTTACTTCTGACTAAATCACTATTGTATTTTCCAACAAACAGTACATTATGTTCACCCATATCAAAGCAGCTTCATAATATTTGCAGACTTCAGTATACAAGGTATTCTTTGTTTGAAGATTCCAAAAGGAATGCTTCATTATTATAAAAGGATTATTTTCTGCTCTTGACCCTGAATTAAATTTACATTTTAGAAATTAAAACAGAAAGGTTCATTTGTTGATTGGACCTCCTTTTGTTCAACTGGAAAATTAGTAATCATATCCAGTTTTTCTTGTAAACTGTGAAACAAATCCATGAGGAATTAGATAAGATAAAATGACATTTATGTGGGCTTTTTTTCACCACCATTATAAAAACGTCTTCTTAAATTTGAATTTGAACGTAAGTGCTTAAATTTTCACAACACAATTTACACATAGGATCAATTGAGTCAACCAATAAATAGATTTCAAAGAGAGATACAGAAAGATATGGATCATGTATACTCTTAGCAGTCTGGTAGTCATTCATTACCCAAAGGGAAAGCTAGAGTGAGGAAGGAGAGAGGAGCCAGAGCGGTTATTCTAACAGAAACAAGAGTCAGTGAAGAGGAGCCTCTCTCCTCACAGATATCATCATTATCCCAGTTTTCCAAGAAGGATACTGAGGCCCAGGCAGGTTAAGTAACTTGGCCAGCATCATCTTGCTAGACGATGAGGAAGCGGAGAGAGGCAGCCGGGACCCTGACTTGAGGCCCTGAGTGGACTGCTACACTGCCTCCCTGCACTGCAGACCCTGAGAACAGTCACAGTGGTTTCTTTTCTCTGTTCTCTGTGCTGTCTGGGTGTGAGGGCTAGAAGGTGATCTGCATTTCTATATGGATAGAAACTAGAGGACTAGCTTTCTTGGGTATTTTTAATTGGAAATATAACAGATTACCAATTTTGAATATAAAATGATCAAGGATGTTAAATGGCAGGATGGCATCACCTGTTCTGACAGAATGAAATTACAGAATCACTCCCAGTTGTGAACTAGCAGAGCACCCATTGTTGATAAATTGTCCCCATTTCATTCTGTCTTACTTTTTGACATTTCGGAGATATATGTTAATTGGTCTGTCTTGTGTTTTCAGTACAGCATGTCGTGTGCCCCTTGTCTGTGACAGCAAGGGGGTTCCTCAGCCTATTCTTTTGCCAATATAGTGCCGATCTATGGAACATTGGAATCAGTGTCTTCATACAAGATGGTCCCTTCCTTGTCGTGCGTCTTATACTGATAACCTATTTCAAAGTGATCAACCAGATGCTGGTGTTCTTTGCTGTGAAGAATTTCCTTGTGGTGATGTTACACCTTTACCGCTTGGTTATATTGGCATTGGATGTCCGTGCCTCCTTGAGAAGTCAGCCAGAAGGCCTGAAAAGAGAGCACAGCTGCCCAGCTGAACCAGCTGAGAGTGGGGTCTCACCTGAGGACAGGGAGAGTGGTTCTAAGGAGGGCTTAGCTATGCCTTTGAGGGCCTCACCAGTCACCTCCGATGACTCTTACCCCACTCCATAGTTATTTATTGACAACTATATGCAACTGGAACATTTGACTTTCTGGTTCTTCTTACAAACAGAATTTTCCTCTCTCTCTTTTTTGTTAACATTGGCATATAATAATTTTTAAAAGAACAACAGAAAAAGTGATTTTAAACCTGTCAAAATATATCAATGGAACCACTCAAAAATGGAGCTGGAGCCGTCATGCCAGAGGAACTGCCTTGCTCGTCTTATGCTTCAAAATTTGGAATGTTCAGACAGGGCAAAAAAACCTTTGGACAGGGCCTAAAGCAACCTTGTATCCCAAAGAACTGTTTGGAAGGATAACAAGAAAACAGACATTATGATTGCCAGACTGATAGCTACTGAACCAAAAATTAAAAACCTTGTCTAGAATTAGCATCACTATGTTATATTATCTGCACCAATAGAAATGCCTTCTTTCTATTGATGTAATTGTTTTCCTTCTCTTTGTCATAAATACCCTTTGCTTTTGTCTCCTAATCAGAGCAGTATTTGGGCTTTCACCGGAGTCAGTGCATTCTGAATAGCTATTCTAATTGATCTCAAATAAATGCATGTTGCTTCTTGCTTTGAAAGGTCTTTATTTTTAGGTTATCAAATCAAAGCTGAGAAATTCTCTCTTTTTTAACTGAATGGAAAAGACTTTGATTAGTAGCTATTGCTACAACTTCTGTGTGATGGTATCAAATGTCATAGTTGTTCAATGACTAAGTCATTTGTTTGTGTTGAACTGTTTGAAAGCTATGGACAGGGTTACAATGACATGCCCTCAAGAGATTTAGTGCAGACGAACTGTCATGGCTGATACCTGAAAACAGAGCAGCTTTGAACTTTGGCTCCATTGTCAGACTATCTCATCTGATCTTTTCTGCAATGTCTCTCTAACATAAAATAATGTACATTCAGTGAATGCAGGACAAATAAAGGGAAACACACCTTTAAAATGACCTCACTGTGGGCTAAAAGTAGTGAGAATCTCTGCCTAGCTTCCTTAGCATTGAGAGCCCTATTCCTTGCCACACAGGCTTTGCCAGAAAAATCATTTTTCTGGGCTGATGTGGTATTGTGTCATGGTGCATATGCTCTTATAGAAATTTTATTGCTTTTGGCTTAGGCCCTGCCAAATTCACAGCAAACCATTTCAGTTGCAGATCTACCGGTGGCAAGGCAGGAAATACTGGTAACACTAGCGAAGTCACAATTTCCACTCTGAGCGTGATTTGCAGTATTTGTCAGTATTTTTCTTAACTCCGTTTCACCGTTTTCTATATCGCCAAGTCGAATTACGTGGGTCGATGCAAGGAAGCACAGAAGTCGTGAATAAACGGTGTATGTCAGCAGTCACGGTAACTCCTCTGAACTGCCACTGCTGGAGATGGCCTTTGCCTCCAGAGACTTGCATCAGTCCTACACACAGCCAACAGGCCTTGATTAGTGACGGGGGTTAGGCTGTGGCACAGCATCATGGAAATCAGGAAATTCGCTTTTCTTCCCTGCATTAAGGATTCATTTCCCCAGCATTGAAAGAGTCATACTTTCCCTTTATATACCTCTATATTTTCCAGATGGAGGTGACTCAGAACCTTATAAAATGATTTTTGCTTTTAAAAATATAGTATGAGAATTTACCTGGCTATATCACAGTAATTGTATGAAGCAAACAGTCCCAAACTGTTCTTTTAGGGCTCAAAGCAGTTACTTGTTATTATGCTCAAGAATTCAAAGAGACATTAAAGATAAGGCAGGGTATGACTTTAAATTGAGTGTGACTTAGTGACAACTAATTGAGATAGTTTTATCTATAAATCTATGTGACATGATATCTGTTCAAAATATTTGATAAAAAGTTTCATAGGTGAATTGTTTTTATACAGAGAAATTAATTACTTCAAATTAATGGTTTCTTCAATTCTTGACAGGATATATTTCTATCTCTTTTCTTCCTTGTATTTCTAATTTTAATATGATTATTGTACAATTATGCATGAAACTAATGGAATACATTTAAAATTTTTCATAATAATTTTATGAAAGATCAGGAAATTGTATTTATATAAAGTAAAAACTTGACAACTTTTAAGTGCATTGTTATTTAAAATGCTTAGCAATTGAAATCAAAATAATCACTGCTATTTATAAAAAATGCCTCAGCAAAATCTGTTTTTATGTTGACTGTTTTATGGTGAATGTTTTCCTACACAACATGTATGTGCTACTTATTATTGCAGATTTGCTCATGGCATCCTTTTCATGTTTTAATTTTTTCCCCTAGCAAAACAAACATTGTGCCTCTAAAAATAGATAAGTATAAAGTAGTACGGCTGTTGCAAGGATATTTTTAAATGCTTTAAAATCTGAGACTTGGCTTGGCTTTGTGAATGAGTTTCGAGTATTTAACTAAAGTATTCTGTAATTAGCACTTCTTGTAAGGTCTGGGAAATAGAAAGTCCAGAGCCTGGCTTCACTTGGAGTGCCAGGAAGGCAAAGAGTGCCCAGGACCATCTCAGCAATTATTGGAGGCAAAAATAGACATACTCTGCAATATTTTCCAGGAAAATCCGCTAAGGGCAGCATTTGTTAATCTAACTGCCAGTACTCCCACTCTTGGACTTACTGTTTCTACTGCAGAAAGAAAATCTATATTCATTTAGTTCATTTAAAAATAAAGCCTAAGTTCAAATTGTATCCCAAGGACCCCTGATGAAAAGTTAAAAATGTATTTTGTTATTATATGTTTTTATTGTAAATTACTAAACATTGTAATGTTTGAAAATAACCAAGTGTTTGCTGAAAAGGGGCTGAAACAGTAATTACCTCCCATATGTTGGCATCCTGGGACTTGCTTCCATTTTATTTGTAATAAAATAACTGACTCAGATCATATATATAATGTGATACATGCCATACCTCTGTACCATCCCCTACAGACATATACCAATCTCAGCCACTGAAGAAAGTGACTCATTTGTTATTGTTGTTGTTTTTTTTAACTGCTTGATTAAATCTTAATAAGATGTCCTTCCAAAAAACATATCATTTCACTTGTGACCAAACACAGTATACGTGTTTTAATGATGCTGTGTGAAAACACATCTCATAACTCTCTTGTGCATTTCCTTTATCCTTACTAAAAGAGTCTCAGAGGACATAGCTTGATATTGCAAGATTAGTAAGCTGTCTTTGTCTTTGATTATTTCGTTAATTTTTATTTAAGCTGGAAGAGATAACACATAAAAATAAAATTTTGCATTGGCAATAACATACTTTCTAATTTTCCAAGATGAAGATTGTCTTACAAATTTATCAGTCAGCTCTGTTATAGTTCTGTGAACATGTATCAGCACTTCAGGGCTTAAAAGACCATAAAGGTGTGGCTAAGAAATATCAGGATTTACTATTATAACATTATTAACTTTATTAACTTATTATTTAATAGAAATTTTTCAAAGCCCCAGAACACATGTATTGTAGGTACACATGCTTTAGGATTTCCACCCAGTTTTCAGAGTTCAGCATTAACTCTTATTATCTTTCACATTTAATCTCAATGACTCTTAATCAACTCTCTTGTTCAAAGAGAGAAAGAAATACAAGAGGCCAAGTCTCTGTTCACTTCCACTCTACTCTAGTGCCAGGAAAGTGAGATGCTTAAATATTGCAGAGCCATAGAGATTTAAGTGAAAACAACAACAAAAACAATCTTGAATGGTAAAAAGAGACTTTAGAGTTAAACTAGGCAGCTGAAAGAGTTTATAGTTCTGAGGCCTCAAATAATTTTCTACATGATGAGAGTAACTATAAACAATGTTTGAATAATCAACTGTAAGGCCTTAATATTTTATAGGTGTCCATTCTCTGAATCTTTCTTATAGAATATTTTATAAGAATATTTTCTCTGAATTACTCATATTTATACTATTTTTCTATGAATGACCTTTGTATTTTACTATATAGACATTAAATAGCTTGTTTATAACATTACCTTAATGCCTGTGTTTTGCTTGAGTTTTTTGTCTTTGTTCTCTGCTATAATTCATTTCCTTTAGTTTTTAAGCTCTGTTTTAAAATAAAACTGATCTATTTAGAGTATGACTAAAGTGGCATTTCAAACTAGTGAGGAAAGACTGACCAACTTTATAAATGATGTTGGGAAATTTTGTGAACCATCTGGAAAAAATAAAGTTAGATTTTTATCTCACGCCATATAGAAATAAATTCCAGATGGATTATAGATCTAAATGTAAAATTGAAAACTCTAAAATATTAGAAGAAAATATGGACTGTGTCTTCAGCATTTGAGGAATGGGAAAGACCTTTCAAATCAAGACATGAAATTCAGAAGCTATGAAAGAAAAGATTGAGAGCTTTTCCTATGTAAAGGTTTAAAATTTCTGAAGGGCCAAAGGTGTCATGAATATATCACCAATTTTTTTTCTAAAAATGTCAGTTCATTCATGCAAGAGAAATGAGAGGTACAGATATTAGAAAGTAGGAGCCAAATTTATTTTTTCTTTATAAAAGATGAGTCTTGAACATCCAATAAAAGCACATAAAAACCTAAGAAACTATTAAAAATAATCTAAAATTATACAAAAATCAATGGCTTTTCTGTATATAAGCAAACATCATACAGGCTATATATTTGAAGAAGAGGTGTTCATACAACATAAACTAGAACAAAAAAATACATAGAAATAAACTTAATAAATGTACAAGATACATGTGAAGAAAACAAATGACTCTCTTTCCTACAGCACCTGGTATTCCACCTCAGGTGGTCTCCCATGCAGGTACTAACCAGATCCGACCCTATTTAGCTTCCGAGGTCAGGTAAGTTCAGGGTGGCATGGCCATAGACAGAAAACAAATGATTCTGAAGAACATCAGTGACTAATTTAACACATAGAAAGATACGTTTTGTTGGGGAATGGTAAGAAGACTTAATATTTTAAATGTATCAATTTCTCCTAAATTTATCTATAAATTTAACACAATCTCTGTAATGAGATCAATAAGATTTTAATCTTTAATTACTACTCAAGCTGATTCTAAAGATTTCATGATAAAATAACATGAAAGAATACCTGAAAAATATTAAAAGGAAGAAAAGTACAAGAGTACTCTCAGCATATTTAAAAATATCATAGAGCTAAAATAACCAAGAGAATTCAATTCTGACAGGCAGAAAAATGGAGCAGAATAAGGTCAAGCAATAGATTGAATTACATAAGGATTTTGATATATGAACATCATGAAGAAGGGTAATAGAGTTATGAGTGGTTTAAGATCTTTAAAATATCAAATTGGATCCCTACCTTAACCCTTATGTCCAAAATATTTTCAGATGGATCAAAGAATTAAATATTAAAAATAAAAAACAGAGACTTTTGCTTTTATAATCACAATGGGAAGAATTTTTTCTAAACAAAATATAAAACTAGAAGCCATAGATGATTCATAAATTTCATGCAAAATTAAAATTTTAACATCATAAAAATGCCATAAATGAATTCAAAAGTTGCAAACATTTCTTGCAACAAATGTAATAAAACATTAGTTTTCTGACTGAGCAGTTCTTCCAAACCAGAAAAACAAAAACAAAAATCATTCTTTGAAATAATGAGCACAAGATATAAGTATGTGATTCACTGCAAAAGGAACAGTTAAAGAAATGCAAATCAAACCACAATGAAATATGATTTTTCAAATGCAAACGAAACTACAAGGTACCATTTTTGAAATAACAGGTTGGCAGAGATTCAAAAAAAATTAGAATAATGTATTACAGGGATCCAGGGAAGCAGACATTCTTAATCATTATTAGTTATTAGGAGGTAAATTATTATAATTTTTTTGGAAAACAATTTGGCAACATCAGTCAGATAAAAATTTATTTATCATCTGACCCAGCAACTCAACTCCTAAGAATGTATCCTACAGATAAGTGTGTGCAAAATGCATGTATAAGGCTGTGCAGAGCATAATCGTATCCACCAACAGTAGTTTCTATAGAAGCAACAATAGGGTGATTATTAAATTATGGGACGTCTAAACTACATATTACCATGTAGCTGTTAAAAAGAATAAGTAGATCCGTAAGTGCCAGTTAGGAACAATCACTAAGATATTTTGTTAGGTAAAAGTAATAGAGCAAACCATGAGGTTCACATATCACTTTTTCTACAAATGCTATCCATGCCTTTATTGATGGCTAGTAAATGTGTGAAATAATGCCCAAGTCTCCAGTGATGATGGACATTCCTACCCTTTTTTTTCTTTTTTAAAAATTTTCTGCTTTCTATAGTTTTAAAGTTTAAAATTTTAAGTATGCATTCCTTTTATCATTTTAAAAAACAATTACTAATAAAAAGAAACCCTACCAACTTATAGAGCCTGTTGTCATATACAGATGCTGTGATATCTTTTTCCAAATAAAGAAAAAAAAAAACATCAATCTCAACAAAGACAAAGATTGCCATTATAATTAAAGATGTTCTTTAGATGCGTTAGATAAATCAAAGGTTTAAACCATGTCAAATAGTGCTTACCTTATGGAGCATCAAACGTAGGGAAATTAAATAATGAATAGATGTGTAAGACCACAGAAAAATCAAATTGACCAAAACGACTCATTTGGTATGGATGAGTACTATGGAAATACTTTGAAATGGCCAAACACTTTTGCTCTCTCTAACACTATGGAGCCACCAAAACAAACCATAAAATTTCACTTTGAATTACATAGTCAAGCTGATTTTCCCAGGAGAGATAGAGAACTGAAGGAACCCTGAAAAAAAAAACTTCAGAATCTGTGCATCTTTCCAAGTTCATATTTATAGCCATGTAACTTGTATATGTAAGCTTTCAGATTTTTGTCAAATATTTACTAAATTTACAATTGATGTGGTAAGTGATCAAATGGATCATATGTAAATCTGATTGAATTATTGAAAAAAAAACAAAAATTTCTAAACTAACCATATGTCAGCTATCATATACTCTTTATATCTAAACTAAGAATTTTGGGCACAGAAAGTTGGATCTACAAGACAAAATATGTTTTCTCTGTGGATGCTGTTGTTCAGCTTCTGCCAAGTGCATAGCTGGAGAATTCAGATGGTTGTGGTTCTGGGATCTTGGGGTTTGTTTCTACCTTCTGGCAAAGAATGTCCTTCTCTGTCTTTCATGGGTTCCCATATGACCTGAGTGCCAGATAACAGCTGGGTCAAAAGCTATAATTATTTCATGAGCTCTCTTGGTTGCAACTAACTCCTATAACTAGTGGTTTTCATTGGTATTTAACTTCAACTTCTTTCCTGAATTCCATGCCTGTATTTGCATGTCCCCACCCCTGGATATTCTGCAAACATCATACTCAATATATATAGAATACACATATTACCACACTCAAATCCCAATATACTCCCTTACCTCTGTTCTATATAATAGCTAGCAGCATCATTAGCTGTTCAGGCACCCATGCTGAAACTGACCCTTGGCTCTTCTTTCTCACCCCTTTCACCTAAGAACCCTCAAATTTTTTCAGTTATGCTGCTCATAATTCCTTTCAATTGTTAACCTACTCTCTATTTCAACTGCTACTATCCTAATTTAATATCTTATCATTTCTTGCCTCAGTCACTGTAGTCACTTCCCAACTAGTTATCCAATCTCCTGTTTTAATCCACCATAATATTTCAAACTGCATTCAGATCTGTTTCTAAAATGCACAATTGAGGACATGTCTCTTCTATTTAAAACACTTTGATGGTGCCTCACTGCCAACAAGATCAAGTATTAAGTCTCTAGGAAATCACTTAAGACTTTTGACAAGGTGGCCTTACCCTGATTTTTCATCTTTGCTTTCCATCACTGTACACACATGCACATAGCTGCCACCATAATATACTACTCATGCTCCCCTAAACTTGTCGTTATTCTTTATAGTGCTATGTATTTGCGTACATTGCTAGTTCTTTCTTCAGCAATGTCCTCCATTGCCACCACTTTATCACTGATTCCCCATCTATTCACCCTACCACCAGAGTTGATGACTAGCGGAGAAAAAAGAATCCCATCAGCTAAGATTTTCTGTACCCTATGGGACCTCCAGCAGAGCAAACATAGATATCCTCTAAGAGCAGAGATATTCTTCAGTACTGGGTCACTGATTTCTAGGATTTCCTTTGAAGAAGCAATACTAATGAGGATACCAGGTAAGACAATGCAAATGCAGAGCTATGGGATTTGTCACTTATCATGCTCTTGGACTATGGTCTGCAGGATAAGCCATGGGTGAGTGGTCCCCAGACATTTTCCTCTCCTTCTCATGTCTGGGCAAACTATGCAGTTGCTCCTGTATTTACTAAACCAGCAACTTCTATTTATACTGCCTTAGTGGTACTTTCCCCTGCCCCTTACAAAAAGATTCTCCCTTTACCCTCCTAGCCATGTTTTTCACTCAGTGGTCACCAAAGTTGGCAAAAACTCCCACAAAACTTAAAAAAACAGCTCAAAGACCACGGCCACTTGCTTCCAGAACTGAATGACTCTTCTCCTTTACTGGGTATGCATCACACTTTGTATTTGTCTCTGCCCCTGTCTTTATCATAAGATAGATAATGATTTGTTTATGAGTCTGTCTCCACCAAGCCTGTGATCTGAGGGCATGGGCCATATGTTATAGCCTGTTATAATAACCACAAGCTTCACACTGAAATTTTGTCCTGTTCCTGGAATTCACAAAGCTTTTTTAAAATTTTCCTTTGGGTGCTGTCTTGCTGGTGCTTGTTCCTGGGATAGCCCCCCAATTCCAACCCCCATTGACACATAGCTGGATTCTTTTCATTTGGATTTCAGCTTAAATGCAAGGTCCTCAGGTCTTCACTTTTCCCTTTCCTCAATAATCTCCATCACATTGATCTTTATTTTATTCCTAGCATTTATCACTAGTCAACATTATCTTTACTTTATATGTTTATTTGTTTACTGTCTATCCTATCTATAATGAAAATGTAGAGGTCAAGGGTATCTGTCTTGTTCATCTCTGTGTCCCCAGTGGTTAGTATATAGTAGCTGCTGCAAAACCATTATTTTTTCTGTACTTATTTATATCTGTAATTCTTTTCCAAACTAAATTTATACTATATGTATCATGCTTTCTTCATTATTTAACATTTCTTAAGCTTTACAATAGGATTTGAAATGTCCTTTCCCAAATCAATTCCTTTTCTCGAACCCTCAATTTCTGTTAACAGAACCACCATCCTTCCAGTCATTTTGGCTCAAAAATTTTGACTGACTCTCTCCATTCAAACATTTGCTGAATCCTACTTCTTATTTTGTATTATGAGTATAATTTCATTGCTCTTCTCTGATTATATATCATATGTGTTCAATGTAGGATTTAAAACATACAGAACAATAAGAGAGGGTAAAAATCACATGAAACCCAACCTTACTACAATGTTCATCATTAATACTTTAGAGGCTGCTCTTTTATGAATCTTTTATTTCATTAAAATAATAGATCAACTAAACAGATAAATTTTATATAAATAGAATAATACACGAATTAAGCCTTGAAAGATAAAAAAAATCAAAAGAGGTGCAGGAAACATGGTTTAATTTAAATTTGTATGATGAATAACTTCAGCTCCCAGTCTCGTCAGTATTACCTCTGTGAAAGCATATATAACCTCGTGTGGAGAAATGGAAAATATCTGTGTTTTAGGCTTTTTGTAAATTTGAAGCCTGGACCAAATGGTGCTGTGGTAAATTATGGAATTGGAACCTTGTTTTATTCATTTTCTCTGCCTCACAGAAATTCTCATGATACATGTGCAATAATATTTTTGTACTATGAATGATCAATGGTATCAAGAAATATCTTTTAATGCCTATTATATACAAGCCATTGCTAGCTATGCAAAGGATACACAAATGAAAAAGACATTGCCCTTGCTTTCGAGGAAATTTTGAAGAAAAATCCATGGTATTTCAAAAAAAAAATGCCACTATAGCCTCCATAAACTTTGCTTCCTACCACCTATCTTTATGCTAGTAAAAGGCTCATTTTTGTTTTCAATGAGTTTAAGGTAGAATCTGAAGTCCCCAGCCTTGCTCTCAACATAAACTTTGAAATATGAGAGGGGATGCAAAAAGAAAGGAGACCTGAGAGGACCGATGTAAAAAAATGAAAGTTGTTCTTTTGGATGGCCACTTGTAAGATCCCTCAAACACCGTAAGAGCTCATCTTGGACCAATAATGATTTGGCTACAATCTGCCATCTTCTTTTCAAAGGACACAGCTATTCTGGAGGGGCTTCTATCTGAACTCAGACATATTTTTATGCTTAACATGGTGGGACACTGTTCATGTGAAAGCACCATGGAAGAGTTAAGAGCACTGTATGGACCTTCAGAATAATCTAAAGTATATTCCTAGTAGATGTTCAGGGCAGAAGAGGGGAAGCCTGAACTTTACTTTTACAGATTACTGGGCTGAAGGGGAGAATACTTGGGATCATCACAGTCTAACAATCTCAATTATAGCAAAACAATCTTAGAAAGAAGACATACTTGGTCTATACTTGAAGATTACAAACTCTCTGATTAAATCTTTGCAAGTACTTTTCAAAAAAATTTAAAACCAGGAGTGATACACTATACAGAAGCCTTAGAGAAAATGCTAGTTTAGGGAACATGTCAGTTATTTTCAAGAGCAGATGTCCACCACTTTAGGGAAGTATCCCATTAAGCTGCATGCTGCTGAGTCAGATGTGATCAAAAAAGTTCATTTGGCCTGGTTTATTTTGGCTTGAGAGTCAGCCGTGTGAGTGGCAATGGCTGGTATTTCTGAATCTGCTGTTCATTCTGTGTTGGAGACTTGAGTCATACCTGACTGAATTCACAGGCATCTCAAGCTCTGCTGCACATACATGCCTCTTTACAGCCTAGGCGCTGATGATCTACAGCATCCTGGTAATTTGTGTTTTAAAATTGCACACTCACCTGCACAGATGTAGAATCAGCACCAAGCAAAATGAGTTTATCCTCGAATCTTTGTGTTCTGGGTTTTTCCATAGAAGGCTATACACCTAGGCAGTGATCCATTTATTATAACATACATGGCATCTCTGAGGGTGACAGCCACATTTATCAAAGCTCCAGTCTCTCTAAAGGGAGAATGTTTAGGAAACATTTGAGCAGATTTCAGAGGATTCATCCTTGCCTTGTGGCTTTTCTAAAACTTAATAAAAATCCTCTTTTCAATGAGAAGTTTTCAAAGAATATAGACCTTGTTTCTCTAACTTCTTGGAGAAGCCAGAGCAAACATCAACTATTAAAAATTTCTATTTTTTAGCTTCAAGTGCCTCAAAAATGCTCTTTCACATAATGTCATGCTGTTGACTGCCTTTCAAATGTTGCCCACACTAGCATTTTACTCAAGATAGACTCTGCTCTTTATTTGTACTTTGAGCCACATACCTTTGGAGTATTTAAGCTTTTTACTTGTTTGAAAACTGAGAAATAAAAGCTGGGGAAAAGAGAAGGGTCAAGTTGTCCTCGTTGTACTCTAGTGACGGACAAATTCAAAATTAATATGACCTGTCACAAAAGCAAAACACAAACAAAAACATACAGTAAAAGTTAAACATGTTTGATTTTCTGCTAATAACACATAATCTCTATAATGCTTAAAATAGTTTTACTTGCCTAACATTGTTTTATACAACACTCTCACATCAGTTGTTTCAATCCTCACAACTACTCTGAAGGCAAAGTTTTTTAAAAGCCAAAGAGGAAATGAGCACTCAGAGTGGATATAAGACTTGCAAAGGTCATGTCTTTGGGGCTTAACTGGGGCTCAAGTCCAAAGGTTAAGATCCCCAAGCAGAAATTTATTATGAAATGATTCCGTTCTATCAGCGAGCAGCAGTGAGCACAAACCAACTTAAAAATCTAAATCGTTTTGCCTATCCCATTGGTCTGAAATTTTCCGAACTTAGCTTTGACTGGAAAATTGCCCTGTTATCCCTAAAAGTAGATCTAAAGCCACTTTCGTAAAATGACAGCAGCTGTCAGTAAATCAGACTGGAATTTAATTACCACTCTATTTCTTTGGACCTGAACTGCTTTGCTCCCAACAGCTTCCATCTTTAGGAATATTAGAGTAATTTGACGGCCTCTTCCCAAGGAGAGATTTGTATTGTGCACATTTGTTCAAGGAAAACTGTTGCTGCTGTTTCTGTGGTACTGGGATTAATTATGCCAGAGCATTTTCTTTTGTTTCTCTTCTATATTGAATAGAGCTAGGAAAAATAAAACTCATTTTTTAAATCCTTCTCATACTGCAAACTTCACCATATTTTCTAAGACAATGAAAATAAAAGAAAGACATAAGACAGGGAATATGTTAGGGTCATTTACAGAAGACATTTTATGTTTCCCTAACATAGACTTCTCCCTTCCCTTCCCTTCCTAGGTCTTCCTGTGTCCTATAAATACTTTAGGTCACTGAGGGCGAGTCTGCAGGAGATATAAGTGAAACTAAAACAGAAAGTCTTCCTTTCTCTTCTTTCACTGACTTCTTCATTTGCATACATTAAAACCTGTTCTAAACTGGCTTCTTTCTTTGGCATGAAAATAAGTTCTTCAAGTACTCATTAAATGCCCAGTCACCTCATCTTGTCTTCTGCTTCCTTAACTTTTTGTCCCTCAACTTCTCATGGATAGCTCTTGTCAGACTGATATAATTTTTTTTTTGTAAAACCTGAATTGGTAACCTTAGAGAGTCTGAATCACATCCAAAAGGAATTCATTACTGAGTGGGGTGACTTTGACTTTCATGAAAATGAATGCTCCGAAACCATCAGCTTTGGAAAATAATTCATTACAGTTCTTTTTTTTGGTGTTTTTTTTTTTTTTTTTTTTTTGGCGGTGGGGTGGATAAAGTGCCTTTCATAAAAGCACCTCTTGTATGAGTATCCTGTGTGACCTATCTCTTATGAAAGAAAATGTTAGGACAGTCAGCTACTTGGAAACATGGTACGTGCAAGCTTTTATGCTGACTTTCAGTGAGAACAAGATGAATCATGAATACTTAAATTTTTTCCCCCATGGTTCTGCTAAATCCTAGCTTAATTGTTTCAGAATATGCACTTGGGAGACACTGTATGCAATAGGAGTTTGGGAATTGGAGCTTCCAAGAACTGTCTAGCTTAGTGGCCAGTGGGAATATAGCTCCCCGGAATTTTCATCTCAGTCCTCTCCTCTCATTTGGGCAGACACTTTCATGTCTCTCTTTCTCTCAAGGCAAAAGAATATTTACCATCAGTCACAGTATTTTGAAGTGTAGCAAAAGTTTTAAGATTGTTCCTTAATTAAAAAAAAAAAATACAGAACATGATAGTGTTTAAGACTGATCAAAAACTAGGTAAAAAAAACTAATATTTTGTCCCATTGTTTCAGATTATTTTTCAGATGAAATATATAAATAAAATAGAGATTAAGTAAAAATCCTCTTTGTACTTCTCAACTGTATTCCGCTTTCTCCCTTCCTAGAGGCATTACTCATCTTTATACATTATGTAATATTTGAGGCAGGCAATTCTAACCGTTGTCCTAATCCTTGTCATTACCTTCTTGCATTCTATGAGAACACTGGTATTGTCCAGGAAGCAGTGTCCAAGGAAGTCTGTTTGTCCCTGCTCCCAGACCATTGCAGCTGGAGAGTGGAGAGGTGGGTAGAAAGGATGTAACGTTGTTTTGGTTAAAGAGATATATATAAGCGGAAGTTTAAAAGGTGGGGCTTCTAGGAACCCCACTGTTGTCCTGAAAAGAGGGGGATATATTGAGATTCAGATTCATGTTTTACCCTCCCTTTCTTTGGATCTGAAGCAATGTGTGACACCAAAGCTATCGTCTTGCAGTCTTGAGGACAAAAGAGAGAAATATAGAATGACCCATGAGCCTTGAGGAGGGGAATCTGGTTGCAGATTTAAACCCATTTAAAAATAATTTTTGAGCCCTCCAGCAAAAGTGAACTAATTAAACATATTTACATGTTACATCTAGTCTCCTTCAGGACCATCAGACATGGTTAACAGTATGAACATCCACTCCCTCGCTTTGTGAGACCTGACAGATGGCATCTTGAAATTGCCTTCATCTAATCATCTTCAGTTGAAATCTTACAGGACAAATTATAAACCCCTGTTCGCTTAAGCCACTATTGCTAAATTTGTTTAGATGGGGCCAAACATAATCCTAACTGGTAATGTATTATTTTGTTTTTAAGATTAAAAAACTGTTATATAACTTGCTATTTTTTTTATTCATTACTGTTTGACCTCTATCCATTTTAATACATATTTAGTTCATTTATTTTTAAATTTATTTTTCCATCCATTTCTTTTTTAAATTTAAAGTTTATTTTTCAATTACAATTGACATACAATATTATATTTGTTTTAGGTGTACAACAGACTGATTAGATTATTTATATGCCTTATGTAATGATCATCCCAGTAAGTCTAGTACCCATCTGACAAGATGCATAGTTATTACAATATTATCAAATATATTCCCTATGCTGTACTTTACATCCTTGAGACTATCCATTTCTTTTTAATGGCTTTTTAGATTGCATCTTACGTTTTACCATTACCAATGGTATTATTCTGCACAGCCCTGCAGACCCACATTCATGAGAGTATATCTGGGATATATGCTATATGTGGACTCTGATGGATCTTTTTGAGATTCTTATTTTGGATCTAAGTGGTTTTTTGAAAATGGAATTGTTTGTGAATTTAGAGGCAGGTAGGTAATGGCAATCTCCAGGACTCTAAAATATACAGTGTTACATTTTCTTATTTTCTTATAGCTTCTGACAAAAGTGGAAACTAAAATCTGAAAAATATCCATAAACATCAGTAATTGAATAAAAAGGATTTTGATTTTCACCAGCTTTTTCACAGTTCCTTCCGTTATTCCTTCTTTTGGTATTGAAACTCAATACCAGGGTTTTTCAATCACGGTACTATTTACATTTGAGGCAAGATCATTCTTTGTCCTAAGACTTGTCCTGTGCATTACAGGGGATTTAGCAGCCTCCCTGGCCTTACCCACTGGCCTCTACCCAGATGCCATTAGCACTCCTCTCCAGCTGTGACAACCCAAAATGACTTTAGACATTGCCAAAAGTCCCTTGGCTGAGGGTGGTGGGTAAAAATCACTCCAGATTGACAACTATTACTTTATAGTAGCTAATCTTATACTATTTTGAACCCACATAAATAGCAAATCTAATGAAGGTAATGAAGAGCCATGCAATTTTTTTAAATGGCCATTTTAAGCCCATTTAAGAAGACAACTATAGTACTCAGTTTTAGTAAACGTATATTTCCAACCTTTAGTTTGGGAAAATTAATTTAGAATATTTATAAAACCTTTGAAAATAAAAATATAGGAAATAATAATAATTTCATTGATTCTGTACTGGAATTGTTCCTAAATATGACAACATATGCCTATTTGTTTAAACTATTTGTGATATAGGTACTATTTTACTCTAATTTTATAGGTGAGAAAACTGAGGTACAAGAAGGTTAAAACTTACTCTTCATACAGATTCTCTTTAATTCTCACAACAAGCCTTTAAGGTGCATGCAATTACCACCATTTTAGAGATGAATAAATTGAAATGGACATTAAGAAGCCTAGCAAGAATCTTATAGCATTAAACTTTGAGGTGATATTCAATGTGGATTAATATAGTCATACCCACAAACATGATACAAATTAGAAATGATATCTACTATCAAAGCTACTTAGTGTTAGAGAGATGCGTCATTCAAAAAGATTTTTGTTATTTTTTGTAAATATAGAAAAATTAGATTTTATAATTTGTCATAGAAGATTATATTTATGTCTGAGTTCAAAATTTTTTCAACTTTTTTCCTCTTTCTCTTTCTTCCTTAACCCCCACATTCTTTCCCATAAGTATTTAGGTAAGGCAGCTAAACAGATGTGTAAGGCTAGCTAAACATAATAAAGTATGGTATAGAAACATAATGTAAATTTGGAAATGATGATGAGAAAACACTTACTATGAAGACGCATACACTGCTACAGGAAGACTATAAATGAGAATTTTGCTCTTTCATAGCCAGTATGGAAAGGGAAACCTGGTCAATTACAAAGTCCCCCAGGCCCATTGAATAAAGAAAAGCAAACCCATTACTCATAAGTACCACTGTTCTTGGTACTAAGATTAGACAAGAATTTCTCCCATTGCACATGACAAAGTTATACTGTATATAGTATTTAATAGCATCCTCAGTAGTATTCAAACAACAAATCCAGTGACGAGCGTCACAAGACTGGACGGGGTATAAGTCCAGTTCAGAGAAAGCATGATTATCAATTATGAATTGTCCTTTATATGTCATTTGTAATTTTATTCTCTCATAAATACTCTAAAGTCATCAAAATCTCAAATTATACAAGAATTTCATATCTTATTGTTTTTTTCCCCTGATCTCTATTAATCTCCATTTGACACTTCCTTTATAAGTTTTTAAACAAATTTTAATATACTTTCTTTTTTAGGGTTTTGAAAATTCTTGATTGTGCCTCTTCTCCTAAAACTACTGTATTGAGCCATTGTAGGATCACTGTGGTTTGTGCTACTAACTTAATAGCGATTTATGTAACTTTATTTCCCCAGCCTGCTCAGTTGCTTATATTCTGTAAGACTCAGGGCACTTTATAAATTAGTAATTTTTTTAAAAGTCTTCAATAATAGTTGCAAAACCAGCAAAACCCACAGTGGGCAGATTTCACTTTCTGTTTCAAATTGCTAGCATAGGTCTATTAGCAACTAGAACAATGATGAGGATTATAATGGTTTTTCCTATATTACATCTTTAAAAGACGATTCAGCAGTGTAGGGTGAGGTGAAAATAGCTGAAATTTATAGTTCCTGTTGTAATTGAGAAAGTACTGATATTTATTATTATTATATTATTGTTATTAATACTATTATCATCAGTACAAATAGTGAAAGTAGGGATGCATAAAAAGAGTCTGCCCCAGGGCCAGCCTGAAGCTATATACCAGCAAGTTACTCTGCTTCAGTATTATGAGAATTTTTATCCATCATCAATAAAAAATGAGCAGAGCAGTTATTATGGGAGTTTCCACAGTCAAGACTGTTTCTGCTATTACATCTCTTAGTAAAAGGGTGATACACTCTCCATTATATGATGTCAACCCATCCACCTTTTTGACATTAAAGTATAATGGACAATCTTTACATGGATTCTTCCCTAGTGAAGTCACATTTCCATGAACTTAGGGCAAGGACACAGTGGGGCTAAATTAACTGTGGGCAAAAAGTAAATTATATTTTTATTAAAAAATAGCAGCACTGAGCTGCCTCCATTTCTTTCTTTCTTTCTTTCTTTCTTTCTTTCTTTCTTTCTTTCTTTCTCTCTCTCTCTCTCTCTCTCTCTCTCTCTCTCTCTCTCTCTCTCTCCCTCCCTCCCTCCCTCCCTCCCTTCCTTCCTTCCTTTTTTTTGCAAAAAAATAAAGTTGAAATAAATGTGATAAAATAAATATTTTACAGAGTAGGCCTATCGTCACCAGTGGTGGAATTATGCCAAACCAATGCCCTTGTTGCTCTACTGGGCACACTCTATGGAACCACAAAAGAAACATATACTTCTCTCCCTAAAAACTCTGCAATACCATGAGTATAAACAGCAGGCTGAGCAAACTGCTGCAACCAACTTCCCAGAAGCGCCATAATTGGGGTTAGGTCCTCAGAATATCAAAGTCCCCATCCTTACATGCTAATTTTTTTCTCCCTCTAAGCTCTTTTTATTTTATTTTAACTTTTAAAAAAGGAAAAAAAAACTACTCTTGCTTATGGTCATCAAAAGGATATAGAAGTTTTGTGGGTAAATCACTAAGGAGTATGCATGTAAAAAAAGCCTAAGATTTGTAATGGAAGATTCCAGTTCAGGTCCAGCCTCTTCCCCTCCTTAGATGTGTTACTTTGTGGAAATATCTTTCTTATTCTTTCATAGTTTTAAGGGTATTTGACTATCTCAAAATGATTTCCATTTCTCCAGGAAGCTATGTCTATCTGCATACTCCTTACTCATAGCTAACTGGATCTTACCCATCATATTTTCTCCTCCAGCAGTTTTGATTAAAAAGTAAGCTGTGGAAAGCTTCATTTTGCCATGTGGACAAAAGAGCAGAAAATGTTAATCTGCTGGGAGAAAACAATGTGGTAAAAAAGAAGAGAAGAGCAAATACGGGAAAAGGAGTTTAGTATAAAGAGCAAGAAGTAGAACCAACTTCTTAATCTCACTTTGTATGTCACTTATTAACTATGTCATAAATGATAAATTTATTTATATAGAACACTTCAATGCCTAACTGATGCAGGCGAGCAACTATCTCACACCAAAGTCTTTAGAAATTTCTATCTCCAATCCTTCAAAGTATTCATCACTTTGTTTTAATCCTTAGTTTTTTAATCCTTATTTTAGAGGATTTTACTTATCCAACTCCAAAGTATTTTAAAGTTATGACTCATGGCACTATTACACATTGTACTAATGAGTCCAGTAAACATTAATTGGGTATCTACTCTGTCACACAATGATGGCACAAAAAAATGACATGTAGCCCTTCTTTTCAAGCAGGGAGGAGAAACCACATAAACATAATACATTATAGAAATTGGAAAGGTGGTTCTTTACATGGGATATTATGAAAGCCCAGAAAATGTACCTATCCACCCAAGAGGGTTGATGAAGTCTTGTTTAGAGAGTCTTAGAGGACAAGTGGGAGTTGGTCGGGCGAAGAGACAAGAAGGCTGTGTGTAGGAGGAAAGATTATTCCTGTTAGATGGAGCAATAAGAAACAATAGTGAGTCAGCTGCATGAAATTAAGCCTGTTAGAACATACATTTCAAGACAGAGGACCACGAGAGTTGCAACTGGAAAGATAAGTGAGACTCAGATCATGGGGTAGGGGGTCTGATGTCTAAATTTAATTCTACTTTTGCTCGAGAGCCATTCTTCTCTAAGCCAATTCAAATTCCGCTTTGAGGTGCGGGGAGAGGAATGAACAGAGCATGTTAAAGAACTAAGAACTAAATAAATGATTATACAACTGTAGAGGTTTCTTGTTTTATGTTTTTCTGATGCCTAGGGAGAAATGATCTAAAAACCAGGAAAACAAATACTATAAAAATTAAGTACATAGGAAATTGCTTGTTGTATTTAAAAGTCATCAGAAATAGGGATATATGCTACAAGCATCTTTTGCAACATTATTACTGGTTACAACAGAAAAGCATAAATATTAAGTCAATGACCTCTGTGGTTCCTTACAGCAGTTGTAAAATTCCTTCCATAATTATGACCTTGCTTTTTGTCTGATGTCTCTGGAACTGCCAGAGAAGTATCTCTCAAGAAAGAATTAAAAACTCAGTCTCAGCATGTGTTGCCACATCTCTCTATTCTTAGAGACCATTTCATAGTGAATAATGAAGATATTTAACAGATTTCTCAGAAATGATTTCAAATTTCAAGAAAATTCATTATAGGAACTCACAAGATTAGCTAGACAGAGCTTATACGAAAGATGCAAATGATGTAAAAATATTAATACAATGAAGTAAGCTTACCATAGGTATATGAGGCTAGACATCTACGTAAATATTAAAACCATACCTCATTAGTGCTTTTTATGATGCGTGTCTGATTCTATGACTAAAAATATATCCCCATATTTTTGATCTGGTAAAAATCATGTTAAAAATCATTCTCCAAATCCTATAATTACTGAGATTGCTGACCAGTGCTATGTGAAAACTCTTTGTAGTCCAGGTTACTTATCATCATGTTGGATAAAAATAGGCAAATGACATCTGCTCCCTTTTAAGAAATAGAGTTTCTGGCTTCATCTAACCTAATTAACTGGCTAGAGTAGCCATCCATAAAAACAGAAGCCAGCACTTCAGGGCCCATTAGCATTGCCCCTTGAAGATGTTATCCTTAGCTGGCTGATTTCTCTCTTTCTAAGCCTAAGTATCCTGACCCTGAATATGTGGTAAGTCCCATTCAAGTTCCCTTTTACACTTAATTCTGTGAGTGGTGAGAATAGGTTGCTAATGAGGTTAAATAATGAGCTAAAGTCTTTTTTTGTTGTTGTTGTTATTGTTGTTTTCTTTCAGTTAATACCTTGACCCTGTTAGTTCCATCAAAATTAAGATGACAGTCAGTTGAAGTTTCTATCACTATGATCTCTTCTAGATAGTACATACTAACTTAAAAAAACTCAAACACTGAATTTTAGATATTTGTGTCACAGAACACTAGTTGTTAAAAAAAAAAATTCCTTGTAAAGAAAATGAAGGGAGGTTCCAAAGTTATCAGCTGCATGTTGCATGAATGGCTCACTCAGGAAGACTCCCAACCATCAACACATGAAAGGTTCTGAGACTTCTACCAGTAAACAAACCTGTTTCCCTCATTTAACCAAAATTATCACACTTACATAATTAAGGAAGGTTTGTTTTTTTCTTATAAAACATATTCATATTCCAGTGAATTCCACAATTTTGGAAATGACAGATATTAAATAGGAATTTTGGAGTCCACAATGTTCAAAATTTATTTATTTTATATATTTATAATAAATCTCATTTGACAGATAATTTGAGGGTGATAGATATCATTCCAAGGTTGGCTTGTTCCTGCTGCAGATTCAGATGGCAATAAGGTTTCCTTATTTCCCTTCCCAATTATCTCACTGTTAACCAAATAATTCTTGATTAGTTGCCCAATGATACTCTCCAGTACTTTATCTGAAGCCATAACATACTTTCTATCAAATTTGGAATAGGAGCATATTTAAACAAAATGAGTAGAGCCACATGTTTAGTTCCAAACTCATAGCAATAAGACATAAATATAATATGCAAATGTCATAAAGAGGCTCACCAAGGTAAATCTTTAGAGGTGGAAATAGAATAGAAAAGCAAAGTGGTAAGCAAAACTGAATCCATGAATCTAGTTTCAGGTGGTAGAAGCTACTGACATGAAATTTTAAAAGAGTTCTAGATGATATTAGGACCAAAACTAGAATCATTACCTGAAAACCATGGTCAAGGAAAGTTCTCCTGCTCATGAACAAATAAAGCTGGGGAAATTAAAACAAAAACAAACAAAGAAAAAAACTACTATTGTTGACATGTTGCCTGGAACTATGGCATTATAGAACTGAGAAAAGGCAATGACACAATCTCAAAAGAAAGAATTCATATTTAACCATAGCAAGAATCTATAAAACATAAAACATATGTAAATTAAGTAGGCCCAAGGAAAGATAAAACACACTGAATCTCAGACTTTGGAAGTGAAAAATAAATTTGGTAAAACAATTCTAAAGATAATTTCTAAACCATCTAAACAATTCTAAACACTGTAGCATTAGAGAGAGTTAATGAATTAGATGATGATACTGAGGAATTCACAAAGAGAAAAGGGGGACAATAATTTTGATTATAAATTAAATTTATTTAAAAGCTACTGGTTTATTACACTTTTTTTGCTGTTTTTTAAAAATATATTTTTTTCTAGAAATATTTATATTTAATTCAAGTTTTTGATTTTTTACTTTATAGTAAGTATTCTCTTATGATTTTAAAATTAATACAGTGTGGTTGTTCTTTTACTTCATAATATTTTAATTTTTTTCTTGATTACTCTTGATGGAAATGTATTTTATTAGTTCATTATAGAACTACATTTAGTTTTGTTGATCTTTTTGTTTCTTTGACTTATTTTATATCAATTTTTACCTTACTTTTGAAATTTTCTTCTCTCTAATTAAGGGTTGCTTTTTTACTTTTATAGCTTCCTGAATTAAAAGCTAAATTCACTTATTTCCAAATATTTTTATTCTTTTAATAAAGGCATTTAAAAATATACCATCTAAGATGCTATAAATTTTGGTTATTTAATACTCTTATTTTTCAACTCTAAATATTTTTTAAATTTCTATTTGAAATTTAAGAGCACCATCCTTAATTTCTAATTTTTTACATTTTACTTATTAATTTATTACTGAATTAGTCATTTCATTTAATGTTAGAGAGTGTAGACTATATGAACTAAATTTTAATAAATGTTTCCCATTTACTTGAAATGAAATTATACTTTCTATTTTTTTTCCCCTTTATTTGGCAAGGCAACTCTTACAGATTGCAAGGACCTTGTCAGATTATAATCCCTTATTTTTTACACCTTGAGCACCTGGTCTTCTTCAGTGATCTCCCATCCAAGTACTATCCAGGCCTGCCCCTGCTTAGCTTCTAAGATCAGACAGGATGGGGTTTGTTTAAGGGTGTCATGATGTAGATTTTATTTTTTTAATATAAAGTTTTTCTCTCTTTTTCTCTTCCCTCCCTCATTCCCTCTCTGTATTTGTGTTTCATTCATAACATCTATATCCTTACTACTTTATTTTTGGCTGCTTGACCTATGGAATTTCTTACAGACTTTAGTTAAAATATCCCATCATAATTGTTTGTTTGTAAAATTTAACTTGAAATTCTGTGTTTGCTTTATAATACAGATAAAGACTACAGTTTTAGTTGCATACAAACACATAATTCTTATTAATTCCTTGTGAAGTAATCTTTTTTTACTTTTTGTTCCCATTCAGTTATTCTTGCCTTAAGTTTTATCTGATAAAAGTTAACACCACTAAAATGGGAAAGTTTATATTATGTGTCTATATGTAGGTCTGGAATACAAACAATTGGTAAATCTGTGTAAAGAGAAATGGAAATTATTTATACCAATTTAGTGAGATATGCAAAATATTTATCCATTGAAAATTTAGAAAAATATAAAAATTAAATATCTAAATAAATGGAGAAATATACCTATTCATAAATTATAATACTTAATTAAAAATTTTAAATTATCCTCAAGTATACCAATTAATTTCAAACAATTCCAAACAAAATTCTAACAGGATCCTTTTTTTTTTTTTGAGGGAAATTGATAAGGATAGTCTATATAGAAATACGAATGCCAAGAATAGCCAAAAACTTATAAACAGTAAGTTCTCTCATCGTTTTCTCTTGAACAAGAGGAAAATTGTGAGGGAAATTAGTCCATCAGGGATATAGGCTACAAGGTTACAGGGTAAAAAGCTACAGTAGGTAATTAAGCATGAAGGTATTAATACAAAGATGAACAAATGGTTTAGAATAAAGGAAGAAAATCCTTTCACCTAGGATTTACGCGAACACACACTGGATAAATAATGATTTTTAAAAAATGTTGCTGAGTCAATTGGATACCTAAGAGAGGCAGGGGAGTGACACTTTACCCTTACCACAGACCATACACAAAAATAAATTCCAAGTAATTTGAAGACCTTAATATAAAAAGAAAAGCAATAAAGATTCTGGAAGAAAACATGGGAGAATATCTTCATGACTTTGAGGTCAGGAAATATTTCTTAAATAAGACAGAGAAAACCATATCCATAAAGAAAATATTATAAAATGTAAATATTAAAATTAAGAACTATTAATCAAATATGAAAATTATGTGAGTGAAAAGACAAGTTGTGGAATATATTTGTAACATACATAATTTGAAAAAGGGCTCATGTGCATGATATGCAAAGAATCCCTAGAAGTCAATAAAACAAAAATCAGACAACCCAACTGAAAGGCACTTGGAAGGCAAAATACTTGAAAGGCACTTCACATGAATGGGCCAATAAACATATAAGAAAATATTTAACCTGATTAATCATCAGGGAAATGCAAATGAAAATCACAATAACATTTTATATTCATCAAAATGACTACAGGTAGAAGACTGACAACAGAAAGTATAAGCAAGGATTCAGAGCAATGTCAACTCTTATACACTGCTGATAGGAGCATAATTGTTCAAATGAGTGTGGAAACTGGCAGCATTCATTAATTTCACAGTTTTTTCCTTTGATATATACCCAACAAAAATCTATGGAGAAGAATGCTCAAAGTATCATCGTTAATATATAGAAACTGGTCACAATGGAAATGGCCTCAGCCATAAGGTGATTAAATCAACTCCAGGATATTGATACAACTGAATGCTATACATTCAGTTGATAAGAAACAATTACAGCCACTTGCAACACATGACATACCTCACAAAATCATTTTGATCATAAGAAAGCAAACACAAAAAGACATACAGTTTGACTCCAAATATATCAAGTTCAAAAACAGGCAAAACTAATCTAAAGTGGTAGAAGACAGAATTTTGGTTACTTTTCAAGAAGGGTAGGATAGGTTGTTAGGAGATACAAGTTTAGGTGAAAATTGCTCCTTAGAAGCTAATAAATGTTCTATTTTCTAAACTGCATAGTATTTGCAGGAGCCTCTTCACTTTGTGAAAGTTTATACATTTCTTTAACATGTATTTAAAATAGAACAAACAGTACATTTTTAAAAGTTTAAAATCATAACAGTGGTACCTCTGAAGAAAGGGTGTGGTGACTGAGATTCATGATTGAAGGAGGAGAGTCAACTCTATAATGTCCTCTTGCATTTTAAAAGACAATAATAACGCAAATATAGCAAAATATTAAGATGTAATTAAGCTGAAAGTTTGCTACACAGTTGTTTGTTCTTTTACTTAATCTTGAATCTACTTCTTCAAGCCTTCCTGGAATATTACTAGTTAAAAATTATTAAATATATGATGAATTTGACCCAGTGATTTTTGCTCAGAATGTCCTTTCAAATATTTATCATTCATGTTTGTATACAAGAAGAGATTTTCATGAAAGAACTGGTTGAAGAACAAGAGGCATTAAGTTCCTTTTGCAGTCACAAATGGCATACTATTCTAGAGCCTGATGTACTATTCTGCTCTCTGTAGGAAAATGTAAAATCTTGGTGACTATTACTAGGATAAGTACCTTAATGAACCTTCACAGGACTCACAAACCCTTCTGCATGAAGAAAATTTATATATATATATATTGATTTGGAAGACAAAACAAGTTTTCTGACTCTCTTTTCTGAGCATCTTGTATTAATGTGACATTTTTAGCTTTATACATTTGTGTCATCATATTTTATTAGTTTTTTAATTTCATTACTTCATTATATTTTATTACATTGATTTATTGAAATTAAGCTATAATTGCTAAACACTGGTTTCTCTTGTTCCCATATATTTCTTTCATCTACACACACACACACACACACACACACACACACACACACACACACACACACATACACACATGCCGTTAAAATAATGATGGATGATTTATAAACTACTTTTCACCCTGTTTTCCATTTCGGTCTCATTAAAATTCCTAAAGTCTACTCTAGAGTTCAAGCTTTCTCAAAGATTAGTGCAGATTTCATTTACCATTGGGTTTTGTTGATCTATCCCTCAAGAAGCTAATTTAAATTTCTCTCCTCTAGGTAATATGGTAAGTCACTACTCTATGTCAATATTTGCTTTAAGTTCTTTTCTACTTGATGGAGTTTATGAGATGTGTAAAGCATTTTCTTGGCTCTTAAGAATGGGAGATTATACATATGTAAAAATAAAAAGAAAATGACTGTAAACTTTTCCAAAGGCCTTTCTGAAATGAACGATCATTTTATTATTTTCTCAGATAAAATTAATTCAGTCACTTGAAAGAAATACAACACTCATATTTAATGCAAAGTATTGAGATGAGAGAATGAAATATATCTGTATTTATAATTCATCATAACATTTTACATTCAATTTTCACTTTGCCAAAATGCATCCATCACTGTATTTTAGAAAACTGGGGAATTCTTAATAATTCAGGAATGAAAGTCGGAGGGGGAGGAATTCCTTCCAGTAGCAGTTTTATTTCAATAAAAGTTGTATTTTCAATTCTTTGATGTAGGGAAAACTTCCAGTGAAAAAAAGTTAAATGTTGCAATGTCCTCTTACTATTTAAAATATAAGAATAGTAACTCCCTAGGCTTAGAAACATAGCTACACTAGCAACCTCCCACTTCAGAGCCCATCAACTTTAGGGCCTGACTATAGGATGACAGGAGTTGGCCAGTGAAAGAATAACATTTCTGAGAGTTCATTTTACTCTTGAGTCACTTTTGCATGAAATGATAGCATCTCTTTTGGAGACTGGCCTCAATCCATCTCTCTATAAATTACCATATATCAGTCTTAATTTAATAGACTATAAAATATAGGTACTTTTAATTGGCAAGAACATAGGGTATTTTTATAATGGAAAATAATGCTCCACATCAGGAGAATTTTAAACAATTAAAAGTTATGGAATTATAAGAAGGTTTTCCTTTGAAAAACCCCTTTCCTTCCCTTCTTTTCCAGATCTCCCACGTACAACTTCCTAATTCTGTCGAAGAAAAAAAATACCAAATTTATAAAAATAATTTCAACGCAAATTTCTTTGATGCAACTTACATAATTAACATTAGATCAAGCTTCTTTTTCCTTAAACCTCTCTTTTTTTTCCTAATTGCCCAATTTTCTAATAGGAATTGAAATCTTCCAGTAGAGTCCTCTCAGAGCCTGATTTTATCTATGTCATAATAGTGGAGACTAGAAAACTAAATTGCATATTGAACTTACTCTACTTTAAAGCTTCTGAATTTGGTTCTACTGGACATTGTATTCCTTTAGTAGCTAAAAAATCAAGAAGGATTTGTGTCTCCATCCTTAAGCATAATGAAGTGTCTCTCTCTGGAAAAAAAATGTATATCTGAAGGATAACTTTAAAAAAGAATTTTTGCTTTATTTACATTAGATGTTGTTTAAAGATTTCAATACAAAAAGTGGGCTTTAAGGAATTTGTGGCATAAAGCCAGCCATAAATTCACACATACACACAGGCGAATCCGAATAGAGGTTCAACAAAGAGCCATTCAGTGCAAATGAGCTGTTAATAAGGTATAAATTTGAATTCAGTTTGGAAATGAAAAATGGTAGTGTAGTTCCCAGAGGAAAATGTTCACTACTGGAAAAAGATCATCAGGAAAGAGTCACACTGCTGACCAAAGTATCTTCTATTTTCTTTTTCTGTTTTTGTTTGTTTTTGTTTTTGTTTTTTGTTTCTCTTGCCACTAACAGGAAAAAGCAAGCATAAACCAAATAAAAAATAAATAAGGTTGAAGACTTATAATTGAAACAGAAATAAAGTTAGGATACTCAGAACCAGAATAAAAATTAAGGTAAAAATGATAGTTATTCAAAAGGCAAGCTAAACTTCAGGCAATAAATTACCTAGAGCTGTGAATAAAATGTATGGGTATGGAGAAGAGAGATATTTAAAACTTTTCATTCATAAATGAAAACAAAGCTGAAGTCGGTGAAAAATCACCAGTGATAGAAAGCTCTTCAGCAAAACTCATCACCTTAAGAAGTCAGAGTCAGAGAAATTCAATGACATGTCCAAGTTTACACATCTTGTTAATGATGGGGCCAGGACTAGAATTGACATCTACTGGAATTTCCACTGGTACCTTCAGTACGTAAAAGGTGTACATCTTTAAGTTTTTCATTAATTTGTAACTTCTTCTACAGTATGTATTCAGCATTTTTCTATGTGCCAAAAATTATGGTCAGTCCTGAGGAGACAGGATGCAGAAATATTATACAAAAGATAGTCCTTGCATTCATGGGGCATTACAATGTTTGAGAAAAACAAATTTAAACTAATTATTCACAAAATGAATTACAGTTGTAATGAGTGCTACAAAGAAATAAAAGGTAATACAAAAATTTTGGAAATATTAGCTATTTATCTAGGATCTCCACCTCTACTGCTCTGCTAAAATTTCTCCCATTAAAGTAATGAAAATACATTTCTTTCTTTATTTTATCCAAACTCCTAAACTTTTGACATTTCTAACAGTTCCTTCCTTCTGGAAACTCTTTGCTCCCTTGACATGCTCCTTTTTTGGAGGCATTTTATCTACTTTATAAACATAGTAATATAAAGAGTTTTGGGATCCAGGCCAAGTTAAGAAAGTTATCGCAGGACAGACTTATGGTTGAAAACTATGGTCACCGAAGGAATTATCAAGAATGAAGCCATGGGAAGAATAAATAACTTGGAGAACAAGAGTATGCAACATGTGGACCTGGTAAAATTTTCCTAAAGATTTTTATTTTTCCAGAAATCTCTAAAATGGAGTTAATTTTGCTTATAGTACAAGGATCTCTAAAGCAAAAGTAAATGTAAAATAACCAATTAATTAAGAAATATAATTTGTACTATATAGACTATTAGACATGAAAAGATGATAGCAATAATTTAATGTTAAAGATATTAAACTTATATGTTTTCATTTCCCCTAACTCACATTGTCCTGCATCTCCTCTGCCATTATGGCTCTAAGAAATAAGGGCGAATAATACTTTATGAAAGAATAAGATGTGATATAACAGAAGTCCCTGCTAGTTGAGAAGTGAAAGTGCTTCTAGTTATGGAAGGAGAAAAAGGGATGAAAAAGGAAAGATAACAAGTCTAAAAGATATGTCCTGTCCACTTCAGAGTCAAAACAACTTACCAGGTTAGAAGAGTAGAAATATCCAGGTAGGTTACATAGGTATATGTAACCTGTGTAGGAGTAATCTGACAAAAAAAAAAAGGAGTAATAAGACAAACAAAACAAAACAAAACAAAACCTGTTAGAATCCTCAGAGAGATAGAAGGGAAGTATGAGAATATTCAAGTAGATGTTTCATTTTCCCAGCACATCCAACAAAGCTCAGGAGTGGAAAATATCCATGTCCTTCTGTTTTGTTATACCTAAATGTGGTACACAAGAGATTCAGACATTTCTGAGGTGCCTCTCCCCACACAGAAGACTGAATTGCACGCTTGCAGGCTTGCCATTGATCTTCTGTAAAAAGAGGCAAAGTGTCTTCAGAATAGAAACTATTGAGTGGACATCATTAATTAGGGGTAAGATGAAGGAAGTAGCTGAGAGAGAGAGGATCTGCATGCCCGTAAATGTTGAAGTAAGCAACTATAGAATTACTGCATGACTCGATAATTCCAGTCCTAGGTATAGACCCCAAAGAACTTAAAATAGGTCTTCAAATAGAAACGTGTACACAAATATTTATAGCAGGTCTATTTACAACAGCCAAAAGGCAGAAACAACCCAAGTTTCCCTTAGGTGAATGGATGAACAAAGAGTGATGTGTTTATAAATGGAATATTGTTCAGCATTAAAAATGGAACTCTAAAAAGATTATGCTAAGTGAAATAAGACATATACAAAAGGCTACACATTGTATGATTCCATTGATATGAAATATCCAGGACAATTCACAGAGATGATAAATATACTGGAGGACGTCAGAGGCTGGGGGGAGAGGGACTGGGGTGACTGCTTATTGAATACGTGGTTTCCATTTGGAGTAAAAAAAAAATTCTGGAACTAAAGAGTGGCTATGGTTGCAGAACATTATAAATGTACTTAATGCTACTTAATTTACACTTCAAATGGTTAAAATGGTAAGCTCTATGATATGTGTATTTTACCACAATAACAACAATAACAACAAAAACAATAATAGTAAACGATAGAAGTAGAAGTGGAGCCTTACCAGTAGGGAGTCATGGTTACTTCCCTCCCCAGTGGAATGCTTGGCAAGCTTTACACATGCCAAAGGAACAGAATGTCAGTAGGTCAGTTCTTTGTTATCAGGCACCAGAGCTTGACACCCACAGGTGGTCGATGGAGATCCAGAAGAGTGTGAGCACCTTGGGCCCCACTGACTCACCATCCAGAAAGAAAAGTAACCCTTGAAACCAGAAGCTGCCTTTGAGAGTGAGAGAAAGAGGCAGACTGGATAGGAATTAAACTTTGAGTTGCTTTAATCATTTCTGAAACGAGGCTCTCCCAACCAAACGAAATAATTTTAAACTGGAAATTCAGAGATGAAAATAGTTATAGAAAATAAAAGACCACTTTTTGTGCATATCTGAGTATACTATGTATATTTCAGGTTTTAAGAAGATGGAAGTCAGAAGCAACCAATGCACAATGCAGTGCTGTTTATAACCCATCTCTTCTGAGTGTCTCTATTTGCTTATCTAAACAATGATGAGGAATGTGATAGAAATGTAAGAAGAGCTACATCACTGATGGTTCTAGTGGTGATAGATGTTGCTCTTGGAGCAAAAGTCTATATGATGTCATCACTCTATGATGTTTAGGTATTATAATGCTACACTTATACAATGATAAAAACCACCACTTACTGTGAAATGCTTATAGGATGAAGATTTGTGTTAGAGTCTAAAACTCTCAAGCATTTAATCTCCACCTCTGCATTGAAAGAACTGTTTTATAATGAACTTTTTGATAATATGAGACTTCCAGTAGTGCAATTAACATGCCACAGGACTGAGGTCTCTCTCAGAGTTCTCAAAATAGTTTAATTGATTGCTATCTTAAAAATTGGGATATTTTAAGTATATGTGTATAGATTTTATGTTGTTCTTAAATTTTTGCCAAGCTTGATGATGGGCTTCATTTGACATGTGGCAACATCAGAACTGAGTCAGCAGCTTGAAGAGTTCTCAGCCCTATTGTCTCAACAATACCAGTTTCTCTTCATTCATTTTAGGTATCCTGACTTGTGCATACTGGCGCTCATACTCCTTGCTACAGCCAAAAGTGTGTTATTATATCCAATAAAGAGGATTATATCAGTGAACCACATGGTTTGTCTTAAGTGGCAAAATCCCCGAAATTTTCCATCTCTGGATGACAAACACCACCAACTCCCTAGCTAGAAAAACTGAAATCATAGTAAATGTATCATCATCCTTAAAACAGAATCATTTACTCAGCAGTAGAGCATTATGTACACTAACCTGTCAAGTGCTATGGATACATAAAGCATTATTATACTGTTGTCATTGACAAGCATTCTGGAGTTTAGCCAAAGTATCTAGAAGACTATTTGATAATGATGATAACACTGGTACAGAAAGACAGCTCTAGATTAGGTAAAAACCATATTGAAAAAAAAAATGTCTGAAGACATTTATTATAAAAATAGCATTTGAAATCTCTACATTTGTTTTACAGAGCATGTAGGCTTCCTAGCACATAGATAAATAAAATTTTAGTGCATGGTTCTGTGTTTCTCAATATCTGTACTTCAAGGAAAATGATGTCTTCAGTCCTTTTGGCATTTCTGGTGATTTTGTAATGTAATTGAATTCTCATTTTCATACAAGCTAAAAATGAAACAGAGAGATTAAGCAACTAGTTAAAGGTCACACAGTGACTCAATAAAGAGGAAAAAAAATGAACTGCATCTCTTTATTCCTATACCAGTTTTATATTGCGATCTGATTTTTCCAGGTACAAAGACCCATTTAAATAAGATTTTCATTTTTCATTTTATAGAAATTGATTAAATAATGGTTCAATCATCATTGAATTTTTATTATTTCAATTTCACAGTTATCAGTACTTATGTAGAGATTCATAAAAGACTATTCTTGATGTGATGTAGAAATTGATTTTCTTTCAGACAACTGATCATGCAGAATTTGAGTGTGGAATTCTTTTAAAGCTCTACTTTGATTTCTTAATAAGATTATAGTTAATCTCTTGATGAATGGTAATGCAACATCCTTTATTCTTGGCTCTATGTTTTTTAATAGTTCATTTTGTTACACACTCTTATTGCATGTTTTCTTTGCTTCTGTCAATAAGTACAGACACTGAACAGCCTAAAAATTTCTCTTACCAGCCTGCTGTCTTCCTGGAAAGTATTAGTGGGAATAAAATGAAAGATAGAAGCCATTTGCTATTTGGTTTAAAATAAACTCAGCCTGGGAGATATAAAGAGACAATTTGCAAGATTTTCTTGAAAAATCTACTTTCCTGGACATTCCTGGCTATGAATGGGCTACACAATCATTTATCATCTGTGTGTCCTGTGGGTTATTTAAAAATTTCTGGTAAGAAACAAAAATGGGGCAGTGGAAAACAGTAATTGAGACAATGATGAAAACTGAAATTTGGGGCTGTGGCTTGCCTTTGTTTCATCTGAGATACAGCTGAGGTTTTCGGCTAAGCATAGTGGAAAATAAGGAAAAAAGAATTATTGCCAAAAGAAGTAAATACAACGATGGTTGAATATATATATTAAATTATTTTCTAAGGAGCTTTTGTGTGAAAGCCTGTCTGATAGTGCACTTCAATTTACATCTTAGAATTTTAAAGGGTCTGTCTATCAGTGTGCTTTCTGAATGGATTTTCAATTGCACAAATGGTCTCTATCACATGAAAAGCAATACTGTTTTATGAAAGGCAATGTGCTTATTGTGCTACCCACATGGGACTATCAGTGCCTATTGGCTACCAACAATTACCTTTGAAATGAAAAATATTGTTTGTATCAAAGAACTGTTTGAGTCTAAAGAAAAAGCTTTGCAGCCTGCCAATCATCCCCATATCCTGAGGATTATATTGTTGGGAGTTTTATACAATTTACATGCAGAACCTCACAATGACTCTGGTGAGTTATATAACCCCATGGGGTGTTTTCGCTCTGGTTAGTTTGCACTTCCTGACACTGCTGACATCAGATTCTTTTCGTGGTAGTAGGAACCAATGTCCTATTTTTAGAATCTGAAGTCTCTCCGGCAAATATTATCATCAGTGATTACTTGTAATGTCTCTTTCCTTCTGATTTCTGTAAATCACCTTTATAAGTTCAGCTGGAGATCAAGAAAAACAGTTATTATAAACATCTCCCCAGATTATTGGTTTGGAAAAGCAACAGATTAAATAGTGAGTGTCTCCTAAATTACCAGAATAAGTGACCAGTGCTCTTAAAACAAGTTCAGGTATCTTTGTAAATCAGTATCTAGAATTATTTTTTAACCAAAGTTTTTTTGAAAAAATTTTATAATTCATTTTTAGATCATGAAGCAGATCCAGGCTGTCATCCAAAATTCATTCCTTGCTAAAAAAAAAATGCATCTATAATTTCTTTATAGTGTGTGGATGCCATGGCGGGAAACAGCTCTGGAGACAGAAGACATGCCAATGTCATTAAACAATCCATATGTCTGCCTAATGCAGGGAAGTGAGTTATTGCAAAGTTTGATATAAACAGATATGTTATTTGATAAATATATAATAAAATATTTAGTGAAGGTTTAAGTGTTACCAGACACTCATGGGGTCTCCTAGGCATATTTCCAAAGAAATTCTAGTCTTAGCCTTGTCTGAACTTAATTCTGATTATTAACAGAAAGAGACTTTTTATTTTAATCTAAAACATATATACTTTATATTTCAAACACTAAAAAGCAAAAAGTGGTAAAGGGGAAAAGATTGGGGAGACATGGAGAATATTATTGCTCTTTTTTTATAAAGTAAAACATTGGAGCTATAAATGTTCACTAGTAGAAATGAATCACACCATGACTAATACTTCTGTGTGTGAGTGTGCGAATGTAGTTATTTATAATTTGTATATATTCATAATCAAAAGTGTGTATATGTGTGTGTATGTATATATTAGACATTCATATTAAATAGCATACATAGTATAGTATTTATGTCATATTTAGGCAGTTATTTGACATTTAATTTTATTATATCATATTCCCAAATTATCAAAATAATACATTATGACCTAATAATCCACAAACTCTTTACTCTTTGGGAACCTGCTTTTGACTTTATATAAACCCCAAACTATTGGTAAAGTCAAATCAATGAAGATTTTAATCTTTGGCCTATTGGATGTTTAGGCTTTTGCTATGAGCTATGATTAATAGAAATACAACAGGGCATTAAAATAAGAAAATTAAATTCATGCATTTAATTTTTCTGTGTAACAACAAGATTCCTATTATTTGTAGTTTGTAGTGGAATACCTGGATGCCAGTGAAAGATAAGTTTAATTTGAGAGCCATTGTGTTAAGCAGTTGAAATTTATGGATTCTCAGGAAGACTAGAGATAAAATGATGAAAGCAGATCTTTTTGAACAAGTGGGTGTGAATGCTGCAGACCACGGATGGTAACTAGGAAAAAGGCAAAGTGGCTAAGAGGTCAAATGGGGGTCAAGGTCTAAAGCAGAACCAGCCAGGAGAAAAGAAGTCAGCAACAGTAAATTAACTCTGAGTCAGCATGCACACTGCGAAAATAGAGTCTGTGTCACTCTCTCAATCTTGGTTTTTGTTTATTTACTTATGACCTTCCTGATTCCTGAAACAAATTAAGATATTTATAAAAGCAATGAGGTCAAGATAATTTCTGTGGCAGAGATGAATGGAAAGACTGGAAACATTTGAGTTCTGTGTCAAGGTGATGAATAGGTGGGGAAATTCGACATTTGGTCAGGATATTGGTGTCCAAGTAGATGGCAAGAATGGGAGAAAGAGAAACGGACAAGAAAAACCAGGAGAACTGATCTGGCATTTAGAAACCTCTAAGGAGACTGGACCCAAGTGTGATAAAAAAAAAGAAGACTGGACTGCAAGAATGTGACGACTCTCACTCCCATCTTTTCTTAGCAAGAAAGGAGCCTAAAGCTGAAGCAATACAGTAGTTGAACCCGAAATATATAATATGCTTCATGTTATGTTATGGACAAACCCCCAAGTCTGTTGGGACTTACATAGGAGACAGTGGGGAAGAAGAGGGACATGAATAGAGGTATTACTAGGAAGAAATAGATGGGAATAGAAAGAGATTAAAGGCAAGGATACAGGCATGAACTGATGAGAGTATAAACCAAGGTGTGAGCAGCAAAAATGAAGTGGAAAGGAAATGGACGTCTAAGTGGGCATATGTTTTAGGCACTGAATTAACCTAGAAATGGGCAAGAAGCAGGCTCATGTATATTCCATCTTTTGTTTACTTTCAACATCCTTGATTTTTATCCTCACTAGGGTCGCCCTAGAAGTAATTATCCTGCTCTTTTTTATTAGTTTATCCTCTTGCCCTGTTGTTCTTAGGACCTTCTATGACAGTCTCAGAGATGTTGGCATTTTAACGTTAAAATTACCTATTTCAGTAACTGTATATCACAACTGCTAGGATTATATGACAAAATGATAGTTTTCAAGATCCTAAAATATGAACTAATGCCATGCAATTCTTCACATGGGATAATATTAAAAAGAAAAAAATACGGCTTTGTTTTTATTGGTAGGAAGAAAATGTTTCCTTGAAGTGCCTTTTCTCTATTCTCCATCAATGTTGCTTCTTTATGATGGACCATAGGCTTAAGAAATGAAACCAGAAAATTCTTATGCTAATTAAAAGAAATACAAGCTTTTTCATGTTTTGAGTCACTTCAGAAATGTAAATTGAAGATATTCTCTCTCTCCCACCCCCGAAATTCTCTTTCTGTTGCTTTCATTGTCTTTCTTTCAGCATTTATTGATTTTTAAAAGTGTTCCCAGCTCTCTGTGGGGTATAGGAAAAATTTTACTGAAAAACATCTAGTATTTTCTTCCATGGAGGTTACCATATATTTAGGAGGAAAGGAAATTAAACAGATAATTATAACGTAATACAAGTGCTATCAAAGGACAAGTAGTGGATGATGTGGGGAGTTGGAATTTGAAGGTATCTAGATATATTTTCTCCAAAAAAGCATTGTTTAAGTTAAGGGTTGTAGAAAATAATTTAATAAAGTTAGTGTTGGAAGAGAGTGAAGCCCAAAATACCATGCCAGAGATACAAAACATCATGCATGATATGTAAAAGTAAATTTATCCAAAGAACTGAAGAAGTTCAAACAGTACCAGGCTGCTGATTGTAAGCATTAGGGGAAATAGCAAAAAGTAAGGCTTGAGAGATAAGTGAGGGTCAGCATTATCCCAGGAATGTGAGGATGGTCTGATCTTCAAAAATATATTAATATAATGCAATTTTTAACATAATAAAAGAGAAAATTTAGTATGTTGATATAAATACAGAAGAAGGCATTAGATAAAAGTTAACATTCATTAAGGAAAATTTTTTAGCAAACAGGGACCAGAAAGATGCTAACTTTCAAATGGGTTTCTCTCAATAAGCCTAAAGTAACTTCCTATTTGATACTAAAACATAACAAGCATCTCCTTTAAAGTCGGAAACTATGTGCTTTCTATAACTATTTTTCTTTTATATTATAATGGCAGTTGTAGCCAAGAAATTAAAAAGAAAAAGAAAAAGAAAATAAGATATAAGAACTGAAAAATAGTAGGGGTCATATTTTACTTCCGGCTAATAAACAAATTATTGGGTTATGAAGGGTTAGTCCAATTTTTCTATCAACTGAGATGCTGATTAAAGCAAATATTTGACCTACCAAACACCTCAGTTGATACTATAACTTAAATGTAGCAATACCTTTTTGTCATTGAATTACTAACCTAAGTAAATGGTCCATGTTTGTATTTCTTCAAATCCTTTACTATCCAACCTGTCTGTATTTCCTTACCAGTTGAATTTCACAATAGACACTTGATGTGTGCATGCAAACTGTAAATGACTGTGGGAACATGATTACCAAGGTCATTTTTTTTATAGTGTACCCGTATCTGGTTAAAAACTATGATGACCACAAGATTTTATTTTACTAGAGTCTTTTAGGAATTGCACAAGAAATTTTATAACAATGTCCTCCCTTAGATACAAATAAACAAATAAAAACATCCTAAACAATAGCTTTAATATTAACAACTATTTTGAATATGTAAGTACCACAAAATATATTTCTTTAGGCCTCACCAGCACTGTGGCCTCTAATTAGTTTTCTTCACCTTGTTAATACTCTTTGCTGGCATCTGTCACAGTTAGGGCAAACTTTACAGCAAACACTGTAAATCTTAATGTCACATGTATTCTCCATTATATACAGATAATGTTAGATTTATAAGAGTTACATTATGAAAGCAAATGTAGTATTATATGAAATTCACAGGTTTATGTATTTCAACTCTTGCTATACTACTTTTAAAATCTGTAATCTAAATAAGATTTACTTAACTTTCCTAAGGCTTAGTTTATCTGGCATTATGGGTACACTGTGCATGATAATATGTAGTTTACATGAATTTAGTAAGAATTAAATGGGATAAGTACAGTCAACAGGGACTGCTACTTGGTGCTGAGGAAATGGTAGTCTCTTCCCTTTATTTCTGTATATAATATGAAATAATAACTCATGTTATAGTATCAAACCCTTAGCATGCTTTCCAACCTCTCAAATTATCCCTTAACTTAAAGGGAACACAGCACAATACCCTAAAATAGGGTCACCATTAGAAAGGAATTCTCCAAAGATATAACTTTCATGAGGTTAGGGACCATGCCTTTTTGTTGTTGTCATTCATTATTGTGTCCTCATTGTAGAACACATTGCCTCTTACAGAGTGAAGGCTTCATAGAATTTCACTGACTGAATGAGTGAAAAAAACTATAAGGGATCTTGAATATCACCTAGTATGACCACTTTATATTTTTTAATGAGATAAAATTCACCACTATAACAATCTTAAAGTGTAAAATTCAGTAGCTTTTGGTACATTCTCAATGTTGTATAACCAATACCACTATCTAATTCAGATCACTTTCATCACCTCCCTCAAAAAAAAAAAAAAACTTCCCATTCTTCCCTCTCCCCAGCTTTTGAGACTCTCTAATCTGCTTTCTTCCTCTCTCAATCACATTCTTTATAATGAAGGGACACTGAGATCTAAGAACACCATATGACTTCCCAGTTTACATAGTCAGTAAAGCTCAGAGCTGGGCATCAATTCAAGGTTGATTCCATGACTAGATCATCACTGTGCATTGCTTTACATGTAGATCTTTTGAGCAGCTTCTTCCTTAAGAAGTATTGCTCTCATTTCCTCTGCCTTTTTCAGGGTTCATTTTGACCTTCACTGTTTAAGTGGATGATTAAAGGAAGGCTCTCCATTTTCCAAATTGTGTTCCAAGGATAAATAACACACTGTCCCAGGCACTGTATGAAGTGCATTAAAAACTAACTCATTTCATCCTCACTACACCTATGAGATAGGGACTAAGATCCCATTTCTCAGGTGAGGAAATTGTGAGAGAAATAATTTAAGTGACCCACCCATGATCACCCAGCCAATAAATTAACAAGCTGAGGATTTAATAGAATTTAATTTGCAAAATGGGAGAGATTGGAAGTAACATAGATTCAGAGAATGTGGAAATCAACAGTTAATCAGTATTCTACACCATAGAATTTTGCAGAGCTTTTAATGATTCAATTGCCTTTAATGGATTGGGAGTCTTTAATTGATTAATTATGAATTTGAGAGGAGAATATAGAATGTAATATTTCTCAAACATATTTGAACAAAGGAGTTTTTAAAACCAATTTATTGAGTTATAATTTACATACAGTAACTAAATTCAGTTTAAATGAACAGTTTAATGAGTTTTGACAAACGGAGCCACCACCATAATCAAGGTAGAGAAGCAATCCATCATCCCCTTCCCAGAGAATTTTCCCACCCGTAGCCTCAAACAACTGCTGATCTATTTTCAATCATTATGGATTAGACTTATCTTTACTAGAATTTCATATATGGAGTCAGTCAGAATGTACTCTTTGGATCTCTCTTCCTTTACGAGGCATAATTATTTTGAGATTCATCCACATAGCTGCATATTATATCAGTAATTTGTTCCTTTGACTATTGAGTTCTTTTTGCTGCATTGTATAGAAACACTACAATATTTCTATCATTTACCTGTTAATGAATATTTCTGTTTTGTTTTGTTTTGATAGAGCATCTCCCACTTTGGAAATCACTGTCATGGGTCTTGGATAAAGTCATATTTTTAGATATTTGTGGACTCTTCTGAGACATAGAAATTATTGCTGTTATGTAAACAACAGTTTTCTTGGTCACATGGCACCTGTGACATGGAAGGGAAGAAAACAGCTGGGGAGTGCCTTCTTCATGTCTGATATTTTGTTGGGCATTTAACATGCCTTACCTCATCTAATCCTAGGATGTTAGAAAGTCATTCTCAGGATTACGGTCAGAAGATATTTGGAGAAAAGGGTGTGTGTGTGTGTGTGTGTGTGTGTGTGTGTGTGTGTGTGTGTGTTTTAAATACAACAGAAAGTAAAAGAAATCTTAACCTCTCTCTGAACAAATTGAGCAGGTTTTTGTGACAGAATGTTAATCTAGCTTTGGTCTGTAGATTGATGGCCAGTACTTTGTTGAATGTAATTAATAAATATGATAAATTAGATGTTGAGTTTAATATCTGTTGACCTTATAATTCTACAGAACTTACAGGCAATAAAATGTTTCTGTATGTTGTATTGAATCTGTGTCTTGTTTTCACAATTATCTTTGTAACCAGTCTTACTCAGTTACCATTCTAGAGAGCTCCTCTTCCCTATTACAGCACTAATAAATTAGGGGTTCCATAAGTGCCTTTGTTCAGATTCATTTTCTTCTTTCAGTTAATGAACAGCCATCTGCAGCTGTTCCTCGATCTTAATCCATCTGCATGGAGATGCCATTGTTATATACAGGCATTCTATAAATATTGCTATGTTGACAAGCTGACTGCAGATGGGGAGGGGGGATACTTTTATTATTATTATCCCTGATTAGGAAAGAGGCCAGATTGACAACACAAGGGCTCTAAGGTCCCTTCTTTTCTGTAAATTGTCTGTTCACATAATTATATTTCTAGTAACAATATTACTGTATGCATTACAATCATCATTGTGGTAGTTATTTGTTATTCGCTGAGTACCACTTATGCCTTCTGCAGTGTATAAGACAGCATATAAGAAGACAGAGTTTGTACTTGAAAGAATTAAATATTCTTATTGTAAAAAGTAATTTTATCAGCCTAACGGAACAGAGTTGGTGTCTTGTGCCACATTTACACGCCATGAGATATAGCAAAAGAGTTGAGTGGTACCAACTACATGTCAAGCTTTCTCTTACACAGTGAAATTGGTCTGAAGTAAAAGCAATGTGTTAGAAGAGAAATGTCTTCATTTTGATTCAGAATGTGAATGCTTTTTTAATGAGACAGCTTGAAAGATGACAAGTTCACAATTAGTGGGAAGAACTTTCATCATAAATGACTTAGGCTGTTTCTTCCCAGAAAAGTACTAGAGAAAGCTACAATCCAGTTAGTTTGGGTGAAAAATCCAGCTATTGTGTGCCTAATATGTGTAAATCATCTTGTTGGGTGCTGGGAACAAGACAGGCAAGGTCCCTACCTGTGGGGAGGTTGCACTCTAGTGGATCAAGACAGATATTGAACAAGGAAGCACAACTGTGAATCGTGCAGAAGAGCAGGGTACTGAGGAGCATGTAATGGGAGGAATCACAGGTAAAAGTTGTTCAAGCAGTTGACTTGTAGTAATTTGGATCATAGTCCCCAAAAGATATGCCCATGTCCTCATCCCCAGAACCTATGAATGTTACCTTAATTAGAAAAGGATCTTTTCAAATATAATAAGAATCTTGAGATAAGATGGTTTTGGATTATTGGATTAGACCTATGATATATAAGTGCCCATATAAGAGAAACATAGGGGGATATTTGAGACAGACTAAAGAGAAGACACAAGAGGATGAGGCAATATGCAGCCACAGAGGAAGAAAAGAGAGTGAGGTGACCACAAGTCAATGAATATTTTCAGGCACTGGGAGTTAAAAAAGGCCAAGAGTGAACTGTCTTCTACCTCAAGCCTCCAGAGAGATTGTGGCCTTGCTGATAATTTAATTTTGGACTTTTAGAACTGTGAAAGAATAAATTTATGTTGTTCAATCCTTCACATTTGTGGTAATTTGTTATTTACAGCAACTCTAGGACACTAATATGGGGCCTATGATCTATTTCTTCAGTTACTAGTGCAGGGGTTGGAGGCAGTTCTGAGGAACAACAAAAGACAGATGATCCTTATAATCTCCTAATCTCCTTTAAACAGGATAACTAGACCTCCTGGCAAATGGACCAATGGCATTATCTAGGGCATATTCTTGGAAAGATGTCTTGGATTTAGGGTCACTTATTGTAAGCAAACAAGTTTACAATCTCCAGATCCTTGAGTTATGACTACCCAGAGAATGTCCACCTCTCTAAGGGTACAAAATGTATGTTTCATAACTTAAGTTTAAATCTCATATATAGTCCACATTTAACATCCTGGGTTAAAGAGTACATACCTGGGGCAGGAAAGAAGAAAGGACCTGTGAGGTACATGAGAAATCTCTGACTTCCCTCTGATTTGTCTATGACTTTTTATTATTTGCATCCTAGAAGTTATTAGTAAACCTTGATTTTGAATAAGAGCTCTAATTTGTTTGAGATTGATTTGACAGTTTGAAACCAATACATAAGTATTGTGAGAATTTTCTCTAGAAAGTTATAAGTAAGGTGACATTGGGAAAATGTATAGTTATTAGTCTGTGTGGTAAGCAGAATTCTAAAGTGATCCACAAGATTTTCTCACTCTCTGCTGTGTGCAACTTGTATAATACCCACTTTCAGTGTAGACAAAGACCTGTGAATATGATGGTACAGTTCATGTCTTGACTAGATTATATGGCAAAGGTGACAGGACAGTCTCTCTCTCTCTCTCTCTTTTCCCCTATTTCTTTCTTTCCCACTTATTATAACCACTTCCTTCCCTTGCCCTACAGATCCTGGAGTGCTAATACCTTCCTGCTGTAACTAGGTCTACAATAATGCATCAACGCTTGTTGCTTTTATTAAATCTTGTCCACAATTTTGCAAATAGATCCTCTATTAAAATTTTCTATTTCCTGCCAGAAGACTGACCTATATATGCTCAGTTTAAAACATAGTGATGACTATAAGACAGGGTAAATTTAGATACATAAGTCTGGAACTCAGAAACAAAGTATGAATTAGAGATATGAATGTAGATGTTACCAGCATAGAGATAATAACTGAAACTTGAGCAAAATTTAAGAAGGAAGCTTAGAGTCAAGAGAGAAAAAAAAAAGCTTCAGAGAGCACAGAGGAGTTTTGATATTTAAAGGCTGGTGGAAAATCAAAGGAGACTGAGTAGAATTAGTGAGATAAAAAAAGAAAACAAAACAAAAGCATGTCATAAGAAAGGGGAAAAAGCTTGTATTAGAGAGGTTGGGCTGCCATAACAAAATTCCATAGACTAGGTGGTTTAAACAACAGAAATTCATTTTTCACAGTGTCATAGAATGGGATTCCAAGATCAGGGTACCAGCATGATTGGTTTCTGTTGAGAAGATAGTCGGCAAATAGTTGCCCTTCTCAGTGTCCTCACATGGTAGAAAGAATTGAAGAGAGAGATCTCTGGTGTCTCTTCTTATAAAGACACTAATCCCATTATGAGGATCCCACCCTATAACCTCATAAAACAAAACCACCTCACAAAGTCTCCATTTCCAAATACCATCACACTGGGGTTAGGGCTTCAACATATGAATTTGATGGTGTGCGGAGGGGACATTGTTCAGTCCACAGCAGGATTTGAAATGGGGAAATGGTTACCTGTGTCAAATGCCACTGAATAGTAAATTCCAGGGGACACTAACAAGTGACCATTGGATTATACAATGCAGATTATGCATTTGATAAGTATATATTAATTTAACTTTATGTAGTAATTTACTAGGTGTTAATAGAATTTAAAGTAACAAGCTCATGAAGTTTCCCAACAAGCTGCAGTCAAGTCATAAATATATAACTTAAATGCAGCAGTAAAATAAGGAATTAGTACAGAGCTCTATGAAAGTCTGAAAGAAAAAACTTCAATTCTTATTTATTGGGGTATATTTAGATGTCAGACATGTTAGAGCAATACATATATTACTTCATTCTACTCTTTGCAAAAATGCTACAATGTAGGTATTATTCTGATGATTACATTTTAGCAGGAAAGAAAATCAAGTCTTGGAGACAATAAGTAACTTTCTATGACCTACTGCCATTAAATGAAAGAGCAGAGATTTAAGTCTGTTTGACACACACAAAAAAGACTCTTAATATGCATTTTAGGGTATAAATTCATTAAAACAATGTTTTTCACCTTATTAAGAATAATTAATACATAATCTATGGATTCTACATACCTCTTGGAGGCTTTTACCAATATATTTTTTATATCAAAATAATTATAGATTTATAGGAAGTTGCAAAGGTATAGAAAGATCCCAGGTACCCTTCACCCAATTTCCTCCAGTGGGTACATTTTATATAAATATAATATTAAAATCAACTACAAACATTCATGTGCAGGTATTTGTGTGGACATTGTGTTGACATTGATTCATGTGTGTATAAATTCTGTCATATTATATCACATCTGTAGATTCAGGTAACCATAATGATAATCAAGATACATAACTATACCATTATCATGAAGACTTCCCTCATGCTCTCCTTTTACAGTCACTTCTAACACCCATTCTCCCACCATCCCTAACCTCTAGCAATCACTAATCTGTTATCTATCTTATAAATTTTGTCATTTTGAACATTTTATATTGACAGAATCATACAGTACGGAACCTTTGGGGTTTGGCTTTTTTCTTTGGGCATAATGCCCTTAAGATCAATCACAGCAGTTGCATGAACAGTCTATTCCTTTCACTACCGAGTAGTATTTCATGTTATGGATGTGCCATAGTTTGCTTAACTACCCACCAATACAGGACATTTGGTTGTTTCTAGTTTGGGAACTGAAAACAATAAAATAAAACAACTACGAACATTCATGTAGGGTGTTTGTATGGACATAAGCTTTTACTTCTCTGATACAAATGCCTAGAAGAGCAATGCCAGACATCATATATATGGTTTCTTTCTTGCTTTTTTTTTTTTTTTAAGAAATTACCAAACTATTTCCCAGAATGGCTGTATGACCTTACATTCTCATCAATAATGTATGGAAATCCACTTTCTCAGCACCCTCAACAGTATTTGGTATCATCATCATCATCATCATCATCATTATTTTAATTTTAGCTCTTCTACTAGCTATACAATGACATCTCACTATGGACTTAACTTTCATTTCCCTAATAGCTAGTGATGTCAAACATCTTTTTATGTGCTTAGGTGCCATGCCATCCGTAAATCTTTTGCTCATTTTCTAATGGATTGTTTGTTATTTTATTGTTGAGTTTTAAGGTATAAGTCCTTTCTAAGATATGTGGTTTACAAATATTTTATCCCAGTCTGTAGCTTGTCTTTTCATTCTTCACAGAGTCTTTTGCAGAGCAAAAAAAATTCATTAATTGTACATATAATTGCATGTATATATAATATGATTTTATGTACATATATGTATACTATATATATGTATACTATATATATGTATAATATGTGTGTGTGTGTGTATATATATATATATATATATATATATATATAAATGTTTATGTATGTAAAACTGTAGCAACATCAACTAGGAAGTCTTTCCCAGTGACACTGTCATCTGGATCAGAAATTCTGCTAGTGTTTACAAATCATGTCTTGGCAACAGCATATGAAATAGCAAATGTCACTGTTTATTCTATATCAGGCAATTTAGAAGATTATGCATATAAAATGCAGAGGCATGTGGACAAGTTGCTACTAATCCACATAAATTGTACATTAAGATGGCTGATACATTATAAAATTTTTGAAACACTTTCATTCAGGAGAGTAACTGTTTTATAAGCAACATGAGAAGAATTTTCAGAATCGGAGGTTAAGAAAATTGGAAGGTGGCATTCGGGGAGATAGAAGTAATACAATACAATTTCATACATTTTCTTTAGGAATTATAGTTTCTAGGAAGTAGCTGTACTATATTTCATAGTTGGTTAATATAAATACAAACATTGGAAAGCAAAGTCTAAATTTTAAAGAACCGTATTTCATAATGTGCATATGAGAACTATCTCTAGAGAAGGTAACTCTACGGGGTGACTAGGCTTATTGTGGTAATTAAATAAAAATAAAGCCAAATGTCTAGCCTTTTAAATTGTCTAGATTTTGTTTATTATTCTTGATTGATTTAAATCTCTTTAAGAATGTTAACAAAACAAAAAGATGATTATTTTCTCTTCTAAGTATTAGGTTCGGTGTTATTAATTCTAAATTTCAAATAGTAGATGAGCTGTATATTATAAGAATATGTGGTATTGCTTTAATTATTTTCTGGCTAGCAAAACAGCTAATTTAAGTCTATGCATGTCTAATCTCTTAATCTCTACTTGCTGAAAGGAAACAGTTTTCCTTGGCTTTTTTTTTTTTTTCAGTAATCACAAAGACTAAATCCAGGAGCAATAAAATACTCTCAATTCTAAAATTACTTTGTACTTCCATATTTTATTTCAAATATCTTCTTAGTATCTATCTAGAAGAGATTTCCATATTTTTAATTTATTAATATGCCCTAAAGTATTCAGAGTGCTCCTACCAAGGATTTTATTTATTTATTTTTATAAAACACTTGTTTGAACTATAAAAAAGAGGCAATTTTGAAATTAATGGATTATAGTATATAAATATTCCACAAAGCTACTCTGCTTTTTCTCCCTTTCTATGAGCTGTCAGCTTTGTATAAAAACTTTTATGGCGGTGACTGATTTGCAGAATCACCCAAGACCACCCTTTCCATGAGGAAGAGGTCAGCAATTAAACAAGGTGCTGGTGGATTGACCTTAACACCAGGGGCTGTCCGGCTAGGGCTTAGTGTTCATTCCATTCTTTCAATTAAGTTCCTAAGAGATTCTTGAGGAAATAAGAGGGAAAGGGCAAATTAGCTTGAAAATCAGAACACACAACAGAGGGCAAGAAGCACAAGAACAAAAATGTATTCTGGATAAGTCTTTCTAAAATCAGCAAATGAACTTGTCATGGAAAGGGCAGACATATGAATGACGAAACGATATCCTCTCAGCCCAATGATATAATTATTTACTTTGATGAGTGACACTGAGCTCCAGGAATGTATTTTATAAATTAAATACTTATAAAACATCAACATAATTTATCCCCAAAATGTCCGTTGAATCAATCTCTCTCTCTCTCTCTCTCTCTCTCTCTCTCTCTCTCTCTCTCCCTCCCTCCCTCCCTCCCTCCTCGTCTCTGGTGGGAGAGTGAGGCTACTGGAAGCTTGCCATGGTTATGTGATATCCTGGCAAGAAAATGCCTCATTTTATATCACAAACATATGGCTTGGTAATGGTTTTATATTATATTCCTTTAGTGTTTTATTCCCGTTTTTAGGAGACCTCTTCTAGACAAGAGCAATATGTTTTCTTGTTGACCTATCACACCAACTGTTAACACATGTCTTTACTTTAAGAGTTCACAATGGATAAAACGTTAAAATTTAACCTTATATTACATGTAACCTAAATTTTGATTATGCAGTAAAGTTGATCTCTGTTGCTAACCTGTGTTGAAGTTATTGTTTTTCTGTTTTTCTTTCAATTAAGAAAATTTCTCCTTCTTTGCAATGGTTAGTGTTCCTCAAGTTACAACTGACTAAATAGAAATGTGTGCAAGATGTACCAACCACAATGGTAAGATGACTCTGCACTTAAGGCTGCAAGCTAGTGTCCCACAGCCAAATCTGGCACACAGATGTGTTTTGTTTGGCTTGCCGAGTGTTCAAACATTTTTTTAGAATTAGTTGCCAATATTTAAAAATTGGGAAATTTCAAATAGAAATCTTGATCATTTGATTTTTTGAGATCTCCCAGGCAGCTCTGGCCCCAACTTTCCCACAGTTCGACTGCTCCATACCAGGCAGCATCTGCCTCTTCCCTTGGGTGTTCCTTGTCTGGCTCACCTCAGTCCCATCCAACATGCTTTTACCTGTTTACACTCGATTTCCTGCCTCTGTCAACATCTGAGTTTGAGACTCCTCTTCTCAACTATGTTATATGAGGTGATTGAAAAGAATTGGTGGCTTGTGGCCTTGAGAAATAAATAATCATGAAAGACAAGCTGTTATAATCAAATATATGAAAGATTATGCCTGGAGGGAAGTGATTAAAATTATAAAGGACTGTTGCCACAGTAAGTAGAAAAAAATCTAGTGGAAGGCAAATGTTACCTATACGAAGGAATAACATCTTGAATGAAAGCAAGCCAACCAGAAAAGGAATGTGCTGCCATGGGGCAAAGAGAGACTCCAATTACCTGGAAATGTGCAAGCAGGTATGGCTGTGGTGGGATGTCCAGTGAAAGCACTGGCTGGTGAGTTGACCAGTGACCACTGAGGATCCCTCCAACTCCATGATTCTATGAAATTAGTTTTTAAAAATCATCCTCTTTCCAGCTTTAAAGGGAGGACTATGCTCACTGGAAAACAAGTTTGACTTTAAAAACATACGAGCATATAAGTCTTTGACATATTTTTGGACTCTCTGGGATAAGGCCTAGTGAATGCCAACATTGTCCATCTGAATCACAGGCAGTGCCCCGAATAGATTTGTTCCAGAGTGTTACTCTCTAGTCATAGGGCATTTGATTTCCTTTTTAATAACACATGGCAATCAGATGTAGAGATTTTCTTCTGGGAAAACCATTATTTTAAAAACAGTAACATCAGCACAATTGTCGGGGGAAAAGCACAAGAGTTTTGAAAATCACTCTGAAGTTTTTATTTGCTGAAGGGATTAAATAAAGAATATACAATGCCCTTAAAGTCTTTACAAACCACTGGAAAGAAAGAAAAAAAATCTATAATAATAGCTTTGCAAAGAAACAGTATTAGGAAAGAATAAGATGAATGTGGGCATCAGTAGGGTTACTTTAAGGGTTTTCCTTTTTACATGATACATAATTGGCAAACTAACAGCATGCAGACCAAATCCATTTCACACCCTATCTTTGTGAATAAAGTTTTATTAGAGCAAGACACACCCATTCCTTTACATATTATTTATGGCTGTTTTTGTGCTAAGGTACAAGGACAGTTGAGTAGTTACAACACAGAGGGTCTGACTTGCAAAGCCTAAAGTATTTACTATTTAGTCCTTAAAAGAAAAAGTTTGCTGAGCCCCTGACCAGCTGCCTTACACTATATCATTTTTCTTTTGTCAGTCTAAGAAAAAGTCAAGCAAGACCTTGATGTTGTTATAGAAGAAAACACCATATTCTCCTGCTTTGGCGGTAAACAAAAGACATCTTTTGCTTCTAACTTCTGACTGCTGTGTCTCTGTTTTCCCACTCACACCTACTGAGACATAAAACTCAACATCTTTTTTTTTTTTCAATTTCTCACAAAATCTTCAGTCATGCAGAAGTATCAATGAGCATTGTAGACTTCACTAAAGTGTTTGTGGGAAAGAGGCATGGAAGAAAGGCATGACATTTCCCATAGTAAACAATTTTAAAATTCCTTTAAAAACTTTCTCCAGAATTCTTTGTGCCTGAAATTTGTTAAAAACTTAGTGAAAGCTTCTTACCAACTTCGATTCTCCCCATGATAAGTGAAAGGGAGCAAAATAGAAAGCTTATTTCCTTACTAGAATTGCCTTTATTTTATTTTATTTTATTTGCATGTTTATTTATTATTATTTTCATTAAAACTATCATGCTAATCAAAATTAGTCAGAATTGCCTTCATTTTAGTTTTCCGTTTCTTCTGGAGAATAGTAGAGGACCACACCATTGAAGATTAGAGTCTGTTTGTAATCTCTGGTTAAAATGTGGAGATCATTGACTTAGAGGACTGACCTAGTTCACTAATGTGATATCTTCTAGTTTCCTTAATAATATATTTTGTACACATCCTAGAAAAGTAAAAATATTACTTGTGTGGATAAGATTTATAACTTGAACAGTTACACTAGAAATTACATTTTGAATGATTGAAAGAATATATTGTTGCTAAATATAATTTGAATATACAGTATAGTGAGTGGCTTTTGCTCATAATTTATTAAATATACCAATGACTTTTGTTGCTGGTAGTTTGTCAAAGTAGACATCATGAAAAACTCTCTTGTTCCAACACTTGGAAATAATAGATAAGACACAAACATCTCTTTAAATGCAAAGGCTCAGCTCAAGAGTGATGAAAATCCACAAGGGCCCAAAACTAAGAGATGCCCCAAGAGTTTTCCTCTCTTATCTTTCTTCTACGCAGCACACAGCTCCCTGGATCTCTCCCAGGAAATGTCAGCTTCTCCTCTCTATCATGCACAGCGCTTTAACTCTGACCCAGTCCTTACCATCGTAAGTCCACACAAAGTTTCCTCAGAAAGAAAAGTTAGCTCTCTAATAAGAGCCCACCATCTTTAGAAGGTAGTTTTGTGACCTGTGCCGAGTTGAAATCTTTCCATGTCCCCAACTTCTCCCCAAGCAGTAGTTTCAAAGTATTTCTCCAAACAACTGCAGTGTTCACCCCAAGAAGAAATCTGTTACATGGAATTTTCTCATCAATTACTTGGAAAAGGGGTCATATGAATAGGTGGAAGACAATTTTTTATGAGGCGAAGCAGGTATTACTTGGTGCCTCTCTCCCATGAATAAAGAGAAGACTCTCAGAAAAGCAGTGAGCTGGGGGCACAGGTGGTAACACACACCCGGTGACTCAGAAGCCTTTCCTTGCATCACCTCCATAACCTTTTCTCTACCACTTCCATGTACTTACTGAAAAGTACCTCTGATGGTGACCTGTAGGCTGATATCTGCCAATAAGCAGTGCAAAGCAAGAATGGGTCACTGTGAATGGAGAGTGAGGGACCGTGAAAGGAGATTTTTGAGAACATAGCACTGACACTGAACACTGTTGGTGTCAAGAGGGGCTTTTCTGGAGTCCAAGCGAGGCAAAAAGTACCTTGAGATACCAATGGGGAATTTGAGAATATCAAGGGTTATGCTAAAATATTTAAAGTTTTTGATACTGAGTTTACTTCATTCTATCTTATTCTTCAGATTTTAGCTTGAGTATCACTTTTTTAAGAAGGGGTTTGCTGACACCCCTAAAAGCTGTCAGAGCCTCCTGGTACATTCACACTTGGAATCCTGGAATTTGTTTCCTTAGTGTCATTTGTGACCATTATAATTGTATGATTAATTAACTGTGCAATTTGTAATAAATTCACATCTTTTCTTTAAATGCAAGTTCCATGAAGGGGGACACCTTGTCTGTTTTGTTCATGGCTCTATTTTTAGTGCTGAGCACCTGCCAGGCTTGGAGTTGGTTCTGTTAAATGAAAGAGCTATAAAATTACTGCAGCAATATGGTTACAGTCATTATGATATTACACCTGCTTACAGTGTACCTTTGAGAAGTTTTTTCAAGCTTTAAAAAACTGTCATCCAATAAGAAACATATCATATATCCTGACATGACACATACACACATACACACAAAATTAAACAAAAAAAATAAGTTACTATAAACAATACTAACAATCATCATGTACAATTCTAAAATTTTCTAATCTCTTCTGTTTGCTTTTTAAAACTCTACTCATGACTCCCTAAATTGATTTCATGATCTACTTATGAATTGTAACCTACAGCTTAAAAAACCCTTCCCTAGGGCACTTCATAATCATGATACACTTGAATATAAACTGTTTTTAAACTTTGCCTTTGTTCATCCATATCTGTATATTTCATCAGAATCAGACAAAATACTCTTTGTAGATGTAGAAAAATACTTGTTTAGGGTGCCCAAACTCTTTGAGTGAACATTCAGTTGTCAATGCCCCACTGTGGGTTCTTCCAGGCAGAGGGCACTGTGAGGAAGATGGCCCAGCACCCCAAAGCACCCCAGTGTCTTATGGTAATAGTTGACAAGCAGGAAGTGCAATTTACTTGACATTCTGACTGTACATTCATAATTAGATCTGGATTTTGTGCCCCGTCTCACTACATCAGACTAACGTACACTGTGCTACAGATGGAAATCCCAGGTTATATAGCCTGGAATCTTGTGATTCCAAATTAAACTTAGGTGTTCATTGAAATGATGCAAATTACTCTATGGCCCCATGCTTACCACTGCCAAAAAGAAAGCAGGCAACAAGCCTAGAAAAAAAAAAATGCATTAAGGACTGCCTCCGCTTGCTGGAAAAATTTTTATTAGGCTTAGAGATTGAGGGGTTCTAAAAGTAAACAGACAACTCAAATTGCCATGACTAGGCACATGTGTTTCCTTGGCCACAAATACAGTCTGAGTGTCTAAGTACGCTTTACAATTGTTCATCCAAAACAGTAGAACTTAGTAAACCGACTAGAATTTTTGTGAGCTCAGTATCAGGAAAATGTTTTCATATGTGGATGACTAGAGCTGTAGTGTTCTACAGGTGATCTTGTATCACTGTTGTGTTCTCCCTCTTGCCTGGGTGACATTGAGGTCATTTAAGACCTCTCTGCCCATAAGTTATCCCAAGCTTGGGTTCATTTGAAAGAGCTCATGCTTTGATAGCTTGTGACAGGCTGCAGGAGACCAGTAAGGGCCTAGCACACAGGGATAGGACATCTCTCCTCGATGTACACTAGCTTCACTCTCCTTTCCCCAAGGTTGTCATGCATTAAACTTGTGAGAGTAAACTTTGTATTGAAAAGTAAATATCATAGGTAAACTTTGCATAGCAAAGTGCAGAAATCACAAGTATAGTTGAATTAATTTTACAGTGTGAACATACCCATATAACTAGCACTCATATCAAGAAACAAAATATTTCTAGTAACACCAGAGTTACAATCCATGCTTTCTTCCAATCATGATCTGTTCCCCAAGTATAATTATTATCCCTCCATATAATATAATAGATGCCTTTTTTTGTTTTTAAATTTTATATAAATGAACTCCTGTAGAATATATTTCTTTAAATATGGAGTAAGTCACTCCATTTTATATTAATGAGGTTCATCCATGTGGTTGACTACAGTTGTTTGTTCATTCATACAGCTGTGTGGCATTTCACTGGATGAATGTAAGACAATTTTTATATCCATTCTATTGTTGATGAACATTTTGAGTGTTTCCAATTTGGGGAAATTATAAATAGTGCTGATATAAACATTCTTGCACATGTCTTTTGATGAACTATGTACATATTTCTGTGGCTATATCCAGGAGTAGAATTGTTGGAATATAAGATGTGAGGATATTCAGCTTTAATTGAAATCTCTGAATAGTTCTCCAAAGTGGTTGCACTGATCTGTGCTCCCATCAGCTGGGTATGCAAAGCCAAGTTGCTCCATATTGTCCATCTTTTTAATTTTAGCCACTTTGGTGGGTATGGGAATTGGACAGACATGACTTTTATTCTTGTGTCACATGTAAGCAGTTTATATGGTCTCAAAAAATTACATTTCCTCTTTGAATCTTGTGTTTTTCATTTTCAATGTGACAATAAAAATAGTAATCATACAGGAGAGTTTCAAAAGATATATTAAGCAATGTGTGTAAAATAATAATTGTTTCTTAAGCACCTACTATATATTACTATGTTAAATATTTACCTATACTAGTGAGCGTAAGGCATTACACTTATGAGAAACACCAGTTATACTGCTATATTCCCCACCATCAGACTTATAAACATCTGGCCTTCTTTAGAGTACATATTCTGGATTAGTCTTGCCATTGTTCTCAGATTGGACTGCTCTATTTCTTAAGACTAAGGAGGTGGAATTGAATGCTTTATAGTCATTCAAAAAGTGTATCAAGATGTTGCTGGGGCCGATGAGATTTGGTTATTTTTGTCTGCTATTTCAGGGCTCAAAGTCCCAATATCACCTCATAATGTCATGACAGAAACAGCTTGGAGAAGACAAAGGAACTAGCAGGTGAAGACACGAACTTTTATTTTTACCAAATTAAGAACAGAAAAAAATGTTGAGAGCATCAATCATGCTTTCCAAGTAGTTTTATTATAAATTCTATGTATTAATGTACTCATTTGTCAAAACTTCACCACATCTTCTGCAAAAAGGTGTCATGTTGCTTTAAGAATTAAACAGTAAAGTCGTTTATGGTCTGTCTTCTTGCCCAATTTGTGGAAGCTTACAAAAGCCCTCAGTTTTAGAAGAATGTGCCTATTATTTTTAAAAGACATGGAGAAACCTGTAGGTTGGCAGAAGTCTTTCAACAACTGGTGTGTGTGTGTGTGTGTGTGTGTGTGTGTGTGTGTGTGTGTGTGTATCCAATAGTCAGGGCTTTGACTATACAATAGGAAAATAAACATTTAAGCCAGAAATGAAACATCACAGAGAACTGTAGTTGCAAGTTGAAAGTGTATCTCTTCACTCTCCTTTATCACTACTGTATTATTGGCAAGGGGAGGAAGAGAACATGGTTTTTATGTTTTCTCACTGGCTGTTAGGGATCCACTTCCATTCATGTTCACATACATAAGCCTCTTGGTTCTCACTAAACCATGTTCCATGTTCTCACTTGCCTTTAAGTTTAATAATTGTAGTGTCCTTCTGATACAAAACTGTTTAGAAACCGTGGAAGCCTGATTCCTAAGTTAATAAACCTAAAACACATTTGCCCAATAACATAGTTCCTTTAATTTTTAAAGGCTTGTATAATTTAAGAGAATTTAAATCCATGTGTTTTTTATTCACTGACACTGACATCATCAAAATAAGCCTTTTAAACACCTGGTTGAGTCTTTATTAATAAAGTTCTCTTCTGACTTGTTTCTTTTAGAAAACAAGATTTTTTTTCTGCCAAAGGCAAATGAACTTAAATGCCAAAAGATTTGGATTTCGATCAAAATTCCAAACCGATAAATTCTGAGGTTAATTTTTTGCAAATGGGCTCCTGACTCCCCACCAAAATTAGTTGCAAACAAGAAAAAAATAGCATCTAAATGAAGTTTATGGTCAAACCTGGTGTCAGAGACTAAAGAAATATCTATATTTGCTGCTTAATTTTGTGCCAAATCCAAAGTGAATCAATGTACAATGTGTATTGGATTATACAGAAATGTGGCCCACTGCCAAGTAGTTAACTTTTCCACCATCTCTGGTTATCATAAGTAAACCACAATGTCATATTCTCCAGAGGTTAGAAACCCAGTACACTGTACTATCTGAGATTTGTGAGATGTGATTGTTTTAACAGAGTCATTTTGAAGAAAAATTTTTTACTAAACATTGTAGGTGCTCATTATATATGTGTATATAGCAAATATTATGTGTGTGTATAAAAATATATGTGTGTGTATAGAAAATCTATGTATACATTTCATATATATAATCACTAGAATTTTTTTCCCTTGAAAGGTATGCTTAATGATTTAGCAAGTAAAATTATAATCTGAGCACAAAATATATAAAAGATTTCAGGCTTTATAAATGTATCCATATGTTGCAGTTGAAACGAAACTCTTAAAGCTTTTTGGCATTAAAAATTTGAGACTGTTTTTCTCCTTGTCGAAATATATATAGGATAAGCAGCAATCAGAGAGATGTATGACTGAGAGAAGTTGAATTTTATGGGAATCTATGAAACACACAGGCATTCCGGTCTCTTCCAGCCCTCCAGCAGAACTGCAAAAACCAATGCTCCATTTAAAAAACAAATTTGTTTGCCATCACAAAACTCCTCAAAGAATAATTCCAGGGGAATTATTAAAAGAGAAAGAAAGAGAGAAGAAGAAAGTGATGAATTTTCTGATTCTACTTTACAATTGAGATTTTAAAAGGAAGAGCTTTACATATACACACTCACATGTCGGTGCATAAATATTAATAGACCCAGGCTTTTGACAAAAATAGATACCAGAGTTTTTATTATTGTTATTGCTAACAAATTTGCTTGCACCTTCTTTTTGAAAAAAAAAAAATGTCTACCTTAACCTATAGGGTAGAATTTGTTTGCTGTCAAAGGCTTTGGAAACTTCAAACTCAGTTTTCAAAATCCAGTTTGTGATATTAAAAAACATTCATGAGTTTACAGAAATATCTTTTTAAAAAAACTTTAATAAGCAAAAATTCAGATTTATAAGTGAGATGATAATTCCTAGGTCCAAGCTTTGTCGCAGACATCTTATTAAAATTTGAAATCCTTGACAACAAGAAGACTATTGTCTTCAATTGACAAACATAGACACTTTGACATGTAGAGACATAGGAGAATCAATGAATTTCGTTACGAAATATATAGTAACAGAATTTTTAGTGGATTCATTGCAGGGTCCATTTAAATATGAACTTCCATTACTCATGGAATAACTGGATAAAGGTTGGAGATAGTATAGAAATAAGGCAGGAGAAAAATCTAAAGAAGATATCACTCACTGAAGATGCAATTGAAATTAAAGAGTTACCAGTGACAAGCAGAATTTGATTTAATGACTTTTGATTTATATTTTCAAATAACTCTTTGATTGTGTAACATGAAATACATCACTATTTGCATTATGAAGCAACAGAAGTTTTCAGAAGTGTTTTGTATATTGATTTTCAGCCTAATATAGAGAATGTTGTTTCATATTGGCAGTAAAATTGCTAGATTCTATGAATTAGCTATGTGTTCCTGGCAAGTTACAAACTTTACAGCAATTTCCTCATTTATAAAATGATGGTGATGATATATAAACTTATTGTACAAGAATGAATATACTGAAATAACTGAAAGTATTTGACTTCCTTATAAGCTACAAAAATAACACTGTGTTCAACTTTCTGTCTCTCACTTCTCTCCTTTTTCTCTCTCTCCCTTTCCTTCCCTCCCAAATACATATTCTCATTATAGAATCAGAACTGGAAAAAGCCATAGAGATCATTCAATCTATCCAAAAAGAAAATAATGTTCCATAGAAATGACATAATTTATCTAAGGTCAGAAAGCTAAAAATGTAGTTAATGGCATGAGAAGATTTAGGTTCCAAGTCACTGGAACTCCCAATTCTAAATTCCTAGGAGAGTGATTAGAGTATAAGATTGGGTAACAAACAAACTGGGGTTCAACCTCTACTGCTGACTAATTCTCTACATCTGTAAAGTGGGATTAAAAGCAATGTCTAACTCCTGGCACTACAATGAGATATTTAAGCAATATGCAGAATGCCTGGGACTTATTAGCACTGAAGAACATTATCAATTTTTATCATTTTCTCATTGCATTTCATTATTTCTTTTGAGTCTGCATCCACCTTCATTTTTCTGAGATGGACTCAAGAGCTATGGATTGCTTTCTCAATGGCCCAGGTGTAGTAGCATTAGAACCTTATGACAAATGAGAAAACTGAGGCACAGAGTAGTAACTTGTCCAAAAGTACATGGCTGCTTAGTGGCTCTGGAGCCTGCATTTTTTATCGCCATGATAAGCCCCGGCTAAAACAGTGGAGATCATTCAGCACCACCAACTCCAGGTGAGCAAGAATGGGATTTGGGAAATGTGCCTTCTTCTCCTTTCACTCTGAATGTCTATAAAAAACTGTCTTCTGGAAAATTACGTGCACATAACTCCCAGTCTGCAAAGGAAATGGGCTCTGCAGTTATAACATGGCAGAATCACAGCTGGCCTGGAGACAGACCTCAGCCAAATCTGAGAGAGAAAATAAATGAAATGCCACATCCAAGCCCCTATGAGTACTTGTCCAAGCCCAACCTACTTGGGACACTTTCTCTGCTGGGGATAATCCTGACATTCATAGATCCAAGATGCTGGAGCTCAAGGTTAAAATGGCCGATTGCCTGAAAACAAACTTGCTCACTGACGTCATCATTCTTGGAAGTTGTAGTCATCCCTCATTTCTGGGAGCATTAGATTCATGAGCACATTGGTGTTAAAAAGCTCATTTAAAAATGAGATGGATGTTTAATTATTCTTTGATTTGAAGTTACAGCCTTTCATTTTTCAAACATCTTAAGAGCAGAGAATGAAAATTGTTACCTAAGAAACTATTGAAATTCTCTTAACTCTTCTGGGTATATATTATGTATTCTATGAGTTCTCTGCCAGGGATATAAGTCAGAAACTCTCCCGCTGGTTTTGATTACAGCTGCAAAGTCACAGATTTGAACAGCTCTAGACAATCATTCTTCTGAACCTGCACATAAATATAAAACATTTTCTTTATCCTTATCTCATAAACCTTCAATGAGGTTTGCTTCAAAGTAAATGCCAGTTTCTTTCATTTTTTTCTCATTTATCACTTCAGCAATTAGCAAACCACATTTTTTGCAACAAAGCTATCATTTGCATATTCAAAGGTCATTGTATGGGTTCAAGCTATTTAATATCAAAGCAATGATAATTTAACAATCTCTTCTGGATTCAGATAAAATACAAAATTACCTCTGGCTTTTTAGTTTTGCACATTTACAGACATATGATATAAATATGAGATTAAGATAATGGTATGAGCAATATAATAAACCATCAGTTAAGCTTTGGCAAACTTTCTTCATATCCAGGTTCAGGTCTTTGCATTGTCACTTTATTATTTAAAATAGAGACGTTGCATTTCGGTAAGCGATATCAAGAACGTAATTTGCTAAGACATCTTTTTATTTGAGGCGCTGTCAGGACTGGCAATGAGAAATGACACAATCCCTCAGTTGTAAGTGACAGGCACCACTATATTAGTCCAGCGCTTGTGTTTTTCTCTGCTGTTTTTGAAAAATTGCATTTCCTTTGTGTAAGCAGAACAAAAAGAAATAGAAATCAGTTCCTTGTGAATTCTGTGGTCCTCTATATTAAACTGTAATTGTTTCCTGGTAAAAAACCAAGCCTGCAGGATTTCCTGAAAAATAATTTACAAGGATGGGTACTGGGTCCAGCTTGCTTTTTTTCCTGTGCCTCTGTGATTGATGACACTGCAAGGAGCTGATAGATTTGCCACTGCTGCATCTCCAGAAATTTCTTTTGCTTTAAACAAACAGCAATCTTCCAAAAAAAAAAAAATCTTTACATGGCATTCATTTTCCTGGCTTCATGGCTGGTAGTTGCTTTTTGAGTATGGCATTCCTCAGACCCAGTAAAAACAAAAACAAAAACAAAACACAGTTGCAGCAATATAGCCATGAAGACAGCTTGTATGAATTATGTTAAGGTAATGGCTAGGCAAAAATTTGTAATTTAATCTAGTTAGCTGAATATGAGCTTTGATCTTTAGAGAGGTGATATGAAAGAAACGCCAGTTTAGGGGTCCCATATACCTGAGTTCAGATCCTTTTTCTTCCACTGCACAACTTGTACATATCAGTTAAGCTTTACAAGCTATAATTTCCTCTTACGCAAAACTGGGGAATGACAAAGCCTATTTTTTGGAAGAAGCAACAAGCTTCTTGTGAGGGCCCAGAGAGCCAAAAATTGAAAAACTCTGTAAATTATAGTTTTACAAATAATAAAGCTCTAAAAATGGTGAATCAGAGCCTTGGAGCCCATTTTTTGAGAATCCTTGTATTATTTTAATAACAAGTGAAAAGAAAAAAAACTATGTGCCAAGTACATAACATACATTCTCATTTATACCTCACCAAAGTCTTGTAAGTGACGTGTCAGTCTTCTCTTTTACAATAATAATTATGTCAAATAACCATTGACTGCATGGCATGGTTTGTGGCATGTACTGTGGCAAGCAATTTACACACATAATTTCTTGTAACCTTTAAAATAATCCTATGAAGATGCAGTTGTCATCCCTACTAAAGAAACAGAGGCTCAGGGAAATTAACTTGTCCAAAGTCATATGGCTGGTCCTGGGATTTATTAAACCACGTCCTATGAAAAACATTAGCCCCATCTCTCCTTATATATCCTCTGACCTGGTTATTCCTCTCTTCAAACATTGTACATTTCAATCTGACTCTATTTATAAAAATGTGCAGTGGACCTGGAGTGAGGTTGAAGCATGAAGTGTGATATGTTCTAGGGTCCTCAAATACTGCACATCTCACATCTTACTGTGGCCCTGAATACTCTCCAGGATGAGGCAAAAGCCCGAAGGCCTAGAGGTTTCCTCTCTTATGTCCCTTCATATGTTTCTAGGCAAAGTTTGGCAGCACAAAAGGAATAAAGATCCAGATATATTATGTCATATAAAACGAGGTTAGAATAATGACATAAGCAATCTAATAAATTCCATTTGTGATGGCTTGACTGTATGTCCAGCATGGATCAACATATGGTCATTTTTGACTGAAAATTGTGCCTTCATGCTTTAGAAGGTAGTACTGATTATGTTCTATACACGCCTTTTCCATTCATTCCAAATTTTTGAATCACAGGTACAGATAATGGAAATTGGGTGTTGCTTCACAAGAAAAAAAGTCATAATTTTTCAAACCTTCTCTACTGTGCGAATAGATCAGTGAAATATATGGCTGACAAATACTCTATCATCTTAGAAGAGATTGACGAAGCATAGTAGAACATGAAATAAGCATTTGGGACTTTAGAAGGCTGACAAAAGTCAGACCAAGTAAAACATTCACACCTAGAAGTTCAATTATCAGAAGTATTTTGTAGCCAATGACTTGCTATTGCTATAGGCTGCAGTATAGGGAATCTTTTTCACTCCATGTGTTACTGGCTTCCTAATGCATACTACTTGCCATGTGTACAGTGTGACAGAGAGCAAAGAAGAAAACAGGATGAAATTTCTGTTTCATTGAGATAATTACTTATATTAGCTCTTTAATCTTTGTCCTGAGTATTAAACAGCATAATATATTCCAAACACAAAGTATGTGTCAGGTGCAAAGCAGGACTGTGTCTGACATACAATAAGCAGTCAAGAGACGTAGGTCATTGTTGGTGTTGTTATTACTTTCATCATAATCTCACCTATTCTTTCTAAACATTCTTCACCAACTCAGGCCATGTCCTACCCATTCATCTACTATTTTGTGGACAAAGAGAGAAGATAAAGGTAAAAGGAATACATTAAAAAAAATACTTAGAGACAGGGGAGCACAGATGGTTGTTCCAAGATCCGATGAACCTCTCTGACCTCAAGTTTTACAAGAGAGTTTATGAGCTCAGGAATACTTTACCTCAGTGTGCTCAACTAAAAAATGGACAGATGGGTAATACCAATGCATTGGCCTCCTCCAAGAAAGACATACTGTTTGACAAGCTATAGGTTAATTTATCACCAATGTACAGCCAAGGAGCAAAGAACCTAGATTTCTGCTGAACTGCTAAATGTCAGTGGGAGACATGTGGACGTATAAGGTCTCATTCACAATTCTTCCTTCTTTGCCAGAAATAGAAGCAAAATTTGCAGTAAACCTGGCTGTTTTCACTGGGTATTGACAATTCTGTTGTGAATAAGGAAGTTCTCAAGTCTTGTAAGGCCAAAACAACATGAAATATGGTCATCTTAAATTCCTGCAAAACATAACGTGAGCATCTCTCTCTCCTCACCCCTTTCCCTCTCTTTCTCTCTTTCTCCATACAGACATACATGTAGATATATTATGTATATGTTATATATATTCTTTATACATACACATTATATAAATACATTGTATGTCTACATTATATGTAGACATACATATACACATACATACAGACACACATGTCTGCTATTTTGATTGAAATATTTTTAATACATGCCCTTATTGTTGATTCGCACAAGGTCTTCTTTGTTTGATTAAGTAATATATTAAGATACCAAAAAAACCACTCCCATCATGAAAACTAGAACATTGGCAATTAATTATATATACTTGATTGGTATAACTTCATCCTTTCTCTATCCCTCCTGAAAGTAACCATATCCTAAATTATCTCCATCATAAGCTTGCTTTTCATTTTCATCACTTTATCATGTCTAAAAATTGTATCTCTTATTTTGATTGTTTTTAACTTGTAAAAATGTTCCACATGTTACCATGGGACTTATTCCTTTTATTTAAAATTATTGCTAAAATGAATTCGTTCTGATTTATGTAGGTATGTTTCATTCTTTTTTGAAGCCTATATTGTATTCCATTGCATAAATATGCCACTCTTTATTTATCCATTCTTTTTTCAATGGGCATTTGCATTACTTCCACAGTTTGCCATCTGCCTGGCTTGAAATGAATATCCAGTGCTCTTTTTTTAACCACTTCTATCATTTAGACGTAATCTGGAATCAATTAAAAGGGAAGGAATAAGGGTTGAGCGCATTTTAGTAAGAATTGCTATTTGGGGTAGGTAGGATTCATTTTAATAAGGACTGCTGTTTGCCAATTAACTCCAATGAATGCAATTTTGTAAAGATTTCATTTATCATCTTCTGAACTAGCCATTTTCAATTAATAGCTTTGCTTTCTTAAACAAGTCATTGTGCTTCACTTTCTTCCTCTAAAAATAACCAGGCTGATCTTAAAAACCATTAGGTTCCTTTCATCCTCTAAGATTGTAGGGCCTGAAGGAAAGAGAGGGACTTATCTATAGGAGGAAAACCTAACATTTATTGTGCAATTATAAAATACATGATACCTTATATTTTATACATAGCATTTCATTTTATGTTTATAACAACCTGATTAGGTAGCTACTATTATTATTCTCATTTTGGAGATAATAAATTGAGGCAGAGATAAATGAAAAGGCAAAAACCATACATTGCTAAGGCATTATAAAACTAGCCTGGTGAGTCATGGAATAAAGATGGAAGTCCATGCAGCCTGAAGCAAAAACCCACCCTCATGGCCAAGTATTTTGGATTTGTAGATTCCTCAAAGCCATCTGAGCCATCTTCAGCTTTTCCTAAAGTCAGAAGTTCATTGTTAAATTCAACCACACCACTTTCATTTCCAGCTAGAAGGCCTTTCTCTCACAAACCACACCTTTCTCTGAATAGAGAGTTGGTTTTTTGTTTTTTTGTTTTTTGTTTTTTTGTTTTTTTTTTACCAGTATCTGATCAAAAATCAGACAGGCGTTTTTTGATTTATCATGACCATTCAGAAGTGAACACAGCAAAATTAAAGTTGCTAAGACTGAAGATGTCACAATGAATTCTGATGAAAAACTTCTGTGTCACTGTTGTTCCAAACTGCCATAGAATAGTCTCATGATGTCTTATATACGTATTTCTTAGTTATTTCCCCATAATATGACTGTAGCACCATGTGAAATTTAATTCAAAATATAGAAATTAGTGCCATGTTTGAATACTTTTGCCAACATTCAAAGTTGCAGCATTTTCAGTTTATTAAATATTACCAGTATATGAAAGCTTCAGCTCATTAGAAAGCTGAACGAATACAGAGTTGCCAATTTATAATCAGTCAGTCAGTGAACATTCATCTTGTGTTGTGTGCAGAATACTGAATTAGGCTGTTGGGGCATGATAAAAGAAGTAGAAGACTCTTTCTGAATTAAATGATTTTATAATTTAATTGAGGAAATTATCTAAACTTAAGAGCATCTTATTAAATATCAAATACAGATTTAAATGGTATGAATTAAATTGCTATATGCTGAAGGAATACAGAGTAAAAGAAGACTTACAAATTAATTAGAGGCAAGCTCTAAAGAAAATTACATCTGCACTAAAAGTTATAATTTCTGTTGAGCACCTACTATACACAAATCTCTGGGCTTAGAACTGCACAAACAAAATCTCATTTGATCTTCACAACCATTCTTTAACAAGGTATTGTTTTACCCCATTTTAAAAATGAGGAAACCAAGGACTAGAAAACCAGAACAATATACCTAAAGTCACCTCATTAATGACAGACTGGGTCAGGATTTAAGCTCAAGTTGGTCTGACACCAAAGATGATGTTCTAACCATCATTTACACTGTGTTTAAAGAAATTGAATTAAGATGGTTGGCTCTGGAGAGACAAAGAATGGCAAGTACATTGGTAGAGAATAGAGACATGAAGGTGAGGAATCATGTGTTAGATTGGAGGGAGATAAGCTTTTATTTTTAAAAAATTATTTGAACTAATTTTAAACTTCTGGACAAATTGCAAAAATAGCAAAAAGTGTCCTCTTATACCCTCCAACTTCTTTTCCCTAAATGTTAACATCTTACAAAACTACATTGCATTGATCAATAAGAAATTAACGTTGGCAAAGTCATACTGCTAAACTACAAATCTTATTCAAAACTCCAATTTTCCCACCAGTGTTCTTTTTCAGTTCCAGAACCCTATCCAATATCCTTCATTGCATTTCACTGCCATTTCTCCTTAGTCTTTTCTAGTCCAACACAGTTCTTCAGTCTCCCCTGGTCTTTCATGATTTTGACACTTCTGAAAAATACTACTAAGTTATTTTGTAGAATATTTCCCACTTTGCATTTGTTCAATATTTCCCATGATTGGAATAAGTTATGCATTTTCATCTAGAATATCCCAACAATGATGCTTGTGTCCTTTTCAGTGCATCCTATCTCAGTGTTCATGATATCAACATGTCTTATTATTGGTGTCTGCCAGGTTTCTCTACTGTAAAATAACTATATTTCTCTCTATAATTGATAAGTATTTGGGGGAGGTTCCCTGAGGCTGCAAATCCTGTTTCTCCTCAAAATTTCTCCCTAATTTTAGGTTCTGTGATAGATTTTGTCTGCCACATTTATTGTTAGTATAGTGTTTGCCCAGTGACGATTCTCTATTTCTCTATTTACTTTAACATTTGTTAATTCGAATTATACTGTGAAGAAAAGCTGTCTCTTCTCCTGAACTTACCTATTTGTTTATATGATTATTTATGTATATAAGTATAGATCATGAATATTTATTTTATTCCATGGGTTAAATCCAATATTATTTTTTTTGTTTCTTAAACTGTTCCACCTTTGGCCATTGGAAGGTCCTCTACTTTGGATCCTATGTTCTTGTGATAAGCCTCATGCTTTTTTTTTTTTAAACAAAACTTTTTTGGCACTTTGACACCACAAGCCATTCCAGCTTCATCTTTATATATCTTGCCCTGGCCCTGAAGTCAAACACTTCTCCAAGAAGATCTGTTTCCTTTTGCTGAAGAATAGTGATTAGAGACCATGATTTTGGCACTAGGTATGTTCAGATAGTTTCTTATTATTACGCATACTTTTTTCTCATTAATAAGAACTAATTTTGGTGAGATGGAAGTGAAGAGAACTGTTGGATAAGACTTCAAAGTATTTTACATACCAATTTTAAGAAGCTGCATTTGATATCATTGATATTAGAGAGAAATTTTGTAAAGCTAAATAAGGGATTGGGTGGTAAAATTGTGGTACAAGATGATGATTCTTATGCTGAGATGCAGAATATAACAGGTAAATGAGCAAAAGACTGGATGATTAAGAATAGTTAGTTAAGGCTATCTTTGCATGGAGTGAGAAAAGCCCTGTCCTAGCGTAAAAGTGTGAGAGGAAGAAACAAAAACATTATAGAAAAATAATTGGGTAGAGATGGTTTCAAACATGACAGAGGATTAGAGGAAGTATAAATTATTCTGTTTGCTAATCTTGGAAAGCTGAACAAATGAAGGTGTCATTGATAATGTCAGGGATGACTGACTCTGTGTCAAAAAAACATAAATTTCAGTTTTGACATATTTAGTTTAAGAATTATAAAGGCATATTAATGAAAATACCTCCAGTAGAAAATGGGAGGTATTCTAATAAATATATAATATTTTTAAATTTCTAAAACCTACCTCTATACCTCATTTCAGTTATTTATTAAAATAATAATAGCTAAAATTTTTAATTGACTACCTTGTGATAGGTCTATATCAAGCATTTTTATTTAATCATCATAATAATACTATTCTATCATTTCCATATTTTTTATTTAGAAACTGAGAAGTTAAATAGCTTGACTAGATACAGCTAGAAATTTATGAAATCAAGATTTGACTCCACTTCATGTGATTCCAATGTCCCTACTCTTAATCAATAGACAGTTTTTGAGAGAAAGATAGGTGGACATGTAGAATGATCATCCTAAAAATACACCTTACAGAAACAGTTTTGAGACTCATTTGTGCAAATGAATTCACTAAAATAGTAAGACTAAAGGAATAAAAACTCTAAGATAGAATTTTAATTAAATAGATATGAAAGAAGGAAAACAAAGTCGAAGATAATAAAAGGAAAAAAATTAAAGAAGCAAACAGAAAATACTGTTGGCATATTAAAAAGAAAAAAAATGCTATGGTAAGATTTTCCACTTCCAGTAATGATAGGTAAGCTTACTGGAGATCAACACTTCTGCCAAGGATGCTAATAAAATGCAGAAAACATCTTAAAACATTTCTTTGAAGATATCAGAAAATTTTTAAATTAGTAAAAAATTAAAGCCAAAATCCTAGAGGAAACTGAGGTTGCTAGATAAACCTAACATTCATGCAATCTTTCCTTTTAGGCGTTTGTCAGTTTTCAAGCAGCAGCTGAGAAGCTATACTGGGCTACTGGAAATCTTATGAAACTTGGAGTAAGAAATTGGAGTTCAGGGTCTACCAAGGAGAGGATTTTAGTAAACAACCTATGCATCAGTTGGGACCACAAAAGACTATACTTTAGAAATTACTACTCCTCATGTAGAATAAAGCCCACCTTCAAATCTATTCAATCTATGAATAGTAAAAAAAAAAAAGTAAATACTTTTTGGAGGAAGATATCACTGTATAATTTTTCATATACCATGTCCATAATTCAATACAAAATTAACCAGTACTTAAGAGACAAGAATAAGTGCCCCCAAAAAATCCAAGATAAAAAGCAGAAAATAGAAACAGACCTATACAAGATTACCTTTTTTGAATCAAATGTTAAAATATATGTAATTAACATAATTTATAAAAAGAGAAAATTTCAGAAGAGAAATGGAAACTATAAAAAAGAATCAAATAGAAACTATAGAATTGAAAAATATTTCTGAAATTATATCATAACAGATAAGTTTAAGAGCAGATTAGATAAAATTGAAGAAAATATTACTATACTAAAATGTGTCAGAAGACAATTTTCAAGATGAATGACAGAGAGAAATAATGGAAAATATGTTTTAAAAGGTATAATACACATGTAGAACAGGGTCAAAAGGATAGTATACACATAACTGAATTCTAGCAGAAGAAAGATCATAGGGCAAAAGTAATACTGAAAGAGATAATGGCTGAGAACTTTCCAAAATAGATGAAAATACATCAAGTCACAGATTAAAGAAGTAGGACAAACACTACAAATGAAAAAAAAAAAAAATTATATCTAGGCACATCAAGAATTTTCAAAGAAAAAAGGAATAAAAGTAAGATAGTAACTGTTCTCAATAGAAATATATGAAACTTAGATTTCTATATCTCATGGTAAGCCTTCAAAAAAGAAACAGAAAGAAAAATGAGATGCTCCTAGGCCAAAAGAGAATGTTCATCATCAGCAGACCTAAACTAAAGGAAATACTGTAAGCCCTTCTTCAGGCTGAAGTAAAATGATCCCTGATGGAAGCACTGAAATTCTAGAAGAAATGAAGAATAAGAGAAAAGGTAAACACACAAGAAAAATCTAAATGAATATTGACTGTACACAAGAATACTAATAATGTCTTTCTTATGAGGCTTAACATATACACACATGTATTCTATATTTATGATTAATAAATATCATGACAAAAGCATATAATGTAGCAAGATAAAAGTATTCTTACATTACCAAGGTAGTGACAGAAATAATTTAATTAAGAATTTAATATGTCAAAGATATTTGCAGTTATGTCTTAGAGAAACAACCGAAAGAACAATTAAATATTTATAGCAACTGCTGCTTTAAAATGAAACAAGAAAAAAAAAAGAAAATGGAGTTTAAGTATAGGAGAAATAGATGACAAATTAGATAACAGATTTAAATCCAAACATAATAATTGCACTAAATGTAAATATACTAAATATTGTATTTTAAATAAAACTTATTAACTGGTATTAAAAAAACAACTAACGGCTGTTAAAAGGACATACTTTAAATATAAGAAAACAGAAAGTTTGAAAGCAAAATAATGAAAAAACTGTACTACACCAAGTGAATCAAAACAAAGCTGGTATATTGTATGTTTTCTTTGGAGAAATGTCTATTCAGGCCCCCTGCTCATTTTTTAAAATTAAATTTATTAGGTTGACATTAGTTAATAAAATTATATACATTTCAAGTGTGCAATTCAATAATACATCATCTGTATATTGCCTTGGCTGTTCACCACCCAAAGTTAAATCATTGATATTTTGATAAGGATTGAATCAAATCTATAGATTGCTTAGGATAGAATGGATATATGGATGGCAAACAGACATGAAAAGATGCTCAACATCACTAATCATCAGGGAAATGCAAATTTAAACCACAATGACATAGCACCTCATACCTGTAACAATGGTATCATCCACAAACAAGTGTTGGTGAGAACTTAAAGAAAAGGGAAACTTCATGTACTGGTGGGAACATAAACTGGTACAGCTACTATGGAAAACAGTATGAAGATTCCTCCAATGACCCAGCAATGCCACTTTTGGACATTTATTCGAAGAAATCCAAAACACTAATTGAAAAGATATAAGTACACCTATGTTCATTACAGCATTATCTACAACAGCCAAGATATGGAAGCAACTTAAGGACCCATCAATAGATAAATAGATCAAAAAAGATGTGGTGTATATATGCAATGGAACATTATTGAGCCATAAAAAAGAATAAAATCTTGTCATTTATGACAACATAAATGAAACTAGAGAATATTATGCTAAGAATTAAGTCAGACAAAGAAATACCATATGATCTCACATTTACATGGAATTCAAAAAACAAAAACAAACGAATAATACAGAAACAAACTCATAGATAGAATATTTTGATGGCTGCTAGATGGGAGAAGGTTTGAGGGAATGGGTAAAAAAGGGAAAGAGATTAAGATGTACAAATTGCCAGTTACAAAAACTGTCAGTAGATGTAAAAGTACAGCATAGGGACTATAGTCAATAATACTATAATAACTATGTACAGTGTCAGATGGGCATTAGATTTACCGGGGTGATCATTTCGTAAGTTATAAAAATGTCTAGTCACTACATTGTATACCTGAAACTAACATAATATTGTATGACAACCGTAATTCAAAATTTTTAATTAAAAAAATGCTGATATAGCTATGTTACTATTGGAAAAAGTAGATAGAAAGGAGGGAAGTATTGCCAGAGGTAAAGCAGAAATTTTTTTTTTATAATTATAAAATGGTCTATTACCAGGAAGTTGAATAAAAACAAATTGTTTGTGCCTAATAAAATATCCCTATAATATATAGAACAAAAGATGACAAAAATAAAGTGAGAGAAAAACCAGCAGTTACAAGTAAAAGTTTTAACACAACTTTCTCTGTAACAATAAGTAGACCAAAACAAAACAAAAAGAATATAATAGCATGAACAACATGATTAATATACTTGGCCTATATAGAACTCTGCATTCAAAGACTGCATTTTATCAAAAATGTATAAAACATTTACCAAAATTAACTAGATGCTGTGCCATAAAGCAAATCTTAACAAATTTCAAATGATTGACGTATACATTGTATGTATACATCACTTATGTATACAGAGTATACATTCCCTAACTAGGGTCAAATAAAGCTAAAATTAATACTAAAAAGATAATTGAAAAATCCACAAACATGAGAAATAACCAGTATTTTGTAAAAACACACATATCAAACAAGAAATCATTATGAAATAAAAGCTATTTTGAACTAAATGGTATGAAACTATATGTCAAAACTTGTACAGTATAGCCAAAGTCCCTTAGAGGGAAAAAGTATAATCTTAAAAACATATATGAGCAAAGAAAAGAGGCTGAAAATCGCATCTGTAAGCTACTTAATTTACAAAAAGTTCAAATTAAAAACAAATAAGCTAAAAGAAGGAATTAATATAGAGAAGAAATAACACAACGATTAACAAATATACAACATAATATAAAAAGAAAAAAGTAAATTTTTAGAATTATCCCTTAAAAAACCTGAGTATCAATAATAGAGAGAAGGCAAAAATTACCAATAGCAGAAATAAGAGGAGGCTTATACCTTTAAATCCTACAAATCTTAGATAAGAAAAAGATACTATGAACATTATTCCTATAAATTGGAAAATTTAGATGAAATACAAAAATTCCTTGAAAAACATAAATCACAAAATCTGACCAAGAAGAGATAGCAAAAGTAGTCTTTTATCTGCCAAAAAATTTAACTCTGTCATTAGAAACCTTCCTGAAGGAGAACACTACATGCAAAAGGTTTTATCGTTAAATTTTTTCCAGTCATTTAAAACAGAAATAACACAAATCTTACACAAACCTTTCAAAAAAAATAGAAAATGGAAACTTACAAAAACATTTTATGAGGTTATCATAACTTTGATACAATACCCAACAAGGGCATTAAAATAAAAGATCATTTTTTCGCATGAATATAGATACCTAAATCTTAAAATTATTAGCAACTGAATCAAGATTAACTTGGAATTGTTTTATGAATGCAAGATCGGTTCAACATTAGACAATATAATTCATCATGTTCACAGAATAAAGGAGAAAAGTCATATGATTGCTTCAAAAAAATTCAGAAAGAGTAGCTGATAAAAACACCAACAACCATTTATGACAACAAACAAATAAACAAACAACCACCTCTTAGCACATCGGGAGTAGAAGAAAATTACCTTAATCTGGTAAGAAAATTTCTAAAATATTCACTATGAATACTGTATTTACTAGTGAACTACTGATAGATTTTTACCTGAGATCACTGGATAATGATATCCACCATCACTATGTCTATTCATCATTTAATAGGAGGATCTATCAGTTCTGTAAAGTATGAAAGGTAGAAATAAAACTGCCATTATTTCCAGAAGACGTAATTAATTACATAAGCAGAAATTCTAAAAGGATCTTCAGATAAACTGACAATTCAGCATACTCATTAAAAATAAGGCTAACATATAGAAACAAATTGGATTTCTATATACCAGCAACAAATCAATTAGAAAATAAAGAAATAAAAATATGATGTTCAAGCACTACAAAACATTGTTAAGAAATTTTATAGGAGACCTAAATAAATGGAAGAATTCATCAGGTTCATGAACTAAAATACTCAATATTTAAATACATCAATTTTCTTCAAATTGATCTACATAGGTAGGCAATGCCATCTCAATCAAAATCCCAGGATAATTTTTTTTGTAGAAATTGTCAAATTTGATATAGAAATACAAATATGTATTTTAAAAAAGACTTCAATGAGGGTATTTTTAAGAAATAGTAGATGATAAAATGAATACATTAATTCTTGAATGACACTTTAAAGTTTCAAGATGATTTTTATAGAAGAAGCTGCTGTAATAGTTCTTCCAGTTTTTATTTTATTTTCTTATTCTTGTTTGGTATTTTTATCACACTTAGACTTTTAGGGGTCCACAAAGGCCACATTTCAGTCAGGCTGGAACATTCCATGACATGCAGAATGAGATGTATGAAGGAGCATAATTCTGCTATGAGTGTAGGGTGTTTTAATGTTGGCTTCGATATTGTTTAGTACATTCATAAAATGTTTAATGGAAGTGTGATAAAAAAGAAGAGTGGTTTTATTCAAAGAAAAATAAAAAGTTCTGTGTTGTTTCAAGGAATCATTTTTGGTTCGATACTCAAAATAAACTGAAGTGAGAGGACAAAAAAAATATGCTTGAAAATAACTGATTCATTGTGTTATTTATAATCTATAATGGAACATGTTCCCGGGAAAGTAGGTTATTTCTTTATGCACATATAAATTTGAAATTAATAAAATAAAAAGTTGAACATCTTTGCTGAAGGAGGACAGTAGGGTCAGATGTTAAACTCATAATAAAAACATTTCTATAGCCAGACCAGAAAGTTACTCTCTGATCTTTTTAGGGTTTTTCAGTAAGTTTTTCTGATGATTTTTTTCCCTCTTTTTCACCATTTTTATAGCTTCACTCTTAAAAGACTCATTTTCTTTCAAGAATAATCACTTCAGTAAAAAAGAAAATCTCTGCATTTCAACAATAGCTGGATTTGTTAAGGTTTAAGCTTTAAAAGGAAGATAAATAAAAAGTACTTTAGAGGAAAATGACTAATTCTGAGCACTCTATTTCTAGAGCATCGATGAGTAATTTTGGCATGCCACCTTGTAAAATTTTATGTCTTGAATTAATATTCACTTAAGAATAATTATAACTTTTGAAAAAACGTTATGTAAACTGGTCTGTTTCTAAGAGCCAATGTCCTTTAATCTCCCTCTACCTGGAAAATAAAGACATTAAATTATTGTCAAGCAAGAAAGAAATACTGTCAAGCTTTGAACATCCTTAAGAAATTTCCTTTATGGTGAAGTATTCGGGCAGATATCAGTACCATCTAAGGCTCTTATATAAAAATATCTGGGGGTGTAAAATGGCAGGCAAACTTTCGATTAAAAAAAAAATAAATTTCCTGGAGGTATCTCTCCTACTCCTCAGATTTCTCCCTGCACCCTACCCACTATTCCATCTCAAGGCAATGTGATATCCTGATTAAAGGTGGATCTTGAAGTCAGTTGAATGCAGATTCAAATCCCACTTACTAGCTGTGTGATCTTGGGTAAATTACTAACCTCTTTGGACCTGAAATTACTCATCAGTAAAATAAAAATAAAAAAAAGGTTATATTTCAGGGAGTACTGAATGAAGATTAAGTGAGATAATTTATGAGCAAACTGGTATAGAGCAGACATTTCAGAAGATGATAAAAAGTTATTTAATCAATATATCTTCACTTCCATGTTACGTAAAATTGCGATATGTCCTTTTCACTCTCAATATATATCTAAATGCCATTCTTCTTTAATCTCAGTCTTTTCACTCTGGTCTACCAGCTGTACAATCTTAGAAAAGTGATCCATACATGTGGAGTTCATTCTCCGATAGCTTCTCTCTATACAATCTACTAATTACAATTATACCTACAAAATATATAGTGCTTAATACATACAATACTAGCACTGTCCTAAGGAATAGCTCATTTATTTTTACATCAATTCTATGAGATTTTTGCTCTTTTTATATGCATTTACAGATGGAAAAAAATGAGGAAGAGAAAGGTGAGATAATTTGTCCATAGTTCCTCACAAGGAGATGTCAGCAGAGACAAGAGTTGAATCTAGAACTTCTACTTGAAATCACTTTGCTATAATACTCATCAGTTTATTAAATTTGACCTCAGAATTGAATCTAAATTAATGTCTCAGAACACTCATCATTTGAATGTAGGATTGAAGAAAAAGGTAACTAGATGGTTCTCAGTAAGAGACAACCATGAAGTGTGTCCCCAGGAGGTGGAGTGGCACTATTATCTGATGGCCCTTTGCTGGGTTAGATTGTTATTTGTTTGGCTTCCCTTTGGTAGGAAAAAGCTGGGTGGCACCCAAACAGGAAAGGTGGTATGAGAAATATGATTGCTTGGAGTAACGTCTTCTGAGGAGTTACCAGCATCTGTTGCCTTCTCATCAAAATGGATCAAAACTGTGTTTCTTGAAAGCCTGATAATAGCTAACATGTACTGAATACCTAATTGGGGTCAGCCATTGTTCTAAATTCTTTAGTTAATCTTATCTAATCATTACAGCAACCCTTTTCAGGAAAATACCATTGTTTTTGTCTATTTTCTAGATATGGAAACTGATGTTGCAAAAGACTAGTACATTTGTCTATGATCATATAGTTGATAAGTAGTAGAACTGGAGAAAAAACTTTCCCTATGAATTTCATTGACTGAATGAAGGCAGAAAATTTGCATCACAGAATGTTATAGTTGAATTTCTTAGTTTAAAATTCTCTGGTTCATCCCACTCTGTATTAATGAAAAAACTTAGGCCAAGACCAATGAACTGACATACCCAAGGTCCTCAGATCACTAATGACAGTGCCAGACAGCAAACCCTACTTTCCTATTAGGCTGCTCCTGTAATTTTCTGCCACAGTACTGGATTACCTTTTGCTTGGGGTTAAAGCATAATCACAGAATCCATGTACCTCAATTTAAAAAACTTCCATAATGTTTGTCTTATTCAGTTAATTTGATGGGAATGAGAGAGGGGGAGTTAGAATCAATTAGGTTAAAGAAGCTTTGGAGAGTCAAATATGAAGAGAAAGTTCCTAAAAAATGTCCTTAGCTGGCCCTTAGAGAACACTGGAGTGGTTTGTTCAAAAGAATTCAACTAAAAATAAACTGAGAAAAGTGCTCCTATAGGAAAACAACATTTCGTGAGAAAGTATGATTTCAATAAGTCAACCAAGTCCAAGTTTAGACTGTGATTCATTTTACAAAAGAAGTTACACCCCCAGATCATGTATGCTTCCAATTTCAGCCTTTGGCCATATTCTTCATCACTCTCGTGGGACATGTGTTTATTAAATTATACCCCATGCCCTGGTTCTGTGGTGTGGACTGTTTATCTTGTAGATCTGAAATAACATAATTATTTAAAGTAAGTTTGAATGGCATATTATTAAATTCCTTTTTTCTTTTCAATGAACAGAAAGTATTCTCATTTTCCAAATGTAAAATATTTATCTCTTTAAATTTTGATACAATATCTTTGATACATATACAATCACATTAAAAGTTGTGTGTGTAATTATACTGTCAAGTGGTTCTGTCTTCCCTCTTAATCTTCCTCCAACATATTCAGCCTCAAAGAAGCAGTGCTGCCAGACTATAATAAATCATTCCTGCAAGCTTCAAATATTGTGCCATATGAGAGAAATTTGGGGGAAATATATGTTTTTTAAGTGCATTTATATAGGCATTTTCTACTTATGCATGTAGATGCATTTTGTTGACACTTAGACTTAATTGCCTGATTTTTGAGTTTAAAAAAAGGTATTTAGGGTAGAAGATCTATTACACCTAAGGCTCAGTTGAGGTGGTGTTCAAAATCTATTGGTTGACTTGACTGTTTTAAACCAGATAAAGTCAATGCAAAATTGTGTAATCATAACACAACAGTACCAATTATTAAGTGTCCATCATATGTTAGGCACTATAATTAAAAAAAAAAAAACACAAAATTCTGGGGCTCAGAGAGAATAAACAGTTGAAGGAGGTCAAACAGTAAGTGGCAGAGATTGGGACCTAATTAACACAGTTTGGGAAACACTTTGGGAAAGCTTGAGTTTAACGATTTGTACAATGTCAACCCTAAAATTCTGAATTTAAAACAGCACGGGTCATGACTTATTCAAACAACAACCTCTTTCTTCATTCCATGCTAACTTTTTGCATTTCTTAAGAAAAGGAAATTAACATTTATTGAGCATTTACCTTCTACCAGTGCCCACGCTAGGCCTTTGCACACGCTGCTTCACTTAAACTTTTAAAATGACTTGGAAGCTCTTGACTCTGTTAAGCTGCCTCCTACCATGGCCAAAAGGAAAGACCATTTGGCAGATAATCAGAAAATGTGAGTTCCAGATGTGTGATTAGGGTAAGTCAGAAATCCTCTCTGTATCCTCAGTTTATCTGTGAAATGGAATAATAATACAGTCTCTGACTACCTCACTTTTCAGTTAGGGGTAACATGTCAGAACAAAAATAAAATTATATGTATGAACAAAAGTGGTCAACTGTATAGTTGTAAAATGTCAGACAAGAGGAAAAGAAAGACTAAGAGAAGATCCTTCATATAGGGCCAATAATTCCTCCTGTTAGTCTACTAAATGAGAATAAACCCCCACTGAGGAGACAGGCAGCCTCTCTAAGCACAAGCATTTCGCCATGCTGGGTATGGCTTCCAGGAATTAGGTGCATAATTTTCTAATGTGATGTCCTATAAATGCAAGCCATCTGGCCCTCCAACAAAGGAACAGCCACTTATTTTAATGCAGAATGAAAAACTGGCTGTGAGAGAAGATATATTCCTCAGGGCATTTTCAAGAACAATCTAGGTTGTGCTTCTCATACCATCTGTGGCGAAGCACTATTTCCCCCCCAACACTTTTTAAACTACAATACAAATTAATTACTAAAAAATAACCACTTTCTTGGTTGTCTAGCCATACCATCTGGCTTACTCACAATTTTAATACTTATCCCATTATTGACCAGAAACAAGTTGATAATTTATACCATCTCAGGGAACATCCTGTGAGTAGCACTTATCAACATTAATACCAGTACCAATTCTTAAACTCCAAACCTTCTTTAAACTAGGACTCCACTCTCTACTCTATTGAGAGCCTTTTAATGCCCTTTGGTAATCTTTCTTTTCCCCTCTCCCTGCTACCCCAGAAGCCCAATGCCCTTAGACTCTTGTTTTACCAAGTCATCCCCTCCTCCAATTTCTCCATCCTTCTTCCTCACTACAGAGCTTTATGTTTTGGTAACCTCTGCCCCCAAACATACCACATTTATACTCTTTCTTTTTCCATCCAAACTTCCATGAAAATAGACCCATCCTGTGATCCTACCCTCTTGGAGTTTTGTCTATAGTAATTGACAGCCTAGTTATGTTGAACATGAATTTATGCTGAGTTGTATGAACTCATGGCTCACTCCATTCAGTGAGATTCCATAAATAAACATGTTTGTTTGGGGTATTAAATACCTGCTTTATTTAAGGTATTCTATTTGTAAAGATGCCATAAAAGATATGGTATCTGCTCTTAAATACTTTATCACCATGCCACTGAGATCATATTCCAAATCAACTGTCAAGTTTTTAACATTCTCACATTCTACTCTCCTTATCAGATCTAATTTCCTACCACTCCCTAGCCTGGCTGGCCTCCTCACTCTTCCCTAAACATACTATAATTTTTCAGATTTCTGTGTTCTCTCTTATTCATGTTATTCAGTCATATTTGAGATATGTTCCTCACTGCTTTTTTATATGCCCTGCCCAAGCTTCATCTTAACCATATGCCTCAGGACAGAGAAACTATACAGGGCCACATTGATCTGCCCTTCTCTGGAATCCTGTTGAACTATAGCCATAACATTCAATGGAGCACCATATCATAAGGTTCCAAGTTGTCAGAGTAACATTTGTCTTTCTCCATGATTAGATTGTAGACCTCTCCTAAGCAGCATTTCATTGTTTGGTATGATGACAGTTGATGTTCATCACTGCCCACTAAAAGCAAGGCTATGTCCTTAACTTTCTAGGAAATACAAACATGAAGGCCCTTAAGGACTTTACAAGGGCTGAGATTCTTATGAATTTTGTGGAAGGCTTGTCCTGTCTCATGAAAAAAAATGTCAGTAGTTGAATACATTTCAAGAGTTTTGCATATTCTTCTTCCCTCTTAGGGAGTCACATGGAAGTTAGCATATCGAAGATTTTAAGAAGTCTTACAGGTGGACAATTTGTTTAACTATATTTGAACCAGAAGTTCCCCTAAATAATTTGACCATAAAACGCTGTCTAAAATACTTTGTTGGTATCTAATGGATGTTAACATCAAAATGTCACTTTTAATATAAAAATACATTTGGAGAAACACTGGGTTAAAATTCCAAGGCTAAAAGTGATAGTATTATATTAAAGAGTTACTACTGATTTTGTTAATTGCCATAATGGCATGTTTGGTTTGGTTTTGTTTTAGCACCTGAAGCACCTGGTATTCCTAGGTGGTCTCCCATCCAAGTACTAACCAGGCCTGACCCTGCTTAGTTTCCAAGATCAGATGGGATCAGGTACACTCAGGGTGGTATGGTCATAGAATTTTCTTCATTGCTTTTTTAAAGTCCTGTTGTTTAGAAATGCACACTGAAGTATTTATGAGTGAGATGACATGCACTTGGAGATTTTCTTTAAATAATCCAGTGAAAAAAGGGGGTTAAGACAGATTAAAGATTGGCAAAATGTTGATAATTGTTGAAACTTGGTGATTAATACAGAAAGGTTCATTATATAGTCTATGTATTCCTGTTTATGTTTGAGAAGGTCTATTGTAATTAGTTTTATTTTTAAATTATCTGATGCTTGAAGTCCATAGAGTCAGCCAAACTTTATTCGAAATTCACCAATTTAAATTCTGCAATCATTAGGATAATAGATTAATTCAGTTAAACTGAAATGTGTCTTTACTTGTAAAATATGTTCAGTTAATATAAGGGTAGAGTCCACCCAAACACAGCAGAAGAGAGTTCACAAACCCTCAAGGGGGCTCTGGAGGGGTCTCAACAGTACTAATGAACAGAGTAGGTAATCAGGTGGGCTCCTGTCCCTTCTCCCACAGCTGCAGGTACAATGTGAAAATCTCCAATTTAAACTCTCTTGTAGAGTGACAATCTACATGAGATTTCATTTTAAGAAAGGGCCCCACTGTTTGAAAATGTAAAAATGTGAAAACCACTGCTATAGGCCATGTCACTAACCCAGATGGAAGTGGTCTAACTAGTTCTAATTTGGTTAAGCCCTTCACTGTTCTGATTTATCTTGATTTCAAAAACTGATGTTTAATTCCTGGGCCCCTTTGCTGTATTTTGCCAGAGGCCAAAGAGGGCTGTATTTTGGTGCTTTGCTGGATTTGTGGTGTATAGGTTGGTAGCTTGCTAGCAGCCAGCCTTCTGCATGGTTAGGTGTATTTCACACTATTATTCTTTCCTTCAACTTTCAGCCTGCCAACAGCTTATATGTCTCAGATGTGATTTTCTACTTCTAATAGCACGTGGAGCAGCCTCATATGATCCAGGCTTGGTTTCATGGAGACTGTTTAAACAACATGAGAGGAGGAAATTGTCCTTTCCTTTAAAGAATATTCTGGTGACTCATTTTTGCCTTGTTCCCTATTGGAGGTATTTTGAAGAGCAAAGATTCCCATCTAGAGAGGACTTAACAGGATCATTGAAAAAAATTACAAAATATCACTATATGTTCTTTATCAGATGATAAAATGGAGGCCAGAAAAGATCTCTTTCTCTTATACCCCAAGTTACAGCTCCTCATTATTAGATGTAGTATAAAGCTTCAGAGCACCAAGTGTGGAGTCAGAGAGTCTCAGGTGCATCCCAGCTGTGCCACTCTCTGACCTTGGGCAAGTTAGTTAGTCCCTCAGTTACTAAGCCTCAGTTTCCTTATCTTTCAGAAGGTTGGGAATAATATCACCTACTCCATAGGGCTGCTCTAAATGCTTTTATTATTTTTTTCAATTATAGTTGGAATACAATATTATATTAGTTTCAGGTGTACAACATAGTGATTAGACATTTCTATAACTTACAAAGTGATCACCCTGATAATTCTATCCAAAACATTATTTCAATGGGACACATCCAAATGCTTTTAAATGTGCTGTTTCCCCAGTATCATTGCAAAATGAGAGAAGGTGAAATAAATCCTTTGCCTGAAGGCTGTTCTTGTACAAAGTAGAAACTTGACATACTCTTGCCTTGTAGTTGTTGCTATTCTTCTGGTGGTTGTGGTGGTAGGGGTTACAGTTAGTGACAGCATGTATCCCTGCTTCCCGAGAACTCTCTTATGAAGCAGTCTAGACTAGAACTTCTCCCTTGGTCATCAGTAATAGCTTCTTGGAAGATCATAATTTAATAACCTCAGTCTGGGCACATCTGGAAACTGGGAAAACAAGTTCTAATTAAGGCGGTGACCATTCTGAAAGGCCTGTCAGTCTCGCTGTACTCTCTTTGATGTGACACTGTCCCATTAGTCAGTGAGGATCAGGGGAACCTATTGCAACCAGACAAGAAACCTGCATTAATTTAGCAATTAGCTTCTGTCATGAATCCATGTTTGGAATAAAAAATAATATCAATCCAATATAATAGTTTGGGCACAGTTAACTTAATCTAATTAGTCTGGCACCACTTTCTGAAAGCATAACCACCAGAAACAATTTCCAAACACCATAGATGGAATTCCGTCTGCTGCCAGAATAGGAACAACAGTCTTTCTAGGAACAAGAACAATCTATAGAATTGGTTCTTGAGGTCAGGTCTTGACTTTTCTCTAGATATTTTTTCCTCGCCCTTCCCTTTTGTCTCTGATGCTTTTTAAGATAGGCAAATGACATTGTCTCAATCAGAGTAAAGTTTCCTCCATTGATAAATGAATTTACTAAACAGGTTTTCTCTTCTATAAAATAATATAAATTTCTACTAAGAGGCTTCAGTTTGGTTTTGGTACATGTGAACAATGAAGCAGGCTCAGGAGACCACCTTTAAATACTTCAGAATGAAGCTTCTTAACAAAGACGCCAAAAGTACAGGAAAGCAAATCAAAGAAAAATGTCAAACTCCAAATGCCCTTCCTGCCCAGCAAAACGGCAAAGATGCTGCTAGGAAGGGAAGAATGGACCTCCAAATAATGTATAGCCAGGTTGAGAGGAGAAAGAGAAGATAGCATCTGATTTATAAATATTGATAAAACAATCATTAGGCTTGGCTAGAACATGCGCCACTTCTCCCAGTTCACTGCTGGGAAACAATAATAAAAAGCATAGAATTATTCAAATAGAGGTGAGAGGAGATTTATTTCTATATTTTTAGAAATCCACCAGTGGCTCTCCACACAGCCTAGGGAGGAAGTGGATAGTAAATGAGCACAATGTAATCTTGTACTTGGGCTGTGCTGGGGAAACCAGTTCAGCCACAGGTTTCAGAGCCACAGATTAGCCTTCTGTCCCACCCTGTCAGGGCCTATCGGCATCCCCTGTAAATTGAAACTTGGTTGCTGTCCTTCAGCTCCTGTTTTGAGATGTGCCTGCTTCTGCTCCCTCCACGGCACTCCTATTAATGAAGCATGTGGACACTGCACTGAATGGGACTCGATACAGTTTCTCTTTAAGAGTCCCACCTTGGGTCTTCTTTTTAGACTAAGACAATTTAGAAGGTTATAAAGTTCTTCTAAAAAGGTCTTCTCTTAGGAAAACCTCTTCTCACTCATATTTGTTCTGGGCTAGGCTTACACAAAATGGGGGAGGCAATGGGTGACATCAGAGCTTCCCAGACCCCAGGATGTGGTTCACTGTTGCATGCCACAAGCAAACTACAAGTCAGCCAGGAGATATGAGGGGTTATAAATCCTCATGGTGCTAAAAAGTTCAACCTTTTTTAAAGCAACCATTCGAAAAAGTTCAATGGTTAGTATTATCTTCAGGCACAATTTGAAAGATTCTATATACTTCTTAAATTCAGAATTGTTATTTTGATAAAGTCTTTAAGCATCTCTTTGAAATCATTTTCCATCACCTGTTTGTGGAAAGATTTCTGTGAATGATGACAAATAAGTTCAAGTTTCTCATTATTACATCTTTTTAAAATTATTTAATTTGAAATTTATATGCAAATTTAAAATTGTTTTTCCTGTTTGCTTCTTATAGTAACTATGTGATACAAAAACTTTTTTCCAACAAGCCTCCATACAGACAACACAAAATTATCCCCCCACTAGTTTCCTCCAGTGTGCAGTACAAATAACATCACTTTCCATGTGTACCTTGATATGAAATATAATATTTAACACTTATTTCTAACTCTGCCTCCAGCCCTGTTCTAAGTGCTTTATATGCATTTAACTCTTTTAACACACACAGTAAACCTATGAAATAAGAACTATTATTATGCCGATTTTACACGTGGGAGAACTGAAGCACTGAGGGGTTAAGTAACTTGCTCAAGTCACACAGCCAGGAAGTAATGAAACTTGGATTTTCACTCAGAGAGTATGCTCTTGACTGGGTTATCCTATCTTTCAACAAGGTAGGAAGGCATTGGTCTATTAGTATGCATATCACCCACAATTAGACAAAATTTGGTTCTTGGGAGTATAAAAAATCTTACTTTTTATGTATAAAGCAAAGTTTACATTAGTACATAAACAGATAACAGTGTATTATGGAAAGGAGCAATTAGGAAAGCACTCTGCTTAGGGGAGCAATAATGAAAAAAAATTGAAAAACATGGTCTATGAGGAATGTTACAAGAATACTATGACAGTCTTTCTCTAGCAGACATCTCTTTGTGAAACATGCAAACACATGTACACTTAAATGCCATATTCAGATGTGTGAATGTTATTTCTCAATCAGCCTGTCTTGGTGCCTGAACTATTCTGTATTAGAGAATCATTCATTAAGGTCATGGAAATACCATCCATAGATGGCCCCTTTTAATATGCAAATATTGCTGTGATGAGCAGTATATTAACCTCTTCATATCAATTAGTAAAAGTGAGAATAACAAGGTGCTAAGAAAATGAAAAGAGAATGTCAGATTCCAGGATGTGAGAGAAATAAATGGATCAGGTGAGAAGTATGGGATCTGAGGATTTATGATATCCAAGGACCTGAGAAAACTGGGCTTAAGGAGGGGGAAGACAATTATCACCCCATTTATAACCTTTGGCATCAGACAGAATTAAATCCATATCTTGGGTCTGCATCTTTTAACAAGTGGCTTACTCTCTGAGCCTCAATTATTGTATCATGGGTATAATGGGTCTTAGAGTACAAATCGTGAGAAGTGCCTGGCATTGAATAGGCACTCAGCATATGCTAGCTTAACTATTACTTGTTCCATCTCCATATTTTCTGCAGTATTTTTATAATAATCATATGATTACCCTGCCATTTTATCCAGGGTTAGGCATGTGCTTTAGAATAACTGCACACTTTCCTCTTTGGATTCAGTGAGAAGTCAAGAAAAAAGAAAGTGCTGCTTTTTCTTTCTCCCCTCCCACACAGTAGCCAATTTCATGGTGGAGTCTCAGTAGCTCACTAACAGCATTATTCTACAGAGACATCAAGGCAGCCATATGACTTCAAGAGGGTAAATTCTCCTCTTCATTGCTGCATTTCCAAAAGGAAATTAAAAGTGTAATTTTTCAGAATCAATTGTGTTATTGCCAAGACAGAGTAAAAGAAGGGCTTTTTCACACACAAAAAAAAAAGAACAAGAAAACTGATCATTTCTTCTCCAAAGTCACTAGGGCTTTGATTCAGCCAAACTTAGGTTTCCCTAATTTTGATCTATGTCTTCAGTTCCAGTTTGAGAAAGGGGAGGTGAATGTGATCTCCTTAGAGAAAAAGCAGCATTTAAGAAAAAAAGCAGAAATACATAAAAGAAATAGAAAATAGAGGCCATGCAATTTTATTTGGGGCCAATTATTACAGTGCTAGTTCTTCATGACCATCTTCTTCAAATCTACTACAAATTCCAACACAGCTACAAACAGTTAAGGCCTACCCCTCATAGACTAAATTACAACTGAACCTGGAATTAGGAAGGACCCGTACTCCACCAGAATGTAAATATTCTTCCCTATTATTGAAAAGGTCTGGAAAGAATCCTTCTCTCTCCCAAGTCCCCAGACAAAACATGTCATTTAAGGTGACCACATAGACACAAAACTTCATTCAATTTTCTGTTTCTCATCTTCATATCTTGAGCTCTCTCTCCCAACATGACCTCTTTTCATGTCTGCACTTCCTAGGATCAAAGTCAACTTTTGTCAGCTTCTTATATGCCTCTTTATTCCTTATTATGATTCTAATTCCAAATTCCCTTAAATTGACTCATACAGACCTTTTGTTCATGGCTCTGGCATGCACCTGTCTCTCAGGCCTGCTCCTACCATATGGGAAGCAAAGAGGAAGAGGTCAATTAAAGTCCTTTTTGACCCTGCTACCACTCACCTCTTGGGTAGGGGCATGGCCAGAGACATGCGAAAGTGGAACTCTCAAATTGTCTTGTCCAATACAATAGCTACCCTAAATAGAATTCCCCTACTCATTAAGCAATACTTTCCTATTCTCCCCTTGCACCAGTTCCTGGTTATCTTTAATCTACTTTCTTTCTCTAAGAATCTGCCTACTCTAGATAGTTCATAAGTGAAATTCCACAATATTTGTCCTTTGATGTGTGGCTTATTCCACTTAGCATAATGTTTTCAAGGTTTATCCATATTGTATCATGTATAGTAACTTTCTTTTGATATCTGAATGATATTCCATTGTATGTACGTACCACATTTTGCTTAAAGGAAGAGAGAATTTTTAAATAACTAAGGAAGTAAGGCATTATTTTTCCTGGTTGAATTCTCTGCCATTCCACTTATCTTTCATTGTCAAAAAGTGGAATTATTTTCCTACTTTTTGCCTCACATTAAGAGGTAAAGATCTCTTTCAGGCTGTTATCTTTTGATATGCAAAGTAATTGCACAAAGCCTGGCACAGAGTACATGTGCTATAACTGCTTGCCATTATTATTATTGTTATTTATTTCACTATCATCATTATTATTATTCTGCTGGCTCATCAGGACGTGGTAGACAACTTGAGTCTGGATTTCTGAAAATGCAAACAGCATAGTTTCTTAGGCAGCCACGTGGGCAAGATGCTTCAGTTAGTTGAACTGGACACTGGTGGGACCAGCTGAATTGACTGGTCTGATGGCTTTGATGCATCCCCAAGTTGTTCTAAAGTCCATCACATTGAGGACCAATCTTTTTATTGGTCTTTTCTGCCAGTTGTACTAGCTCTGCCCCTGAAGTGACACATTACCAGTCTTTTCTCTCTTTAGGAGATACTGCTTTAGTATTTGAAAGTGACTCTACTCTTACTATATCTTCACTTTTCCAGGGCAATAATACCTACTTTCTTCTGTTCATTCTACCTACTGTTTTCTAGATCTTTTCTTAACCTAGATTCCTTCTCTAGATATATTTTAACTTGTATAGAACCCTCATAAAAAGTATGATCCAGGGCTGTATACAATAGTCCAGATGTAGTCTGATTATAAGCCATTGCTTACACATTGTTAATGAGAGAGAGAAAAAAAGAGAGAGACAGAGACAGAGAAATACATACATACATATAAACACACATACATATGCTTATCTCTGTATCTCTCTCTATATATGAACTTTACAAGTATACACACACACACGTCCATCCAGACTCTTTTTATTATGATGGCACTGGTGTTTTGATGTACATGCTCTTCAGACTTTAACAACTCCGAGAACACAGTGTTCCATTAGCTCAGCCCCCAGAAAGGTCATAGTGGTGACATGATTCTCTCACTCAGCTGTAGGGTTGGACATGAACACCAGTGGTAGTGATGATCCATTGCCTTTGGAGGCCTCCCAGAAGAACTAAGTTTGTTAGCCAGGGAAAAGGGTATAAAGAAGCTTACAGATCCTGACTTTGAAAGAGTTCCCTCTATTAAACATTAAAGTGTAACCAATTACTTTGATACTCCACTGAGGGATTAAGAACTTTGTTTCTCCTTAAACATATTTCCAGTAAAAAAAAAAAAAAAGACGTTAATCCGTTAAGCATTATTGCCCCTTCTTCACCTCTCTCTCCTGCTCTCCCACATTTTCCTACTCTAACCTCTCCAAATTATAACCTCTCCATCATAAAATCCAATAAGTAAACGTCTTCTAAATTGAGTAACTCGTATGCAAATGTGAGATCTAAAAACAAAGGGCTTAGAAGAAGGCTACAACCATTCCAAGGAGAGACCAGCAGCATAAGTATGCTATAGCTTGATCAGAGAAGCTGTTGTTTATTTATTTTATAAAGAGGAAACAGAGTGAAGGAAACACTGAGCTTCAATAATAAAATGGCATTTCTTCTGAATAGATCAGCCTCGTAAGTTAAAATGATTCAAGGCTCAATCTACTATCTGGGGAATAGAGTTCTCTGTTTCTGAAGACAGATGTGATTATGACACATAGTCAACAATATTTTCCTTCATTATTGTTTGGCCTGAATTTGGGGTTTTGGGGGAGGGAAAAGGAGAGAAATAGTTGAGGACTTGGAGAATAATAGGAATTAAATATGAATGTATTTGTGGCTCAATGTCTCTATTACTCTTTTACTTTTGGCTTAGGTAAAATATCATTTGGAATTTATCACAAGAAGGTCTCCTAGACCTTTTGGGAAACCATTCTTAAATTAAAGGGTAGAATCCAAGTCTCATGAGGTTGTTTTTCATTAAGTTAACAACAACAACAACAAGAAAAAAAAAAACATACTCTTAGAATGAGAAACCAAAGTCAGGATGTGGGTTTACTAAGCTACCATAACAGTGCAGTTTAGAAAGTGGTGCATTTATTGCAGTTAGTTTATAGATTGTTCTTTTACAACCTTCAAAATATGATTCTGTCTGTTCTAAGACAACTTTTGGGTTTATTACATAGGTGATTCTTCTAGCTCTGTGACAACAAATACCAAATGCATAGGTGTCAGGTAGTGAGGTTGTTCCTTGCTCATCCCTCTGTGATATTAAAAAAAAAAAGAAACAATTTGGAAGGAGATAGTAGTTGGGCCAAAAAAAAAAAAAAAAGAATTGATTACAGGCCTACCTTTGACATCTACTGGCAAGTATTTAATTTTTATGTGTCTCAAATGTTAAATATTTAAAATGGGTATAACTATCAAATCCTATCACCTTACTAGGATTATACTGAGAATAAAATAAACATGAAATATATAAGGAATCACTCTTGAGAATTAAAAATAAATTCACATGACTATTTAAACTGTATTAGCTAGAATATATTGCTGTCTTCATGCATCAGGTACTGTACTTAGCAATTTACTAATACTTTCTCATTTAATCCTCATGGCAGACTTATGAGGTAAGTCCTGTTATAATGCCTACTTCATGGCACGGGATTGGGGACACCAACAGTCACAGTTATGAAGTGAGGGAACTAGGATATAGATCTAATTTGTCTAACACAAGAACTAATTCTCCTATGCATCACGAGAGCCTGCCTCGGCTAGATTAAGGCTTTGATTTGTAATATTATAGAGTGATTGCAAGGCTTAATTCTCAATGACTATGCCACTAATGTCATGGTTGGCAGACTCTGAGATGGTCCCCAATGAGCTCCATGTCTTAGCATGCATGCCCATGTCTAATGTCCTCCCTTAAGTCCCCTCTAATGAAGAGAATACAACAGAAGTGAAAAGACATCACTTCCAACATTAGGTCATAAAAATATAACCTAATTGGTTTCCATTGTGGGCATCCTCGCTCACTCTCTCCTGGATCACTTCACTCTGCGGGGAGCCAGCTGCCATGTTGTGAGGCAGCTGCCTTGTGGAAAAGCTGACATGCTAGGGAGATGAGTTCTGCCAATGTCCGCATGAATGATCTTGGACACAGGACTTTTGGGTCCTGCCAAAAGCCATGTGAATGATCTCAGAAGCAGATCTTATACCAGCTGAGGCTTGAGATGACTATAGCTTCAATCAAAATCTTGATGGCAGCCTTGAGAGAGACCCAAGTAACCTGCTCCTAGATTCCTGACCTACAGAGATGGAAAATTAAAACAAAAACAAAAACAAAAAAAAAACATGTGTTTTTGTTTTCAGCCACTAGGTTTTGTGGTAAGCTTTTATACCTCAACAAACAACTAGGACAAAGGTTCACCACGTGACTGACTAGAGAACTGAAACTTCCCCAAGCCTGCCTCCCTCAATTCATTCAACAAATGCTGAGTGGGTACACTCCAGGAGTCACAGGTGGTCCCTGCCCTCAAACTGCCAGTCATTTGATGGCCTGTGGAGTGCAGGGACAAATATTTTTTAAATTATCAAAAAAAATTTTTCTTTCTAAAATGCTAAATGGAGAAGGAGTAGAAAAGGTATAGTATGGAGCGAGCCAGGATTCCAATTCCAATTTTTTCATCTGAACAGATTAAAATACTACTTCTGAAAAGTTTATAGGATTAAATGAAAGAACGCAAGGACAATGTCTGGCATGATGCCTGGCATTTTAGAGGCTCAACAAATTACAACTCTATGAGTACTATCCCTCTTTTAAAAATAAGGCATCCATGTTGTGTAGGATTGTTCAGTGTGTAAATTTATATATATACATATATATATATATACACACACACACACACATATGTATATATGTATATATATACGTATATACACATACACACACACACACACACACACACACACATATATATATATGTGTGTGTGTGTGTGTGTGTGTGTTAGGATGGTAGAGTGGTCTAAGGTGCCAGACTCAAGCTCTGTGCCTTAGCACAGGACATGAACTGTTTTATGTGTTCAGAATATTAATTCCTATTAATTTGTGTAAATCATGTTATAGCTATAGAAGATAAAAATAATTTTACAAAATAAACTTTTAGGGGTTCTACTTTTTGTTTAAAATTACATATCCATTTTGCTTCTCCAACTGAAGATTCAATTATCTTTTGCAAAGGGCCTTACTATGAGCCAATAGGGAAGCTGGAAAACAGGGACAGGATTGGATGTCTGAATAAAAAACAAAGTAAGATGTAAGCTGGGGATCAGAGATCAGAAGTTCCAGATTCCCTCTTTGCCTCTGAGTGACCGCCAATGTTCACCACCAAATGGGGCATCGAATAATTTCAGTATCTTAGGTATTGTATAGCTTTAAATGAATCGCCACCTAATACAATTATTATTTATAAAACATTTACATGTCTATCACAACATGATAACATGAAGGATTAATGTTCCGCATGAATTTCCTAGAATTTGACCAACCTGCATCACCATTTAAAATGAGTAAAGTAATATGTAAGACTAGAAAGACAGGTAGACAGACAGACAGACACTCACACACACATTCTTTCTCACCCTGCACCCCCCCCCGCCCCCCCAAACAAGAAGTGAAAAATCAATATTAAAGTATATTGCATTTTATTTCTAAGAGAACTAAGCATAACCACTAGATGGCACTGGAGTCTGATTTCAACTTTCTATTTCCAGAACAACTCGAAAAAAACAACTGTAAAGCTATCATAAATTTTCTGAGTCAGTTACTTGCTTATCTGATGTGGTGCCAGGTATAAGAAGACATTTTGGTATTCTTTTTCAAGTTTCTGGCAATCTTCCATCAATAAGTGAACATACTGTCAACGGAACCTGAAGTAAACTGATCTTGTTTGGACAAGTGAGTTTCAAGATCCCTTGAAGAGCTTCCTGTAAATAAATTTTAAGTTTCTACAAATGAAATACATTATAATTTACAAGTGAATAAAAGCATGATATGCCTTTGCTTAAGCACTGATTCCAGCTGTTCACTTCCTCTAGCAATTCAAATCTCAGTTCTGGCTCAGCTAAGGTAATGCCTGAAAATATATTCAACCAGTATGTGTTGAGACCAGCATTCCAGGATAATTTAGGCACTGAGAGGCAGAGGGTATCCCTTATGGAGCTTACGTTCTAATGGAGAGTCGGACGATAGGCAAATATACACTGTAATTTCATATAGCATAAAGAAAATAAATGGTTAACATGGTGAAGGTAAGTGGAAGCAGGTAAGGGTACATTTGATAAGGTGGCAGGAGTCTTCTCAGAAAAGGTAAAATTTGAGCTGGAACTAGAATGACGAGATAGATTCAACCACGGAAAGAAAGTCAGCTTGGTAGAAGCACCAAAAGGGAAGGGAAGAGTGGAAAGAAAGAAGTTAGGAGAGGAAAGCTGGCCATGAAGAGACTTAGAGCCTGTATTTCATCTTGTTATGCAAGTCACTGAAACGTTTTCAGCAAGCAAATAGTACAATTGATTTACCTTTTTAAAAGATCATTCTGGCTGTTAGTAGGCAATGGACCATATGACATAGGGTAACAATAACAAATGAATAGTAAATAAATGAATGTATGAATGAATAACTGTGCTTACTATGTGCCTAACACTAGCTAGGTGATTATTATTCATAGAAATTCACTTTACACAGATTGCACTGGTAGTTAGGTGCATTCTTAAGACAGTTGTTCTCAAGCTTCAGCATCCATCAGAATCATCTGGAGCAGCTATTACACACAGATTGCTATACCACACCCCTAATCATACCTTCTCCTCTATCACTGCCTCCCTCCACAACTTCTGATTCAGGATATCTGGGATGGGCCCAAGAATCTGCATTTCTAACAATTTTCTAGATGATGCTGAGGCCACTGATCCAAGGACCACACTTGGAGAATCACTGCTATAAAATGCTGAGCATAAAATGTCAGCAGCTGTTAAAACATAAACAAAACAAAAAACTGGGAGAATTTATTTATTTTACTATTCAGGTTTCTGGATCTTGCAGACCACATACATCCTTTTCTTGTATTCCTAATGTGGGAAATATTCATGTCCTAGCCTAGGATGAAATCCCTGTAATTTTTACTAATAGAGCTTCAGTTTTGCTCAGGAACATGTGTCCAGCTCCTCAGTTCAAGTCAGGATCTGCTTAGGCCAGATATGGAAGCTCCACCCTCTTTGCCAGATACTCACTCTCAGGGCCTCCCTTGAATGGCAAGGAGATACAGGTCTAACCAAGGAAAAGAAACAGAAGTATATTGAGAATTCTGCGCAAGACTTCCCTCCCTAATAAAAAGAGCAGGGAGAAAAGAGTTTTCATTGGAAGGAAGCCAGTGGATATTCTCACGTAGAAATATCCACAACTTCAAAAATGTGATACCTGTCAAGCAGTGGTGTGCTGATAAGTGTTTAACAACAGGCTCTCAACAATGAAAAAAAGCCAATGGCTGATATCCATGGTGTAAATGCCCCCAAATGACCGATTTCAAGCTACCAATGTAAAGTTGCCATACACAAAAAATGAGAAATGTTATCAATAGGTTCTTATGAGCCAGTGCAAGCTGACTCCAGCAAACCATTGCCAGGGATTCTAAAGATTGTGTATTCTTTATCCTAACACACAAGATAAACAAGGCTAATCATTCTTGTTCCTGTGCACAGAATCTCTTCTAAAATCCATCTGTATAGCTGCATAAATAATGAGAAGGTTCAAGTACTATGGTGTCCCATACAAAAGAAGACACCCAGATTTGTGGTTGATGGAGATCCTCCTTGCTACGACTATTTACATTTTGTTGAAATGTAAGGCTAAAAGTCATTCTCTGCACAATTTTGTGTATCATTATAGACAGTATGTTAGAAAGCTGGAGGCTTTCTAAGACTCTTCCACTAACTATCCCTCTTATTCAGCTTCCAACATTTCCCCTTGGTGTTAAAGGAAATAATGTTAAAACCAAATGAAAGCAAACTTTATTTAAGAGGTAGCTCTGAGGAATTAGCAGGTCCAGTTCCTTCTGTTGAGTATTCATTAATTTCCTATTCTCCTCCACATCCCAATACTCACCAAAGCTTCTGCTCACCCATTGTGCAAGGTTTCAATGTCTAAAAAGCTTTCTAGTAAATCCTTTCTGATGTTTACATGACATTACACTCCACTCTCTAGCCAAAAGAGCTTCTCTCAGATTCCCTCAGTGTGGCACCTTAGTATAGACAGTCCATCTGTGGGGAACCTCATCATCTCATTCAGGATTTCTCAGAATTCCTGGATTGCAGGATCAACCTGGAGAACTTACAAATATAGACTCCTAGGTCTCACCCCTGGATCTATTAAAATGAAATCTCCAAGAGAAGGAACCTGGAAATATGAGATTTTAAATAAACACCCAGGTAATTTTTATCAAGCAGTTTTAGAAAAACCCTGGCTTATCTGACTCCTTTTTATTATTTATCTCTCCCCTTCAATTCTTCCTCAGAGAAGAGCTCCCTGATCACCCAGATAAAGTTGAGTCTCCGTAACTGTTCAGGCTTACAGTGCTTTGGATTACTTTTTAGCCTTTGCTCAAACAAACTTTATTGAGAGTCTTCCCCATAAGATTGTGAATTTCATAAAGTAGAAAGTGTGTCTGGTTTATGACTATATCTTGAGCACCTAGCGCCATCCTTGGCACATAGTAGATGTTCAATAAATATAAGTTGACTGATAAACTCATGGATCCATCTCACATCTGTGAGCCACAGAAAATCTAAAGATAATGACCTCTTCATCAAGGAACATTCATAAGAGCAAGCACATTAGTCTGGTCCCACAACCTAAATGTGTGTCCTTGTTACAAGACCTGAATCCAACATAGGTCTCAATTTCCTTAATTCTAAAAGAAGTGAGAATAGGTTAAAAGGGAATGCTCCAAATATGGATACTTATAACATATTAGGGGTTGAGTGTTAGCATAACAAATCTGACATAATACGGGAAAGAAAAGTCTTGCCCTAAGCAAGTACACAACTTTAGCTCAAAGTTGACCATGGTTACAGATCCCTATTTGAGACACTGAACCCGAAGTGCTTGCACCTTCATTCTGAGGTGATCACAGTTCCTATCAGTTCAGTGCTTGTGTTGGCTGGGTCGAACTCTTTCATCCCACTGTCTCCATAGGGCAAATGTTCAGCATCAGATGTTTAAAGCCATGTGTCATGGGGGAGGCAGTGGAGGCGGAGATCAAAAAGGAGATGCAGCTTTTTCAAAGAGCACCGTATGTCTATTTTCATTTCCAAACCAAATGAGATACATTAGGGAATAAATGTAGAATTTGTGTCAATTTCTTGATTTTTAGGGATCAGACACCTCAATTTTATTTTTATCTTCTTCTCAGTCATCTCCTATACCAAATGCTTGCCCTTTCATATATCCATTTTCTTTTTGGCTATTCTCATCAGCTGCTTTGGCTAAAATGTAGAATTATGAATCTTATAGGAACCAGACAGGCATTTCATACCTATTTATTGAATTTACCCTATGTGCCACATGCTATAATCAAATGGGGGCTTCTGTTGTCAAAAATGTCCAATGAGGAAGAACCGCTGAAAACTGGAAGCAACTTAGCTCAGATACAGTCTTGGCATTTGGAAAGCAGAATATTTAATTGTAAACCCAATGGACAAAAAGACTCAGATGTTTTTAAATAGAGCACAGGTTGTTAGAGATGTTAGAAACCTTCGAGATGCTCTACTGCCCTTTATAGCTTCGGTTTGAACAAAATCTATTGGAAACACACTATATATAATAGTTGCAAGCAGAGCTGCTAAGACTGTCACAGGCAGGAGTGGGGGTCCCAGAGTCCCACCCACCCTACCCCAATGATAGTTGCTGAGAAGACGCCCTAAATTCAGCTTGAAAATTGTACATCTATTGCAACATCTTCATCTTACAGATGAGAAAACTGAGGTGCAAAAGACCAATAACTTTTTCAAGATCATAGAACTCATCTATAAAAAAACTAGGCCAGAACCAGGATCTCTTGGCTGCTGGTTCTTGGCTGGTTCTCTTCACTGGAGCATAGAACATCAGTCATTGTTCCTTCCCAATGTGTTCTATTCCTAAAATCTGTTCCCTGGTGAGTGTAGACATTTCTAGAGGCACTTGATTCTAGCATTCAGAAAAAGGTCTTAGGGAAAAGACAGAAGTCAAACCCAAGCAGATCACTACTGAAATAAAGTCAACAATGTCTAAATAATGATATCTCACTTCTAGTACAGATTCAGAATCTCCATTCCAAAAATACTTAAGTCAGAGAAGTAGAAACTGTAAGATTGCACCACTGCACCCTCTAGCAGAAACATTGGGTTACTTACCTCCTATAGAACTAACTCTCCAAAAAGCATTCAATTTCCCTGGGGGCCTGATGGGTTTACTGATATCACTAGCACATATAAGGTGAAAGGGCACCTAAAGGGGCCTAACATGTGTCAAGCTTTTCTTAGTGTCCCTTATGGGAATGTTTCTTGCCCACTTTGCATATATTATTTGATCTTACTTACAACTCCAATACAATTTAGGGACAGAAATTATCTAGGCCAAAACCAAAGGAATTAATATGACATGATACATTAATATGAGAGACCAAAAAGGAAAGTATTTTCTTTTCATTTGATCTGGCAGGTTACATATTGTTACCTGGAAGAGTAATTTGTGACTCCTGAAAAGGATACTTTTACTAGCTACTCCTGACACGTTGTGGTTGTCCCTTTGTATTTATTTTGCTATTAATAAAATTGACATAAAAATATACTATCCTCAGAAACAGAAGTCTTCCTTTACATTTATTTAACCATCTTTCATGATTTTCTTCCAGGAACCCATCTATACATAGCAAATTTTGTTACTTTGACTTGCCTACTGCTCTCTGCCAACCACCATATGTATCTTTTAATTAAGTAGAAAAGAGATCTTAAAAGCTCACATAAGCCCAGGAAACTCTATTTCTGGCTGACAGCAATGTCTCCTCATTTGCTAGCAAAAGCACAGATTGACAGAATAGAATAGATCAAGAAAATTGATCGTTACTCATATGCTGGATTGAGTCAATATATGTAAATCCACCCTATTGCTGGCAGGCACTGAGATGCTTGCCATGCAGAACAGACACAGTTACAGCCTGTTTTCTAGTCCAAATGCCAGGCTTTCGCTTTAATGCAGCAAAACTACAGTTATGTACTCAGAAAGCTCTTTTGTATTCATAACAACTGCAGTTTGAATGTGGTTCAGGACAGAGAAACTGTATTTACGAGCCGCCATCTCTTCTGAGTCAATACAATTTTCAGTAAATACAGTTTAAGTTAGAGCTATAGTATAGATGCTCTGGGAATTTTCTTTGTGGTTTTACTACATTTTTTGGAAATGTTTTAAATGTGCACTGCTTTCAAGTTCATTTCTTTAAAGTGAACAGCCTCACATGGTGGTTGTGAAGATCAAGTGAAATAATAGATATGAAAAAGGCTTTGAAGAAAATTAAAAGCATTATGCAAATTGGAAGTGATTATTATTTATTTATTTATTGTCTCAAGGTCCTTTACTTAAAGGCAATGCTCTCTAGTTACTCCAAAGCCCGTTTTAATCTTGATTTAAAATAGTCCAATATTCAAAGTAGCAGTGAATGAAATGGAAGGCCTTGGAAGATAAAATACACATGATGTATTTAGATATCCCTTAATATCTTCTCAGAGAGGAATTATTATGAACCTCAGTATCAAAGAGGAGTTGTGTTTCTTTCCTCAGGAGTAGAACTCAATGGTACATGAATTTGAGTCTTTTAAGAGCTCTTAGAATTGCTATCTTCTTTTCCGAGCTTCGCTAACCCGTTTATAAGCTAAAGACAGTCATCTACTCTATGCTGTAAATTGCAAGAGGACCATAGTTCATAAACAAATACAGGTAAACCATCATTCAGACTGATTTAGTGCTTTCATAATATATAGCAGTAATCATGAAGAAAGCCCTGCTGAAAATAGTTGAAGCTGAATGATGAAGACTAGGGCTGCTGTAACTTCAAGAGAGGTGCCACAGACATAGCTCATCAATTTATTTCCATCTATTATAGTCACTCCAAACAACATGGGGTCTCTCTTTGTATTTCTCTCACCCTAGAAATAGTAAATGCTTCAGTTACCCTGGGCAAGTGGCCAGAAATGTTTTCAGGGACAGAATTACATGTTAGAGTGGGAAGTCACTTTTTTTTTAAAATTCTGGTCCCTTCTTGACAAATTATTCTCCACCCATTTCATCCTCTTCATATTGTTAATATCTCCCTCTCTACTCAGGCCTTTTCTCTCTTTCTATGACTATTCTCTGATCTCCTTGAGTTCTTAACTTTGCTTTTTCCATACTTGACCACTAGGAGCCTCTTCAAGTGAGCTGCTGAGTCTTTTTTAACACAGCCTTGGTAATCTTTGATAGCTATCTTGCTATCTAGTACATTGTAGGCTAACCATATGCATTTCCTACCTCAGACTTGGAATCATCCAAATGCAAATAGTAGGAAATAGTATTTCAAGACTACAGCCTGCATGTGAGATATGCTCATTGTTAATAATTTTGTCACTGTTTCTAGGTCTTTTTAGAACTAGAAGGCAGTTTTTATATAATCTCCCTGTTTCCAATTCCCCCATTTGAAAATTAGTTATGTTATCTGCACCATCACAGCATATAGACATTACATACTACACTCCATGATAGTGATTTTTTTTGGGGGGAGGGGTCTAATCATGCAGGTAAATATATATTTAATGTTCGCTACCCACCATATAGTAAATTTGGTTGTCTGAGGCTCATTTATTAGTATGGAGAGTGAAATTTTTTCTAATCTTTTATGGACCAATACTTTTGTAGAGTACAATGTAAATCACTGGAGAAATGATTCATGGGCTTGGATGTCATGGCAATGTCAAAATGCTATAAAAGTTTCAAACTGCTTACTCCTAAATCCCATTCTCATTTCATTGTGGTCTGGTAGATTCCTTAGGAAAGGCACATGAGAACAATATTCTCTGTGTTCTTGAATGTTTACATCAGTTTACCAGAGGCTTTTTATACTTAAAGGTCAATTTGGCTAAACATAAGATTCTTGGCCCATATTTTCTTTCCTTAGACTTTGTAAATATATTACTATATTTTCCTTGGTCATAAAAGTGTAGCTGTTAAAGATTCTGATGGCAATTTAATTCTTTTTCTATTGGTCTTTTGGCTGAGATGTCCAAAGAATTTTTCTTTACAGGATAATGTTGGCCATTATAAGTCAATTTCTAGTCTTCTCAATATGTAATTTCAAATTGTCTTTTATTTCAGGAAAGTTTTTAAATTATAATTCCCCTATAGAGACTCTATTATATTATAGAGATTACAATATTCATTGTACCATGGAAACTTTTAGCCGTCAGGTGAAACCAATAGATCCTTTCTCAGAATGTTTTTAGATGCATAAAATGGAATATCTAGAATATAAAAGGAAACTAATTTATTGAAATACAGTTCTCAAAATATTTTTAAATCATAAAATATGAATATATTTACTTTTTATTAACAGATTAAATCATCAGATATAATGGCAGGTCTAATATCAACTATGAGTTTGAAAAAGTCATGAATATAAATGATATCTGGAGACATTTTTTAAAACTATAACTTGATATTTTGACATTTTTGATTACTTTTGGTGACAAAGTAACAGATACTATTAATACTACTGTGTTTGACGGCATGCATTAATAATTAAAGAAGAAAGTTAAATTTCAACTAGAAGTTAGTAAAAATTAAGACATTGAATTTTTCTCAACAGACCACCTGAATTTTATCCACAAACCCTGAAGTTCATGATTCTAGGTAATGAACCGTGTAGTAGACATATATTGCATGTTCTAAATCCATCCTTTTCTCTCAGGTGACTTTAAAAATGCTTTTTTCTATATCTCTTTAATATCTAAAATTTTTTTCTATCATGTTCTATTTTTCTCATTGCATTATACTTTCTGTTTATTTGTTTTTGTGTTCCTCTTGGCTCAATTTCATTACAGAAATTTTAATATTTTCTCTTTTTAAGTCTTCCTTGCTTCATCTCTGAGATTTTTCTCTTCGAAATTTATTGTCACATCTTCCACCATTTGCTTGGTTTCTTTAGCTCACTTTGAAATTCTAGGTTTCAGTTTTCATCTATTTTGTGAGTATGTCTTTCCATGTGCTTCCCAGGTAATGGAAAATTTTCTGCTCCTCATTCTCTTTATTAGACTGACTACTTTTTTCTTTGTTCATATGTAAGTAAATGAGGTAGTTTTTGTTTTTGTTTTGTTTAGTTTTTTGTCCATATTTAGGAGGAAGCAGAGGCCAAAATAACTTTCCTAGATTCATGATTCTCAACTCCCTCTTCTGTATTTTTCTTCTTAAAGGGTTTTTTTAAAAGTCTGGCCCTGTACTTTGTGAGATCTCTTGTTTCTACTCTTGAATCCCATTTACACCTAGATTTTTTTTTTATCCCTTTTTTTCTTGTTCTGCTCAGTTTGGAATCTCTTCCTAATAGCTCTTCCTAGAAAAGAACATTGGCTTGTTATCACCTATGGTTTATAGGGCCAAGACTGTTCCAGCACCATTAAATCTCGTCAAATGCTCCCACCCTCAATTTGATCCTGCAAAACTCCCATTCAGTTCAGCCTTGTTTTCCAGTGAATACCATCAGGGATATCAGGGTGCTCTGGTACTCAGAATCTTCAGAATCTACATAGCCTTCCCTTTACTTGCACCTACAAAGATGCTGGTACTGCACAGATTTCATGGAGCTTGGGTTTTTGTTTTAACCCACCCATACTTGCAGGTTTGTGAAGACACCATAAAACCTAGTTAATAGTAGATAGAGAGATAAATACATGATAGATTACATAGATAGATGATAGATAAATAGGTAGCTATTGATAAACATAAATAAATAAATATAAATATTGTCTGTGGACTTTTGGATTTCATATCCTAGTTACTGTTGTAGTTTTATGTAGGGCAGTGGTTCTCAACTGTGGATAATTTTGTCCCTGAGAGGACATTTTCCAATGTCTACAGATAATTTGGTTTTCATAATTTGAGATGACGGTGGGGAGGGGGCAGTACTATAGGCATCTAATGAGTAAAACCTAAGAATTTTGTTAAAAATCTTATAACACACAGGACAGCCCCCCATATCTAAGAATTATCCAGTCCAAATTACCAATAGTGGTGAGGTTGAGAAAACCTGGTCTATGGTAATTTGGGGAGATTCAAAAATTAAACCACAGCTAACATCCTCCCAGCTTCCTTCCAATGGTCTAATCAATTCTTCATCCAGAAATTTTGTTTATTTTTGCCCTCTACTATCCAACCTCAAGTTTAGGTCCATATTTTCTTTGACCTGAACTATTTTGGTAACTTCTTAATTGGTCTGCCTGAAACAACTCTCCCTTCCCTTCAACCCAAATCATCCTACATATGATGCCAGAGTAATTCTCCCAAAGCACAGCTCACATCATGCCAAAAATCTCCTCCAAGAGATTCAGTCTCAGTGACTCACCTGTACCTTATAAATAAAGTTCAATCCCATTATCTGGAAATACAAAGTTTTCTATGGTCTGTCCCCAATCTATCTTCCTGACATTTACTCCTTCTCCTTCCCCACATAGAACCTGCAATGAAGTCAAGTGGGAATCTCTACTGTTTGACAAACATGTCTCTCTTTTCTGAATTCATTATAAAGACCACGCCTTCAATTCGTAGTGCCTCACTAACCTTCCTCTAGAGCCAGCTCCAAATCTCCATTCCATATGAAGCCTTCCCTCCACTCCAGTCTTCTTCTTCCCAAACTACTCCAACCCAAAGCATCCTCTCTCTCTTTTGGATATACTTGTCTTATTTAAATTATAATGTTAAAATATATTATATCCTACTATATTGTAAGCAAAGATGGTTTTATTTCTCTTCTTGGCATTTCCCACAGCACCTAGCAAAGGCTTACATAGAGTAGACCCTTAACAATACTTGTTGAATATGTAAATGAATAGAACTGAGGCCTACAGAAGTAAGGTGGTCATTGCAATTCATCCCTCTGATCAGTGGCAGAGACTACATGACTCTAAAACAAAACTACAGTAATGAGTTCCTAAGACCATTTTATGTAAACAATGTTATCATCATCATCATTATTGTTACTAGTAATTACAAATCTGGGACTTAGTGTTGGATGAACAGGAGTAATGAATGTAACTTAGGTAACATGGCTACTGGTACCAGGAGTATTTCTAGGCACAGCCATTCATTCAGGTAGAGGCTCAAAAATTAATTAAATATAAAATTGAATACTAAATATTAATAACTGTTTGATATTCTATCTCCCAAAGCTTCATATCTCTAACACCCTAATAATTTTGTTTTTATTTTGAGTTGTATGTTAAAAAAAATAATAGAATCATACTCCATAGAAGAGACATACTTGCAGTCTAGAATATTTTGTCTCAGCCTCCTTTCTTTTTTTTTTTTTAGTACTACATATCAAGTATTCTATGTAGACTCAACATGGCACTAAACATTTTATATACATGTATATCTGTAGGTAGAAGATATCTGGTGGCTTCCTGATGGTATGTTATAAGCACTGAGAGACTTCCCACCTCCAAATGCTTCCCCACCTACCATTTCCAGTCTTCTCTGATCATTATAGTTTTTCACTTTGAATGCCTTATAAGTCATTTATGCCTTGATAGGAATGAGTTTCAGATCCCCTGCCCCCAGAGCTAGTATGAGGACCATGAGGTCACTGAGCTGTGACCATGAGGAGAGCCTAGGTGTTGATGAGAACTAAATACCGTGGACACATTTTGCCATTTTCACAATTTTGCCATTTTCGCCATTTCGCCACAGGCTAGACCCTTCTTGGTTTCTTCCCATCGTTTCTTCATTCTCCAGCTTATCCTACAAGACAACTAGACATAAACCTTGTGGTTTTCTTTTAAGTTTTCTAGTCAGAAAATAAAACCTCAAAATGTATTTTACTATCTCCCTTTAAAGCAAGGAAGAGGCTGGGTGCCTTCACATAGGAAGAGTTGCCTGTGTATCATCTTTACGAATTAGTATGTGGAGATGACAACTGAAAAAAAATCCTTACAGTATGGTTTTTATGGGTATTAAATGTAGAACACAGCAGGTACCAAAAACCATTTTGGAGTAAAAATATTAAGGACCTAAAAATGCAACAGGTTGTTTGATCCTATAGTTTTAATCCACATTATTTCAAAATATTCAAGATCATTTCTTTTTTTCCTTTGGAGACTGAAATTATTTTCTGAGATCTACACTTTCTCGTGTATCTGAATAATAAATATCAATTAATATTAAAAGGGAAAAGCTGTGTGAAATGTGGGCTTCTTACTCATATGTGTATCTGTTAGGCAAAATAATTTGGACTAAGCTCTTGTAATCCTGTTTTAGTTTCTTAGCAATTTTTTTTTCAGGGATTCCCAGACATTTTGTACTCTTTCTCACTTGTTATAATATCTGGAAAGCAAACAGATGCAGGTAAAGTTCAGCTGGCACAAAACTATCTAGTTTCGTGCCATGATAAAACCATCTTTCCTTTACCGTGTCCTTGGCATCTTTTAAGAATGGAGAACATAGTGAGGGATTCGATATAGCGGATTTCCACTATCTAACAAATAGCGGTGTTTTCTTCATTTTACAGACAGACAGGGCCATAGATGAGATTATTGTTTAGCAAATATTCACTTCTTCCCCCTACTCTTAGTTTCCTGGAGGTGGAATATACTTCCCCATCCCTTTGATGCTAAGCGTGGCCCTGTGACTTGTTTTAACCTTATGGTAAGCAGAGTGTAATGCTGTCTCTTGAATGGGTTTCCTTTGGCCAATGGGACATTAGCTGACACAGCACAAGACTTGAAATTAGGCGGCATTTTGCCATAGGAAGAACGTATCTTGGGTAATCTCTTATTTAAGGACAAGATGATAACATGAAACAGACCTTGATCCAGTCTGTAGCTTGGAGCCAGATCAGCTGAACCCCAGCAGGTTCACAGACATGTGAGAAGTAAGTGTTTATTGTGTGCCAGGAGCATAATTGTGGCATAGTTACCTGAGGTGTCAGTAATGTACTGAAGCCCTTATCATCTGTTAATTACCTACAATTATTGCCCAATTGGCCTCTGACTCCAGCCTCTACCACCTCCATTCATTTTGCCTAACACTGCCACTTCAAAATTCAAATTCTCCCTTTTAAATCATGCTTCTTTGTAAATAATGTTATTAATATTTTTGTAATTAAGAGTGTGTTTCATGAATGTTGTCACCTGAAAACTATGATAATAAATAATCTTTAATAAAAGAATCTATATTCATATGTACTTGGAAAACAGGGTTGAACAAATGCTAAATTTTTGTTGGATTGTGTTTTTTACTGCAGAACTTCTCAGCTTTTGCTGCGTAAAAGCGTATTGTGCTTTTTCAAGTAGGAGACAAGTAGGAGACATCATTTTTAAAACTTATTGACCCAGGAAACTTTGTTTCACAGGAACACAGATTTACGCCTCAAAGGTTACTAGTGTTCCACAGCACACAATTTGGAAAATTACAGTCTATAAGATAAAGTCAAAAACACAGCATGACATTCAAAACCCTCCACTATACAGCCTAACTCTACATTATTATTATATCTTTACAATGTTTTCATATGTTTTCAGTTATAAAGATAGTATAATCTCATAATGAAAATTATGAAAATATAGAAAAATAAAGAAAATTAAAAAATTAGTCTCACCATTCAAATATAATATTTGGTTTCTATTTCAGTTTCTTACAGTCTTTAGGTCATATTTTATCTTTTTATGATCATGCAGCATACTAAAATTATAAATACAACTCTATTTTTATATTTATAAAATATATATTATAAAATATTACTAATATTTATTTCATTTTTCAAGCAAATAAAATTATACCTACTATTAGCTTTGTCAGATATTATCATCTTCATATACATGCTTCAAATTTTTATATTTTCCCAAGAAAAAAATTGCAGAATGACTAACACCTTTTGTGTTATTCTTCCCCAATTTCAAATCCTTCCTTCACTCCCTAGAGAAAATTATCATCCTGAATTCATCCTTTCCTTGTATACTTTTATAATTTTACTACTTATGTTTATAATTATAAACAACATAGCGTTTGGTTTTCTATGTTTTTAAACTTATAAAATTGGAATCATGCTATAAATATCCCTTCAGAACTTGCATTCCCTCCTGTAATATAATGTTTTTTGGATTTTTCCACATAGTTCTATGCAGCTCACATTCAGTTATTTTAATAACAGTGTAAACTATATCACAAGGGTTTCATCCATTTTTTTATTTTTAATAGATTTTGTATTCAATTTTTTTGTCATTACAAGCAATGTTACAATAATCTAACAGTGTATTTGCTAGATATGTACATCGTTAACTTTCCCAGATATCGTCATATTGTCATCTCCAAAATGGTTTTGTTAATTTATATTCTCACAGTAAGATGTGAGTTCCATACCACATCCTCACCATTAGAGGTGGAACCTAACTTTTTTTTAAATTACTGCCCACTCTGATGATTATTAAAACATATATTGTGGTTTTAATTTGAATTTCCTTAGTTACTAATGAGGAAATATATTTTTTTCATGTTACAGGTCATTTAGACTTCTGCTTTTGTGAGATGACTGTATTCTTTGAATATGGTGAACTTTTATATAATTCCTTCCAATTTATAGAGTAATCAGTACTCAGTTGTAAAATACTATAGCGTATTATAAGGAAAAATGAAGTCATGTCAAATCCCACAACCTACTGGTTGATATTATTAATGTTTAGGCACATTTTCCTTATAGTATTTTAATACACATACTTATTTTACATAGTTAAAGTGAGGAAGCTGTGAAGAAGGCCTGTTGACAAAATTTTCCACTGGGTTGTTTATAATTCTTTCCAGATTAAATACCAAGGATTGGAGTTATTCTGTAGTTTGAAAACTACAGACCTTGTTAGTTAAGATCTTTAGCATTCAAAATGGCCAGAATATAGATATTCACTTTACTTTTGTGTAGAACAAAATCAAATCTCTTGCTTAGTCATTTTCCAGGCTCACAAACTCAACACTGTACATAGGTCATGCACTGTCAGCAAGCACTATCAAAGAAGAGTACAGTGAATACTGCAAAGGGTTTCATTTGAAAGAGAGCATAGTGGAGTACATGATATAGCTCAAGAGTTACATCTGGTGCTGAGAAAATGAAAAAATAAGAATACAAAGGAAGGCTGCAAGGCCAAGCTTTGCCACATAACCTGGTTAGAGTTTGAATTACAAAATCCAGTTTATTATTGATTTTAGCATGCAAAGTGTGACTTAATCAGCACAGTGCCTAAAATTTCTATTTTTGTTCATTTTTATCTCCTGCGTGATTATTGTATATTTTTAAATAATGTTTTTAAATAATAGAAGGATCATATTTATGAATAGTTTCTGAGCCTTTGAATAATGTGCGTTTTTCTGTTGCTGTCACATGTGAAAGACAATCTGGATGATTTTAAAATTCATGGGTTACAAACTTCTCACCCAAAAGCACTAATATTTTTCTCAAATTCTGGCATTTGCTATTACAGAAAGGTTAAGGTAAGCCTTTGTAGGCCACATTTTTCTTTCTGCCTGGGTGAACATAGGATTTATTTTTATTCTTCTAATTCAAACTTTTGACCAATCGTATTCAAGTGTGGTTCTCTTTTATTTTTGTCTAGCATGCAGTGAATCCTTCTGTTCTCAATACTTAAATCTTTGTATGACTCAGATAAGTTCCTTTGTACTTAATATATGTCTTTTCTTATTGCCTCATCTCCAGTTCTTGTTTTCTACTCTTGAACACCTAAAGTCATTAGGTTTCATCTCTATCCTCTGCCTTGTAGAGATACAATCTCCTTCATCATTTTCATCCTCCTATCCTTTTTTTCTGCATTTTCTAAGAGCCCTGGAGTTTTCTCAATGCATCATTAATTTGATTTTCTATAGTATCTATTCTGTTTTTTACTGTTATACAATTTTATTTTTTATGCTGCTTTTGGTGTCATAAAAGTCATTTCTTCACTTAGGAATTTTCCTTCTCATCTCATCCAATGTCTCTGATTATGACTTCCTGTTACTGTTTCAGAGGGATGGGGTATCTTATATTCCAATACTGATGATGCCATTTTCTAAAATTATTTTCTGTTTACTACAAGAAATTGTTCTGTGAGGTTTGTTCCTCCTCTAAGTCTTTAGGCTAATACTCTCTTTCTTCCTCTGTGGTGTACTAATTTTAATATTTCCCCATATTTTATTTTCTGTTTATTTTTTCTTCAACAGGGAAAGACTCTATCAATTTTTTCCCCAATAGATAAAGTATGTGAATTGTCTTCAATCACTGTTTTTTTGGGGACAGATAGAGGCTGACTCCGTCTTATATCCCAGTGGAAATAATCATTGATGGGCACAGCTCCTTGTCTTAATCCCGAGCCCAGTAGTCCTTAACCCTCATTTCCTCTACAATGACCCTGATAGCTGAGAAAGAAAATTCTCCTAACTGCCACTGCATAGTATTCTGACTCTGACCATAATCTAATTATTCTAAGGGCTGGCCTTCTTGTTCAGATATCCAACTGAAAGAAGGGATGTATAGTGTAAACCAATGTTAGAAATTCAATTTTAATTATTTTGAATGTTTAACCACTGCAGATCACAGAAATGTCTTTAAGTGTTTGATATTTTTAAATTGGAATTTTGCTTAATAGGGAAGTTTAAGTACAAAAGGTACTGAATTAAAGTGTCATTGAATAATAGGTAGAGAAGTTTTGCTATTGAATCTGATGTTCCCTAGCTTCATCTTATATCCTCCTTTCAAAATTCCATGCCTATTTCTTAGATATTAATTTATCCTTTGTTGCTCACAAAGCAATAAGACTTAAATCATTGTTTTATAATCTTGTATAGAAAAATCACTTCTATGTCTCAACTAGGTCTTCTTAAATATTCCTGACCTACCCACAAAGGCACAAGGAATAGATAAAATATAATTCTGGTGTGGCAATCAGGGTTCTTTGGTTGTAAAAAAAAATGTTTTTTGTTTGTTTTTGTTGTTGTTGATTCAAGCAAAAGGTAACATATTGAAAGGATGCTGGGAGTTTAGAGAGTTGATAGGTAAGTTGGACACCAAGGAATGAACCCATGGCAGGATGAGTCTGGCTACCTTCCAGGGTGATTACTCTGATCATATATTGTCTGCTTGTTACTTTGTTTAAGATTCAAGTTCCGGATAGTGAGTGTCCAACTGGCTTTAGATCACACATCTACTCCTTTTATTGTTGACAGCAGGGTTTCTGATTAGGGTCTCACCATATATAGCATTCTGAGGGGAAAAGGCAATTCCCCTACAGAAACCAAGATGCCAGTTAGAAGGAAAAGTGGACCCTGGGAGACCAAAATTCCATGAAGGTCTACCATTTGTGAGCATTAGCCTACAGATTTCATCCATACTATCTTATATCTTGCTCATTCGATTTCTTCTCACATCTTAATTAGCTGAGTTCTTGTTGGTTCTGTACCTCAAAATTGGTCATCAGCTTAGTATTCTTGACTTTGGATGACTTGTTGGAAGGCCACATGTTAATGGGTGAGAAGAGAGTATTTGAAATTAGTTAAATCTGGAGTCAAACACTGACTGCTCCACTCCTCAAGCTATATAATCTAGGACATATCACTTAACTTTCCTAAGCCTCAGTTTCTTAATTTATCATAATTTTAAAAATAATTTAATGGGAATAATATGTGTAATGCTCTTATAAAAGGCTCAGTAAGTAATCTATTGTTTTACTATGGTTATAGTTGTGAAAATTGTTGTTGTTATTATTATTATCAACACAAATTAATTCATATTGACCCATTATTCTCTATTGCCCGAGATAGTACTTATAAATCAATCCTCTGATACCACTAACATAGAATAAAAGAAAGAAAGAATACAAATGATCCTCACCAATCATCTAAATCTCACTCTCAGTTAAGTAATAAACCAGATTGTTCCTTCCCAATCAAAAAGCAGGGCATCTTATGTAAATTTTAGTTCCATTGAAGAAACTAAATAATTGAATAGAGCCAAGGGAAAAAAGTATGGATAAGCCACCAAGGACCTGCTTATAAGGCCTTCTGCAAACGTTTATTTCTAGGAAAAGGACAGTAAGCCTGCCTTTGTAGGAAATTTGTGCATTGCACCTCAAATATCCATTGATACCCCATGGTGCATCACTACAGGCTACATGCAAAACCAGTTCCAAATATTCATGGGAAAATTTAATTAAAATTGTCTGACTGAAGAAAAAAAGAGGTTGATTTTTCTCAAGCACACATGGAATATTATCTAGGATAGATCATGTTAGGTTATAAAACACGTCTCAACAAAATCAGAAAGATAGAAATTATAGCAAATATCTCTTCCAATCACAAGGATATAAGACTAGAAATCAATAACAGGAGGCAATCTGGAAGACTCACAAATATATGGAAACTAAACTTTTATACCCCAGAGGGAGTAATCATTGGTGGGCACAGCTCCTTGTCCTAACCCTAGCTGAACAACAAATTAATCAAAACAGAAATCAAAAAATACCTGAGACAAATTAAAATAGAAAGATAACATGCTAAAACTTATGGAATGCAAGAAAAACAGTTCTAAGAATAAAATTTATATGTATAAGCACATACATTAATATAAAAATATCTCAAAAAACAAACTAACATTACATCTCAAGGAACTAAAAAAAAAGAACAAATTAAGCACAAAGTTAGCAGAAGGAAGAGAACAATAAAAATGAGAACAGAAATAAATGAAATAGAGAATAAGAAAATAAAATAAAAGATGAACAAAATCAAGATTTGCTTCTTTGAAAATATAAACAAAATTGATAAACTGAGTAGAATAATGAGAGATAGAGAGAGAAAGAAAGATAGAGGCTAAAATAAATAAAATTGTAAATGAAAGAGACAATATTACAACTGATACTACAGAAATAAAAAGGATCACAAGTGACTACTATAAAGAATTATATACCAACAAATTGGACAAACAGAATAAAATGAATAAATTCCAAAATAAAAACAGCTTTCCAAGACTGAATCATGAAGAAATAGAAACCCTAAACAAATCAATAATGAGTAAAGGAACTGAGTCAGTAATAAGAAACCTCACAATAAGGAAAAGATCAGGGCTAGATGGTTTTACTGGTGAATTCTACCAAAATTTAAAGAAAAATTAACAACAATTCTTTTCCAACTTATACCAAACTCATTTTATGGGACCAACATTACCCTGATGCCAAAGCCAGATAAGAACATATAATCAAGTTGGATTTATTCCTGGGATGCAAGATTGGTTCAATATCTGAAAATCAATTAATGTGATATATAACACATTAACAAATCAAAAGATATAAACCACATGATCATATCAATAGATGCAGATAAAGCATTTGACAAAAGCCAGCATCCATTTATGAAAAAAAACTCTCAGCAAAGTGGAAATAGGGAGAGCATACCTCAACATAATAAAGGCCATATATGACAAATGTACAGCTAACATCATCCTCAATGGGGAAAGGCTAAAAGCATTTCCCTTAAGATCAGGAACAAGACAAGGATGCCCACTTTCACTACTCCTCTTCAACATTATGTTAGAAGTCTTAGCCACAGCTAAAAGAAAAGAAAGATAAATCAAAAGCATCCAAATTGGAAAGGAAGAAGTAAAACTCTTGTTATTTGCTGATGACATGATACTATATAGAGAGAACCCTAAAGATTACACCAAAAAACTGCTAGAACTGATCAATGAATTCAGCGAAGTAGCTGGTTACAAAATAAATATTCAAGTGGCATTTTTATACACCAATGATGAACTTTCAGAAAGAGAAATTAAGAAAACAATCCCATTTACAATTACGTTGAAAACTATAAAATATCCGAGTATCAAATTAACCTAGGAGGTAGAAGACCTGTTTTCAGAAAATTATGTCATTGAAAAAAGAAACTGAAGAAGATACAAATAAATGGAAGCATATAGCCTGTTCATGGGTAGGAAGAGTAAATATTGTTAAAATGGCCATACTACCCAAAGCAATCTATAAATTCAATGCAATACCTATCAAAATACCAATGGCATTTTTCAGAGAGCTAGAACAAATAATCCTAAAACTTATACAGAGCCATAAAAAACCACCAATAGCCATGGCATTCTTGAGAAAGAAGAACAAAGTTAGAGGTATCACACTGCCTGATATCAAATTATACTACAAGGCTACAGTAATCAAAACAGCATGGTGCTGGCATAAAAACAGATACATTGATCAATGAAACATAGTAGAGAGCCCAGAAATAAATCCATGCCTATACACTCACTTAACATATGACAAAGGAGGTAAGAACATATAATGGGGTAAAGACAATCTCTTCAATAAATGGTGTTGGGAAAATTGGACAGATACATGCAAAAAAAAAAAAAGAAGAAAAAGCTGGACCATGTTCTTACACCATACACAAGAATAGACTCAAAACGGGTTAAAGATTTAAATATGAAACCCAAAACCATAAAACTTTTAGAAGACAATATAGGTAGTAAACTCTCAGATATTACTAACAGGAATTTCTTTTCAGATATATCTCCCCAGGCAAGAGAAACAAAAGAAAAAATAAACAAATGATATTACATCAAACTAAATTTGATTGTACAGCAAAGAAAAACATAAAAAACAACAACAACAAAAAACAACTGTTTGGGAGAAGATATTTACTAATGATACATCTGATAAGGGGTTAATATCCAAAATTTATAAAAAAAACTTCCACAACTCAACAATAACAAAAAAAAATCCAATTAAAAAATGAGCAGAAGACCCAAACACACATTTCTCCAAAGAAAAAATACAGATGGCTAACAAACATATGAAAAGATTCTCAAGGTCACTAATCGTCAGAGAAATGCAAATTAAAATCACAATGAGATATCATCTCACACCTGTCAGAATGCTGTCATAAATAAATCAAAAAACAACAAACAGTGGCGAGGATGTTGATGGGATTGCAAATTGGTACAGCCGCTATGGAAAACAATATGGAGGTTCCTCAAAAAATTAAAAATGAATATGCTTTTTGACCCAGCAACTGCAATTCTGTATATTGATCCAAAGAAAACCAAAACAATAATTAGTAAAGATCTATGCACTCCAATATTCATGGCAGCATAATTTATAATAGCCAAGATATGGGAACAACCTAAATGCCATTCAACAAACAATTGGATAAAGAAATTATGTTTCATTTATACAATGGAATATTACTCAGCCATTAAAAAAATGAAATTCTACCATTTGCAATGACATGGATAGACCTAGAGGTTATTATGCTGAGTGAAATAAGTCAGAAAGAGAAAGATAAATATCATATAATTTCACTTATATGTGGTATCTAAGAAACAACAAAAAAACTAATCAAAAACAAACTCACAAATATAGTGAACAATTTGGTGACAGACAGAGGGGAGGGGAGTTGGGAGGCTGGGAGAATGGGGTGAAAGGTTAAAGTACAAATTAGAAGTTGATAAATGGGCATGGGAAACATTGTGGAGGGAACGAAGTTAGCATTAATATGATGGCTAAGTGTAGGGCCAGGAGAGGGAGGGAGCAATAGGCGAGAACGTTTTATGAACGTTATATATGTCTAACCAATGTACTGTATACTTGATACTAATTTAAATAAATAAATTTATAAAAGAGAAATTATACACAATTTTTTTTAAAAAAAAAAGAAATTTAGAGGATAATACTCCTAATGAATATAGGTGCAAAAATTCTCACCCTAATACTAGCATATTCAGCAGCACATTAAAAATATTATATATTATGATCAAATGGGATTTACCCCAAGGATCCAAGGATGGTTTAAAATATATAAATCAATAAATGTGATATATCACATTAATAGAATAAAAAGTAAAAATTATGTGATGTAGAAAAATCATTTGACAAAATTCATCTTCCTTTCATAATAAAAACTATTAACAAATTGAGTATAGAAGGAATGTACCTCAACATAATAAAAGCTTTATATGATAAGACCACAGCTAATACCATACTCAATGGTTAAACATAGAAATCTTTTCCTCTAAGGTCAAGAGCAAGGGAAGGATGACCACTCTCGCCATTCCTATTCAACATAGAGCAATCAAGAAAATAAAGGGCATCCAAATGAGAACGGAAGAAGTAAAGTTGTTTCTGTTGCAAATGATATGATCACATACAGACATACCAAAGACACCTCTGATAACTGTTAGAACTAATTTAAAAATTCAATGAAGTTACAAGATACACAATCAACATACCAAAATCAGTTGTGTTTTTATATACTAACAATAAACTTTCCAAAAAAGAAATAAAGAAAACAATCCCATTTATGATAGCATCAAAAACAATAAAATACTTAGGAATAAATTTCACAATGGTGATGAAAACTCTGTACACTGAAAACTATAAAATATTTATAACAGAAATTAAAGAAGACACAAATAAATGGAAAGATAGCCCATCTTAATAAATCAGAAAAATTAATATTGCAAAAATGTCCATACCACCCAAAGCCATCTATAGATTCAGTGAAATCCCCATTAAGATTCCAATGGCATCTTTTACAGAAATAGAAAATTATAAAATTCATATGAAACCACAAAAGAGCCTGAATAGCTAAAGCAATCTTGAGAAAAAAGAATAAAGCTGGAAACATCATTCCACTAATTCCACTATATTATAAAGCTATAATGATTAAAACAGCATGGTACTGACATATGAGGACAGAATTGAGACCCTGGAGATAAAACAATGCATATATAGTCAACTAGTATTTGACAAGGGAGACCTATTTTTCCAATGGGAAAAAAATAATCTCTTCAATGAATGGTGTTCAATAAACTGAATAATCACATGCAAAAGAATAAAACTGGACCTCTATCTCACATCACTTACAAAAATTAACTCAACATGGATTAATAATTTAAATGTATGACCTGAAAATGTAAAATTCCTAGAAGTAAAGATAGGAAAAAAGCTCCTGGATGTTGGCTTTGGCAATAATTTATTTAGAAATGACACCAAAATGCAAGCAACAAAAGCAAAAATAAACTAGTGGGACTATATCAAACTAAAAACTTTTGCACAGCAAAAGAAATCATAGACATAATAATAAAGGCAACCTATGGAATGAGATAAAATATTTACAAATGATAACAGTGATTAGGGATTAATGCATAAAGGACTCATACAACTCAAAAGCAAAAAATCAAGTAATCGAATTTAAAAATAGAAAAAGGAACCTGAATAGATATTTTTCCCCCAAAAAAAGATACACAAACTGCCAACAGGTACATGAGAAGGTTTTCAACCACTGACCATCAGAGAAATGCAAATCAAAACCACAACGAGATGTTGCCTCATACCTATTAGAATGGCTATTAGCAATAAGATAAGAAATAACAAGTGTTGGAGAGAATATGGAGAAAACTGTACCATTGCATGCTGCTAATGAGAATGTAAATTGATACAACCATTGTGGCAAACAGTATGGAGTTTCCTCAAAAAAAACATAAAATAGAACTACTATATAATCAAGGAATCAGACTTCTGGGTATTTATTTAAAGAAAATGAAATAACTATAAATATAGAGTCATTATATATAAGTGTGTGTGTGTGTGTGTATCACATTTTATCTCTATACTAGAATATTGTTCAGCCATAGAAAAGAATAAATCCTGCCTTTGTGACACCATGGATGAACCTTGAGGGTATTATAATAAAAGAAGTCAGTCAGTCAGAGAAAGACAAATACTTTATGATCTCACTTGTATGTGGAATATTTAAAAACTCATAGAAACAGGGAGTTGATTGGTGGTTGCCAGGGGCCAAGGGTGACTGAATGGAGGTTGTCAAAGGATACAAGCTTCAAGCTGGAAAATGAATTCGTTTGGGGAATCTTATGTACAACATGGTGACTATAGTTAATAATGCAGTGTTATATATTTCAAAGTTGCTAAGTGAGTAGAGCTCAAAAGTCCTAACCAAAATGGAAAAGAAAAGTACCTATGTGAAGTGATGGATGTGTTGACTAACATTAGTGTGTTAATCATTTCACAGTATACAAATATATATCAAATCATCATGTTGTATTCCTTACACTTATATAATTTATGTGACAATTATATTTTAATAAAGCTGGGAGAAAAATAGAAAAAAAAATAGAAGTAACAGGTTCTTTGGAAGAGCCTTGTCATTACCAAAGAGAGTGAAAAGTATGTTTAGACTGCCAAGGGATTATTTCTGAGTAATAGTGGAATTGAGGTGTTCTCAGAGCTGAGAGCCAAGTGTTTTTCATTTTGAAATAGCCTTCTCAGGCATTGCTAACAGCAAGGGTCAGAGCCATGGCATCATACTTAAGAGCTCATAAATTTGGTACAATCACTGTGAGAAAACCAAACGAACATTAACTTCTAGAACTGTCTTAACCATTTTGAAGGCTGCTCATTGTATTCCTAACCAAAGTTGCCACTTTATATAAATGGTGGTTCCGAGACTTATTTCCAAGGAAGAGAACTATATGGCTGTGCTTCTCAAACTTTAATATGCTTATGAATCATCTAAAGATCTTGTTAAAATGCAGATTCTGATTCAGTAGGTCTGGGCCAGGACCTAGAATTTTACATTTCTAAAAAGCTGCGAGGTGATGCTGAGACTTCTATAGACAGACCACCATTTGAGTAACAAAGTTTAAAGGGTATAGCAATGATTCTTCACAGATTTCTAAGCCTAAATTGTAAAATATTTATCCTGACTATTTTCTCACAACCTATTATATATAAGCTTACTCACAGTATCAAAAGGTTGATGCCTATTGCTTTGGAACATTTTCCACAGTCCTGAAAAAGCAGAAAGCTAATAATCCAGGATAACTCTATCTTTAATTTGTATAGGCATCCCCCAAGAGAATTCTTAAAATGTAGATTCCCTGCAGTCCTATCCCCCAAGGATTTGGTTTAATGATACATGAAATTTGCATTTTTATGTGTAGCCCATGTAATTCTGATGAAGATGGTACTTGGACAATCTTTTGAGAAATATAAACCAGATGATAATATGGTTATTGTTGCCTGGTATAGTATAAGTAAGGTATACCATACTGTGCTGCTATGATAAAGATATCACAAAACACAATGTCTCAAATAAGAGAGATGCTGACATCTCCTTCATCTACCAGTTCAAAGATAAGAATTTCAAGAAGGCATATAGCTCTGTACCATAATGCTATCATGACCAAGGTTCTTGTTAATTTGTTACTCTGTTATCTCCTAGAATGTTGCCTTTAATTCCATTTCAAATCGGAGTCCCGCCAAATCTTTAATCCAGGCCACTAGAAGGGAGAAAGAAAAAAATTTGAAAGGTAAAATATTTTCTTTCTTTTTTTCTATCTATTTGGTTTTTACTTATCAAAGTATGCTTTATATACATCAAATTTCATATATAACCTAACTGCCCATCCATAGGTGAATTAATAAGCCATTTCTTTAAAGCAATGGATGTAGACTGTGTATACATTAAACACTGATGATAAACTAGTCGAAAAATCACACTAAGCTGCAAAGGTGGCTGGATAGCATTTTCTCAAACTGGGCACCACATGCAAAGCCACATCTCCAGTACTACAGAGGAGAGAACAGATTTCATGGGACAGCAAGTAACCCATAAGTCCTGGCAAACTTTCTTTATGCCTTAAAATTCAGAGCACGTATCTCCTCCAGGAAGCCTTTGCTGACTCTCAGAATTGAATTAAGTGTCCCTTTCCTGCTCACTGAAACCCACCACTCACAAGTCTATCACTATATCTAAGATGTTGCGTTTTTGAAATGACTCCTTGTATTTTCATCTACATATTCCCTTTTGGCATGTGTCTAGTTTATCTTTGTCAACAAATGACAAAGTTGAACTAAGCTGGTACACTTATAAAGAATGATTATGATTGATATTTCTTTTTTACTATTATTAACACCACCAATCCCTTATTTAACAGGTGCCCATTATGTGTCAAAAACTATTCTAAGGCCCCATAAATACATTATCTTTTCTATTCTCCACAGCGATTCTGTAAAGTAGAAATTATTATCTCCAGTATATTGACAAGGAAACTGAGGCCTGTACAGGTTACAAAACTTGCCCTAGTTTACAAAGCTAATAGGTAACAGAGCAGAATTCAACTTATCTGTCTGATTCGAAGCCTAATCTCTTTTCACTTGAGCATACCCCTTCTCTGCTGTCATTGTTATGCTGATCAATATCCTAAAAAATGCACACTACCCCATATATTAATTTTTTATCATTTTTCATACTTTACTATTTGTCCTAGAAGAAAATGTTTCTTAATCTCCTTTTCCATCTGCATGCTATAAAAACCTGCCTATAGGGTATTGCTCATACAAACTAAGAGCTAACCTGATTTTAAAACCATAAACTTGTGTCCTAAAAGAGCCCAAATTAGAATTCAAGATCTGGCTGACAGCCCATTTAACAGATGGAAAAATGAAGTTATAAAGACATAAAATTATTGGTGAAATCAAATAGGATGCTGGTTTGATGTGTTTCAGGATTCCTGTCTCCCAGGGAGGCGGCATGTGCTTGGAAAGAGTATGGACTGTGTAGACAAACAACGCAAGATTCAAATACTATCACTTGAATGTGCAACCTCAGGCAAGTTTTCTAACTCCTCTGAGGCTGTTTTCTCACTTGTAAAATAAAAATAATAATACCTACCTTGTAGAGTTGCTGCGAGCCTTGAAATGAATGATGAAAAGGCTCTAATACAGTGCCTGGCATGGAATAAGTGCTCATTAAATGCTAGTTTTCACTCTCTGTCACAGTCCAGGTTTTTCCTGGAACATACATTGCTTTCCACTGGGTGATGATCTTCTCCCCTTTTCGGCACCCACAAAAATCTCTCATTGTAAAAATCTAGAGCTATGTGTGTATGAAGCAGAGTCCATTCTAAAAGCTTTTTTAATTTAAAGAAATAAAAAGTGCTGAGCCAATATTTCTACGATTCAATCATTAAATATTAATCGATGTCAATGCATTTGAGGAAGCCTTAGCTGTGACAGGTGAACTGAAAGTAGAAATTCTGATTTAACGAGGCCTCTCAGCCACTTCAGCAAAATGTCAGGGTGAGGGGTGTGGTGGAGAACAATTAACTGATAAACAACCTTCTGAAAAAGATCAGTAACTATGAAATAAGGTACAAAAACAAGACTTCTCTTATTTTTTCCAAAACATTTTTCTCTTTGAGATTTCTAAGTCCTTTCTGAATCGACCCTGATTCAGTACCCCTCAGTCGGAATGCTCTTAACTGTTTTGTTTAGACTGGGCTATGAAATGATTAGGCTGTTGAAATGATGAATCAGGGAGCACTGCAGGATTTTTCACAGTTTCTCTGAACAATGCCCATATCACACTTACACTGACAGGCTGTATTTTTATATTTGACATGTGAGAGGAACATGGAAAATAACACACTGACAGCGCCTTAGATACCAGTCATACATCTTCCTAACACAGATTGATGGGTGGAAAAGAATATTATTTAGTGAGCCCTTCTTAAGCTCTCCAAGGAAAATATATAGATCCACCAGTGGATTGACTTGAAACTCATATTAACATTTCTTTCGAGCAAAAAACAGAAAAGCAACCACCATCCATTTCTACACTAGCAAACAGATCAGAAAAATTAGCAGAAACCAATCCAGTGCCTGTACATTTTTCATTAATGGGTCATGGTTTACTCCTCCCCTGCTTAGGAATCAGATCCGTGAAATTTCTCCATTGAGGAACATTGGTCTCTCTCAATCTCAAACCAAAGGTGAAAGATAAATGACTAGGAAAATTGAACCACAGCTCTAGCTGCTCAGGGAACCAAGCTGAAACAGAAACAAAAATGAGATGGAATAGCTATGGCTAACTCTATGACTATAAGGAAACTCGAAAAGAAGACTCATGGGATTGTGGCTGCCACATACTAGAGGACACAAGCATAGGAGAAGGATGCTTTAACATTCTGGGAAATCCCTCTACAGGAAGGCAGGATTTATGGCTACAGTTGCTGGGAATGTTGCTGGTGACAGCTCTCAGCTATCAGTATTCTTCAAGAAATGTCTGTGCTCAAGAAAGCTGTCTCACCAAATAGTATGCTGCCCCATTGGGCAGCCTAAATCCAGTAACTGATCATTACAGAAGTATTAGGACCCATTCTCTGATGCCCAAAGGGAACAGCTGTGGAGGGTCATCCCAGCTCCAGCACCCCATGAATTTGCTAAGAACTGCATTAAGACTGCATCACAGCCCAACTTCACTCTATGTCTGTTCCTCTCTTTTTTTATACAAGTGTCAAACCATAAGCATTCCATAATACCGTCCCTGCATGCTAATCTCCACCTTGGTCTGTCCAGGAATACCAAAACTGCAATACTCCCTTTATTTTCAACTCCCATAATGTATCATTATCGTAAAGATCTCAATGAAGACAATCCTATGATGCTATCAGAAATGTCTGTGTATAATCAACCAAGTCATTTTTCAAACCAAGTCACAGTCATTCCAATTTTTAAGAGAAAATAAAAACAGAAAGATGAGCACCATCTTGTGGAAGGACGTACCACTATAAGTTTCAAGTTCTCTCTGGTGTAACAGGGTTTTTGTTCATTTGTTGTTTTTTGTGTTTCTTTGTTTTTCATTATATGCCTAAAATGAGGCAAATGCAGGTGCAGAAAAACATCCAGGAATTCTAATATCAATACAGAAATTAATGAGAGAAATCTTTTTCCACTTTAGAGAATACAAAAGGGCCAAGAACCAGGTATCTAGATCACTGAGTCTCAGTACCTGACACTTCTGTTTCTCATGGAAAAGAGTGGTATATGAAGATTTCAACTAGCAGTTTACTGATTTTGGAGTGGAGACAAAGGGACCCGTTTACTTATTTAAAATCTTACAGCAAGTTTTTAGCATTTGGCTCTAAGGGATCTGGCCTTGTTTATTCTTCCCAGTTTTTCCCTTCTCTTCCCTAGTTTCCTTTTGCTTCCTCTGATTCTGCTGTCTCCTCTTTGGCTCTCTTTCCCACTTTCTCTCCCTCTTCACTAGACATTTTTATTGACTGGAGTTTCATTTGTAGTTGTGTTGCACACATTGCTATTTCAGCAGTAAAGCACTGATTTGGAAGAGGGAAAGAACTTTTCATCTGTGTGTGCAAATGTCAAATACAGTGAACTAATTTATTCTATAAAACTTAATTAGAACCAATTTTATTTTTTTTTTTTTTTAAGAAACAGCTCTGAAGGGACCAGTAATTCCTTTAGCAGGACCTGGGTGAGATATATTCAGTTGAGACTTTTCAAAACTTAACATTTTATTTGCCCCCATGATTTTCAGAGGATTTAGCTTGGTTTTATATGGTACTAAAATGCGTTTAAGTATTTAATGGTTTATTCCAAATGGGAAAGTTTTGTTAGGTTTCCTCTAAAGTTTCCCACAGGAAAGCCTTGTTTTTTTTTATTTGTGACTGGAATATTTTGTGGCTTTTGAAATTACCAAGAAAATAAAAAATGTTACTTTTGAAGTTTTCCAGATATAGACAAGTATATTTTCAATATCTTATATCACATCCATGGTCTTGAAGTGATTCCGTCTGACAGAATGAATAAACAAGGCCAGAGTGGAACTCACAGAAGTAGTGACTTCATGATGAGGTTCCTTATGACACTTTGAGCCTCTTTCTATAGACCTCCATCTTGGTCACTTTTAAAATATCTCTCACCTAACAGAGTAATGAACAACAAGTGATGCATAAATGGATGCATAAACTTCGCTCTGTGTTCAGTCTGCTCCCTTCCCTTTTTTTATACAGTTGTTAGTCCAATGAGCATTCCATAATACAGTCCCTGCATGCTAATCTCCATCTTGGTCTGTTTCCAGGAATACCCAAACTGCAATACCCCCTTTATTTCCAACTCCCATAATGTACCATTATCTTAAAGATCTCAGTGAAGATAATCTTATGGCAGGGAGAATAGACAGCTGTAAAGATGGATAGTTGGACAAGTAAATCAATCCATAATTCCACAGGGTTGGGATACTGTTGCTTATATTCTTCCTGCTAGAATCAGAATTAGAGAGAGAGGCTGAAGCTGCTCCAATAGGCCCATTTAAGAGGGGAGAAAGACTGCTAGGCATGGAATCCCAATGAAATCTCAAACCCAGAATGAAGCTTTGGCATGGCAGATAAATGTTGATAAATTGAATTGTCACCCCATTTTGATTAAAGTTTGCCTTAAGGGCACTACAGGAGGAGTGCCAATGGTGATTACTTCCAATATTTTATTATAAAAATTTCCAACATAAGAAAGTTTTAATAATTTTACATGGAACACCCTATACCTGTGACCTAGATTATACCACTAAATTTTACTCTACTTAATTTCATCACACAACTCTCTATCCATCCCTACATTCATCTAACAATTCATGTTATTTTTCATATATTTCAAATTAAATTGCAGACATTGGTACCTTTCTCCATAAATACTTCATCATACATATTATTAGAATTTAATATTTGTTTTAGTGTTTTCCTTCAAAAGTAATCATTCATTGAATTTTGACAATTGCAAACACTTGTGTAATCCAAATCCCTGTGAAGATATAAAACATTATCATCACCCCAGAAAATTTAGCAGTAGAGATTTCAGAGCCTTTAAATTACTTTACTTCTTTACCCAGAAAAAGGTTGGCCTAGTGATAACTTAAAGAGTTTGAAATATGATAGGAACTGTTCATCTTCACAAGCCACTTTAGATCTCAAGCCATTAAAAAGTTGCCTTCCTCTATTTGTTTTAGCAAAACCCAAACTCCAAATTCACAGTTGATGGCAGGGGAGAGCTTTATGTAAATGTACATTAGCTGAATGTCCAATAAATTGGCAAATAGGAGAATATTAAAACAAAATTAAAATTCTAATTTCTTATGTGGATTTTTAAAAAATAAAATATAACAATTTTTGTCAGAATAATAGGTATGCTTTGGGTCTTAATGCATGTAGCATGTTTTCTTTGTACTAGATGTTCTTAGGACATCACCTTGCAGGGGAAAAAAACAACCAAGGAACCCTCTGTGAAGCTGTGCATGGTGCCAAGTTGAATTCAGTGCCAGGCTAAATCCCTACTACATGGTACATATGAGTTGAATCTCTTCCAAATGCAGGGCTCCTTCTTAAGTAGCTGTGTTGACTAATTACTTTCATCAGGATAATTGTACCTAAGAAAAGGGTACAATTATTTCTACAGAGTGGAATGTTGACATCATTTAATGAAGAATTAATGCATGTGGTGACAAACTATGTATTTAGAGAGGAAATAAAGCAGTTACCAACAATCTGTTTCCAAGAAAGAATTTTTAAGCATGTCTGGTATACTCTTAAGTATTCAGAATAAAGCTAATCGGCATTTCTACAGCACACAGGACTCAGTCTCTATCTAAGGCAGCACATATCAATGAAGTGCCATCAACTAGCCACTAATGAGTCTTATATCATGGTTGAAGAGCAGAGCAGCAATTAAATTAAGCTCAACTAGTGCTCACTCACACTACCACATTTCAAACAGATCTTTCGAGTCACTGTTCCACACAAAGTATAAATCCACATCATCGATGCTTCTTTGTGGGAGTGGTAAATCTTAGAAAATTGCAGTGCAGAAGGATAAACATTAAGACCTCTAATTATTGACTGGGACCTAGAATAGCTGCTGATGGATAAGAGCCCTAAAATTCATGCCTTCATTTATTCATTCAACTCATATCATTCAATCAACTATTATGTGAAAGGTGCTGTGCTAATTGCTATATTGTAACCCAATAGATGTCAGAAAAGGAGGATCTACTATCAAGAGGCTTATAATTCCAAAAGGACCATTCAATCTTTCATTCAATAAATCTCCAGTAAGAGCTATGGTAGACTCTGTGATCCACTGACCAAGTATTCCATCAAGACTGAAGCACCCATTTTCCCAGCTACCAGAAGTGTAAACTGCTGGTAGTTCACAACGGAACTGCTCTAGGCTTAAAAGAATACATGCATCTGCATCCAGTGACCAATGGTGTTAAATTACAAAGGCTCTGGACTCAATTAGAGCAACTATAAATATCATCATAGCTTCAGTCTTACCGAAGGATCAATTGAGGCCTTTCCTGAAACTACACCACAATTCCAATTCTCCCTCTGCCCAATCCTGCAATGGTCATTCATTGTAGATGTTGTTACTAAATGCACTACTCAATTAACCTCTTGCAGGCAAATCTCAAAGTCTTGGAGTTTGTCACCTAAGGAAGACAACCTGGGACAGTTCCTGCCAAAAGTGATTCTAGGAAAACAACTCTAATGGAATTTAGGAGCCGGATCATTTAGTTCCAAAGTGAGAATCTAATCACCGGTATGCAGTTATGATCCAATTGTTAAAAACTCCACTAATGGGGAACTGAGATGGAAGTGAAAACCTAAGGGTGAAATACTACCAACAATAAAGTGGTGTGAGAACTTAAGGGCTTCCTTGGTAATATAAAAAAAAAGACTCTCATCTCCCACAGAGAGAGGAAAGAAAATGCTGAGGCTCAGACCCAGGTAGAGCTACAGAGAAGACTAGATTCTCAACACCAGCATGTCTTCTATAGTAAAGACAGAGCCTGATTGAGAAAGAGTGGGACATAGAGACATGAGATGAGAGCATGCTGTCTACTGCACTAATCTAAGATCCTAAATCGTAAGATTATTCAGATTCCCCTGAATCTTCTAGCTGTTCAGAAGTGGTCCATTCCTCTCACTTAAATGCTTGTGCTTCAAAACCCACTTTTTCTTGAAGCTGGTGCAGAAGGTTTTGCCTTACAAAAAAAAATACAAATTCCTTCATGATCTACTCCGCTTTCCTTCCTGGTCACCAGATCATGAGAAAAGTTATAATGTAATCCAGGGGTCCCTAACCCCTGGGCTCCACACTGGTGCTGGTCTGTGGCCTGTTAGGAACAGGGCCACATAGCAGAAAGTGAGTGATGGGCCAGTGAGTGGAGGAGCTTCACCTGTTTTTGCAGCCACTCCCCATCACTGGCATCACCACCTCAGCTCCACCTCAGATCATCAGGCTTTAGATTCTCATAGGAGCACCAGTCCCTTGTACCAAACAGGTTGGGGATCACTGATTAGGTTAGTTAGAAAGCAAATAGACCCAAGCAATGAGCCTTGGGTACACTCTACCATTAAGATTGGTGGGAGGGGGTGGGTCAGGTGAAATATGCAGAAGAAACTGAAAAGGAACAGACAGCAAAGTATGAAAATCAAAAGGGTGTGCTTTCCTGGAAGCCAAAGAATTTTTGGAGGGATGGAGTGATCATCTGTATCAAATGGCTCTGATAAATCAAGTAAGATTAACCCTGAGAACTAATCTTTGTATTTCCCAATGTGAAGTACATTGTTAAACCTCAATAAAAGAAGTGTGTATATATAATTCTTCATCTATATTCAGATTGAGAACCCATACACAGGTCGCTCTCACTCGCGCGCACTCTTCCTCTCCCTCTCCCTCCTTCCCCTCCCCCCCCCACACGTCAATTAGTTCTAACTCAGTAAAAAGATTATAGGGACACATACCCTTTTTAACCGTTTTATCTTTCTCTCTGTTTCTTCCCATTTCTATTTCCTATCTACCTCTCTTCTCCCTCCATTGCACACTTTGCATCTCCTTAAAAAGAAATATAGAAAGAGAATGGTTCAAAATCCTCTAAAAATGTTTTAAGAATGATGCTAAAGGAACAAGTATCATTAACCTCTCAATTCCTTAAAGCTGCTCAAAAGTTTCCTTTAAAATGCTAACGACATTCACCATATACTTCTTTTATTTATCCACATGATACAGCTTTCAAGATAAAATATATAACATGTAATTTTTTCTTTTTCTGTAATATAGCAAGTGATTATAAATTATATTTTCCACCATGTTTTCGTTTTAAATGCATTATGTTAAATAAACATTAATGATCTTTTCTGGACTTATTGGGAACAAGAACCATGTCTTTTGCTCCATATATTCCCCTTCCCATGTGCCTTGCACAGTTATGTTCATATAGGAGGTATCCAATAATACTTGTAAAATTGAATTAATATTTTCCCTGTAGGTAAATTGATTTAATTCCAAAAGACTTACCCACAACTGGATTTTATAACATCATCTACTTATAAAACAGAGCTATGACATATATACTAAACCATGCCTCCCCACACTTCCCTCCTAAAGCAATAAGAGTTGTACATAATGTCTCCAAATTAGGGATTATAAAATCAAATGGAAAAGTACATAAGTGGGCCAGGTGACAACCTAGGGAAAAAAAAACCCCACACTTCCACTCTAAAAGGGGAGTTGCTACCTAACTCCAAATAATCAGAGCCATGCAAGAACATTACTAGTCTAGTGGTGCTGTCTTCCTATTATCTAAGAGAAGTTGGAAATTTGAGTGATATCCCAATTTAAAATATTGCTACTAGTGTAATCTTTTTAAATGGGTGTGGAGAGGGATTAAAAGCAACAGAAATGTTTTTCAAAGCCTAGTCTACAGATTTGCCAACTCTGCCCTGACTAGGCATGAAGACCTTTGAGGAAAGGAGCTGGTTTTATAGCTTGCTGCCTGTCACCTGTCTAAATGAGTACACTGGCCCTATATCACTTCACAGATGGTGGCAGAAAGAATTACTACCATCCTAAAAGATTTAGATTAAGGATGCTACATTAAGATCTATAAATTACATCATTCAATGGACACTACACCACCACCTATATATCTACAGATATCAAGTACTTCCTTTAATGAGATAACCATTCAGACTGCCTGAGATGTGCTCAATAAGTAATCTACGTACTCGTTCTATTGCCTCATAAATACTCAGCATTATGGAGGACTGTCCTATTTTTAGTTTTCTCATGGATTATTCATGAAGAGAGTTGTAGACCATCTGTATAATTTCACTAACCTTTCTTCAATTCTCCCAAAGCACTGGATTCCTTTTGGTGTACCTGTATCTTTTGGAAACTGTTTCCTTCATCTTCCGTTTTCATTTAGCTGGAGTCATCCTGGATAAATAATAGGCTGGCATCCTCAAAATGTCAATGTGTGTGTGTCTGCGTGTCTGTGTCTGTGTGTGTGCTTGAGCATGTGTGTGCGCACATGTGAAAACACACACATGTAGGTGTTCCCTTACCATAATTATGGGGCTGGAAACTGGTTTTAAAACTTGCCCCCAAAACTGTAATCAAAACTCAAAAGTAATGATCTATCTTTCTCATAAATAAGAGAAAAGCTTTTTTAAAGCCCTAATGCATTTATTGGCTTTGACCTGAAGGAAAACAACTTGAACATATTCATAAAGCATTTGCCCCATTTCAGTCACAGCCTAGGTACAGTATGGTTTGGGGTGAACTATACTTCCAAATGACAAGGTCTCTTCCCACCTATTGTTCCAAGGAATAATGTAATATTGAAACATATTTCACTTTGCTCTTGTATTTTCTTTTCAGGGGCCCTAAAAACCTGTTTTCTTAAGCTAACCCTAATTCTGAGGAAAAGGGCAAGCCATTCCTTATTATTACTTTTTAAGCACCTGAAAGCAAATGAGCCAGAGTGAAAACAGCTTAAGTAGGCTCCTCAGTGGCCTCTCTCATCTTAACCGCCTTCTAGCTGGAGGATGCTTGTTAGATTTTTAGATTGCTGTCACATGAGTGATCTTACCCAGTGTTTCTACCTGTCCTGTCAGCTTTAGGAATAAAAGGGAGAATAATCATATCCCTTGAACAAGTGAGAAAAAATTGGAAGACAAGGGTGGAATAGTGATGGAAGGAGGACCAAAAATATTTCTCCTGAGTCACCCCAGATCTCTTTTGCTACTAATGGCAAATTCTTTTAAATAAATTCAGCTTCAGTGTATTCCAGCTTGAGGACTTTTACTTTTGTCTGCCTGCTGGATTCTTGTCTTCCCATCGTTTAGCATCATTCCAGATGCCACTTGTGCAAAGAAGCCTTTCCTGACCACCTTATCTAATGTTGCTCTCAGTTCTCTGCCAGTCACTCAATCACATCACATCACATGTTTCTACTTGACAGCACTAAAATTATCTTCTATAATTATATTTTCAGATATTTGTTTTCCAACCTTCCTCCTACTAAATGGTATGCTCCATGAAGGCCAAGAGGATGTCTCTCTTGTTCATTCCTGTGTCTCCAGAAAATAAAATAGTGCATGGTTCATTGAAAGTATTCAACAAATAGTTGTTGAATAAATGATTTCTTAATAATTCAATTTACAGTGTACAATTAATCAGAAATAATCATACATGGGAAAGTTCTTGTATGAGAAAACAGAAGAATGGGGTTCTAGTAAGACTTCCTACTTCCTAAAAGTGGCCATGGCCTAAAATATTCATTCCTATGTGGTATTGTATGGTTGAAACATCCTAGGTTAACTACATCATTACTTGCAGCTTCCCCCTGAACTCTGATGTTTACCAATCAATTCTCATCCTAAATTAAGCACATCACCATTTCCTTATGGCGAAAACTTCTTTAATGATTCCCACTCTTAATTATAGAAAAAAGAGAATATAGCTTTACTAAAATTAAGATCTCAAACATTCCATGTTTCACTAGCCTATGAAGTAACACATTTCTTTAATTCTAAATCAATGAGTCCTGATCCTAGCAGCCTGTATGAAGCTCCATATATTCCCAAGTTTCCTTATCCACATATTTCTAGGAATCTTCAGAAATTTTCATGTGATTCTCATATCTTTTCTAATTATGGCTTGCCATTGCAGCCAAACATCTGGCTTCACTCTACTGTTCTGTTTCTGCACAGATCTCCTCTTGCCATCTGGAAATCATTTTTTTTCAGGCTGCTGTTGCTTAACACTGAGCATTTTGCCTCTACCTCTTTCCTTCAGCTCCCCATGACTATGGAAACCAAGATGTAGCTCTTAACATGTGTTGAAGACAGGAGAGCAAACAAGAATAATAACACAAAGAACTTACAGGCAATATAAGTTAAGGCGGTTCTCAGAATTCATGGAAGTCTTCCTCTGGGACCTTCACTGTTATCTTTTCTTTACTATTTCCTTCCTTTCACTTACTTGCTTTTTTTCCTTTTCTATTTTCTTCAAGTAGAAGCTTAGATAATTGATTTTAGATCTTTTTTCTTTTCCAACACAAACTTTTAAAGCCATACATTTCCTTCTTTAACTGCATGTCACTAATTTCGGTATGTTATGTCTTCATTCACTTAAAAATATTTTCTAATTTACTTTGCGATTTATTCCTTTATCTATCATTTCATTAGAAATATATGACTTAATTTCCAAGTCACATTTGTGGAATCTTGCCAGGTATCTTTTTTGTTGCTGTTGTTATTGATTTCTAATTTGATTCATATACAAATTTCTAGCTTAGCTTCAAAATTGTTTTCTTTTTTTTCTGAGAAGGCTTTATTACACACAGAGGGGATGCGGCTTAGTCCTTCTTGGCTGCTGTCTTCATCATAGATGCAAGAAGGTTGCCCAGCACCTCTCTCTTCTTCTTGGCATGTGTGTGTCCCCACCCTTTTCTTGATGAACTTCAAGGGCCTGCTTGTCCTCAGAGACCTTGAGCACCTCCATAGCACACCGCACGTAGGGAGCAAAGCCCACACCTCTCAGATCCTGTCCCGCACAACCTCAGTGTGCTTGGCGAGGCACCTGCGGCTGGGCCTCAGCTTGCTCACCTTCTTGGTCACCTCGTGGCCCTTGTTGAGGCCCATGGTCATGAGGTAGCACCGAGCCATAGCTACTGCTCCTCAATGGCTGTGCAGCAAAAGGATGACACCGCATGAGCTCTGGTATATCTCAGTTTCAAAATCTTTTAAATTAGCTGTTTTATTTTATGGCCCAGAGCAGAGTCTATCCTGTTGAACATTTAATGTGCACTTTCAAAGAAAGTGCATTCTCCTATAATTGGCGAAGTGTTCCATATATGGGTAAAGTAGTCTGATAGCATTGTCTTCTAAACCCCTACTAATGTTTTTATTTACTTGTTCTAACAATAACAAAGTTTTTAAATCACTATTATTGTGGATTTGTCAATTTGTTCTTCCAGTTCTATCACTTTTTACTCCATGTATTTGTATATCTGTTATTAAGTCCATATTCATTTAGGATTATTAAGTTTTCCTGATATATTGACTTATTATTAAAAATTCTTCTTTATCTCTTGTAATGATTCTTTGAATTCATTTCCCCCTTTTCTGCCTTGTTTCAGATTTGAGTATGTTTTATGGTTTTATCACCACTGTTGATTTATTAACTCCTCGTTTGTTTTTTTGTATTTTAGGCTGGCTCTATAATTTAAAATACATCTTTAACTTATCACAGTCTATACTTAAATATTATACCTTTTCACAGATAATGTTAAAAGCTTATAGCAGTATACTTTTAAATGTCCATTGAATTCTCTGAGCTATTGCTGTAAATCATTTTACTTCTACATGAATTATGAACTCCACAATACATTTTTGTGTATTTTGCTTTAAACATTAAGTTCTCATTAAAGAAATTTGAAATGAGAAGAAAAAAGTCACATATATATCTCTTCAAATATTTACCACCATTGACATTTTTCTTTCTTTTGTATAGATCCAAAGTTTATCTGGTATATTATTTTAGCATGAAGAATATGCTTTAATATTTCTTATAGTTAAGGCTTTCTAGCAAATTTGCTTGCCTCTGGTTTTTCTGAAGAAGTCTTCATTTTACCTTCATTTGTAAAAGATATTTTAGGTGAATATAGAATTCTAGGTTGACAGTGTTTCATTTCCTCACTTTAAAGATGTTATACCATTGCCCTCTTTGGCTTTACTTTTCTCACAAAATGTCAGTGGTTTTCTTATCACTATTTCCTTTATGTAGTATGTTTCTGTTCTCTGGTTGCTTTTAAAATTTCTCTTTATAACTGATTTTCCCCCCTTTGATTATGATGTGCCTTGAGATGTGTGTGTGTGTGTGTGTGCGTGTGTGCGCGCGCACATTTATCTTGAATGGTATCCATTTAGCTTCTTGAATCTGCAGTTTAATAGTTTCATTCAAACACAGAACATTTTGTCCATTGTTTCTTCAAATATTTTGTTCTCTCCCTCTCTTCTTTCCTTCTGAAACTCTATAGTTCTATTAGACCATTTATAGTTGTTCTGAACTTGTTCTGAATTTGTTTGCTGTTCATTCTTTCTCCCTGTCTTCAGATAATTTCTAGTACTATGTCTTCACATTCATTTATCTTTTCTTCTTCTGTGCCTAATATAGCATTAATACATCCAGTAAAATTTTCATTTCAGATATTTTTGACCTTTAGAAGTCTTATTTATTTCTCCTTTATGCCTTTTATTCATTACCTCACCATGCCCCATGTTCCCTTTAAATACTTAGGCATACCGAGCATATTTATATTGAGTGTTTTAACATACTTGTCTGGTAACTTCATCATTTCTGTCATCTTTTTGTCTATTAATTTTTACTATTATTTTTTTAATTTGGATTTTTACTTCTATAGAACCATCTCCCCTCCCCCCGCATACACACAAACATAGAGAAACACATTCTCAAAAAAAACGTAAATAACCCTTGTATAGCAGCTTGTGGAGCAATGCCCAGCTATGGGAAAAAGGAAGGGCAGAGAATTCAAGATACAGAGAAGTAAATGTATGCATTAATGTGATAGTATAGGCCTTCCAGCTCATATCTCTCGTAGCTCAAGAGCAGATAGAAGACCATTACCTTATTATACTTCTGGCCCATTACTGAGTCCTGTATCTTTTCTCATATGTAACCCCTGAACACCATCAACTTGGGTCCTTGCAGTCAGAGAGTGGTTCTGTGTAGGGATTTAATTACTTATTTTCATGGTCCACACTCTCAACAATTGATCCTTCATGATTTGCTCTAAAATGCCTCTCTTGCCAGGATTGAGAATGAGAAATTCCTTGACCAGGTGTTTACATTCCATGGACAAGCAGAAGGATCTATGATATATTCTGCTCATTGCCCATTTCCACAGTTTCTTGAAGTTCTGTGCATCACAGGCAGGAATCCACTCACCCCTGTATACAAGATGACTCTCAGAATCCACACATCCACTTCATGTCCATTGTGTTTTTGGAAGAGTTCCTGGGCAGTATTAGGAAGGATGCCACAGAAGGTACCCCATTTATTGCCAAAGGTGAATTCATTCCTGAAGCAAAAGTCCGCAATCTTGATGCTTATGTCAGCATCCAAAGCAAGTAGTGGGCCTCTGACTTCCTATGAATAATACCTTTCTAGTGGCAGTCTATACAGCAGACACAGACAGAATTTGCCTCAGGCCTCTTTTTCTTACATACTGTAAGAAAAGTTTCTGTTGAGCCTCATCAATGAACTTCACAACCACCTCTTTTCCAGTCAGTATGTCTAGACTAATTTAACCTTAGCTAATTTGCCCTTGCTGATGATCTCAAGGAGTCAGTAGGTGCCAATGTGGATCTCCTCCCCAACAGAGATGGCTAACAGGCCCTGCAGCATGATGGACTTACTGTGAAGCTGGAGTCAAAGTACCCCAAAGAAAGCTTAAAATTGAGAAAAGATTATGAAGAGTTTTATCCAATTTAAAAAGAAAATCACTTCTAAAGCCCACCTAACAAACTGATCTTTTAATAGCATCAAAACACAATGCCAGACAGGAAATTTTATATATATATATATATATATATATATATATGTGTGTGTGTGTGTGTGTGTGTGTGTGTGTGTGTGTGTGTGTGTGTGTGTATGTGTATATATATATATACACACATATACACACACACACACACACACACAAACTACTTTAGAAGTAAAAAGAATAGGAAAAAAAGAGAAAGAAAAAATAACAAAAATAAAAATTAAAGAACAAACTAGAAAATAAAAAAGTAAATAAAAACTAGAAAAAATTAATAACAAACAAATAGATAGGTTTTTAAAAATCCACATGCCAAGAAAGCTAATTTGGTCAAAGTCCCTCAAGTCACTGAAAACCATCTTCCTAGACTAGAAAGATCACAAACTGAGGCCCAGCCAAAGACTTACATGGGAGCCTGAAAATCTATAACAATGGCTCCTTATGAATTCATATCAAGAAATAGACTGCTTATTGCTGGCGATAATCCACAGATTGTGCTCACTTTTTGGTCTACGAATGCTTTACTCTTAAAAAATTATTGAGGACCCGAAAGAACTTTGTATGTGTGTGTGTGTGGGGGGGGTGCATGGGGAAGGAAATTGCTATCTATATTTAACTTATTAGAAATAAAAACCTGTAGGATGCTTCAGTGGCCTTTTCATTTCTAATTTGAAAAGCTGTAAAATTTTTGGCTTTTAAAGAATTCATGTCTACAATATAAAAATTCCATTTCTTTTCTTTTTAAACTGAAAAATTTTCTCAAAATGATGCCACAAATTAACTGGCATCACACTATGCAAATATATTGTGACTGTTATTATTTTGAACAAACAGTTATCTGTTACGGTAATTAAGACTAAGAATATGTTCTATTACATTAGATGCAATAAGGTATATTATTAATATATCTATAAAGCTGAGTGTAATCTAACTTTCACTATATTTTAGTTTCTTATTTACAGCTTTGTTCAACTTTCTTTGAGGTAGTTTCCTCCTTTCCAACTCTCCCATTTCAGGGTTCTGTGCTAGCTTCTAATTCTGCCTAGATTTCTTCCCCAGAGATCCATACAATTCCCTCCCCACCTCCTTCAAGTCATTGCTTCAGTGCCACTTTCTTAGTGATCTATTTGGTTCTTGCAATAGCCTTTGCACAACCTAGTCACTATTCCCATTCATTGCTTTTTTTTTAACTGTGTTATAATTTCTAAAAAACATAAAATTAAAAAAAAAATAGTATGAGAACACTTCCTCATATATTCACCATCCAACAAAGATCATAAATATTTTTGCAATCTTATCCTAGCTATAAATACTTCACTCTGAATTATTATATAACACTTTTATTTTTTTTTGAAACAATCATGATACAGTCATCAAATCTAACAGTATCATATATTATCAATCCATATTCTAATTTCCCAGTTGTCTCAGAGATGTCTTGGTTCGGTTGAAATGCTTGGTACAGTGGAATAAAGGCCTAAGCAAAAAATATATATAGCCTTATTTTTTCCATAGCAATATCACCTTTCTAAATACTACATATTTTACTTATTGGTTGCTTATTATCTTTCTGTTTCTCCTATTAGAATATAAACTGTAAATATTTTATACTTCTTTTTTTACTTTTTTTAGTGGTTACCCTTGAATTTGCAATATGCATTTACAACTAATCCAAATTCTCTTTCAAAGAACACTCTACTACTATATGGGTAGTACAATTACCTTATAACAGAGTATATTCAGTTCTTTCCTACATTTCATAACATTGCTGTCATTCATTTCACTTACCTAAAAGCTATAAACTGAATATATTGTCGTTATATTATTTTGAGCCAACTTTTATGTAAGTCAATTGAGAATAAGAAAAATATAGGATTTTATTTTACTTTCATTTTTTTCCTTTTTTAACACTTCCTTTCTTTATGTAGGTCCAAATTTCTGACTTATAACATTATTTTTCTTTCTGAAGAATTACTTTCAACAGTTCTAAAAAGGCAGGTGTACAGGCATAAATTCTTCCAATTTTTGTTTCTCTGAGAAATTCTTTATTTCTTTTACACTTTCGAAGAATAAATTTGCTAGATACAAAATTCTGTATCATTTTTTTTTTCTCTCAACACTTCATTTCACTCCACTCTCTTCTTGCTTTCATGGTACCTGAAGAAAAGTCTGGTATAATTCATATCCTTGCTCCTCTACAGGTGTTTTTTCCTCTGGTTTCTTTCAAGATTTTTTTTTTTTTTGCCTTTGATTTTCTGCAGTTTGAATATAATAAGCCTACATTAATTTTTTATATTTATCCTTCTTGGTATTTTCTGAGCTGCATAGATCTATAGTTTAGTACTTTTCATTTATTTTGGAAAATTCTCAATCATTACTTCAAATATCTCTTCTGTTCCTTTTTGTCTTTCTCCTCCTTCTGGCATTTTTAATACACATATATTGCAACTTTTAAAATTTTCTCACAATTCTTGGATATCCCATTCTACCTTTTACATTCTTACTTTCTCTTTGCATTTCAAATTGGGAAGTTTCTGTTGTTATTTCTTCAGACACATTGATTTTTTTTTTTTACTCTTGGTCATGTCTAGTCTTATTGATGATGCATCCTTCACTTTTATTACAGTGTTTCTAATTCTAGCATTTCCTTTTTATTCTTTCTGATATTCTAACAATACTGGCTTCCCATCTCTCTGCTAACATTACCCATATATTATTTTATTCTGTCTACTTTTCCTAATTAAACCCCTAGCATATTAATCATAGATTTTAAAAATTCCTTGTTTGTTAATACCAACACCTCTACCATATTCAAGTATGATTTTGATGCTTACTCTGTCTTTTCAAACTGTGTTTTTGTATTTCAGTATGTCTTGTAATTCTTTGCTGAAATTTGGACATGATATACTAAGTAAAAGGAACTGAAGAAAATAGAGTCTATTGATCCTATGGTAACATGTAGGGGTACAAAGGCATTCTATAGTCCTGGAATTAATTAGGTCTCAGTCTTTTTGTGAGCCTGTGCTTCTTGGTGGTGACATTCAGAAGTGCTTTTCCAGTTTTGTTTCATTTTCATTTCACAATTAGGTGAGACAGGGAGGCTACTGAGAACTGGCGATAAGTATTTCTCTTCCCACTAAAGGTTAGAATGGATTAAAATTGAGAATTTTCCTTCCTCCAGGTCAGTCAGGTTCTAAAAAATCTCACATGGCTAGGTGCTGGTAAAATAATTTTTGTGAAAAACAGACTTTTAAAAAAAGGACAGAATGCTCTGGACATATTTCAAAACTGCTACATTTCCCCTCCCTCAGCTAGAATCACTGGGAATTTTTTTCACCAGTTTTAAGAATCCTCAATCTGCAGGGTTCCTAAAGATAAAACTTATGAAAGTGTGGGGACCCCTCCTCCCTAAGTCTTCCCCTGCCCTGGAGTTTTTAACTCTCAAACTTACCTGCACTGAGTCTCCAGAATTTTATCAAATACAGTTTGAGTTTTCCTACTCCAGTACCGGTTCCTACAAAGATTTCTGTTCCTGCACTTCTGTTCTGGTAAATTTTTATTCTCTCTCTCCTCCAGTTTGGGGGCCGATCCTCCAATGAATTTTAAAAAAGCTTTTAATTTTCAGTTATGTGGCTTTTTTCTTATTGTAAAGATGCTTTTTTACCTCCCAGATCAGGAACTTGATGTCTCCTTGCTAATTTTTATCCTGAGTATTTATTAAACTTTGCTGCTTCTTGGAATGTTTAGTAATTTTTTATTGAATCATGGATATTGTAATTTTATTTTTGGAATGCTGGATTTTGTTATATTTCTTTAACAAACAGTGGAGTTTGTTCTTGTAGGTAATTAAATAACTTGCATATCAGTTTGATCCCTTTGAATTTTGTATTCAAGCTTTTTGATTATGAATCTAGAGTAGTTTTCCCTTTAGGATTCTTTAATGGATGTTCTATATATTCATTTATGTCTCTCCCTGAGACTTTGGGATTTAAATGATTCCAAGTTTTGCATAATTTCCAAGAGTTGTTTGACTTACAACTTCCACTCTCATCCCAGGAATTGTTCTTTCCTCAGAAGTTGTTTTTTGTTGAGTTTTATGAATGTCACTCTTACAAACATAGATTGGTATTCAGCCAGACTCAAGGACAGACATAAGCATATTCCTGGAGCTACTTCTCCGCATCTGTCTCTTCTCTTGGTCAGCTGCTTCACTAATACTAACCACCCCAGCCCTTCTAAACTCCAATCTCTATGGCGCCAACTCAGCAAGACTGCTGGGCTATGTCTGCATTCCTACTCCTCGTGCCACTATTTGAAAATGCCTCTGTGCATAAAGCCAGGGCAATTGTAGAACTAACTCTGTTTGCTCATCTTCTTTCAAAAATCACATTCCTGCACTGCTGTAAAATGTCTGAAAATAACTGCTTCATAGATTTTGTCCAGTTTTCTAATTAACAATGAGAAGGTATATCTGGACTCTTTTACTTCCTTGTGGGAAGACAGCCTTTCCTTTAGGAGTGATTGACACCATTCAGGACAATCCCCATTTGGTCCTACAGAAACTAGTCCTTAATATCTGTCTCTCCTCACTCATTGACATTAGGACAATAGACAGTGTCAATATATTTTCCAAGATCTGATTCGTTCCAGAAAATACTGCATGTAATACTTCTATTATATAGTCAACCCATTTCCTTTCTGGATCCCTCCAACAGCTTCAAATTAAAACAATACCACAGCTTTAAGTATTCCTACCCCACTACTGGTTCCCATAGAGATCTCTGTTCTTCTGAGTCCTTCTTCTTGACCTCTGCCTTAATTAAGTGACAAAAACTCCTACCCATTTTCTAAGTATGATCAATATTGAATGAATCAATCTAAATCTTAATGTGAAAAATATATTTTTCCTAAGAGAAACATAATGTGATAAGATGTAATGCTAGCTAAAACAGAAACATCTTTTTTACATTATAATAGAAAACTTTTCAGCTTTTAGGTCTAAAATTTATTGAATCTCTCTGGTTTCAAATTTTCTTTATCTTTGAAAAACTTCTGGGTTTATCAAAGTGGTCTTTCAGTGCAAAGAGCATCTGCATGGTGACTTATGTCCATAAATTACATGAAAGAAGTATCAGATAAAACCTGAAGCTTTTGTATTATAGTTCTTTCAAGAGTCTAATATCTCTACCAAAGTTTTAGAGATTCATAGGACTTATTCTAAGCCCTGAGTTAAATTACATTTTTCTCTCTCTCCCTTCAGCTGTCTCTATATTTGAATCTTTTCAAATTTAGCGGCCTAAGAAAAAGTTTTCAGTTATGAGATAAAGTCATATGAAGGTTTCTCCCCATCCTTCAGGCTTTCTCCTTGTTTCTGATGTTTGGTTCGGAGGTATTACTTGGATGTGATCATGCTGCCATATAAACAAGGTTGGAAGTCAACTGTAGATGCATGATATTAAGCAAATCTCATGTCTCCCTCTCATGTACAAAATAATAGAATTACATAGCCCACGGGGCTGTTTTGAAATAACATCAGATTGATAAGCATACTGCTCTTTGCTTTTTATGGTGTTCCTTTTAGTTTTATTCAGTTTGATATTCATATCTTCTCTGCATTTATGTAGTCTAAGAACCATGTGAATATGTCTGTCAGAAAACTACCTCAGATAAAAGGTCTTTAACATGTTAAGTCTTTCCTCATCTGGGACAGATTCTTTTTCCTTTAAAAATATCGTCAGGTGAGAGAAATAGCCAGGCCTATATGTGGAGAGAAGAATGGAGCTAATACATTGCTGTATCCTAAGACTAGAGTTTGGTGATGACTTCATGGAAGATCAAAGTGTGTTTTCATGCAAAAAAAAAAAATGAGTCTTTACCCCCTCTATGATCAACAGTCTCTCTCCTCTTCAACTAAAGGAAGAATGTTAGCAATGAATAATTTCACCATCAGTTACTCCTATTTCTTGATTACTTTGCCCCAAAAAGACTAACATCAGAATTTAGGGTTGTTATAGAAGGCTTGAAGATGTCCCCTTGCAATTTCTGTTTCCTGGTATTCACTCCCTTGTGGAATCCCCTACATTGGGTGTGTGAGTTTGATTTTGTCACCCACTTCTAATGAATAGAATATGCTAGAGTGACAAAATGCTACATTTGAGGTTATTAAAAGCCTACAGCTTCTGTCTTGGTTTCTCTCTTGCTCTCACTCTCCATCTCTATCATATCACTGTTGGAGAAGCTGTCCTTTGTAAAGGTCCATATGGTAAAGACCTGAGGCTAGTCAAAATATACAAATTAACTCACAAGTGGATCCTTCTCCATAAACTCTACGGATAAGAATATGTCTTGCTGATCATAAGAGAACTTGAGTCAGAGGTATGCATATAAGCCATGCTTAGATGCTTGACCCACAGAAACTATGAAACAATAAATGTTCACTGTTTTAAACTGTAAAATTTGAGGTAATTTATTTGGCAGAAATATATGACAATACAAGGATCGACATAATGTTATGATAAAAATGAATCAAAAAAATAGGTCAGGAAACTCAATCACTAGTTCTCTCTCTATCACTAATTGATGTCCCTGAAAATATCATTTCCTTTCGGGGCTTCTTTTTCTCCATTTTAAAAAGGGATTGCATCAGCTGATTTTTATACCAAACAGTTTTTAAGAAATTAATAAAGATTATATATACATATATGTATATGTGTATGTGCGTGTGTGTATAATCTTTTGTTTATATGAAAAAATATTCCATGTTAATGGGTAGGAAGGCTCAATATTGTTAAGATATCAATCTCCCCAACTTGACCTACAGATTCAACACAATCCCAGTCAAAATCCCAGCAAGTTATTTTGTGACCATCAACAAATTGTTTCATAAGTTTATACAGAAAGGCAAAAAACCTAGTATAGCCAACAAAATATTGAAGAAGAAAAACAAAGTTGGAAGATTGACATTACCCTTACCATAAAACTAGAGCGATCAACACAGGGTGATGTTGGCAAAAGAATAGACAAATAGATTAGTAAAACAGAATAGAGAGCCCAGATATAAACACATACAAATATGTCAACTGATCTTTGACAAAGAGCAAAGACAATACCATGAAAAAAAATAATTTATTCAACAAATAGTGAAAAATGACTAGATATACATGTGCAAAAAAAAATTATTAGACTTTTTATCTATCACAAAAATGAATTCAAAATAATCACAGGCCTAAATTTAAAATACAAAACTAAAAATCTCCTAGAAAACAACATAGGAGAAAACCTAGATGACTTTGGATACTGAAATGACATTTAGATACAACACCAAAGATATGATTCATAAAAGAAATTAATAAGTTGAATTTTATAAAATTAAAAACTGCTCTTTGAAAGACACTGTTAAGGTTATGAACAAGACACAGACCTGCAGAAAATCTTGGCAAAACACTTATTTGATAAAGGACTGTTATCCAAAATACACAAAGTACTCTTAAAACTCAACAAAACTCAAGAAAACAAAACAAAAAAACACAAACAATTAAAAAATTGATCAAATATCTGAACTGACACTTCACCAAAGAAGATATACAGGTGGTAGATATGTCTTTAGGCAATTGCAAATTAAATAAAAATGAGATACCACCACCACGTCTATCAGAATGGCCAAAATCCAAAACACTGATAACACCAAATGCTGGTGAGGATATGGAGTAAAAAGAACTCTCATTCATTGTTGGTGAGAATGAAAAATGACACAGCCACGCTGGAAGATAGTTTGGCAGTTTCTTACAAAGCTAAACATCATCTTACAACACATAACCAAACAATTCAGTAATCACACTCCTTGGTATGCACTCAGGTGATATGAAAACTTATGTTCACACAAAAACTTGTACATTTTTTATAGCAGCTTCATTTATAACTGCCAAAATGTCAAAGCACCAAAGATGTCATTTGATAGGTAAATGATGAACAAACTTTGGTACACCCATACAATGAAATATTATTCAGCAATAAAAATAAATACATTATCAAGCCACAAAAATACATATGGGGATCTTAAATATGTATTACTAAGTGAAAAAAGCCAGTCTGAAAAGGCTACATACTATATGGTCCCAACTATACAACATTCTGGAAAATGTAAAACATGGAAAATACATTTTTTAAAAAATCAGTGGTTGCCAGGGGTTTGGGTAGAGGAAAGGAGGGATAAATAGGTGGAGTCCAGTGATTTTTTAGGGCAGTGAGACTATTCTGTATGAAACTTTAAGGGTGGAAACATGACATAATACACTTGTAAAAACACACAGAATGTACAGCATAAAGTTAGCCTGAATGTAAACCATGACATTTAGTTAATAATAATATATTTTTTGTTCATCAGTTATAACAAATGTGCTACACTATTGCAAGAAGTTAATAATAGGGGAAACTGTGAGGTAGAAAAAGTATGGAGAATAGAAGATATATGGGAGTTCTCTGTACTTTTGGATCAATTATTTTATAAACCTAAAACTGCTCTAAAATATTTTTAAAATAAAGCCAATTATATATAACATATGAATCCCCATACTGGGTTGGATTTGTTTCACTTAGGCTTAAGTCAAACTCATAATCCAATAGCAGAGGTCTGTCTACAATAGTGGTTACCTTCTGAATATCAATAACAGCTTTTAAGATGTGATATATTCTAAATATCTAATAATTATTAATACAATTATTATATATGTGGTGTAGAAAACTCAGAGGAGAGACTGGTTGAAATTTGTTTCCAATATTTCCAGCAGTAAATTGCTAGTATAGTTACTAAACTCATATACCTTAATTCCTCCATCAGTATCATAAATATAAAAAATGTGAGATTTAAATGAGCTAATTATTGTAAAATACAAATAAATGCTTGGCACATAGTATGCACTCAATAAATGTTAACTATTATTTTGGTTATGTGTTGCTCCTTTGGTTTTTATACTTTGCCTATCTATGTGTCTCTCTCTTTTAATTCCCCAACCAGATGATAGATTTATATTTTAAACATCTTCAAAAACAAAATAAAAAACTTGAAGTTAAACACTGGACCTTGCATGCGCTAAGTGCTTACTAAGCATTTGTTGATGGATAGTTAAATGAATATAAAGCAGAAAAATGGTTGAAGGGAATATTTTCAAAATGATACATCAATAAAAATCATCTTATTTTTCACCAAACTGTCTAGAGAGACATTTTATCTATACCTTTGTTCCAAGAGGACATTTTTCCCTTAATGTATTTATATATCATCACTGAACGTCAGTAAGATTCTTCTCTAAATAACTTTAAAGTAGAACTAAAAGAACATGTATCAGCCTCACAAAAAAAAAAAAAAAAAGTACTAACTAGGAACTCCTCAATGGAACTCAATAGCTGTGCTAAGTAAAATTAAGTAAGCAACAAGTAAAATTTAAAAAACCAATTCTTAATTCCAGTTTGGGAGTGCCTTGTTTTAAAGACCATTGATGGGGAAACATTTCATTAAAGTCAATATTGATTATAATAAAACCTAGAAAACACAATGCTAAACTCCTAAACTCCAAAAAGAGATGATCAAATCGAATTGCTTCAAATGGAAGAAGTTCCCCAAGGGTATCAATCACAATATCTATCAATTATCTAGGCAATGGAAAGAATCCCATTCTTCCTTTTGAATGATGGGATACATTTCTAAATAGTGATATTTGGATCACGATGTTTGAGTGACATAAAAGATTGAATTGTCAGTGACAAAGAATTCACATCCTCCTCTCAACAATGTCCTTTTGAGTCTACTTTGTTCAACAAAAGTATATGATTCACTGGTAAATAATTGCCCTATTTTTGGTGTACCGTCCAAAGGACTGGGTGAATGATAATAACAATAAAAATAATAGTTTATGTTAATTATTTACTTTCTAATTTAATCCTTAAAACCTATGGAGTAAGATACTTTTATTACCTTTCTTTTTCAGATAGAAAACTGAAGCTTAAGGAAGTAAAACAACTTATCTAAGGCCTAATTACTAAGTTATGAAATAGCATGAATATGACTGAATTTATAGCCTGCCTCTATCCTGGCTGCCTGGACCTCAGATCAAAGTAACGGTAGACTTACCTCTCCATTCCCTTCTCTTTCCTACCTGTAATCAAAATTTCTCTGTGCTATGTTCTACGGCCCGAATGTTTGATTGGTGGTGTGGCAATGAATTAATCATAGCAACTTATCCCAACTAAAATGATAGCCAGTTTATTGTCATCTCTCTACAAAACATACTGCCTTATTATATTCAGGTTAGATACTTTAAATATTACCAAGAAAATTTCAGAAACCAGGACTAATAAGAGGAAGAAATATGTTAGCTTTAGAGTTAGCTTTGAGAGACAGAGGAGCCTCCATCCATCATCTTACTAACACACATGGGAGGTATTTATCTGTGAATGGTCCGCCTTGATTTTTAAAGATGTTGCTATATAACTGTTTATATGTGACTCTTCATATATGGCAAACAATGTGAATACTAAGCACTCAGAGATGGAAGGGAATAATGAAGAGGCAAGAAAACTCTTGTGGTAAATCTATAATATAATTGAACTGTCTAAACTAGAGTTTCTTCCATAAGATGTTAATAAAAAGAAAACAGATGGGAAATAGTATAATTCCAAAATATGCTTGAAAAATACTGCTTATTATAGTCTCTCTTAGAGACTCAAAAATATAAAGAGAGGTCCTACAGAAAATAAGCAAGTTAATCTTTGTTTCAACTAGTGTTACCAAGTGTAATATCTAATTAACATTCTTAGATATTAGGGTTCCATCGAATACACTTTGGGAAACATGGGTGCAATCACTGAAGAGAGAGGAACATAAAAGGGAATAGTGATTGTAGGATTCAAATCAAAAAGTACAAGCGGTTTCCATTTGGAATCTGGATTGAGTATAATAAAGCTACTATGCATCTGGATGGTGTTTTAGTCATCATAGACTGACTGCTAGAACATCCCCCACAATCTAAATGAATTTACACAAGTGAATTTATAACTCATGTGATCATTTTATGTGGTAATTTAAGGACTCAAAATTCTTTTATCTTGTGCCTGCAACGTTCCTTAGGGGTCTCAAAGTTACCTTGTGTGTTCTCAGTGTCAGACAGGGAAAGAGAAAGAATAGAGGTTTTCACAGGTTTTTTGGTCCAAACTTAAAAACAGTGTGCATCACTTCTCACATTCTGTTACCTAGAACTCTGTCTCACAAGACCATACTTTGCTACAAAAGAATGTGAGTAATGTAATGTAGTTGTGTTCTCTATGAGAAAAGAACACTATTTGGTGACTATTGTCTGCTACAGATGGAATTAGATTCTGAATTGATGTAATAGAAAAATTCAGAGAACACCTTGGTCCCAGAACCAAGGTAGCATCTGTCCATCAAACTGTTAAATAAATTTCTCATGGAAATGAACATTTACATTTCTACTTTGTAATCTAAAATCTTGGGTTAGTAAGTATCAATCTATGTTTACTCCTACTTCAAAACAAAACAAAACAAAACAAAACAAAAACAAAAAACAGATTGTGCTTCCCAAATTACAGAACAAGAGAGTAAGGTCTCCTCGGGAAGAATAAACAATGAAAAGCAACGCTTTTGGTCAGGTAAAGAAGGAATCTTTCTTAAAAGCCTAAGATGGTGAACTAATAGAAAGAACATGAGCATATCAGTTCATTCGTTTGGTGTACAGAGCTCTCTTTTTACTTCCTTGATAAGGGACTTACTAAATATGCCAAGAACATCTATTCACACAGGAGGTAACAAGAGATGTTATGTAAATGGACTTTCAAGTGACAGATGACTCACAATAATTCTTCACATTAATTTCAGCATATGTCATACATCCAAGTCACAGTGTTCATAAAGGTGGGTATGTGCGTATGGTTATTATTAGACCAACTGGTACAGGATGAGGTGCTTATGAAAGAATTGTCAGTTAGTGTAAATAGACACTGGCTCATCTACTCAGGGAAGATACACTGTCAAAGCTCTATCAATGGCCTGATGTAGCAAGGGACTGTGTATTGAGACCGTGTTATTTATTAAATGTGAAATTTAAGTATCACAGGAGTAACTAACTTGCTGGAAGTTCCAGAAACATAATGGCTAGTAAGTAATGACTTTTGAGTTATCAGGGAGAGAAAAAGTAGGATTTGGAAGAAAGATTTTCCTAAATGTTACCGTGTGTAACACTGCTCCAGAACTCTATGATAGAAACAGTATCAAATCCCATTTTGCAGATAGGAAAATTGAGAGGTTAAAAGGCTTACATAATGGGATGGAGTTTGAACCTGAATTTTCTGGTTTCACTGCCTGCCTTTTGCCTACTACAGCATTCTGTCTACAACCTCTAAATGGTTTTAAAACAATTCATGGTGATATGTTCTAATTCCTGTACCATTTCCAACCAAAGATGTCATTTCCTTAAAATATATCCATGCAAAGCTATTATATTTTGCTATCTCAAAGAGTAATTTTCTTTAAAGATATTGAGTTTCTTTTTGCTAAATGGCAGAGTATGCCCAGACTGTGCCATTTTACTTGCTTTAAAATAACTTCTATAAATGTGCATTTTCTGAATATGTGTAAAAAATTCTCCCTGTTTTCTAAGCTATTGTGACTATGTCATGAAGAATAAGATTGAGAGAATCATATAAAATATCTAAACTGGTTAAAAATAAATCTGTCCTGTACTACACGTGCTTTATACATAGGAAATTTCAACCATTAATAAATATTCACCAAATAAAAGAATGACTGGGAATTTCATGTGACATTTGGGAAATACTTGGAAAAATAGCAAATATCTTGCCATTGTTTAGTTCTATTTTTTCTAGTTTAGTGGTATCAAATAAAAATCAGTATGGAACTCACTGGCCTTAATAACAGACAATAATTTGGCTTAATAATAGATAATAGTTTTCTATAGGAGTACAAAAAATATGACCACAAATAATAAAACATGTTTTGAATTAGCACTCCAAATAAACTTATAAAAATGAATATTATCCTTAAATTGATATATTAAGAGACCATAAAATCATCAACAATGATACCATGTTTTTAAACATTGTGGTATTACCTCAAGTGAAATTGCTTTCATAGAGGCAGGGGGTGAAGGAGACTGTGCCAGGAGGGTATCTAGTGAATCAAATCCTACCTAAACCTCTAGGGAAGTGACCCAGGGCCCTCTGGGAAGGTGGCTTTCACAAGGGAAATTTAGCAGTTGGAGAATGGGAGCAGTTGGAGAATGGGAGTAGCTGACTCCAGGTAACTTGGCCACAAGGACAAACATGTACAAGAAACAGGCACATAATAGAGACTCTGTGCCAAATAGCTGCTTCTGGGTGTTGCTTCCTCCATACTCTCTATTGGAGTAAAATGGATGTGTGATCTGAAAACAAACCAAAACAAAACAAAACAAAAAAACCTACAGCAAATATAAACTGTCCCTTCACCCATCCGCTGAAACTGAAATACTAGCAAGCTTAACCACATAATGTTTCACAAAACTCACCTCTATTCCTAATACTTGGAAAATGTAGGAATTTTCTTCTCATAAGAATAAATAAACAGATCGAAATATCCAGTCACATAAAAAAAATTGTTGTTGAAGAGAGAAGCTAGGGAGAAGAAATAAAATGTGATAAAGAAAAAAAAAAAAAGCTCTTATTGACACCAAAATCTCCTCCCCAAAATAAAATGACAGAGGGTGAAATCTATAAAATTTTATGAAGTAAGATTATAACTCAAGATTTCTATACTCCGACAAGACACAATTCTGAGGATGGCAAAAAGTTTCTCAGACATGCAAGCAATTTTTTAATATTCCAAAAACACACATTTTCTTAAAAAGGGAGACGGAAGTCTCAGAAACTTTAGTTAACAATGAATTAAAAGTAAAGTGACCTTAAGTGAGAAGGAATAGGAAAAAAAATGATAAAAAAAATTTAATCAAGCAATATTAACAAGTTTAAATTAAATGTTTTCTTGATTTTACCAAAATATTATGAAGATTTTCACACAGGTATATCATCATTATCACACAGATTTCAAGTGTTATGGACTCCCAAAAGCACCCTGATTTCAAAGATGTTACAATGTGAAGAAAATGTATCTTCAAAATTATTAATAGGATCACTGATTTCTAGATGATTGAGATAATATTTAATGTAGAAAATTAATTTCAAAAGAGAAAAACTATTTTTAAAATAAGGTGTAAAATTTCCTAATATTTTTAAAAGCTAGAAGGATTAAAGAGAAATTTAAGAAAGATAAAAAATATTTTACATTTCTTATTTTAAAAGTATATATCAATATGGCAGAAAATGTAGATGACTTGGGTATGGAGATGACTTTTTAAGATACAACGCCAAGGGCACGGTCCATAATGTAGTAATTGTTAAGCGGTACTTCATTAAAAATTAAAAATTTGCTCTGTGAAAGATACTGTTAAGAGAATGAAGAGCCAAGCCACATAGTAACAGAAAATATTTGTAAAAGACACATTTGATAAAGGACTGGTATCCAAAATATATAAAGAACTCTTAAAACTCAATTATAAAAAAACAAACTGAATTTTAATAATGGTTAAAAGACCTTAACAGACACGACACCAAAGAAGATATACGTAGAGCAAATTAGCATAAGAAAAAGATGCTCCATATTATATGTCATCAGGAAATGCAAATCAAAACAATGAAATATTATTATACACCTAGTAGAATGACCAAAATCCAAATTACAGATAACACCAAATGCTGGCGAGAATGTGGAGCAACAGGATCTCTCGTTTGCTGCCGTTGGGAATGTAAAATGTTATAGCCATTTCATTTTGAAAAATAATTTGGTAGTTTCTTATAAAACTGAACAAACTTTCACTATAGGATCCAATAATCACTCACTCATTGGTATTTACCCAAAAGAGATAAAACTTATGTCTACTCAAAAACCGGCACATAAATGTTTTTGGCAGCTTTATTCATAATTGCCAAAATGTGAAAGCAACCAAAATGTCTTATAGTAGCTGAATGGATAAATAAACTGTGATACATCAGACAATGGAATGCTATTCAGTGCTAAAAAAAATAATAATAATAATGAACTATCGAGACACAAAAAGATACTGAGGAACCTTAAAGACATATCACTAAGTGAAATAAGCTAATTTGAAAAGGCTATATAGTGTGTGGCTTCAACTATATGACATTCTAACAGAGAAAAACTATAGAGGCAGTGAAAAGATAAGTGCTTGCAAGAACTTGGGGGTGGAGGAAGTGATGAATAGGTAAAGCACAGAGGATTCTTGGGCACTGAAAATTTTGTATAATACTATAATGATGGATAGATACATTATAAATTTGTTCAAACCTATAGAATGTACAAGAGTGATCCCTAATGGGTTCAGTTTTATTTCTATATACTAACAATGAAAACTCTGAAAGAGAAATTAAGAAAATAATTCTATTTGCAATAATAGCATCAAAAAGAATAAAATACTTAGTAACAAACCTAATCAAGAGGATGAAAGAGTTATACAGTGACAACTAAAAAACAATGCTGAAGGAAATTAAAGAAAATACAAATAATGGAAATGTATCCCTTAGTTATGGATTGAAAGAGTTAATATTGCTAAAATGTCCATATCACACAAAGCAATCTGTAGATTCAATGCAAACCCTATTATATCCTACTGACACTTTTACAAAGATAGAAAAAAAAATCCTAAAATCTATATGGAATCTCAAAGGATAAAAAAAAAATCCTGAGAAAGCAGAACAAAGCTAGAGATGTTGTGCTTCCTAATTTTAAAACATGTTACTAATCTAGAGTAATCACAACTATGGTACTGACATAAGACAGACATAGACATTAATTTAAAAGAACAGAGATCTCAGAAACAAATCCTTACATGTGTGGTCAAATGATCATTAACAAGGGCACAAGGCAGAAAGGATAATCTCTTCACTAAATGATTCTAGGAAAATTAGATATCTACATGCAAAAGAATGAAACTGGATCTTACCACACAATATATAAAAATCAAGTCAAAATGGATTAAAGACTTAAACATAAGACCTGAAACTATTAAACTCCTAAAAAAAAACATAGAAAAAAGTCCTCATGATTTTGTATTTAGCAATGATTTCTTGGCATGACACCAAAAGCAAAGACAACAAAAGGAAAAAATAAACAAATGGGACTATGTCAAGCTTAAAATCTTCTGTTCAGTACCAGAAACAATCAACACAATAAAAAAGCAACCTACTGAATGAGAGAAAATATTTACAAACCATATATATGATAAGAATTTAATCTCAAGAATACATAAATAATTCCTACAACTCAATGACAGCAAAATGAATAACCCAATTTATATATGGGCAAGAGACTTGAATAGATATTTCTCCAAAGAAGATATACATAAGAATATGAAAGATATTCAACATCACTAATCATCAGAAAAATACAAACCAAAACCACAGTGAGATATCATCTCACATCCATTTAAATAGCTAGTATAAAAATAAAATAAAATAAATAACAAATACTGATGAGGATGTGGAAAAATTGGAATGCTTGTGATTGTTAGTGGGGATGTAAAATGATGCAGCCACTGTGAAAACCATTATGGAGATTTAGCAAATCAATAAAATAAAAAATAGAATTATAATATCCAGCAATTCTACTCTTTGGTATATATCCCAAAGAATTGAAAACAAGATCTTGAAGAGATATTTGTACACCATGTTCATTTCAACAATATTCACAATAGCCAAGAGGTGGTAGCAACCTAAATGTCCCTTAATGAATCAACAGATAAAGAATGTATAGTATATACATACAATGGAATGTTATTCAGCACTTAAAAATATAGAAATTGTGCCATACACTACAACAGAGATGAATCTCCAGGACATTATACTAAGTGAAATAAGCCAGTCACAAAAAAAAAAGAAAAATACTGCATGGTTCAACTTATATGAGTTATCTAAAGTAGTCAAATAGAATAGTAGTTAAAAGTAGTCAAGTAGCAAATAGAATGTGGTTATCAGGAAACGTTAGGAAAAGGAGAAATGGAGAGTTATTGCTCAATGGATATAGTTTTAGTTTTGCAAAATGAGAAAGTTCTAGAGATCTGTTTCATAGCAATGTGTATACAGTTAACACTACTGTACTATACAATTAAAATGGTTAAGATGATAAATTTTCTTATATTTTTACCACAATAAAAGAATATTATCTAAATAGCTTTTAAGAGTCTGAACAAGTAGAAAGCAGCTATTAAAGATAAAAATAGAAACTGATATAATTGAAAACAAAAAGGAATCTTAACCAGTCAATCCAAAATTTGAGTCCTTGTAAACCCAGTATAACAGAAAATGACAAATTATATCAGGAAATAGGAGAAAACAAGAAAATAATAAAAAGGAGAAAAGGGTCAAAACTACAAATAAAGACAAGTGAGTTTGTTTGTTTAATTATAAGAAAACTCTGTGTTCAACTATAGTAGACCATGGTAACTTGGGTCTTCAGTGCCAATCATAAATGATCCTACTATTGAGTAATCTGTTTAACAAAAGGTAGGTGGAAAGATGTACTAAACTGTATTTATTAACATGAAAGCATGTCTTTAGAAATTAGTGAATGAAAAAACAATTCAGAAAAATTCATTTAGCAAGATCCATTTTTTAATTTCTAGAATTTCCATTTAATCTTAAGTTTCCAGTTTTCTGGTGAACCTTATCACCTGTTTATATATTTTCTCCATCATTTTATTTTCTTGAATGTATTAATCATGGTAATTTTAAATCCCTTTTTATTTCAGTCTAATATCTAGATTATAAATATTTTTCTACTGTACATATATTTTTTTGCTTTGGTCACTGTTTTGTTCCTGTTTTCAGCACATCTAGTAATTTTTTTAAGTGCTGCATACTGTGTATTTAAAATTACTGAGGCTTCAAATGAAACTATCTCCCTGCAGAGAATGGTCACTATCCCTCTGCTGGACCAGTAGAGTGATGGCTAGTTACTTTACCCCAGTCAGTGACCATGCTAAGTTGAGACTGAAATGGAGCCATGGAAATATTTCTTCTACTTTTGTTAGACTTAGCCTCAACATTTAGCAGGTGTCCTAACAAAACGTTACCCACCTACATGAAAACTCTTCTCAACCACCCCTTCACTGGCAATGTGCTTGAGATACCAGCAAGTCTAGAAAAAAAAGCTCTACTTCCCAACAGTGGCCTTTATAGGTAAGAAGTCTACATTCTCAACTTCCTGTTTATTCTCAAAATTTGTAAGTGTTAAAGGATAAAAACTATAGAGGTTGGCTTGCCTCCTAAAAGTTTCCTCCTCCCAGAAGATTTAGGTCCTCCAGTTCAAATTGTCTAAATTGCTCTCCTCCATCTTCTAAGATAAGTGGTAAATAAATATATAGTGGTAAGTAAATAGAAAATTATCTAAAAAGATGTCCCCCAAATTAATATTAGTTATTTTGGAGGAGATGATAAGCATTGCAGTTGAAGATGAAGTAGATTATTGATGAACTTGGAATTTTCAGATTTTTCTCCACATACACCTATGTTGTTAGAATTTTAAAAACAAGATTGTATTTCTTTGGTAATTGAAAACAATATAAAAGGTAAAAACCTATCTAAAAGAATGGACAAAGGTAAACTCATGTTAACAAAAAGGAGTGTTGCAGGAAGCAACACCAGATGAAGGAATTTGGATGCTCAGACAACTTTATTAGAGGAAGAAGAGTTTATTAGGTCAGCAGAGCGTGTGAGGCTCTAGACAGCACAAAAGCACCAGCTTTCCCTGGTTTGATTTCTTACAGCTTATATACCCATGCAGTGTCCATGCAAGGGGCATGTGATTCCTTTTTCTGAGAATTCTCCTGACTCAGGATGGGAGGGGGAGTTTCAGGTGGGGCTGCAAGGGAGAAGGAAATTCCAGACCACCACTCCTATTTACAGATTCTTTTTCCATGTAGGTGTGACAAGTTTCCAGAAGGCCATTCAGAGATCTATAGGATGTTCTTAATCTATAACTGGCTGAGTCAGCCATTTTTGTAAACCCTTCCCTTTGCTTTCCTCAGGTGCTTTCTCTCTTAGAAAGATGCTATGATACTGATAGAAAACAAAGTGGAATGCAAGCTGAAAAGCCGTTAATTAAGGAAAGATAAATATCATCTAGTGATAAAATGTGCAACACAAAATAAATCCCATGAATATTATGCATTAAATAATCTAATATCTAAATACATAAACTAAAAATTAAAGAATATTTAGCAAAATCAGTCATACTGGGAGCGATAGACACTGTTTTCGATAGACTGGAGAGTAAGAAATAAGGGTATGAAGTAGAACTTAAATAAGTCACATGTTTACCAGTAATGAGTCTCGTTTGTGTCCTTCAGAGGAGATACACCCTCTTTTCAAACACCAAAAAAATATACGCCATTGCATACAAAAAATAATTTTCCTACCCCCTCCCTTTCTATGTTTTTTCTGGTTGAGCCAATAATCAAATTAATATGAGACAGATTAACAGAAAAAAAATGTTCAAATTTATTACAAATGTACATTTGGTGGTCTCATAAAAATATGAGATGTGAGGACACTTTGGACATTTGAGGTTTATGTGACATTCTGTGCAAAGGAGAGGAAGGCAGTGGTCTGGGACTTCACTGGGAAATCAGGCAATTTATAGGCAGAAGAAAAAGAGCAAACATGTAAACAAATTTTTGCTGGGTCACCCAGAAACAATGGGATACAGAAGGTAGTCCAATAAACAGACTTTGCTAGATTTCTCCCTCAGCCACATTATAATGCTGATTTTGTGATGCTCTTTTCCTTTAAGTAGGTTTTTCTTTCTAAATTTCTTTAAGTAGGTAAAGAGGAGGGTCAAATATTTTTTTCTGAGCCTTTTATTTCTTAAAAACCAGCTTAAAATCAATATCCCAAAGGCATATTTTAGAGTGGCAATCTTTGCCCCCTTTACCAGCACTGTCAAATATCAGGCCATAAAGAAACTTTAATAAATTCCCCCAAAGCAGAAACTATAGGTATCATTCTCTCTGATCATAATGAAATCATTTTATAAATTAAGAGTAAAAAGCTAAACAAAAACTCATAGAACCACTTAAAGTATTTAAAAGCCTCCTGGATGTCATCAAAGTGAGTCTAATTTTGTAAAATTGTAACCTAGTGATAGTAGTCAAAAAAATATTAAAGAATACTTCAATTAAGAGAGAATTGCCCAACTATATATTAAAACATTAAAAAACAAAAACAAGCAATGTGATGTTCTGGTAGGAATAAGCAGACACACCAATTAAACAGATCTAAAACATGGAGTTTAGAGTTGTGTACTAATGATACTTTACTAGTTTACTAGTTTCCTAGGATTTCTGTAACAAATTGCCATGAACTTGGCAGCTTAAACATTAGAGATTTATTGTCTCACTGGTCTGGAGACCAGAAATACAAAACCAAGTTTTCAGCAAGGCCATTCTCTCTCCAGAGGCAATAGGAGAAGAATATTTCCTTTCCTTTTCCTAACTTCTGGTGGTTTGGGGCAATCCTTGGTCATCACTGGCTTGTAAGCATCACTCATTCTAATCTCTTCCTCCATAGTCACATGGCATTCTCCCTGTGTGTCTGTATCTAAATTTCACTTTCATTATAAGGACACAATTCATTGGATTAAGGTCCACCCTACTCTAATATGACCTCCTCTTAACTTGATTATATCTACCCTAGACTCCACTTCAAAATAGTTACATTCACATGTTCCAGATGGACATAAATTTTGGAAGAACACATTTCAATCAGTGCTCTTTGTCAATATATTTCTTTAATGCAGATGAAGAAAACTTAACTCTAGTTAACTTGAGTAACAAATTGACATTTTACCATAAGGCTACTCTTCTGACACTCAAAAGCAGAGACTTCACAGTGACAAACTAGGTGACTATTCCCCTCCTCTAACTCCCACAACATGGCCTCTCGCCAGTCTTTCTGCACACATCTGCTTTCTTTTCTCTCTATGGAGCTCATTCTCCATTCACAAAGGCATTCTCAGTTCTCATTTATAGGTTCTCCATTCCAGGTATATGCAGTGACCATCTAAATCTCAGTCTCAATTCTAAATTCCCAGGAGAAATATGATTGTCCCCAAGCCAAAAGAACATAGTCGATCTCCTCTATGGCTGGGGAGGGGACAAATTTCAGAGAAATGGGTTCACCATGAGTTGGGCAGTTTGTTCCCAAAGTCTTTCCTATAGGTGAACATTTTAAACTAAGAAGGAAAGGACAACTAATTCAATAAACTCTCTGGGAGGAGAAAATAACAGTTTAGGAGGAGCATGATAAAGCCTTGCTATTTATTACAAATCACAGGTAAATTAAAAATTAAATTAAAAAATGTTTTTAATATAGGAATAAAGGTAAATATATTGCTCGCACTTTTACAAAATATTTTGGATTATTCTTCAAGTATAACAACTTATATATTAGTTACACATTATTTTAAATTAATTACAGATTTAGGATATTATTCTGAGGAAAGAGTAAAAATAGGGAATATATAAAATGGAGTCATTTTAACCAAGCCACTAAAATTATTAACATTATAAAAGTTGAGGCATGAAGAAAGACTCCACTCTTGTTCTAACCAGCCTGGGAACGTACACTTTTTTGAACTCCTCAGACCTATGTCCACGCCTAGATATACATCTGGATCTCCAGGTAACCCTCTAATTAACCCCTGAAGGATGTTTGTCTACATCCACCAAACATGAACAGACCTCCTAGCACCCATCTTCTGGTCCATCTGACCTCCATCATGCTGACTGCATCTGACTGAGAATCATTCTAGACCAATCCTACGGCTACAAATGCACGACTGATAATTCTTAAGAATGTACTTTTTACTATAAAAACTTTTAATTTTTCTTTCTTCATTGGAACACTTCTGGGTTTTTGCCTAGCTGTGTTCCCAGTGTGCAACCTCCAAGACCCTTGAATAAATTTCTATCATTTATTTGTAGCAAAGCCTACAGACACTTGAGTTCATTCGACGACTCTAGAGTAATTCCTCGAGCATGACAGCATATATATATATATATATATATATATATATATATATATATATATATATATAAGTTATGTATTATTTTTAAATATTAGTTGCAGATACTTTGGACTCAAAGAGTGAAAAATTTGCCATTAGTGAATTTTTTTAAAAATATGCAATGTTCGTATCTTTGAAAGATTGTCAAATACTGTTTGGAGTAATATCTGTTATCATTAGAATTTAGTTAGTGTTTTTCAAGATGATTACTTTGAAAGAGAAGGCAATTATTCAAATATATAAATACCAATGAAGCTATTTTAAAAATTAATTACATAATAATTTGCACAAACCTCAGTGTTTCCTATTTATAATAGAAACTATTGTTTCTCTATACCAGCATTTGCTTTTTTGAGTGCTCTGCTGTTATTTTAGGTAACTGGTCTTGTCAAATGACTCTACAGTTTTAAATTTTTTGCTTCATTATTGTTCTAGAAATATTTAGTGTACATTCAATTACTGGAAAAACTATTTTACATCCTAACTATAATAAAACCTCATTGAGAATGGTCAGAGTAGAAGAGAATTCTGGTGAATTTTATTTATCTTTTTAAAAGTATATTTAAAATACTTTTGGACTACTATTATTACTGAAACAGTTTAAGAAATATATTACCCCACCTTCTTAACTTAAAATTTGAGTAAAAATGAACATACTTACATGTATCTTTGATCATTTAGGACCCTCCAACACGGGGCATATGATAAGCATTCAAGAATGATAGTTAAATGCATAAGTAAATGTGTTAATTTTCCAGCAGCTACATAAACAATGAATTGCATTGACTAATGTTTTTAATAAGAATGTGAAATAGAGCAGTATCAAATGAATCTCTCATCCTTAGTACATTTCTCGAAAACTTATTTCTTAAATAAATACTTTACCTAAGCACATTTCCTACTTTTTTCTCCAGCAAGTTAAGAGCAAAGAACCCCAGTTAAATTGAAATGCTAGTTTTCCTTCAATTCCATTAATTAATGCTTCATAGTATTTACCTTATTTTTCTACATTCAAGTCTGTACCAATTAAATAATTCCAGCAGAGAACAATCTTTTCTTCAGCTTGAAGTGTCTGAAATATTATATGTGAAAGTATGCAGTAAATTGTAATAATGGCATAATACATAAACATATTACTTGAATTATTAATAATAATACTTAACCTTTACTGGATATTTAATAGGTTCCAGGTATTGAGCTAAGGGCTTTCTATACATTATTCTATTTAACCCTCAAAACCACCCTCTGAGATAATACTATCATTATCACCATAAGGAACATGGGGATTAAGGCTAAAGGCCTGGGAGTCTCCTACGCAAAGCTATAGAATGAATGGTCAGTTTATTTATGGATGTCTATTTCTTTGCATCCTCAATGCTCCAACAGCTCAGTGAGAGAAGTACAAAGAGGCAAACATCACCAGATCTAGATGTAAATGTCCCTATAGATGACACAATACGACCACTGACCCGTCAAACACAAGACTAAGTGGATCAAAAGTCCATTTTTATACATTAGTCCAAGCTTTCATAGAAAGTTTCTGGTGAAGAAAAATGGAAATCCACTTGGGACTTATTACACTCTGGTGAGTGTGTTTTCAGTTACATAGATTCAAATATCAAAACTAAAAATACAAGAAAGCAGAGGACGTGTAAAACATTCCCAGCCAACTGTTTCCTGACTGCTGACAGTAGGAGCAAAAGAATTCCTAATGAAACAACATGTTGTTCAACAAAATAGCTCTTGATTTTCTGAAAAGCAAAATAACATCCTCTTTCTATTGTGATGTAATTGATCAACAAAGGGGGATGTATTTACACAAGTTTTCTTCTCAAAATCAACTGAACAATGTCAAAAGCAAAAAGGAAAGTAAGTTACTGAGTTTAACAAGCTCCTCCACAATCCATGTTGATTTAGCATTTGGAAATCTTACTACATATTTTGCAATTTCATCCACTTACTACCATTATATTAATTTTGAAGGAGGCTGTCATATTCTATTTTCACCTAATAAATCACAATGAAATGATTAAATATCTTATACTTAACAATTAACAAAGGACTTTTGATCTTTTCCAAAATCATTCAGAAACTGCCAGTATAATGATAACACACACTTGACGGATTTCAAATAGGAAAAGTCCCTGAAAAAGAAAAGAGAGAGAGACAGAAAAGAAATTCTGCTTTAAATTAAAATGAAAACTGGATATCTTAAGAGCATGTGAACATTAATTTTAAAAGGACTTGACTTCTTTCTCAGGTGGCATTATTTAAGTCTCTGACCTGTATTTAAAAAGAAAGGGAGAAAAATAACACGTTTTGGCACTTTAAAATTAAGAGATTGGTTTGGTAGCCTAGGCGTGCTACAATCACATACTTTTTTTTCTGCTAAATAGCTGTATAAAACTAAATAGAGTGAGTCATTTTTGTAATATCAACTCCTTAGACTACCATATAATTTTATGTGTATTATCATATTAGATTAATATTTCTCATCATGCCTGTGTACCTGGCATTGTTGTACAGGTAGGTGATGAGGATGGTTATGTTCATTTCCCAAAGCAAGTTGAATTTTGAAAGCCAGGTGGTTGCGATAGAGTGTTTTCCTCTAAAATCCAGGAAATTGTGCCTTTTTCTAGTTTCTCTCAGCTGTTCAGGTTCCATCAAGCACTATGTTCAGTGCCATCAGATTTGGCAGATTCAAATACTGGAAACACATTTTCATTGCAATGGCATCGAATTTGATGCTAAAAATATTTAGCTTCAAATCCTGTGTAACTTACTAGCTATTTAACTATGAGAAAATTTCTTGACCCCTCTGAACCTCAGTTTCATCTTTGGGAAATAGTAAACCTATTCTACAGGGAACAGAGATGTTGGGCAACTAAAATATAGGTATAATGTATATCATATATGTCATTCATACGTGTATGAATATATGATACATAAGTGATGATATATGATACATAAATGTATATACAAGACATAGTTTAGTGTGCCTGGCACAAGTGAAATTCAATAACAAGTAGTCATTATTATGGTTATATTATGGAATATTGTGGAGAGGTTAACAGTTTGAGTTCTGAAATCAAGCAAACCTGACTGAATCCTGACCCCACTATTTAATAATCTTGTAATCATGGACAGAGTTATTTAACTATTCTGTACATCAATTTTTTTTTTGTAAAATGGGAAAAATAATTTCAAAAACCTGGATTTTGTAGAGATTAAGCTAAATTAAATCATGTATATAAAACGTTTTGCATAAAGGCATCACCTAATAACTTTTTAAAGAAAAAGCTACAGATTCCAGATTAGAATAATGTTTTATCACTTATTTTATCTCTGGGACCTCCTGATATGAAGGAAATGTTCAGATCAAATCTCCCAGATCAGGTATGAGGCACCATCACTCCTATTCTCAACTATTCTTTTTAACTTATATCAGATCTGTAGTTTTAATTTACAGCCTAACTCTACATTTTGATTGATGTGTGGTAGCATTAGATTTGAATTCAGACCAAAAAACTGTCACAATTGGACTTGGGATACTGTCAGGTTACCCTAACACTGTTAAAATTAGCTTTCTGGAAAAATCCTAAAATGCAGAATACTGATGTGGGAACAAGGTATATTATCAGTGTGTGATGTTTACCTCTTTGAGACGGTTTTCTCATCTATAATGATGAGAAATTGATTCTAGAGTCCTGTCATTATCTAAATTCCTTGTGCCCTTGTTAATGGTCATGAGTGCTACTTACTTCTCCTTTACTTTAGAATTAGAACTTTCTCAACTAGATCTGTAATCCATAATGTTTATCTATTTATTTCAGCACCATTTTTTAAAAGGTCTTTCCTCATTGAATTGTCTTGGTGCCTTTGTTGAAAATCAAGACCATTTATGTGTGTGTCTATTTCTGGACTCTCTGTTGTGCCCCCTTGGTGTATTTGTGTCTTCTTATGTCAATACCCTACCATCTTGATTACAGCAGTCTTTATAGAAAGTCTTAAAATCAAGTATTATATGTTTTCCAAAATATTCTTCTATTTAGAGATGTCTCTGGCTAAAATTTCTATATATATTTTAGAATCAACTTGTCAATTTCTACCAAAGTCTGTTGGAATTTTGATTTAGAATTTATCAAATCTATAGATCAATCTAGAGAAAATAGGCATCTTAAAAATATGTAATCTTCAAAGCATTCATTTATTTAGTTCTTCTTTTATTTCTCTCAACAATGTTTTCTTGTTATCAGTAAAGAGATTTTCCATATCCTTTATTATAATTATTTTGAAATGTGTTATGTTTCAATGCTACTATAGATGGATTTTTTATTTGCCAATTTTGCTGCTAATATTAGATGTCTATTTGATATTTGTATATCTTCCATGAATCCTGCAAACTTATTACATTAACTTATTATTAATTCTATAGGTTTTCTTTTTTAGAGTCCTTTGTATTTTCTACATAAACAATAATTTTACCTATAAGAAAATTTTTACTTCTTCCTTTCCAATCTTTATGGCTTCACTTTTTTAACTTACTTTATAGCACTGGCTAAGACCTCTAGTACCAAATTGACTAAAATCAGTAAGAGCAGATATCCTTGTCTATTTCCTCATCTTAGGAAGATGCATTCAGTTTTTCACAATAAGGATGATGCTGGCTATTTTATTTTGTTTTGTTGTAGATCCCTTTATTAGGTTGACAAAGTTTCTTTTTATTCTAATATTGACAGATCTTTTCCATAAATATATGTTGAATTTTGATAAATGACACTCCTGTATCTATTGATATCATCATATAGTTTTGATCGATTATTCTGTTAACATTGTGAATTACGTTTAATTTTGAGTGCTAGCTCAGCTTTGCATTCTTGGGATAAAGCTCACTTAATCATGTTATATTATCCTTTTTATGTATTTTTATATTCAATTTATCAATATTTTGCCAAAGATTTTGACATCTATGTTTATGAGGCTTATTATTATATTATTTTCATTTCTTTTAGTATTATTGTCAGGTTTTGTTATTGAGGTTATGATGTCTTAAAAAAATAAATAGGAAAGTGCTCTTTATTACTCTCTTTCCTAAAGAGTTTGTATAAGAGTAATATTACATCATTAAATATTTGATAAAATTTAAAACTGAAACAATCTGGGCCTGAGGTACTCTTTTGGGAAGTTTTTTAAATGAATTTAATTTTAATAGGTATAGAAATACACATATTTTCTATTTATTACTGTGTAAGTGTTAGTAGTCTCTGTTTTAAGATATTTATAGGTTTCATCTAAAGTTGTTACACATAAGTTCTTATTGATTTTTTTCCTCATTGCATAACATATTGAGAGAGGTATTTTAAATTCTCCATCTATAAATTATATTTGTCTTTCTCCTTTTAGAAGTAATTGCTTTTGCTTCATATATTTTTAATTTTTATTATTTGGTACATACACATTTAGGATTATTGGCCAGTTTATTAATTATAAAAATGTCCTTTATCTCTGATAACATTTCTTATCTTCAAAACTACTTTGTACAATATTAACACAGTCACACCAGCTATCTTATGCTTCCTGTTGCATGGTGAATCTTTATCCATTCTTTTATGTTCAACCTATGTGCATTTTTTGCATTTACCAATAGTGTGAAGCTGGGTCATGCATTTTTTACCATTTTATCATCTCTGTCTCTTATTTGACACTTACATTTAATTGTTATGATTAGGTTTTAGCCTACCATTTTGCTGTTTGCTTTCTATTTGTCACATCTCTTTGTTGTCATAGTCTACTTATAGTTAATATTATATCATTTCACATGAAATATAATCATCTTGCAACAATATAATTGCTTTCAATTCTCTTCCTTTATCTATTATGGTCATGTATTTTATAATTATATGCATAATAAGCCCCACAATGCAATGTTGACATTTTTAAAACTATGAATTATCTTTCAAAGAAATTAAGAGAAGAAATGTATTTTTATTCATATATTTACCATTTTTGATGTTTTTTATCCCTTCCTGCAAATCCAAGTTTCAGGAAGGAATTTATTTATCTGTTTTCATGTCCTTTCAGCCTGAAAAACTTACTTTAGCATTTCTTATAATGCATTTTTGCTGGCAAAGATTATCTTAGCTTTAGTTTATCTGAAAATTTTAATCAAAATATTGAATTGGCTTGGCCATAATCATTGAAAAATAACTGTCCATCATAACACAGACATTTATTTTTCACAAAATATCCATAACCTATTCACATTTCTCAGCCCTTTGCCATTAGGCAGGTCATAAGCTCTGTAAGTTTGTTACTAATAGGCAACGAGTTTAAGAGCAGGTATGAGGTCTCAATTAGCTCTCTTGACCTGCAATCATGGAGATCATATGTTTTAAATATTTCACTTACAAGATAGTGGAAACTTTGTCAGCTTAGATCCACGAATGATTCTGTGGAGCAAAGTCATTTCCCCATTCTCTCATGTAATCTGTACTGGACTAGAAAGTAGACATTGTATAAATTTTTGTTGTATTAATCTATTGAGATTTGGGATAATTTGTTATTTGGCCTACCCTAGCTTTACTAATATACCTGCAGATTTGAAATTAAACCCTAAATTATTACAAGAATATATGGTTTTTAAAATTTCCTTTATATTCTATTAATCTATTTGTCCTTTCTGATACCAAACTCTTGACTTTTGTAGTTTTAGAATATAATATGATGTTTGTTGGGGGAACATACATTGTCATTATTCTTTTCTTCAAAAATACATGAACATTCTCAAACATATCATCCTTATAAGTCACCTTTAATTTAACTTTAATCACATTCCCAAAAAGAATCCAAATGGGGTGCAACTTACAGATTTCTTTAACTAAATTGAGACTTATTATGTTCGAAAACATTTGATCTTCCCATTTGTTTGCCTTTTTATAGTCCACGGTAAAGTTTTATAAAGTTTTCTGAATATATATTCTGCAAACTTTATGTAAGTTTATTCCTAAAATTTTTATACTTTTTCTTACTATACTAAATGATACATTTTTACCATTATACATTCTCACTGATTATATAACATATATATTGTTGACTAGAACTTATTTTTTTGCATTGGAATTATTTTCATAGCAAATATGTCATCCTGTGAGATGTATACATAATTCAAAGAATCGTGCATTCTATATGGCACACTTGATTAGGCCAACAGAGTTCAGAATAAACTCTGAAAGCATTTTTTGTTGTGTTGTTTAAAAATTGAAAGGAATCGAGATCATCATGTCTACCTCTCTGGAAAAATAATGATTATTTCAGAGAAAGCACTTCAGTTTCAAGGCCACACTGATTTCAGTTTAACATATATTTACTGAGAACTTGTCACGTATGCAATATCCTAATTCCAGGGAGCTGAGTATGGCCCAACCATAGTAGAGATAGGCATATAGTAGCAGCTCAATAAATGTTTGATTGATTCCATTGCTTTATTTGGAAATAACATGTCATTACTAAGGATCATTGCACATCAAATTTGCAGAAAGCAAGCACTATAACCAAGAAAGTTAAATTCGAGTGTGATTTTGTATCAATTCATAGTTACCACAAATTCCTTCATGAATTTCAGAGGGAAAAAAATCTACTTTGTGACTGAAAAAATATAAGGCTGGCCATTTGGAGCTCCTGCAGGAAGCAGGTAAAGGTATTTCTTTTCCCTCTTGGGCTTCCTGAAATATTTTTCTTCTAACAATAAATTATACATGGTTCTCTGGCCCCAGGAGCTTAGTTTTCTAAGTTTGTTTTTAAACATGGTAGGGGTTTGCAGAAAGCTGCCACTGGAAACATCTATGGCTTTATCCCCTTCAGTGAACTGACGTACATTGAGACATTGTAACACTTTCCCAAGGGTTGCATGTAAGCAAAAGGAGATTATGACAAGACTCAACTCATGCACACAAGAAGTAGCACCAGTTAAAAATAGAAGTTAAATTTCCAAGAAGCTAAAGTAAGAACCATGGACAATCAAGTCAGTGTGGTTTAGGAAGAAAAACTAGAAAATATCAGGCTAAATCTCTGGCCTTAAGATTTATTATATAATCAAGGCTAAGATCACATCCTTTATAACTCAATGCTCAACTCTGCCATTTTCTAGCTGTGTGATCTTTGCATTTTACTTAACCTCTCTGAGTTTCAATTTCCACATCCATAAAGCTAGGAAAACATTATATCTACTTTAAAAGGTCTCTGTGAGGCTTAAATATGATCCTCGGCAAACACTTGCCATGGTGCCTTATGTACAGTAAACCTCAATTAAGTAATATAGACTCAAGGAAGGCAGCTGAATACCTACAGATAATGAATGGTCTGACCCAGGAGAGCAGTAAGTAGGTTCATATGTTTTTAAGCCAATAAGTTTAAAAGCTAGCTTTAAATCTATCAAAATTGAGAACATCCTCAAGCAATGTCATTCATTTTAATTCAACTAAATATAAGGCAGTATGCTAGGCATTGCGGGTTACAAGGATGAAGACGGCATGGTTTCACCTTTCAGTGAGCACTAAGTCTAAGACAGGGAAAACAGAAATCATCCAGGAATACAAACTGTAATAAGGACCATATGGCCATCAAAAAACTCTCTAATCTCAGAGGGAGAGTAATTGTGTTGGTTGATGTGATCACAGGAAGGAGAGGATATTTATACTGAGTCTCAAAGAATCATCAGTAGGGTTTTGAGAAGTGGAAGTGACTGGAGATAGTTTACTGAAGAAATGAATAGAAAGAAATAGGATCAGAAATAAGAAATTAAGTAGACTGATCATTCATTCATTCATGTGATAAGTATAGGTTGTTTATAGACCAAAATTGTTCAATTAGGTTGGAATACAGAATATATGTGGATAAGTCAGGAAAATATCCTTGAGCAGGCAGGTTGGGGCCTAAGCATGAAGGGCATATGGATTCCATGCTATAAGACTAAGTATAGGAGAGTCAGAGGATCTCTGTGAATAAGAGAACATAAAAAAGGTTTGGAGCTCTGCTTTTAAGGTTATTACCCATAATATGGAGGTTTTTTAAGGAGTCCTGGCAAGAGGTGATGGTAACAGTAAGAACAATTTGGAGGAAACTTAGAAAAATTGATCACTAGCAGAGGAAGAGGATAAGCTCAAAATAATGTTTCTCACTTCTGTGATTAAGAAAATAATGAGTCCTTGTCAAGTTTCCAGGTCTAAAAGGAGGTGATATGAGGGAAGAGATAGAAAGAATGAAGATGCTAGGGTCACATGGACATAATGGTATTGAGGTTTTCATGGGAAAACATGAAGAAGAGTTGGGATGAATGAAATCACCAAAGAAATATAGAAAAAGAACAATGACATAAACATGAAGAATGCTTATATCTAAGGAGTGGGAATAAAGAAGAAAAACCAATGGAGCAGCAGTTAGTGACATCAGAAAGAAGCCTGAAAAGCACAGGGTCACCCAAGTGGAAGAAGATGTCATGGAGCAGATGAAAAGTGGTATCACAGCTTCAGAGAGCTTGAGGATAAAAACTGATGAAAAACAAATATGAAATTTAATTATTAGAAAGTCACAAGTGACTTTCAAGGAAACCATTTAGGAAGAGAGGAGAAGTCAAAAGCCAGATTGTGAAGAGTAGATAGGTGAATGTGAGATTAAAAAATGGTGCTTGGGAATAGATTTGTGAAATTTGGCAACATGCCCCAAACAGCCAATTTCATCTACAGTAATGAGTTCTTTAATGTGTTAACTGCTTGCATCCTTTCTATTCAAAGTGCTTTAATTCACACTACCTAGTTTCATTCTCACAACCACTTTGTAAGGCCAGATGGTCAGATACTAGTTTCCTCATTTATAAATGAAATAAATAGATCTTAGATGTTAAATAACTTATGCCAGCTAATAAAAAACAGGCAGTACAAGAACCCATGTCTTCTGTCTCCTAGTTCAACACCATTTCCATTGCTCCAAACAAAATGTACAAGGACCTCTTACCCATGTGTCTCATGTTACCTGGCAATGAAAGTTTGTGACCACATATAAAGCCTATATGAAATGAAAGGTACATGACATAGCAGAAAAAAGGTATGTTTCACCTTTTTCTAGCACACCATAGACATGAGAGTTAACTTGAATTTGAACTTCTGAGCCAGAAGCCTCTGTGCAATGAGGTTGGGGTCTGAGGTTATCTTTCTCTCATCTTTTTCTCTTGCAAAGCCAGTCAAGGACGGCCATCATTTTCTCAGTGTCTTGATTTGTCTGCTGATTTTTCTACCACTGTACATCTAAGAAGCTTGTAATAAGTCCAACTTTCCAATTCCATCAAAACCTATTTATTTTGGAATAATCTATACTGGAATACTCACTCATTTCTTTGAGGTCTGCCAGACCTTAAAAGCATATATTATTGATGGTGACAAAAAAGAAGTTGCTGGCTATTCAGAGTCAGGAGGAGAGAAATGGAAGTAGAATTGACTAGGATACTTTCCTTAAGAAAGGAGGCCATTTGGCTTTGACTCATTAAAGCATGATTTCTCAGTTCCTACCACTGATTTTCCCTCTTCTCTGTTCTCTAATCCTTAGCCATGATTACTAGTTGATGGACAATTTAAAAACAGTCAAACGAGCCAAGATGTTCTATAGATATCATAGCCTTCTCCTTAAAGGATCATCTCAGAACAAGCACTTTTGGCTAAAACAAGGACTTCATTGCTAGAGTCTTCTGCTAATTTCTAAATCATGGGAATGAGATGGGATTGCAGCATCTATGTATTCCTGATGCTGATCCTTCCTGGTTCAGGAGGTCATTGATTCACAACTAATTGTGAGTTGAGTTTGCATCATGGATCTCGGTACTATTCAAATAGTTGTGTGCTCTCATTGATTTTTAAGTCAACATTTAAAGATTTAGTGGGAGTAGTGACTTGCTGGCTTAGGAAAGCATTCATTTGGTGGTAGAAGAAGGTAATATCAGGTGAGACCTCTAAACAATGGGATCCCTTTGCTTCTCTGCTCATTATTTGACATCATCCTTCAGGTTCCTGAAAAGCATGGACTCTGGAGAAACATGGTACCTTGGATAAACAAATATACATTATTGTTGAACATGAATTCTACCCTGAATGCTCACCAGTTCACCTCCCTGGGGAAACATGCGTGAACCTCATGGAACCTCTACTCATTTGCTCTTCTCTTTTAAGTCCTTCAACAATGCCAATCCTAAAAGGCTTATTCCATGAAATTTTTCCTCTATATCATATCCCTTTGCTGCTAGTTCTTCATTGATAGTGTAGAGGTTAAAATATTAATTTTGCTGAAACTAATTGTATTAAGTATTTACTATGTGTTAGGTCTGAGCACTCTAAATGAATAAAAATTCTCACAACAACCCCATGAGGCAGGTATTATTCTCATTTAATTTATGGAAACATCAAGATTGAACGAAATAAAATAACTCACCAAAGGTCACAGAATTAGCAGAGGAGCACCAAGGACTCATACTCAAATAGTGTAGACACCTAGCTCTTGCACCTAAACACTGTGCTCTTTTGTTACCTTAAAGTTTGGATTTGGCCAGGGATGTTGTGGTTATGCAGTCTGAACACTATCCAAAGGTATTTACAGAGGAGTCTCAGGGGTCTGCAATCCAGCTTGCCTTCTGCTTACCATATGCATGCATCACTGTTGCACCTACCCAGAGGGGTCAGGAGGGATCAACCAAATCTAAGGTTGAACTCTGACTCTGTAGCATAATGCCTGGCAAAGAATATGTACTCAATACATTTAATTTGTTTTTGTTGTTATGTGCTAAGATGCACATAAAGTAATGATATTATAGTTCTGCCTTTTCCTTTCCTTGCTCCAGCAAAAGCAGCACCATAAACTACATAGGTGGTCCTCAGAAGGGCACATCGCTTTGAGGCATAAGTGGTAGTTCCCTCTCCCAAATGCAGAGGGGCATAGCATTCTCCTGGACACTGTCAGGGTCCATGCCATTAGAAGAGTGAGAAAGTAGTGATGTTAGAGAAAGGAGGATTCTTCAGGCTATTCCTTGGTGGTTGAATCCCTTGGAAGCATTTAGCATAGTCAACCTTAAGAGAGGGAGCTGTTAGCTTCATGGTGGTGAAAAGGCAATGTAATAAAATCTTTTTGTGTTGTGACTGCTGTAAACAAAAGTCTGTTTGACTCCTGGGAGAGAAAGGAAACTAAGATCTAAATAGATGCAAAAGCCCAGCTATCTGGAGGCTTGAGAAATATCTCTAGATAGAATGGAATCACTAAAAACCAAGAACTGTAACCACAGGAGCCTGTGAAAAAAAGGGGAGCTCTTGAAAAATTAGGCACTGAGGAAATAGGTTCAACTCTCTCCAAGGAGCCAATACCTGGTTCATCAGCATCCAGCACTGTTTGTCAGTCTACTCAGGACCATCTGTCAGCAACAACCCCATATGGCAGTAATATATAATGGTAAGAGCGTCTCCTCTTGTATGCGGAAGTCTAAATGACCTTCACATTCTTTTGTGCTCCTAGAATCTAATTTGTGGTTCCTGGAAACTTAAAGAGTTGGAGACCTCAGAGGAAAAGATGCATAACTTTAGGCTATTATGACATATAGAATTCACAGAGGATTTAGTTGAAAAATAAATGTGCCACACTTCAGCCCGGGTTTGGAGAGTAGTTCTTGCTGTATATTTTCACTGTCATTATTTGTAAGAATGATGATGATGATGGTGATAATGAATGTCTTGTAAAGAGATAGCACCCCAGATTAACTTTATATTTTCAAATAAGAATAAGAAAGAAGAGCTACGAACAAAACAAGGACTGCTATCCTTTCACGCCTTCTGTTGGAGGTTCCAACAATGTGGTGGCCTTCCATGTCCATGGTGACATGCTCCCCTTGAAATGTGATGAGGGGAGAATGTGTAGTTAATGCACAGAAAAGGAAATTTGGATTTAAGAGTACTTGTTCCTGCCAAAGGACAAATCCAAGCAATTAAACAATGATTAGTTGATTAACTCTGTTTATGTTTGTAGAATTACATTTAGGGATCCTAATGAAATTGTTTCCTCTCTCATCACTGGGAGAATTTAATTAATTCCAATAAGGGGAAATGTGGAGCTTTTTGCATAGAAATCAGCTAGGTTTCTCACAGAAATCAGTGCTTTCCCTCTGAACTCCTCCCAGAGCGCTCTCCGTTTACAGAGACTCAGTCTGAGTGAATATCTCAGCAGTGAGGTTTCTGCTATGCATCTTGTATAGGCACAAATTGAGTTTATCAGATTTAAACTTCTTTTTCAAAGTACTTCCCCAGCTATGATTTCTACTGGTTATAACAAGCCTGTGATATGGGCCAGAGGAAGCTCAGGCATAGAAAAGTTATACTGTTTTTCAGAGCTTACACAGCTGCTCTGAAATTAGAACCCAGACCCTCTCATACCAGTCCAGCCTCCTGTGAAGCATGGTCGTTTTGTTCCTGAAGTTGACTATTTTTCATAATGAATACAGAGCTGAGGTAACAACCATAGAAGCCTTGATAAGCATATATTCCTTAGGCCTTACAAATCACTTATTTTATTTATAAACAAGGTGGAGCAAAACAAATAAATAGATGCATTTCTATTAAGTACTTGCTGTATTACTGCAACACAATATAATCTTGTGTGTATGTGTGTGTGTGTGTGTGTGTACTCACTTAACATTTAAAACCTTGCAAAGAACATGTTGTTTTCCCCATATTATAAATGAAGAAGCCAAGACTCGGAAAAATGGAATAAGTTGCTTTGGTGTAGATGTAACCATCATGAATTGAATTTTTGTAGCATGTATAATTCTGCATTCATGCTGGACTATATTCCTCATGCTTATCCCAGGAGGAGAGTCATTATGAACTTCACCCTGTCCAGAAGAGACCAGAGCTGCTGTCTGGCAAGTGTGGCTACAGCCCCCATTGTCACTGAGCTGTTGTAAAAAGACCAGGAGGAAACAGACTTCACAGGGTCTGGCTGTTGCCTAAAAGCTGCCCTAGGCCTTGGCGTGATTAGAACATGTGTCTGCAGAGTGCTCTGCATCTGAACACAGCTGTGAAGGGTCAAGTGCGCCACTGGGGAACGCCCCTCTTACTGCCTATAGGTACCAGTGACTTTCTGAAAGATTTGATCTTCTTTAAACTTGTTTTCAAAAAGGGCTCTACTCTCATTCTCACCACAAGTAAAATGTTTCCGCAAGATGTTAGAAAAGCTATTCTGTTCAGGAGTCTGTTTAGGGGAAAACGTTGAAATTCCAATCTACAAGTTCTCAGCAGTTCAAGGGTTCATGCTGAACTCCCTGAAATTCCACACTGGATGTGAGGGGTAGACAACTGTGCTGCTTTTCCAGTGGGTGAGGGGAGAAAATGCTGTTTTCATATTCATCATTAAATTTATACCTGCATGTGACTAACTTGAAATACTTATACTTCAAGTTAGTTATACTTATACTTCTTGAAATACTTCCAGAAAAAAAAAAAAAATCTGGAATGAATTGCACTAAAAACTTGAATTCTAAACTGAATCAAATTTAATGATTATATTTTATTGACTAATAGAGAAAATTTTAACTTCTGAGGGATCAGTTCTTAGGTCATTCATAAATGTGGCCCCTAGGCTGCCAAGGCCATGGTTCACATTTGATTAAATATTGTGGTCACCTGATCCAAGGTGAGCCAATCAGATTTCACTCTTTGGTAAGTAGGAATCACAATTAAAATTCAATTAAAATGCAGGTTTCTCTCTTGAACTCAGGGCCTATGACTAGGCCATCTTCTGACACATGAGAAATCTACTCTGCAGGGAAAGAAGAAAAGAGTAGAAAGCAGGGCTGAGATAGTGAAAATAAGTCCCCCCTGAGTTTTGGTGCTACTCTTCTTCCAGGTTCCATACCTTTCCTGAAACCAGGTTTCAGGGCTCTGTAAGACACTCCTATTTTTGCATAAGAACCAACCAAAATATGATGAAAGTGCAGAGTAAGAGGTAATTTTCTTACATTGGGTTTGTTAGTTAAGTTATATATTTTCAAAGAACAGAACTATTAAGCAGTGTAAGAAATGGGTCAAAAATGTTAGTGCCAGTAAGTGTTGAATTCCAGTGACATCATTAGGACAATTTATTTATTATTTCTGAAGTCCAGAATCCACATTTATAAAATGAGAATTATGAGTTCTATGAGTCCTAATCTCATAGGACTGTCACAAAAATTAACTTACCATATATAGTAAGCAGGTCAGCTATAATAATTAAACCAAAAGGGGAAAGTTCACATCATGGAAGGTCTTATGTGATACGCTTAGAAGGTCAGATGTTATATTTCAAGCAACCCTGTAATTAAAGGAATTTGTGGAAAAAAAAAAAAAGACAAGATCAAATTTGCATTTTAAAGAGATCACAGGGAGAGAGTACAGTGCTGGGAGATTCAGAGAGGAGATGGAAAATACGTTAAAAAAGCACAGAGTAGTGACAAAGTGGCCAAATCCAGAGGATTAATGCCTCAGGCCTACTTAGCGTAGCTGGCATTGCGTTTAGAAAGTGAGGGACAGCATTCTCCCAGCTCTCTCAGAGTGCAAATATTTAGATTTATGAATGGAGTGAATTGAGTTCCTTCTATTGCACAATACCCGTGGAGCGGTTTCTTTTTGTTTATTTTGTTGTTTTTAGAGTCACGTGGCCGTGAAATATACCATAATGAAAAAGTGTTCAATATTTTAGAATCTTAGCCAATACACATAATATCAGCGAAGCTGGAGTTTCTAACCATATCACTATTGCCTTTAATCACCATAGTTATAGCCCAAGATGGCAAATCTCTTTATGCAAAATAAATTCCAAACAAACCCTGCATTATTCATTATAACATAGAACCGAAGTGTCACTGTTCTTTACCTAAGAAAGTACTCTATATACTATATATCAAAAGCAGTATGCCCACAAGGAAAATAACTATGTTAAGGGTCATTGTTCAGGAAAAATCAGAGGGTGTCAGTGGCTTTACCTTTTGGCCACCCTGAAGAAGGCTCACAGGCCCTGCTTTTCCAGATACCAGCTCTGAGATTATTGCTTAATATGGGCTGCCCAGACAGCATTGAGAGGGCAGATGAAATGTTTCATTTGCCCACAATTAGTATAGAAACTCAATAAATGCATGTTGAGCATGTAACTATCCATACCATTTTTTTTGCCTGTGCTTATTCTAATTATAGTTGAATGTGGGAAACACAGAAAGAAATTAAGATTCATAGAAATGCCTTATTTACAGGATGCAAGTAAAACTCTTTACAACAGTTTTGGAATTAAGGCAAAAAATTAAATCTGTTCCATGAATCCTGTATTGCAAATTGAATGCATCAGTCTAATCTGGGCCCCTATCTTCTCTAACCTTCCCTCTCCTTTTCCAGCCCACGTTTAACCCTGCTCCACAAACATGCACACACACACATCCACAGATCATATTCAACACTGTATTTAACACTTCGGTTTATCTTGGAGGCAAGGTGAGAGGGGGCAACAGCCTTTTCCTGAAATCTAACACTTCTAATACCTGAAATAATTTTCTCAGGAATAATGAGATTAAACTGTAATTTCTAAGTGAATGTGTTGTAGATGGCACATGTTGTATATATACAGAATATTCCTCATAATACAATCATGAGGAAGAATACATTCTACTTTCTGTGGCTTTTAAATCTATAGGTCCTTCCAATGCCTTGGCACATAAGAGATTTTGCAAGACAGCTCTGGGAATTGGTATCTCCTGGCCTTAGCACTTATAAATGGTGAAACCTGGTACAAGTTCCCTAACTTGCTCTCTGAGTGTCAGTTTCTAAAACTATAAAATGGGAATAATAATAATAATACATCACACTCTCAGGGTTGGGGTGAGGGTTAGCTAACAATTCAAGTAAAACCCTCAGCACAATGCCAGGGACATACTAAACATTCACTAAGGGTTTTTGTTGGTCAGAAACAAATGATAACAAAGATAAAAGGAAAGTTATTGAGGTTTCTCCAAGATACAAGTCAGTATGATGGGTCTTTTCACCCAAGATTTGTTGGTATCTCACATACATAGCCTTGAAAAATGCAGTCCTTTTATTTAGCGAACAACTACAACTCTCTCCCTCCCCACTTCTCCTTCTGAGTGGGTCAGGGCTGAACCTGAGCTCTGTGCAGAGGATATACTGAGGGATGGGACAAGGCTGGGTTAGAGGCAGGAAATATGAACCCAAATCCTATCTCTGCTACTTGAAAAAGTTCTTTAAGGACTCCAAATCCTTACTTTCTCCTCTCTACAGCAGGGACAAAGATATCCACCTGTAATATAAGGTTGTTGCGTTGTCTACATACCTACGGAATAGGTAAGAACAACCGCCTTGCTTCACAAAGATGTTGTAGGGATCAAAGGAGGTAATAAGTGTAAGAACTTCAGAAATACCAAAGCACATGTATAATAATGCTCTTCTACTACTATTAACATACTAGAGACATGTCTCACCTGGACATTTACTTTATGGTATTTGAAATTGTTAATTAGTCAAAAAGAAAATGCAAGAAATCACCAAGGTCTATCAGATTGCAGGTCAAAACTGTGACATAATGGCATCAGCTAATATTCATTGAGTACTTAATGTGTGCTAGACACGGGTCAAATCCCTTCACAACTCTACAAGGTATATATATGTATTATTAACCCATTTTACAGATGAGGAAACTCAAGCTCAGGAGTATGAGGTAATGTGCCCTATGTCACATAGTTGGTAAATAGAAGAGCTGAGACTCTAGCCCATATTTGTCTCTCTGTAAACCTGAACTTTTACCACTATGTAGAACTGCCCGTCTGTGGAAGGACTAGGAGTGAGAATATGTGGTATGTTTTTGGTCCTTGTACAGCTATGATTAGGCCTTCATTCATAGCTCTCTCCAATATTCACATAAGATCTAGGTGGGCTGAAGAGAGATGATTTAAAGATAACGTGGAATGTATCACCTTCCACTAACCATAGTAAATATTGTGACCCCCATTTCAGACTGAATACCAAGGTCCAGATGAGATTCCCCATGGGGAAGCTTGAAATTTAAGGCTATTTTATAATCCATTTGAACAAAGTGTGGAGACAAAATTAATTCATGACAACTTGTTCTCAAACTGTGAATTTTTGGGAACATTTCCAATATTCATTAGCTCTCAGAATCACACTTCCACCTGTGTGCTGAAGAGTTGTTTTATCAGTTCCTAGAGCAAAAGGCTAAAATATATAGAGAAACTGACTTTGTCTCATTTTCTCTTTAATTTGCAGTTTTTAAATGTCAGTAGACTAAGTTAAGGATGGTGGTCAGGAGTCCTTTAACTCCCAAATCCCTCCACTGTTAAATCTTTATTCTTCTTTATTTTCATTTGTTCTTTATGCTCTGAGTTTCTCTCAAAAGGGAATGTTGTTTCAACTGAATTATAAGAGAATAGGCTTTGTTAGAAAAGATGCTTTTTATAATCTATAATCAATTTCTTAGCCAGTACACCTAAGACTCTCAATGAATTTTGTATTTCCAGTACAAAAACTTAACTAGAGAGAAAACAACTATCATTTGGATGATTAATTCACAGATCTCTTCTCTGGTAGCACAGTTTAGCATTTTCCAATGTATTTAAGTGGCTAAGTTCAAGTTAGAAATGATCTTCTAATTTTCCCTTCTGAAATGCTTACTTATCATATACTTGGCCTATTTCTCACTAGGACCTATAATAACCTAGCCCACTTTCATTAGCATCTCAATCAGACTTGGAATACAATTTACAGACTTTTCCTTACACAAAAGCTAAAACACCCCTCCCTGACAACCTCCCAACCACAGACCCAAGTAATGTGCTTGAAATTTCACAAAGCTGGTAATTTAAAATACTCTACCATTCCCCCATCTGCTAATTCATACTTAAGGATAAACAGATCAGAACAGATGTTTTCTACTTCATTTTCCTGCCTATCTGATGGAAAGAGATTTTGGCAACAGCAACATCAAATAAAAAAATACTGAAAAAAATTTTTGAGAAGAGAAGAACTTGAAGAGACACCATGGTCAAAGGGGAGAAGGATGCCTGAACCTTCTCATCTCATCTACCCTCAATGTCCTACCCTTTTGTCTTTGCCTCTACTTCCCAGCCCCCTTCTTTCCCTTTTGACTATCTTCCACTAACATTTGAGGTTCCACACACTTCCCATCAACATTTCAGCACACTGTGCTAAATATTTTTGACAAAAGAAAGAGTCAAGGGTGTAAATCATCCAGATGATTTTTCTCTATTATCCATTTTGAATGCTTAGGAGACAACAATTAGAGTATAGCTGTGTCAATAAAAGCAGAAACATGTGAACTACTAAAGACATTTCTAAGGCAAGAGTGGGCTGGCTAGATTGACAAGCAGTTGTCAATTTAAAAAGAAGACTTTTCAACTAGGAAGTTTTTTAAAAACAGTCTGCTTTGATGAGCAAGGGAATAGCTTCAGGAAATGTATGAGAAAGTCATATTTATATGATTGTAAATTTTCTAAGCAGCAAGGATCCAAAAGATGCTTTTTTAAATAGCAAGATAGAGAAATCTCGGTGTGAGCAATTTACACTTGAAGTGACTGTTCTGTCTTTAGAATGCTGGGAAAAGTGAGGTGTTTAATGTATCTTCCAGACAATTACAAAGCAGTTCTTGATCAAAACCCTCTGTGAGGGATATTGACAAACCTGCCCAACTGCAAGAATCTCCTGCAGAGAAAATGATCTATGAGATTACCTACTGGGGGGTTCATGGGTCATTGTCAATATCTAGAGAAGAATCACAGAAATAAACATTTAGTGTTTGCTGTCCTGACGTCTATATTTATGGTCCTGTTAAAGCAGTTGGTCAATCAAAACCAGTTAAAGCAATTACAATTTTCTCCAGCTACATGCAAGAGAAAGAAACTAAACTCTCTGTGATGAGAAGTCAATATAGCAAGATAATCCAAAATTGCTTTTTATTCATGTGGAGGGGATTTAGTACTATTATATCTTGTCATTTGTAATTGTCTGATTAGATGAATACAGTGAAGATGTATTAATGTAATGAAATCAAACAGTCAATTAGATATTTTTTCTTCCCTTCCTACATTGTTTGATATCCCCCACAGAATTTAAAACAGAATGTTCCTTTACCTATTGAGATTGGCTCCTTTATATTTGGCATATATTTATTCTTTTTTCTAAGCTTTAATGAATGGGTCCATTCATCTCATGGCTTGGCTCTTGCTGTCAGACAATATAGGTGATATTGTTAGGCATAAAATTATTTTGTAGATGACAAAAAATCACTAATGCAAGATAGATTTTGTGCTGGATTCTATAGCAAACTTTTTTGAAGGGAGAAGAGAAAGTATAAATGATTATGTTTGAAGGAGGCCATAATATCCAAAATATTGATTTCGACCCTGAATACAATCTGGAGAAAGAAGCATCAAATTGGTAAACCTCTGTAGGGTTAAAAAGAAGGCAGGTATAAGGAACTAGCATTTGTTTAGGTAAACTTGCTAGTCAAACATTTAAATGGGGAGTAATATAGTTTCTGATTAAGAGCTCATGTTCTAGAGTTAAGCAAAACTGTCTTTGTCCCACTTAATGGTTACATTGCCATAGGCAAGTAATTTTACCTAAGTCTCAGTTATCTTATCTCTTAAATGAAAATAATTATTGAAACTGCTTGATAGAATTGTTATGAGTTTTAAATTATATAATTCCTTGGTACAGAGCCTGCATCATAATTAGCCCTCAATAAATGTTAGTTATTATTAACTGATGTATAGTCTATGGTTATTATTAGAAAGCTGATTGGTGTTCAACTCAACAAGCATTTATTTAGGATCTTCTATGTACATAAAGAACCAGATAAATTCTAAAGAAATAACACATCACCCCTGTCTTCAGGTTAGAGGGTTAACCCTGATGGTCACCATTATCTTGAAATGCAGACTGAAGTGAGTGAGATACTATAAGACTATGTATAGTATTTTATTAAATGCATTTTATTCCATTCTGACCCTTATTTTAATTCATTCTCTATCTAGGAGTAGAATGATCTTTGTAAAAACCTTTCAATGTCCTCCTGTTGAACTTAAGATCTTAAGATGAAACCCAAACTAGGGTTACTAGGGCTACTAGGCCCTTCCTCACCTGGTAACTAGAGACCTCCTTTGTATTCCCTCTGTCTCTCTTGCACTTCATGCCCTCTTCACTACAGAGTCTTTACTTCTGTGTCTTCCCTCTATCTGATTTGTTCCTCCCCCTTTTCGTTGCCTAGTTAATTCTCACCAATTCTTCTTCATGTTTCAGTTGCAATGTTTCTTTCTGAAGGAAACTACCTTAACTTCTTCACTGTTCATTGCCACTCTAAAGCAATTTCTTTGTGACTTTGTCTTAGAACATCTCGTAATTTTCCTTTACGACCCTTAAAAATTTATTTCTATGATTTAAAAAATATATCTCCCCTACTAGATATAATAAACTCCTTGAGGTCAGAGACCATGACTATCATGATTACTATATGCCCACTTCCTTATACAAAGTTTGGCATTTAGAAGTTGTACCACAAACAAAGAAATGTGTTAAAGGGTAATTTTAAAAAAGTCAAATCATGATTCTCATATAGATGTAAAATGAAAATGTGCATTGTAATGAATGTGCACATTGAGACAGAACTAGTTCCTTCCAAAATGGGGAGGAAATTTACTTGAACCTTCACTTAAACAGAATTTTTTGTATATTTGTAGACAAGAGTTATTTGCATTGCTATCAGTTATCTACAAATTATTGAGTTGTAAAATAACTCAAAGGCAATGGAAGGCTAAAATTAGAGAAATTTGAAGAATGTACTCTAAAAAGTGGGTAGTTTTCTACTTTAACACATTTTTCTATACAACAGATAGAAATTATGAGTACCTAGGAGGGTACGTTTCATTTTCAAGGTTGGTAAGAGATTTCAGAAGTCCTCATAGAAGAATAGTTAAGCTAAGTCTTGAAAATTAGGTAGGATTTCAGTAATGGTAAACTATTTGAGATTTTTTGAGCAGATTTCTAGAGAACTTTTTCTATTAGAAATGGATTCTTGCAGAGGAGAATAGTATCTGGGAGACAAGAGAGAAAGCTATTACAATAGCCCAAGGGAGAAGTTGCTAAAAGAGAGGAAGGAGCACCTGAGGCGAAGGAAATGCTCTAAATTGTGGTTCTCACATCAGCATTCCTTCTAGTCTAGTTTATAGATCTCTGTGCCTAATCCCAGAAATATTTATTTAGCACATGGCACCAGAGACACAATGGTGAAGTAAGAACAGCCATAGTACTTAGATGGTGGAGTATTATCTGGATAATAAGGAATTGTTCAGATCCTAAAGGAGCTTCTGACCTCTGAAAGCCTTTAGGTAAAGGTATACTTCCCAAAGACATATTGAAATAAGAACAATCACCATGTGCCCAAGACCTGATCATTTAGTACATGAATCACATAGGGAAGAGATTCCTTATCACATAAATAACATTACTGATTGTCTTCTAGTGCACGGATCAGCAAACTTTGTCTATAAAGGGCCAAATAAGAAATATTTTAGGTTTTGCGTGCTGTACTATCTCTATTGCAACTACTTAACCCTGCTTGAAAGATACAGACAATATATAAAGAAATGGATGTGCCTGTGTTCCGATAATTTTATTTCTAAACTATCAATGGGCCAGAAATTCCCCATGGGCCTTTTTTTAAATGTGAATGACTAAGTACCAACAGGATCTTTAGAACTATGAGGCAATAGAGGACAGTGGTCATTTTATTCACTTCTGTCCCAAAACACTGCTTTCCACATAAATTCTAGAAAATACATTTAAAAAAAAATAATTTTAAAAAGGAACCTCTACTGAACTTTCAGAGCAATTTGTAACTCTTTTAAAGCATTCATCTCATCCTACCTGGTATCAGAGTTATCTGTGCATGTGTCTTTATTCCCTTCTAGATTTAAATCCTAGAATTCAGAGATCATGCCATTTTCAATCTTTCTATTTGTCCCTTAATCTATAATAAATGCTAAAAAAAAAAAAAGTCTTGTGTGTGAGTAAATTATATTTTGTTGTTTATTTTATTGTATTCTAAGTCTTTCTTTTATGGCCTCAGTGAAATGCAAAACCTTCCCTTGAATGCTCAGCTGTATATCAGCAGCTTTGTACAGGAATTAAACATCTCTTAGAGCAGGACACTTGCATATGATCATAGCCGCCGATCTATTCCTCATCATTATCCCTACTTTGTGGGACTACTTTTGAATGAGTGATTATTTGCCTTCTTAGGAAATATCCTTTTAGTGGTTTAACATCACCCATATAACATAATTCAATGTAGTATTCATATATTTTTCTTCAGGGCTGTCCTTTTTGCTTTTTGTATGTGTGTCTGAGAGCTTTTGAGGAAAGCACAGTGTTTTGTTGTGGTCATTTTATATAAACCACAGATAATAAACTATTAATGGAAAGAAATATCAGCTGCATTCAAATTTCCAGTTTGTTTGTCTCTTTTCAATTTTTCTCAAGTGTTCCTTCCTTTGTGAGAACACCCAGCCTTCATTTCCCTGCCTACTAATAGCTTTTTCATGAAGTGCTTTTCGCCCCTTTATTCTTTTTCCTTTTTTTTTTTTTTTTTTAGCGTTTAAGCAATACCAGATGTTGAAAGAAACTTTCTCTGATTGGTGTCCAGAGAAAACAAAAGGCATGTATCACTTGAAGCCTGACCTGCACAAGAAGAAAATGGACCAAAGGCAGCCAGGATTGAATTTACTGCAGATGGTATAAAAAGGAAATTCTAAAGCAGTATTTTTTTACCCTTCATGCTTCCATTGTTCCTCTTCATACCTGATTAAAGAGTTAATTTTTGTTAAGAAAGAGTAACATTCAGGAAAGCCACGAGTAAAAGATTTTATTTGAAACTCATCTGCTGGCTTATTATGTGATCCTAGGTCAGTGTTTACCAAAGGGAGATCCACATACTATGGATGCTGAGGATCTTTTGAGAAAAAAAGGAAGGTTTTGTGGCCAAGTAAGTTTGTGACATGTTGAGTTCAACAAGTTAAACTAACAAGTATCATGAATTTTTAGAGAGGTATACACATAGTCTAAGCCTTCCTGCACAGAATAGCTTTATCGTAGAATATTTTATAGAACTATTGCCCCTATTTGGTATATAGTTCAGGAAATCTGTTAGGAATAAATTTTCTGGAAAAATTAGGTGCTGTGATCTTTATACTGTTAACTCTATGGTATTTATAGAATGCCAGCTGATTGCCTAGCGTCATGTTAATGTGCTATAGAAGACTTTTGAGTCCTTGTCTCCTGTTTCCAAAGGGTATGCAATCTGGCTGGAAAAATATAGCACACACACCTGAAAAGTTACTCAGTGAGACAGAGCCAAACCAATGGCCAGAAAAATAATAGCTATATGTTTTTCAAACTATGTGTGGTAGGTAGAATTGTAGAGATTCCATGAAGGTACCATAGGGCCACCACTAAAAGAGAAATGATTAAGGAGAAAGTCAACCAGGAAGGGCTACGTTCTCCAGCCCCAAGTTACCAAATAAGATTACACTTGAAGACAAGATCCTACTGCTGCACTGTACCCAAATTATTAACATATACATTCCACTCAATAAATGAAAAGGATGTCGTAGCCAGCCCTGTTAGCACATGCTTGCGCCACTAGACAGAGTACTCCTTCCTAAAAATCTATGAGGCAGAATCTAGACAGCGAGATAAGAAAAGAACTGAGAAGCAGAAAAAGTAGAAAAAGAGTTCTGAGAAATGTTAGAGAAAGAGGTCCATAGTAAACAGATAAGTGGGGAAATCAAGAGGGAGAAGAGTGAGAGTGAAAGAGAAAATTCCCTAAGGCATCCATTGGAGGAAGAATTTTAGGATGTTTTCATGAGCAAAAGGCTCTGAAGTGGTGTAGGAAAGACAAAAACTGAAGATGAGAAAAGGAGACAAGAAATCTTGATGAGATATTTTAGTAATATTGTTCAAGTGTCTTGGATAAAGAATAAAATTTTTTAAAACTTACTTTTTAGTACTAAGCTTTTTAAAAATGTGGCTACATGATTATGTAGGTTCAGAATTCAGGGTTACACGTATAAATGTACCATTTGCACTAGGCTTTTTGAAGTAGTGCAAATAGCCTGAGGGTCCCATCATTACCTCTGAGCATACTGAGATGTTTAATGGTGCCAGGTTGGGGAACTCATTTCTTAGATAATGTTGATAAAAACTGCAAAGGACTCTAAAAATTCCCATATGAGAGTTCAATGAGATCAACAGTTTTTATCATTTTACTAAACTTGATAAACAACATGAAGTGGTTTGCTTTTTCCTACTTAGAATCTCCTGTCACCAAACCTTATAATTCTTTTGCTTCTAGTTGCTATAGAAATTGTGCAAGCAATCTTGATTGATTTGTGCAGAATCCATTTCTTTCTGTCACTGTTGCCTATAAAAGCAACATTCAGATTGTGAAAATTGGGTCACTGCACAATACAGTAATTATAAACCCTGCTATTTTAATTTAAGGCTATGTATAGGACTTCCGATTTTATCTTCATTAGGTTTGACAGGTCCTTTAAGGTTATTTTTTAATCTGAGTGTCTAATATAATCTCAAATTTCTTTCTTCTTCCCCATTTTTTCTCTTCCTTTTGTTTTGTCTTGTGATGTTCCTATAGGCACATTTTTTAGACAATTTCCTCAACTCCTCATAGTTGACTTAAACCAAAGAGGGAACCCTTTATTTCCATCCATTCTATATTCTGGAACTACTCATCTTGCTGCTAACAACCATTTCATCGTGGGTTGTCGTCAGGGATATGAATTAATAGAGAAAAAATCCATTGCCTTCCAGAATCATCTCCAATTCAGAATTTATGGCCCTTGGGCGGCCCAGGGCATGATTCTGAGGTAATTTTCTCTACACTCTGTGACAAGAATGAAATTATGAGAACCAAGAGTACTCTTTTCCTGCCATAATCAGGTAAGGGGATCAGAATGCCTACATCTCTCTTCTGACCTTACACAGAATTTGGCTATTCCTTATAACTAGAAGCACTCGAGGAGAGATTGGGGTAACTCAGGTATGGATGGCCCAGGTCTCATTATCATCGATAAAATGAAGATGGCTTTGTAAGAAACCACTAAGACATCCTCCTTACAACTTCATCTTTGCTCCTTCTACTCTTGATTGCGTCCCTCTGCTTAAGCCACTTTCTCATCTTAGTATGTGAAACTATGAGACCAACTCTGACGAAAGTATTATTTTCTACAGAAGAGAATATTTTAGTTTCATCTACACATTTTTTTACAGTATTTTTCATCTGGCAGTCTCTATAGATACATATTTGACTGCTTAATTTGAGGATAATTTATTTTGAATAAATTCTATATCCCTTACTCTTTTCCAAAGCTGATAAAGCATAGATCATAAGAACTATGGGGCTGGGGTATAGGGCAAACAAAAGTGAACCCGACAATCAATTTGAGAGTTGACTTCAGATTGGTCTGAGGAGCACTCTGGCATCTCTCCCCCACTCCTCCTCATGCTTTCCTCAACCAGAAGGTTTAGAAATAACAATTAAGAGTCTTATTATTTTTTCAGTTCTGCTACTGCCAAACTTAGCACTATTCATATTACTTGTTCTAAACAAAAAACAATCCCTTCCTCTTTTTTCTTCAGTTCTGTTATTTGCGTATAAATGGCTCATTTAGCTGTTCTTCATTTCCAGGAAAGCTTTCTGGGGCCTCATCAAAGCCCTCATCTCTCACTTTTAAGTCTCCCTGCAGGTTCCTTTCTTGATTGCTTTTAAAAAATCCTTTTCTTTCAGAGAGGCTCTGAACTTACCACCTTCCTTTTCTAAAACAATCTCAAACCTATTTCCATATCCAAATTGTGATGATTTCAAGGAATTGTACTTAGAAGCACAAATAAGATGAAGTTTCAGAAAAGTAACTATTATATTTATGTATTTGTTTAAAATACAACTACACAAAGTGGAAAAGAGAAGTTCTGGGAACTTTTTGAACTCTTTAGCCAAAGCACTAGACTGAAAAACAAAGGATGAAGTGTTGACATACACATATGCATGTGCACACGCACCTGTACACACACATATATACAGTTGACACTTAAACAATGCAAGGGTTACGGGTGTTGACCCCCACACAGAAGAAAATCTGCATTTAACTTTATACTCCCCCAAAACTTAACGACTAAAGCCTACTGTTGACCAGAAGCCTTACCAATAACATAGGTAACACATTTTGTATGTTATTTGTATTGTATGCTGTATTCTTATAATAAAGTAAGCTAGAAAAAAGAAAGTGTTATTAAGAAAGTCACAACAAAGGAAAAATACATTTACAGTATTTGTTGAAAAAAATCTGGGTTATAAGTGGACCCTCACAGTTCAAATCCATGCTGTTCAAGAGTCAACTGTACAAATATATACTCAAATATACACATATACACATACATAAATGCACAGGTCTGAATATCTAATTATAATCCTTGAAAACACCTGTCAGCAAGCCAATGCTTATTTTTAAATTAACTTTTAAACTCTTTCACTAAAGAAAATATACACAAATATTAAAATTGGCCAACCAATCTATATTTTCCTTTTTCTCATTTAAAAAAATTTCAGTACAATAAAATAGAAAAAAGACTGGCCTTCTTTATTCATTTGTTCTTATTCATGAAATGCAGACAACAAAAATGAGTGAAATATGGCTTCTAAAATAGCGTTTACCAAAACAATCAGGCCAGTCAAAGTAAGCTATAAATGTGTTAGTTAAAACTGTCAAACTAGTTTTGCACAGGAAATCAACATTGTCTGTGTGGTAGATTATGGTAGTATTGCCCTATATTCAAGCTCAACTTAAATGCCATTGAGATAAAAAAGCAAAAAGGAGGGACTACAGAATCAAGAACCAGTTATTTCATAATCTTACTCTTCTGTCTCCAAGATCACTTTCCACAAGAAGGTTTTTCTTCACATATTTTATTCGCTGAGATTTTTAGAGCTGATAGATATCATACGCTTACAATTTCACATTTTTGCCTAAATAGTCCATTGTATTAGCAAACTTGTAATCGGCTGAGGGTGAAAAAAAAGGTGTTGTTTCAGTTACCAAGCAAATCAAGGTCTTCCTTTTTAATACTAATTTTAATCATAGTCCTCAAATTAGAATGTTTAGAAATTATTGCTTTTTAAATTGTTTTTGAATCAAATAAATATCAACTCAATATACCATCCCCTGAACTGGCAAGAAATTCAAGCTCAAAAGTTAGAATCCCTTCCTCTTCCTCTTCCTCTTTTCCTTCTGGCTCTCCTTCTGAAAGTTGCTAAAAATTGTGTAGTGCCTGGAAAATGGGGCCACTAGTCTTCTGTCCCCACCTCTACTGGGCACCATCCATGTCCTCTAGCCAAGCCCACAGTACTACTCTCTTGAAGGCCAACTGCTTTCTGTTTACAGGATTATCTTCCAAGGAAAGAAAGCCATCTTGCTCTATACAGCCATCCCTTTAAGGTTTTTCTATTTTTTTCCAGCATTTTTACTGTTTTGGTTACCTGTTATTAAATTAAAAACTGCCCCAGTATAGTAGCTCTAAACAATAACAATCACTTATCTTGCTCAGGGGGATGACTGGGCTCAGGCAGGTGGTTCTTGCTCAGAGTCTTTCATGAAGGTACAATCACATGGTTATTGAAGTGGAGTCACCTTTAAGGCTTCTTGCTTAAATGGTTAGAATCTGGACTGGGAATGTTGAAAAGCTGGGAGTCAGAACAGCTGGCAGGTACTCGGGCACCTCGCCTTCCCACCACTGTCTCTCTACGTGATCCTTCCACATGGCCACCTCACAGTCGTCAGGCTTCTTACATGGTTGGTGAAGGCTCCCAAATGGGGTATCCCAAGAGAATCTAGCAGAAATTGCATGGTTTCTTGCCTCAGAAGACATCCAGCATCACCTCCATCACATTTTTCTCCTTGAGGCAGTCACAAAGGCCACCCAAATCTCAAGTGAAAGATACCAAAGGACTGCAATATGTTTTAAAACAACCAGACACACAGAACATAATGCTGGTCCTATTTCTCTAAGGCACCACTGTCATCTTACAATTACCAGTTTAGAGAAATGGCACCTTTTTTTCTTCTTCTATTCTTTTCTGGAACACCTGGCTTTATTTCTACAATGGCCTCAGGTCAAAGATGAGAGAGAAGAAAAATGGAGCCCAAAGATTTATATCTGTAGGTATGGACACTGATATAGACACTATATTAAAGAAATTGTTCTTTATCTTAAAAAAAAGTCAAAAACAATAAATAGCACCTAACCCTTGAATTAATTTCAGAATACAACAGAGAGTTGTGGAGACTGGGGCAACCTCTCCTAAAGTGGCAGTTACTGCCATTTTTCTGCCTTAGTCAGCTGTCATGAGAGATACAGGCCCTATTTCGCCAGCCATGCCAGTTTTTCTAGAAAAATCAGAGATCTCAATTTTTATGTGGAAACACTCTGATTATTAAATGCTAGTTACTAATTCAAATTCCTTGAAAACATCATTTGGGCTAAGCAAAAGATGTCATTGGCCGTAGTCAGTCTTCAGGATGCCAGTTTATAACCTCTATCTTGGATTTCAAAATAAATAGAAAAGTTGGTTTCAGGCTACTTCTGATTTTTGTTCCTTCAAAATCCCCAAATCAAGTTAGCATGATAGATCTTGTCTATAGAAAAAAAAAGAAATAAAAATCTATAAGGAGAAAAATATTAATTAATATTTCAGCAAAGTATCCTGCCACATAGATGTATATCAGGGGTCAGCAAACCATAGTCCACTGACCAAATCTGGCTTGCTGCCTGCTTTCATAAATAAAGTTTTATTGGAATACAGCCAGACTCATTTATTTGTTTATGCATCATACATGCTACAATGTAGGAGTAGTTATAACAGATCAGACTGAGTGGCCCAAAAAGACTAAAATATTTATTATTTGGCCCTTTACAGAAAAACTTTGCTGACCCCTGTACAGTATCATTGAGACTGGGAATCACAGCAATGTAAAACTAAAGGCTCTTAAATATATTTGATAACTCTGGGGCTACACTGTGGATATTTCCATTTTAAGGAAAAGACTGGTTTATCTGGATTGTTAGTAGCAATTGGGTTTTCCTGTTCAGCTTGATCTATAATTAGCAGGTGTAGTCAACCTTGATTGCTTTCCCTGTGACATGATAGTTAAAGCCTGTAACTCAACAGCTTTATTCTGCTCAAGAGGAAAAATAAAGTAAACATCAAACTATGCTTTCCATTCTCTTCCATGGAACTTTTATTTAAAATTAAATGACACTGTTTTACTTTAGAGTATGACTCTTCCCTGACACAAACAGGAACCTTAGAATAAGGATATAATTCCCAACTCTTCAGGTGTGTCTAAACAGACTCTTGAAGTATTTTCTAAGAAAAAAAAATGAGTTGATATTTTTTTTAAAAAAATTTAACTTCCTTCCTTATACATTTTAACAAACACAAAACACCTGCCATTACTTTATGCAGTAGAAACAGTCACTGGCCAACGAGTGCTGCTTTTCTTCCAAAGTTGACAATTTAGAAGTAAGTTAACAATCTGGTTAGGTCTTCAGACACTTTAAATTTTCAGCCTAAAGCATCACCATTGCTGTACTTTAACTTGGATTTAATGTTTCATTAACTACACAACAAAACAAAATAAATCAAATCTAGAACTTTTGATTTAAGACAAAAATAGCATAATGCAATTCTCCTTATTCCTCCCATCATGCACAGCTAAACATCCTACACATTAAACAGAAAGTGAATGCAATCAGAAATTGAAAGGTAGAGAGAAAAGGGTGGACCAGTTAGGAACCATGGGGCCCAAAGAATGATGGTGGTGTCAATAGAGGTGGAAAGAGTGGTAACAGGCAAAACCCCACCCCCTTCATCTGCCAATGTGGTATCAAAAGAGGCTGGCTGAAACAGAGTATTCAATAACATCCAGATTTCATATCATAATACTCAAGATGTAAAGGATAAAATAAAAAGTCAATATGCTAAGAACCAAGAATTTCTAAATTTGGACAAGAAAAAGACAATAAACGAATGTCAACACCAACGTGACATAGATGTAAAAATTATTCAACAAAAAATTTAAGCAATCACCATTAAAATATTACTATAAGCAATTATAATCACACTTGAAACAAAAAAAATTGAAAGTCTCACAAATAGATAGAAATTTTTTTTAAAAGAGCCAAATAAACACTTTAGAACTATACAATAGCCAAAATATAAAACTCAGCTGATAGGTTCAACAGCAGAATAGAGAAGACAGAAGAAAAATATCAGTGACCCTGAAGATAAAATAATAGAAATGACCTACTCCAAGCAATAGAGAGATCACAGACTGAAGAAAAATGAACCAATCCTGAATATCCATGGAACTATAAAGAGAGAGAGAGAGAGAGAGAGAGAGAGAGAGAGAGAGAGAGATATTTAATGTTCATGTCACTGGAATCCCAGGAGAGGAGAAAGATAAAGCTAAAAAAGTATTTCAGAATTCGGCTAAATACATAAACCTACAGATTCAAGATGAGTGAAAAACAAAGAGGATAAACTCAAAGAAATCCATGCTAAGGTACATTATAATTAACCTCAGAAAAATACAGAAAAATTTTTTTTTGGAATCAAAAAGAGGAAAAAGACAACTTACATACAGGGTTAAAACAATTCAAATATCTTAGATTTCTAATCAGAAACTGGAAACCACAAGGAAGCAATACTTTTTTTCATGTGCTAAAATAAAAGAACTGTCAAGCCTAAATTCATTATTTTGCAAAATTATCTTTCAGGAATGAAGAGGAAATAAAAACATTCTCAAATGAAGAAAAACTAAGAATTTAAGACCTCCCATAGAGGAAGTTCTTAAAACAGAAAGGAAATGATTAAGAAAGGAATCTTGGAACATCAAGAAAGAAGAAATAACAGAAAGAACAAAATATGAGTAAATATAATGCATTCTTTTTTTCTTGGGTTTTCTAAATTACATTTGATGGTTGAAGCCCAAAGTTTAACATGTGTGATGTGATTCTCAACATATGTACAATAAATATATAAGCCAATTATTTTATAAACAGAGAAGGGTAAAGGACTTTAAGAGAAGTGAGGTCCGTACACATAATTAATGGTCTGTATCTTGATGGAAGTAATGATTACGTAAATTTACACACGTGATAAAATGGTATAGAACTACCTACAGACATATCAAAAAGACAAGAAATAGCCAGTGCTAACAAGAATGTGGGGGAAAAAAAGGAAGTTTACATTCTTGGTGGGAATATAAATTGGTACAGCCACTGTAAAAAAAAAAGTATGGAGGGTCCTCAAAAAATTAAAAATAGAACTGCCATAAAATCCAGCAATATTCCTTCTAGGTATATATCCAAAGGAAATGAAATCACTATCTTGAAGAGATATCTGCACCCCACTGTTCATTGCAGCATCATTCATAATAGCCACAATATGTAAACAACCTAAATTTCTGTCAATGGATAAATAAAATGCTTTCCATATATACCTATATAAATTAGATAGATAGATAGAGATAGAGATATATGAATAAAGAAAATGTCAAATAATATCCATATATATATATATATATATATAAATGTGTGTGTGTGTGTGTGTGTGTGTGTGTGTAGTGGAATATCATTTAGCCATAGTAGAGAAGGAAATCCTGCCATTTGCAATGATGTGAATTAACCCTGAGTACATTAAGTAAAATAAGATGGAGAAAGACAAACATCTCATGATATCCCTTTTATGTGGAGTCAAGAAGAGCTGAACTCACGGACACAGAGAAGACTGGTGGTTGCCAGAGGCTGGAAGGTGGGGAAAGTGGGAAGATGTTGGTGAAAGAGTACAAGCTTATAGTTATAAGATGAATAAGTTATAGAGACCTAATGCATGGTGGCTCCAGTTAACAATACTGCATTATACACTTAAAAGATGCTACACACACTCAGTAATCATGTGAAGTGATAAATGTGTTAACTAACCTTATTGTGGTAATCATTTCACAATATACACATATATAAAATCACCCCCTTGAATATTATAACCTTACACAGTGTTATATACAAATTCTATCTCAATAAAGTTGGGGAGGGACTATATACACACATTGTATGAATGTCAATGTCAATTTCCTGATTTTGACATTTGTTCTACAGTTACATAAGTTGCAGCCACTGGAAGAGGAAACTGGGTGAAGTGTACATGGGACCTCTCTGCATTATCTTTGCAAATGCCTGTAAATCTATAATTATTTCAAAATAAAGTTTTTAAGAAAGACTCTAAATGGGTACAAAGTTTATTTGGAGATGATGAAAATAGGTAGTGATAATTGTTGTACACACTACAATGGATATCTATACCACTGTATTGTATACTTAAAGTGATAAAATAATAAATTTTATGTGTTTATTTTACCACAATAAAAAATGGCCTCCAGGAAGGTTCTCTTTTCCTAAGATTATCAGATTCAAAGTTTTAGAGAACATAAAAATGATCCAGAGCAGGGACAAAGGAATGCTGTGAGACTGCTGAACATGGAAATTGGCTCAGTTTCTCTGTATATTTCATTCCCTCGGCATTTAGCATTTTAAATGGATTTCTTTTTTAGATTAAACACCAGAAAGTAAACATTACCATTTACCTCTCTTCTCCCCCATAAAGGTGTTTGGTGCCATCTGGTGATGAGGTAAAAAGATTGGATGTCCAGAGGGATTAGTCTAGGCTGTTTAAAGTAGGAAGTTAGCACAGAGGGTTTTAACCTGCAGTGACAAATGGCTCTGGGTTATTATCAAGTTCTACAAATAGATTAAGCTCTTTTTCTTCCTAGGAGTAAAACTGACCTGTCAAGTCCCAAAAATAGATTACTAATCACTTGGCCTATTTTTCCACTATTATCTGAAGAAGAAAAAAAAACTCTTGACCAGACCTCAGTCATTCTTATTCATCTAATTAAGAAATTAAGTTTACAGATTTTAATAGGTACTTTCCCCAATAAAATGCCTCTTTTAAAGATGTTTATGATTTCTTATACCAAAAAGTGTAGTTGCCAAAGAAAATAAAATATTTAAGCAAATCAGTTTACCCCAAAAACTGGACTTCAATAGGCAACTCAAAATTCTTTCTTAAAATCTTGTACATCTTAATTTTTCCAATAAATAGAAGCTTTTAATTTGGGATTAAGTTTGATATTATTTGAACTTTCATAATGAATTTTGCTGAGTTTGTTAAAGAGAGCACTTGGAAAATCTAATCAGTCTCTTCAATTTTCCAATTAAGCCTAAATTGCAGATGTTCTAACATCATAGCAGAAAGAAATGTAAACCTCCAAAAGGAACCTCATATTTTAGTGATAGCCAAAGCAACAGATTTCGCTAAGCCTTTTTAGGTAAAAAAAAGTTTTTCTATCACTTGATTTTGTTTGTTTGATTCATTTCCCTGTAAAGTGAAAGTCTTCACAATTCTCTGAGCAAAATGTCTATAAGAGCTGGCATTTTATACTTCCTATGTTTAAAAAGACACCAACAACAATAGTACTTTACTTTATTTATATCCCTTCTTGTTCAAAAATGGATTTAAGATAGCTGAAATAATAATAGAAGCTGCCATTTAATAAGTGTTCACTATGTGTCAGGAACCAAACTGGGTATTTTTATTTAGAGGTCAAGAGCACAGATTCTGGAGCCACACAGATCTAATTCACATCCCATTTACATCACTTACTACTGGGTGACCTGAAACGAGTTACTTCTCTTCTTTTAGTCTCTCCCTTTGTAAAATGAGGTAATTATGGTTCCCATCTCTAGGGTTAAGGTGAGGTTTAATTTAGATACTATAGATAATTTAATTGAGATATTATAGATTCTTTAATTGAGATACTATAGATACATAAATCCTGTGATGTTGAAAGTGCTCCATAAAGGTGTGTCCCATTAATTTAATCTTCGTAACTTTTCAAAATATATAATGTTCTTCAATAGGGCACCGGTTTAGAGAGTTTAAGCAATTTGCTCTAAAGAGATGGGGTTGGAATTCATGGTTGTCCAAAGCCCATGATTCTTTCCTCACTCCTCCTATTCTATTTATTCTTTTTATTTTATTGTAATAGCAGTGTTCATAAAAGCCATTACTGGAGGTGAAAAAAAAAACAAAAACCTCTAACATGGGCACATTATCTTTCATTCAGATCTCTCTTTCAAGAATTCTCTTCTTCTACTGGTTCTCTGCTTCTTTCCCTGTCTTTGGACCATAAAACTGCCTAAACTGGAATTGGTCTTACTCAGAGTGGGAAAAGCAGCAGGATTCGGGAGAGCGACCCAGAGCCTCAAATGCTGAGGCCAGCTGCCTATGCTCAATGACTTTTCAGACCTTCTCAGCCTAAAGACAGACAGAATTGGGCCATCTACATGGCTCCAATGAAGCTCCATCAAATTAGAACTCTTTAGGTCCACACAGTGATAGCTGCAAACTGCTCGAGCCACTCAGGGTGCTTTACTACATGATGTCATCCAACAGTGATGACACATGAGACAGATAACCGCTGCCATTGAAAGAACATTATCAAGCCTGGAATGTTTACTCATGTTAATCTTTCGCATCTTTATTATCTTTTCTAATTAAGCTGATTTGTTTGTGTATACTTTGTACAGATCATGTTTTGCTTTTTTTATTTAGCTAGCCTAAGCAAAATTTATTTCTCATTCTCTTCTTCCTCTACTTTCTCCTCTTCTGTCTTCCTTACCTTCTTCCTTTTTTTCCTTTATCATCACCATTATCACCATCATTTGGTTTTCTTATTCCTCCTTAAGCTCATCATTTCCATTTGGAAACCAATATGAATATTACCTAAATCTTCCTTTAAAATAATTTTCTATTTAACAATTAAGGTTGCAAATCCATGCCTGCAACTTCTATTTGGAGCAGACTATCCAATCTTTTTTTTTTTAATAACACCTGTTGTCTGATAAAAATGTATTTTCCCAACTAGTATATGATTCCCCCACCTTGTCATGCTACCTGATTGAAAACCCCATTTTAGTTTTATAGCTTTGGTTGTCACCTTTGTAAATTACAGAACCAGTTTCATGAGCTACCACTGCAGCTTGAAATTCATTTCAAACTGATATTTTTGGTGTGACCACATGTGGCCCTATTTGTTCACTGAAACCTTCAGGAACAGGAATGTGGGCATTTTAAAATCTCACCAGGCTTGCATCTCTCATGCTGGGCTGTCCCCTTGGTGACATGGACCATTATTTTCCCCTCACTCTCTCAGCCTCTCTGATTTGCTTTCTACAACCCTACATATTTCTCATCAGCTTGTTGTGGGCTCTGACACATTCCAAGTAAGTTATTTATTTTGACAGTTGTGTGTGTGATACATCTAATGTGGGATGAACCAAAGAGTCAGATAACCTGTTATTTTAGTCGGGGGAAACAACTTCATTATCTTCTGAAATGTACTTTCAACACTCAATCTTAGCAAGTAATGAATGATATTGTGTAACAAGTTTGTGGCAATTACCTTTGAAAATGAAGACTCCCTCTCCTGCTATTGATAGAATGCAAGGTGAGACCCTTTTACTCTTAAAAGCCCAGGGTTTCTGTGCAAGACCAGCAATCATGCAATGTGAGCATAGATGATTTACGTAACTGGACTGAGGGTAATGACCTTGTGCACCCTTCTGCCTGGCAGCCCTGTAGTCCCCACTCACTTAGGCTCCTTGCCCAAGGTTTGGAGACCAGTCCTGACCCTATATATAGGAAATTTAAGGCTCTTTAGACCAGAAGTTTCCCTACTTTCATCAGGTCAGCTTTTAACTGATTCTGTTGTGGCCATAAACTCATATTCACATAACCAGACCATCGTTATATTCATGATAATGAATTCTGTCTCCTTTCTGTTACTTATTCTAGTAAGCAGTATTTAGGTATTTTGGTGTACTCAGTTTCCAAATTTTGGCTCTTTCTTCAGAGGGTCCCTCCCTGTGGGAGATGCTGGCATAACCTGGCCTCCTCCTCTACCTCATGGCCCCAAATATGGTTTAGCATCAGGCCCTGTGCAAGTCTACTCTTTAGCCATGCATTCCTCTGAACAGCCTCTGGGTTTCTCCAGGGAGCTGATTTAAACCCTAGATATTCTTGTCAGCATTCAGGTCATCCAGCCATACCAAATATTGTGGATTCCCCCATTTCCAGCCCCCTCTATCTCTCAGGACCAACCTGACTTCTACATCTTGCTCTACACCTCTGCAATGTCACACACAGCAACCTTTAAATGAGGTAGCATTACCCATCTCTTAATGGGATGAATTTCTTAGACACTTTTGACTTCAGGGAGTTAGCATTTGGTAGATTCCACCCAACACATGGGAGAATTCAGAGTTCTCCAAAGAACAGGCTCCTCTCCTCATCTCCAGTTTCCTTTACATAATCAAGGGGCAAGAGGCTGCTGGGATGGTCTCTCCATGTAAGAGCTATGGTGAGGTTGCTGTCAGGCTTTTTCTACATTTATGTGTGGCACTTTGTGCCTTACTATTAAGCTGTGGATGAATGTCAGCAATTCTGCAGAAAAAAAAAAAGATCTCAACTGACACTTTATGCTTTCATTTTATAATAATTCTTTATTGAATGTCTATTATGTTGTAAGTATGTATTATTTTAATTAAATCTCACCCCAGTCCTTGAGTATTATTATACCTATTTTATAAATGAAGACAGAGATTCACTGTGATTATTGAACTTGCCTTAAGTAAAACAGTTAATAAAAGATATATTTTCATTTATTTTATCAACATATATCCGAGTAGGTATTATATTCTTAAAAATATCCTGATAAACCAACAGAGACACAAACTGTGCTGTTTATGTCTGATTTTCCCCAGTATGGTCTGAACTATTTGAAGGAAGGGGGTGTGTTTCAGTCATTTCTATAACCCCAGTTATTATCACTATGCATATAGTAAGAGCTCAGTTATCACTCATAAACTGAACCAAATACTCATCAATCATCCTCTAGGCCAGGGGTCCCCAACTCCCAAGCCATGGACTGATATCGGTCTGGGGCCTATTAGAAACTGAGCTTCATAGCAGGAGGTGAGTGTGGGCACAAGTAAAGCTTCATCTGTATTTGCAACCACTCCCCAGCACTAGCATCACCATCTCAGCTTGACCTTAGATCATCAGGCATTAGATTCTCATAGGAGCATTTGTCCCTAGTGCCAAAAAGGTTAGGGACTGCTGCTCTCGGTCAGTGATTCTCCACTAGAGGCAATTTTGCTTTGCAGGGTACATTTGGCAATGTCTGGAGACATTTTTGTCTGTCATGACTGGCATCTATTGGGCATAAGCCAGCCATGCTACAAAACATCCTAAAATGCACAGAACACCCTTGACATACATATACTCACACACACACAACAAAGAATTGACCAGACTCAAATGTCAATAGCACTGAAGCTGAAAAATCCTGCTCTAGGTCCTGCTCCTCTCCATCCTATGGCCTGCCAGCCACCAGCTAGGCCTTGCTTTGGTCAGTTATATTATTCTAACAATAGATCTGTTACCAGTTGTATGAGAGTAAATACTGTAAAACCACATATACAAAGGTGGGCTCCCAGTAGCTGTACTTACCTCTTCACCATAGCTTGGCAGACATTTGACCCAAATTGAGCCACTTTGAACCTTTCCTGACACTGTAAACCTTTATTAGAGAAACACAGGGTCTGTAGGTATTGGGAACTAAGCTGAGAGGCTCCAAGAAACTTCCAATGTACTGATCTTTATAGAAGCTGGATCTTCAGCTTCTTTTTCTGTTCCAAAAGCATGCCTAATCATTCCAATACCTCTACTTTGGGCTTAACTAATCAAAAATCTATTCCTCTTGCTTGTCGCCTAAACAATAATGAATAATGTAAAACAACACTGTAATCTCTGCTTTTAGAAAAGATTTGAGACAACTTATAAAGAAAGCTTTGGTGTAATAAGATCAAAAGCTAATAATTTTCCACCTTTTCTTTTCTCTCCTTATTCAAATAACATGACAATACTATGTTCTAGCTTAATGGTATTCAACATTATTAGTGTGCTATAATAAATTTTAGAGTATTTTGTTAACCTCTACCCCCATTTCCCCTTTCAAAAATATTCTGATTCAACAGTCCCAGTGAGAAGCCATACATTATTTTCAAGAGCTGCACGAATGATTTTAACATGCAGGCAGGACAAAGAGTCACTCTGGAGTAGTGGCTATAAAAAGTTACATATTCCAAGGACCCAATAATCTATGGACTCTCTTTCCAGGAAAATGTACATCTAGCTTTTATTCTATTTTCAGTATCAGGAGATACACAGATGTCCCAAGCACATCTATGACTACTTGGTTATGAAACCTGTTTCTAGACACTGTTAGGCAATGGAGGTGGAGGAGTAAAAAGACATTAAAAACAAAATACGGCCTCTGCTCTAGAATAACTCACTTTAGCAAAAGGTCATAGACATAAGAACTAATCATTTTTCTTAGGCTATCCTCTAACTCTACTAGAATCTTTCAAAATCTTTCTCTCATGCTAAGTAGAAATAACAGTTTTCTTGTCTTAGAACTGACTATAATTTAAATTGGATCCAACTTTTCAGCTAAGGCATTGGACGCAAATTATAGTTTGAGTCCCTTTTTTATGCTTAATAGTTTCTGTGTAATTACGTATATGTTTGCTCATTTATTTATCATTGGGTTAACATGTGAATTGCCTACTCATTTCAACGAGCTTCCTTTAGAAGTATGGTTAGGCACTGGATTTGCGTGAACTCCTGGAAAGTAGGGATTGCAGAGGAAATGCCTCATGCAGTGTGTTCAATAAACTCTTGCTAAGCTTAGATAAGTCTACTGATTCTCAGTGCAAGTTATATTTCCAGGGACAAAGAAAGTGGTAGCAAGCTATGAACACTCACTAGCTCTGAAAGCTTGGATGTCTTTGATGTAATGGAAATAACACAGGATGCAGAGTCAGAGCACCTGGATTCAAGGTCCAGTTCAGTCTTTTCTCAGGTATATAAATCTAAATGAGCTTCATAACTATTTCATCTTCATTCCCTACCCATAAGGCAATAACAAAGATCAAATCCTTAATAAGTAATCCTCAATACTCAATGAGACCAAAAATAAATGAAAAAATCTATTATCAATTATAAATACTATAAATGATATTATTGGAGGAAGCCTGGCATAAACAAATGAGAGTGGGCTTGAAGTTAGAAATATCTGGTTTCAAACCTAGTATGTCATTTAATAGCAATGTGATCCTGGGAAGTCACCTTATTTTTCTTTTCTATAAAATGGGTTGCTCATGTTATTGTACAATATTGTTGTGAGGATTACTTGTGAAATACTTAGTACAGAGTTTTCTCCACAGAAGGCATTCAAAATATATTAGTCATCATTATAAATATTAACATTATTATAAATGACTAATATTAGTTATTTAGTAGTAAAAATGGATTTACACTAATCTAGTTGTATTTTCTTATCCCACAACTCTGGGAATACATGTTAAATGGCACATACTTTCAAAACATGAGAAGAGTTAGGTGAGCTCTTGATCACCCTGAAATTGGCCATAGAAAATCTAATACTTATCATGGCCTCATTAGTACAGGGATTAATTGACGTACTTGACTTAGGAGTGACTTTTGGTAGGCCTAACATAGTGAAAACAAAAGATGAAGAGGGGAAAGAATATTGACCTAATAAAATCTGTTTCCTTATAAGGAGGTCCACTTGAAGACTAATTTTAAAAAGTGATACTATGATTTTTTTTATATCACTTTAAACAATTCTTAGAGCTTAAGTGGTCATAAAAATTCCATTTCAAAAAAAAATTGTATTTTTTAACAGCTGCTTGTGGTTTTAGAAAGCTGCTCATTCTCTCCTCCTAAAGGACTTATAGCCTAATGACAAAACATCTGACAATTACCTTGGATACTGATGTCAATCTCTTGGGCAACGAAGCTTCTAATACTCCATTAGGAAATAAACATCGCCATGACACACGACTCGTGTATGTCAGGATAGCTCCTGACCCAGAATTTCTGTAACAACCATGAATCCATGATAGACATGGTGTATTACTAAAGCAGAGTTCTGATGAATCATTCCAGCGATTTCCCTTGGTATTGCTAACCTTTCCCGACTGCTGGGGCAAAAACATTTACTGATCATGAACTATGTACCCAGACACTGTGAACACCCTGGGCTGACATGGTCAAAAACTACACATGGGTCATGGCTTCAAGCTCTTAAGGCCTAAGTTTTTAATTCAAATACAGCTAAACGAACCTCTTGAGGCTTGATTTTTAAGGGTGAAGTCTTGAGGGACCATGTAAGTTGCTGCAAGACTGGATTTATTTGAGAACATGAAGATTTAAAATCTCATTTACTGTCTCCTTCACTGAAAGCCTTATAACCATTTGCCTTCTAAGAAAGGAATGATTTCATCACCTAAACATGGTGTTGAAGTCAACCCTAAGAGCAATGTCAATCTTTCAGAGACAGAATAGGAAGATGCCCACTTTGATGAAGACAGAAACACCTACATACTTCCAAACATTTTCCCTAGCAACTCACAGTGCCTGATATTATCACCTTTCAGTTAATTCCTTCAAGCCTGCCTTTTTCTACAGGGACACTGACAAACACAGTGTGTTCCATTTATACTCATTATCCAACATGAGAGATTAGTTTGCTTGTTCTTTGGCAAAGAGTAGAAATTCAATGGAATTACAAGTGAAACAAGATGGATTCTTTTAACGTTGGTTGGGAAGGACAGATTTAAGTACTCAGTTTCAGAAGATCTTGAGAACATTGGATAATTGGGAACAGGCACTAATGAAAATTGCCTCTTCCTCATAGGTGGGCTGGCACTGCTAGAGAGATCATCTATCCAAGATCAGCAAACGGAAAGCATCCTCATTCACAACTCTCCATCAGACATTGCTCAATTAGAGAGCTATTTTCAGATGCAGCTAGTAATCTCTCTCCACCCACCCATTTAGGAGGCCACTGAGATCCAAGTGAACTGGTAAGAGAGGATTAACCCAGATGCCTTCCACAATCATCACCTTCTCTTTTTCCTTCAGGCAGACCTTCAGGTTAGCTTTCTGGGAAGGGAGGTGATGAGTGTGAGTATCTCGCCTGTTTGAAAAACATTCTGAGAAGAAAATGAAATAGAAATTGGAGATTGTTTCCATTTTTAAGGACTTTGGTAAATGATTTGTTCTTAGAAATTTCTTCCTGGGATTTATATCATTTTCCTCCCACCTCACCTCTCCTGTGTCCATTTTGGAGAAAAGCACCTCGTTTATCTTTGGGAGACAGTAATGCAGAAACTGTTACTGAGCATATTTCCCCTTGAGGATCAAAATATTTGTGTTAAATGAAATGAGAAATCTGCTAAGTGGCTGCATGAATCCCCTAGGGAAGGATATTTTGTAATTTTGAAAAATTCCTACCGAAATTCTTCTCTTGCCAAGAAAAGAGGAATGATTTCTATTAAAATTACTTCATGTCTGAATTACTCCGTGCCCCTTGGGAACATATAACATTACAGCTTCTACACTCAGTAATTTAGAAGGACAGGGGACATCTTATTTGGAAAGCACACAGGCTTAACACGAAATGTTGGGTATTAAGTATTTTCACCACAAAAGTCTCCTTTTGAAAATTTTGCACTTAAACTGTTCAATTAAAAGCTCATTTTCAAAACTGATTTCTATGATTGTCTGCAAGTCTTTTAATTTTCCATCTTTATCTCACCAATTCCTGAAGCTGCACAGAAAATTCTTCAGAGTGCAAGAATTGTACCTTTCATAAAAAACAGGATAGAATGTATTATGCTAATAAAGAAGTTGAACACTTGAAGCCAGTTAAATTAGTGAATGTTATTAAAATAGATGTATATACTTGTGTTATGTTAACAGACAAACCTAGAGAAAAGGCACTGGAAAGGCACAAGAGATGGAAAACATATCAACCCATAGGTCAACTCTGGCCAAGTATCACGAATCTCATAGGCACTGGCTTGAAAAAGATTCTGCGGTCAAATTCAGGTTAAGGAGAAAAAGAATGCTATAAATCTGACATGATCTCAGGTGGCCAAACACAACTGTCATCTCCGAAATTTGTTGAATACCAAAAAAGTACTCTCAGGTTGGTGGAATTGGAGTTGTTTTCTGTGTTTTCTAATTTTCTACAGAAAATATATATTGTAATAATATTAAAACTATTTTTAATGTTTTTAAAAACTAAAAAAAAAAATTTGATTTGACCATTTTTTGTTACATTTTCCCAAAGTTTAGGAAAGTAATTAAATTATCATCTTTGTGCCCTGTTCAGAAAAAGCCATTTTGGGGATCAATGGAAAGCCTGAAAGGATGCAAAGTCTGTTTCTATGTGTTAAAGGTTAGTAATTCTTTGAATTTTAATCATTTGAGTTAACATGAGGCAAATTTATAGGTTTTATCCAAGTAGAATTCTTGATGTTACTGTTGCATTAATAGGCCTGGGCTAAATAAATGCAGATGTAGGATGACTGGAGCAGCAAAGCTTCAAAAGCATGAACACTCTAGAACAAGACGCAGGCTGTTGCTGATTTCTACAATGGTTGTGGGATCATGTTCTCCCCCCCCTATCTCTCTCTCTCCCTCTTTCTGTTCCTCTCTCTCTCCCTCTTTCTGTTCCTCTCCCTCTCCCTCTCTCGATTTCCCCCTTTCTCCCTCTTCTGTCTCATACACATGCACAAAAACACAAATACATTCTTCCCCTGTCAAAGGGAGAGAACATCCATCTCACATATCGCTGTGTAGTCAAAATGAACCAGTGCATTTGAAAAGTGCTTTGTAGTATAGCAACGGTAGCACACTGATGCTAGTATACTATACTAGCACTATGCTAGTGCTATCATTGTCAGTAGTAATTGTAAATATTGTTGATTTCTGTGTTAATGAAGGAAAATAGTAGTATTCAAAACACAGATAATCTAATTTCTTCATGTTTTAGTAACTGACTCCTAATTAACACAGACACATCAATTCATCTAGTATCAGCAAAAATGTGGTTCAAAAAGCCACAGCACAGATGAGACAGAGGCTTAAAGAAGTTCAATGATGATTCTGGGCCACATTTACAATTAGTGTGGCAGGTGAACTGGAAACTGGTATTTTTACTTTCCATCTAGTTTTTTTTCCAGTACACAGTGATGCTTCTTATTTACCTTTATAATAATATTTCTCTGCACTACTGGATTTGAATAAATGGTCCAGATTTTGTCAGCAAAATAATTTTGCATTCCCTGAGCAATCTCTGAAAGAAGAGACTTCCCTTGGATTAGGTGATATATTATTTTTAAAAAAAAACCTTAGCCTTAAACAGAAAATGGCCATGGATCACCAATATGCAGATTTACCCAATATACAGATAAATGTCACTCAAGTGAATAAATAACCTGGATTATATAGTTTTAAAAAATAAAAGAAACATATTATATTTGAGATTTCATATTCCTCTTCCTCCATTTTGAATACAAAATTATAAATAAAACTAAGATTACTTATTCTTTAGGAGACTTAGGACTAAAGTATTATGTAAAAAGAATAGCTATCATTTAGTGTACATGTTTTGTTCCAGGAATGTTCAACATATTACAGATTATATTTATAGCAACCCTATAATGTGTCATCATTATCATTTTACAAGTGTGGAAACTGTAAAATTACTTAGAGACACTAAGTAATTTTTTTCATTTACTAAGTAGCAGCTATTTGAAGACACAACCAAAGTGAACCTCCAAAGCCCATGCTCTCTTCACACTGTAATATTTGCACATTAATATTGGAAATTCAATCATAAATCATTTTTCTCCTACTACATTAGTCCACATAGTGGCAAAGGTGCTCTAGATAAAAATTTTAAATTATTATCCTACAGTTATGCCATTTGATATCAGCAAAATCAGACCCAGAATCCAGTGTCCTGATTTCTTCCACTTCTTTGGCTAGCCTTCAGGATGAGCCCACAGCTAACCAGGTGGCACAACCACTTTGTGGGCTTTTGGACTAATCCTTCTTTTCTAAAATGGTTCTTAGATGTGGTGAAGTAGTAATTAAATTAATTCACAAGTTGAGCCAATGAAGGTGCATGAATTGGTGCTGACTGTTGGAGAAGAAGGTGTGAAATATAGTGGTATCTGGGGATAGGAAATTGTAGGAGTGGGGTGCCTCAAGGGGACAGGGCTAACTTCCTCTAATGATCTGTTTCTAAGCAGGAAAAATCTTAGGTTTCATAGAAAAGAGATAAAAATTAACTAAAATAAAATAGAGTGTCCGTGGCCTTGCCTGTGCCCTTGTGCAAGTTACTGGCCCCTTTGTGCATCTTTCAAATGGAGATATAGCATTAGTGTGATTTGTATATGACAGAATAAGAGTAAGTAAAAATCGGCACAATAACTATAGAGAAGTCTACTGAAGTAATGTGCAACAGAAATTATTAAAATTAATGATCTAGGCAGCTTGCAAGTGAGGTGCCTGTTTCAGTTTGAGCCAAGTTCTTTCAAGTTGTACTTTAAAAAAAAAAAAAGAGAGTTCTGCCTCAATTCATTGAATTGGATTATTTAAATGAAATACACTTAATAAGTTCCCTTGGGCATCACTTGATACTTCTTTACTATTCTTTTTACCTTTTTTGTATTAGATTTAACACCTGGGTAATACTAAGTGCCATGGTTACCATAAATTATAGGAGACTAAATAAATATTTGAGCAAGCAGGAGAGATTTGATTAAATTGCTGAAAATGAAAGGTTGAGTACTATTTCCCACACCAACTAGTCTTTCTTGCTTGAGCGTGCACTGCCAACCGTGGATTTAGCTTTCATAGCTCCAGACATTTTCTAAATGGGTAAATTGCCATCACAACCACTTCCGTTTTAACTTCTTATTTAAGCCTCAACATATTTTTTATCCTTTGACTTTAATCAAAGTTGGTAAGTTATGGCCAAGAATTGAAGGCTTGATAATAAAGAGTTGTAATAGAAGAACTCTATTGCAAAATCTACCTAGAATAAGAAGAAATATTTATATTGTAAATGTATGTTTTAGGCACATGAGGTTTATGATATGTCAAAAGTAGAGCCCTTTCTGATAAGTGGGCTTGAATGGGGGAACTCAGCTAAGATGAATTAATAATAATTATAGCAATGTCATGGCATTTGGAAGAAGCGAAAAAGATTAGTGAGTGCCTCCAGTGGAAACTATGTACTCTTTAGAGCAGTTAATTTCAATATCACTAGTTTATAAATAATCAGATCTTTGGATTCCCCCTTTGAAATGCTTGTACTAATTTAGTAATTAGTTAAGTGACACATGTTCATTTTATATATCTGTGAAAATCATGATTTTACCTTTCTAAAAAATCATCCTTTCTTTGGCTAATATATAGTGAGTGTTTACTGTGCTAAATTCTGCATGTGTATTTTCTCGTTTAAGTCATCCTACTGTATATATTAGCCTATTTACTCTTTAAAAGATGAACTGAGAGAGGTATAGAAAAGTCAAGTAATGCCCAGCTAAACTAAGAAATAAGACTGAAATTCAGAGACGTGTCTTCTGCCACACAGGAAGTGTACAAATTTCTGGTTAGTTTTCCATGACTTCTGACTAGATGAGTTCATTATGCAGAATTTCTTGATATATTTCCTTTTTGAGAACATATTCTGCCAAAGTGCATCATGGCCCACATCTACAATCTCATCAATCTCACCTTTCTTTGATAGCTGATAACAAAGATGTCATCTCCTTCAGTCGTTAGGGTTCCTCCAAGGAGGCTGGGAGCATAGGAATTATAGGAAGAAGTAGAGTCCTGAGTTTAGAAAAGAGAGAGAAGAGAGTAATTGCAAAATACACATTGCTGAAGTCTATACATAAACCACAGGAGCATGATGGGTCAGGCAATATGAGGGCATGTGAAAATATTTGGTATCTGGGGACCTAACATTAAATTCACAACTTCAGTACCTATCCATTCCACAGAAATGCTCCCTGGTGCCCCATCACCCCTGGTCTCCATTCTCTTTGGAATTTAGCTCTCTGCTTCCAGGTTCAGATTCTGTAGTGGCTTATATATAACCTCTTTACCATCCCAATGGAAAAATCCTACTAGGACTGATAAACCATAAAATCTGAGTGGGCCCCAATTTTCTCAACCAGAAAAAAAATCTGGAGTGGAGATCCCTTTCAGCTTTAAAATGGAGTGATTTCTATAATTAGTTCATCATTCAGTGAAACATAATTCTAAATGTGAAATGACATATAGACCTTTCTTAGAAATTCTTAAATATTTGCTCCTTTACTTATTATATTTATTTAAAACATTTCATTACAAAAAGGAGTTGAGCTGACTTACTGGATTGTATAGCAGTAAGCCATATGTAATTACCTGCAGAAGAAAGCCAGTGTAAAGTAAGGGGACTGTAGTAAGTAGAGTTGCTGTTTACAAGTAAAGAAATCTACTCTGCCATTTAAGGGTAATTAATTTTTTCATGGAATCTAAAAAGAGGAATGCCCCCTTGGCCCCATAAATGGACAAGAACTAAGAACTAGAATGGCCTTAAGAACATTTACCTCCAAACTCTGCTCCCCACTACACGCCTGCATCATTCATTTCCTTCACAGAGTATTGCTAAAAAGACGTCTACAAACAGCAACCACGTATGTATATACCATCCAAAGAGAAACCAACATCTCTAAGACCCAACGCAAAATTCCTAAGGAACAAACTGACCAAGCTTGGGTCAGATGCCCAGCTCTTGATCAATCAACAGTGGCCACAATTGGGAAAACGTGCTGTGATTGAAACAATGCTCTTCTCTCCTCCAATCAATTGTAACCTGGGGGCAGAGCCGCATTGTGCAAAATGGCCAACAGGGGCCACACATCTACTACTGACTGAAAAAGGAAAACTACCAGAAAACAAGGAAATAGGGTACCTGAAATGGGACACCTAAAAAGATGTCCTCCATAAGTCCCATAAAAGGAACCGTTATTAAATAGTACAGTACTCATAAAACTTTATGTAATACTATGAACCTTATTAAAACCTCAAGCTAGAGGCTTTATGCATTCCCTCAGTCTACAGGGACATTTTGACACAAACAATCAGAAGTAATCAAGAAAAACATATTTTATTCTTCCCTCTAATTAGCATCTTTCTCTGCTTCTCTCAGGGCCTTTATATGTGATCCCAATAAAAATGTGCACATTCCAAAGAGTTCTTCACCAGTTTTTCCAGCATTTTTCTTTTGCTTCTTGGACTTCATTTATTCCATAAAAGCACATTGGAACATCAATATATATCCTTGTTTTTACAGTTGTTCTCTCTCACAATTAGGCATAATAATTAAAACATCCCTTTTGTCTGAAGGGCAATTAAAGAACAACTTTAGAAACATGAGACAATAATATTGAATAATGTTACATTTGTCAGTGAGGTCACTAAATGGGCAATAGATCTTAGAAAGCAAACAGTATTTCCTCTGTAAACAGATCACTGCTGAGCTACTTAAATGGCTATAAAAGGTCCCATATACCACTGACTGCCAAAGCAGGTTTTTCTTGCTTGCTGTGTTTCTATTCTTTTATCAGAAATGAACACTTTGTGGTAATTGGAACATGTCCATTGACATACTGATGAAAAATAAGTCTAAAACCACTTGGAAATCAGCAGACAGCCAAGAAAAGAGAAACTATTATAGAGTTTTAAAAAGTAATAATATTTAAAAGGTCTTAGAGACAGAATGAGAAATGATGCACTATCAAACGTTTAACTGTAAATTGGAAGACAACAATGGCAACTACAAAGTAACTACCTAATAAATGCAGAAGCACTGATCAACTACAGTTTTGTTATGAAATTAATTTTCCTTTATTATTCATATCTCTCCCCTCTACTCCACACTAAAAATAGCTTCCAAGAGGACAGAAATATTGTCAGGTTTGTTCATTATATTATCCTTAGCACCTAGGTTAGTGGCTGACAACAGGTGACTCAATTTTTTTTTTTAATTTACTGTGTTTCTTTTATTTTTTAATTGAAATATAATATATACATAGAAAAAAGAACACATATCATAGGCATAAAACTCACTAAGTTGTCACAATCTGAGCACATCTATACAACCAAAATCAAGGGCAAGAAGCAAATATTACCAGTAACTGAGAACACTTTTGTACCCTTTCCTGGTTACTACCACCCATGAAAGTAAACAATATCTCCAATTCTAACATGTTTAGTTTTGATTATTTACAGAACTCTACATAAATAAAATATCAGAATTTAAACTGTTTTGTCTATGACTTTTCATGCAACACTCTACTGGTGAAATTCATCGGTACTGTGGGTAGAGGGAGTTCACTCATTCTTCCTGAATCAGATACTTCTGTGTGAATGGACCAGTTTATCTACCCATTCAACTGCTGTTAAACATGTACATGGTTTCCAGTTTGGGGCCAACGCAAATAGTGCTCTTATGGACATTCCAGTGCATACCTCTTGGCACATACATTAATGTTAGATATATACTTAGGGGTGGAACTGCTGTGTTATAGAATATATGTATGTTCAGGTTTAGACATAAATATTTTTTGGATAAATTAATAATTTGAGCTTTAAAATAAGCTTCATATTCAGAGAATTTGGGGTGAAATTAATATAATTCAATACCTGATTTCCACATGAGGAAACTAAAAGTCAAGTTCATTTAAGAGAAGCAGTAGAATAGAATGTGTGCTGCTACCAAGTAGCTGTGTGACTTTAAGCAAGAATCCTCTGGCCTCAATATATTCACATAAATTAAGGAAATTAAATAAAATAATCTCAAAATCCCTCCACATTCCAGCTCTAAAATTCTATAAATCACTTTGGGTATAATTGTCAAAGCCATGACTAAAAGCCATACTTCCAAACTTATGGCCAATAGTTTTAATTCCATATCAGCTTTTATTTCAGTGAGATTACTTATTATTGTAAATATTTATTATCAACATTAATAATTAACATTAGCTAATATTTATTGAATATTATTTCCACATGTTTTTCATGTACTACTCATAAAATCCTTATAATTCATAAAGAGTTATACCCACCCTATTTATAAAGAAGGAACCTGAGATACAGGATGGCCAAATGCCCAGTCGAAGGTCATGCAATTACTAAATGATAGAGATAGGTTCTTTTGGGCATTACATGCAAATAACAACTTTATGTGTGGCCATCTTTCACCTGAAACAGTATCTAATAACAAACCCTTTTGCTATAACTTAACAGTTCTTTCTAGCTACTTGTTCCAATGAAACCTGTTTCTCCTTTGACATGTGATTTGTGACAAAACTAGTTTGAAATAAGCCACACTAGCAGCATTCTCTGTGAGATGCTCCCAACTTGGGCTTAGCACTCTGAGAATCAGATTTTTCACAGAAATTGCTTAAGATCATCTGGTGCTGATCTACATCTTCAACAATACTTGGATGTGTTTATTAACTTGGGATCTTACGAAGGCAATAAAATTAATGTCTTAGATGTCTGAACTCATATAGAAAATAATACTAAAGCGAATAGTAAAAATATGCATCATTATCTACTACAAACTATAAATGTTATGCATCAGGTATCTGCTTTTAATGTCTAAGTTCTTGATAAGAAGCTGGTGGAAACCAGTAGTTGTATGGTAGGTGAAATATCTCTGCCCTGATAAAATTTGGATTTGGGGCCCTTCTTTTTCTATGTTTCATAAAAATTTTTAAAGGCTCTAAATTCTCATTTTCTTACATACTAGATTTCTGGTTATTTGGCACAGAAAATTTTGAGATCCTGTCTGAAATTGCTCAATTGGTTGACTTCTAAAGAGACTTATCAGCTGATTTTGCTTTTAGTCAAAACACTTCGCAGAAATATGACTATGGTGTAACTCATTATCTAGAAATTGTCCCTTTTCTACATGTAAGGTCCTATGGGTCACATTCCACTTCTTTGATCTAAACTATCTATAACTGATTTTTTGGTCAAATTCTGCTATGATCTCCATTCAGTCAAGCCCTAACATTGAGGATGGGAGTAGTAGTACATAAGGAAGGGACTTTACTGTATATAGTTTGGGGTAGGAAGGATTTCTATTCTTCACACCCTAACAAAAATAGCTTTTAGAAAATCATGTCTCACACATACATACACACACACACACATACCCTAACTACTGCATAATCTCTCATCAAATTCCTTTCAACTGTTTACTACACACAAAAAAAGTTTGATTTTGCCCTTATAAATAGGTAGCATAGCATTTTGACCAGATATAAGTTGACTTTTATTACCTGGAAAGTTGCCTAGTTGTCCAACTAAAGACATATCAGGATAAAGTCTCAACAAAAGCTGCAGTCATGGAGGTTGCCTTCTCTAGACACTCGTTCTTTGGCAATCTCCACGCCTGGGTCCCTGGTCCACATGTGACTCCTGTCAAATTTCAATAACTGTAGCTATTTACAGGCCTTTCCTGCTACATGTGGTTCTGCCATTAGGAGACTTCAATGCCCTTATTTGATCACTAGTGATTGGTTGTTCAATTATTTAACAAGTGGCCTGAACAATAAATAAGTGCCCAATAGTAATTCTGATTAGCTGCTTTCTAGTTCTGAGGAATGTCTAAACAGAGCCAGATAACTGTGATCATTATGGATTCAGAAGTTATAAACGTACAGGTCAGCCCCACCAGAGGCAACCACTTCTAGATTCCCTTTCTTAGTAGTATTCTGGGGGGGGATATCTAAACCAACAGTACCTGTGAAATAGGGTCAAGAAAAGAGGGGGTGATTACTAAGAAAATGACAGCTAGCCAAGTTGAAATTACACATTCTCCGAAGTATATGGTACTTCTTTGTAATAACTTTCATTTTTATTAAAAGTCATGATACTCCTCTTGTCAAAATGTCTGGTGTTGGTACTGTTATTTTTGCTTCTTAATGTATAAGAAGGAAAAGTCAATTCTCATGATTTGGAAGGGAAGGAATAGGTAAAATACTAAGATCATGATTAAATCCCTTCCCAATTAGGTATAAGAGACCAGGGCAAAGTGGTTGAATAGAGATCCCCTTTCCCATAGCTTTTGATTGCAGGTTGTCTACTACCATTCCAACATATCTATTAAACTAAGAGACAGAACTAAAATCAGATGGAAGCTGAGACACTTATTGATGGTAGGTTCCTGCAATGAAAACCACAGATTCCTGCTGCTATGGTCCCTTAAAACTGCCTTGGTTCTGGCCCATCCTGTAATACTATCTGAGAGAGCAGCATACATCACTACCAAAAGCTACTGCAAGGAAGAAGCTACAGTTAAAACTAATATGTATATATTCAGTGAAGTTGAGGAATATTTTCAAGTTCCTCAGACCTTATGAAAACAACCAGACTAATAAGGGGGAAACTGGACAGTGTATATGTGAAATGAAATGAGACTCCACAATTATAACTGGAGCTTGACCAAATGGATTAGAAGGTCTGTACTTAACCCATTCTTTTTGTCTTGGTCACAGGGCTTTTTCCCTATGCTGAAAATACTGTAATAGGAAAAATATATGATAATAAATGAAAAAGAAAATAAAATAGAAGTGGTCTGGAAATAAGTATAGGAGGAGTTAATTACATAGAATAAAATTAAGTCAGCAAGCAAAAGAATTTAAAGTTTGAGAGTAAACATAAACCTGTATTATGAAGAGTATTCTAGGTATCACTGCCCTGTTACTTCCCCACTATCTCTGGTAAAGTCTAAGTGGATAATAAATCATGGAGTTAAATGATTGTATCTTCCACTTTGTCAAAAACACTGCTTGAAACTAAACTTGAACTTGAAAGAGGCAAGAATTTTCTCTAGGATCCTTATATAAGTTGACTTAGGATTGCAGTAAAACAGTCAGTTGTAACTTACTTTGATCCACTTATCCATACTATCACGTGAGGATTAAGACTGCCCATAGTAGAGAGTAGAAAAGGTTTCATTTTCCATATACTTGCAATAAATCTCCTTTTACTTTAACTACATGGATTGATTGAGTTCTACTTTTTTCATACAAACAATCTCTGACAAAGATGGGGTTTCAGCTAAAAACAAATTCCCCCATTGGGCAGAAACATGATGCATCATTGGGATTTCAATCAGAATATAGAAACCACTTGAGGTATTTCAAACAGAATTTAGTCTAGGGAATTTACTATACAAGTGATGAAAGAACTAAGGAGCTGAACAGGAGATGGTGAGACATCCCAGAGAGAAGCAAAAACAAAGAAACTGCTACTACACTAGGGCTGGTGAAATATAGGGATAAGGTTGTGCTCCCAAATCCAGGAGCTGTGGTCACTGGGCATAAGTTGGACCATAGTAGGCCTTTCCAGTAAGACCATGAAGAGAAGTGTGTTCCACAGGATCGAGATCCATAGAAGAAGCAACAGAGATGCTGCCAGTGATACCAATAAAAACAGAGAGGAGAGGAGGAATATCTTGGCTTTTCCCCTGCTTTATACCAGTGTATCACATTGGTCAAACCTGCAGAGATATTAGCACACTGGAGGCCTGAGAAATAGTTTCTTGTAATAAGAGCAGGGCAGAGAAAGACAGAGTATGAAACTGAAAGTAACCAGGACAGATGTACACCATACATGCTCCAGGAAACACTTTGTATCACACTATTAAACACCTCACAACAATTTTGGGTGGTCTGGAGGCATGATAACATAACTTTAATTTGTGTGATTCTCTATATATTTTTTCCTTTACTCATTTTATTCCAATACTCAGCATTTTACCTCAGGGTTTTTTACAAGGTGTAAAACATAAGTTACTTGAAATCATAAGCTCTTTATATATATAAATGCCTAAACTAGCTGCAGATATTATGCTAAAGGTACTAGAAGAGAAAGGAAGAGAGGAATGAACCTATGTGAACAGCAAGCAAAAAAAGGGGAATCATTGTAAACACTAGAGAGAGGATGAAATACAGGAATCTTAGAAAATTAAAGACTCATATGCTACTCAGTGTTGACACCCCGGGAAGAAGGAATGCCCTTAGAGTGAGTGGGTGGGTATGTGGTGTCCCAATGAAACCTAAAACTAATCACAGGAGATCTCTGCCTCGCCAAAAAGTCCCATGCCCTAAATGGGGTCCAGATACAAAACAGCTTTCAGACAAAAAGGGAAGTGTGAGCTGAGGTATGGCATGTATTAAAAAAATCCAATAAGCTTTGGCTAATTCCCTGTCCCAGACTTTTCTCTTCAGGCTCAACTTCCATACCTGTCTCGGTCCCAGCAGAAAACAAATGGCACGCTTGAAAGAGTCGAACTAAAATAATTTAACAAGGGAACGAACTATTATTTAAGTCTGAATAGGATTAAGAAAACCAACAAGGACGGTGAGGCATCTTAGAAAATGTCATTACATTCAAGACCTCAAGGGGAAAAAGGCGAAAATGGTGTTATTGCAGTCTCATGAGAGCTAAAATCACAGAGTAGAAGCCTTCCACCAAGTCCCGATGCCTTAGAGAAGCACATTCACTGTTATAACTATGATGAGAGGAAAAAGAAAGCAAAAGGAGTAAATATCCCAACTTTCTTTTCTCTTTCCCTTTGAAATCCAGCTGATACCTCTCTTTGGCTAAATCCATCTGGAAGCCACAGAACATGTAAGCACAGCTAAGGCAACCTTTAGAGGTCCCATACCACAAAAGGGCTAAAATTAGGAGAAATTAAATAAAGAACAACCAGCAGCCGGCAGCTCAAGATTCTGTGGGGTCTAAAGTTTCTACAATTCTAGGGACTCACTTTTAAAAAATAACAAAATTAAAAATATAAAATGAGGTATAGAAGTGAATCTTTGTTTATATTAAGCAATCATAACAAAAATTCTAAATAGCTGAATAACACTTAACTATTATATAACCTCCCAAAAAATTAACTCCACAAATATTAAATTTAATATGAAATTTATCGACAGTTTTGGCTGCATTTTTTTATCTCTTCATATAAGAACAATTTCCTAATATCAATTTCTATAATAAGAATAAAAAGATAATTTAATATTTTCTAAAATGATAAATCAAAAATTATTTTTATTATTGATAGGATGCATAAAATATACAACTTCACAAAAATATGTTTTTGTTGTTTGTAGTTCTATTGTAAGTTTGCACCCTACAAAGATAGGGATTCTGACAAATTCTATTTTGTATGATTACCATAAATTTTTTAAATGTATGCTGCTTTTCAACTTGTATACACTACATTATCAAATATATTCCTGACAGAAGAGCACTTCCATTTTGAGGAGGTGTTGATGAGAACTGAATTTTCTATTATCAATTAAATGTGCCTAACGATTGCAAGAATTTTCCAGGGGTAAGCTTTAGATTCCATACTTTACAAGCCTAGTTTATACCCCAGTACCCATGTTTCTGCTTCCAAGAACCGTAAAAGTAATTCATACACTGATGGCTAGCAATAGCTTAACTAAACAAAAGTAACTGGTAAATCACATAAATATATCTCACTAAAACCAGACTATATGTCATGAACTCAGTTTTCCTTAATCTGTATTTTATAAAAACTTAAAGTATAGTTAAAGAAAGTATAGGTCAATGAGATCTATAGACACATTTGAAATGCAAGTCTAATATACTCATGATGCATTTTATTTAAAAAAAATATATTACTTAGCTCTGTTCACACAAAAATTCTGGAAGCAATAACCAACTCAGCATCAAGGGGCATCTCTAATGTAAGAATTGTGGTTTCTAAATACCATTTCCAGAAAAAAGAACCTAATGTCCTCAGAAAGATGGTTAATTTCAAGTCTGGTGCAATAAATTCACCATATAAACCAGGAACATCCTGTCATACCAGAAAGAAAAGAAGCTATCCACATTCACAGGGGTTGTGTCAGGAGATAACAGGAGCCACGGTAAAGTAACTCCTACTATCCAAACAGTTCATGCATCAAAAAGTGGAATAACTAGGTAGACATTTCTTCAATTTAAAAAAATAATTATTTTTTTTTAAATTCATGTTTGGGAAAAACACAATATTACCTGTTTTTTCCCACCCGAGCTCAACTGGGTAATCCCTAAAGGAAATAAGACACCATTTATATTAATGTAGGTTTTATACCTCAAAAAATAGATTTTACACATCAAATATGTCTTTTTAATATATGAGGTAATAATGACTTCTTTTTTTACAAATCTCTTTTGTTCCATTGAAGGTTTTTAGGCACCAACCTCTCATTTTAAAAGGGGGAAAAAATAAAGCCTTCCCTCTATTAATTGTATTCTAGGGTAATCAAATAATTGACAAGGAAGAATTCTTCTTAATAAAAGAATTTCACTTAGTAACTACAGAAATAATGAATCAGAATATCTATATTTTGTAGGCCTAATGAAATTATAGCTCTAGGTGTTGAACCAACTCAAAAAGAGTCTGGAGGCTTTAGCTGGAAATAAATTATAAAAATTTATTCAAGGGTCTTAGGGTTTACAGACTATAAACTCAGCTAGGTGATACCCAGTGTTCTGAAGAAAAAAAAAAAAAAGTTAAGCACTCTTACAGTAGAAAGTACATTCCTGAAAAGAGTCAGTCCTGCATTCTCAGCTTCTGAGATAGTGATCCTCTAGATGACCAGTGGTCCGGATGATGGATGTCATCTGGGCCAGATACATGAACATCCTTTCCTCAGTCCTTCAGAGGGTAATCAGAGGGTTATCTGGAGGTTTGATTAGTTCATCCAAGCATTGACGCACGACTAGGAAGTTCAAAATATTAAGTTCGCAGGCTACTTGAAAGAAGAATGGAATTATTTCCTCATGCCTCAACACACTTAATTTTAGTAATTTAACAGCTTGATGACAGCTATTTTATCTGCAGCTATTTTATTTCTTTGTTCTGTTCCTCACAGACAATGGTCATCAGTGGTTGCTAAAATGATGTGGCAAATGATTCATGGATTAAGCTGACTACACCTGAATGCTTCGGCCAATCTTAACATTACCAAAAAATAAAATAAGGTAACATAAAATATGATAGTGTGTCACAAATCATGTGCCTCTTATGTGATAGATTAGTGATAGAACATTATAAAATGTTCTAGCCAAAACCTGAACTTGGATACGATAAAGCATCTAGACATAACTACTAGTTTATGGGAAATACACAGAGGATGAATGAACATGTCAAATGATACCACATGGATGAAATAAGCCAACCCCACAGTGTGGATATTCTATGAGACACCAGATCCAATTTCTTCAACCAATAAATGGCATTTTTTCTTTAAAGGAGGAAATTGTTACAAATTAAGAGTTCTACGAAACACCAAATGCAGTATGTGAACTCTATTTGAATCCTGATGCATATAAACCAATTTTTAAAAAATATTACAGAACAATAAGGGAAAGTAGAATACTAAGTGATATTTTAAAAATAGTGTTAATTTGCGGGGGGGGGGGCTCTAATGGTTAAAAAACAGTGTCCTTGTCTTGTAGAGATACATACTGAAATATTCAGGGGTGAAGCGATATCATGTCTAGTATTTACTTCAAAAATAATTCAATAGGTAGGGGTAAGACATGGGGGTCACAGTATAGATGAAAAAAGAATGACCACATTCTAATAACAGTTGAATCTGGATGATGGGCATCTGAAGGTTTATTAAACTATTCTCTCTAATTTTGTGTATATTAAAAACTTCCATAACTTTTTTTCAAAAAAAACTTTCTAAGAGGTTCACTAAAACTGTTTTAAAGTCATTTTCCTCTTATATCAGGAAGAACAAAGTCTTCTTAGTCCTCCAAATCTTTTCCCTTCCTAGTCCTTAATTATTGCCTATTTAATCAAGCATTGAAGACCACCTCCTTTATGCTTCAGAGAACATATGTATAACTAACTCACAACTGATATTTGAGAAAAATGAAAACCTTGGTTGGGGTGTCCTGACTTTGTTATGTGTAGCAGGAAAAAAACTTTTCTGGACCCTAAAGTTTGGTCACCACTTGGAAAAGAATTTGAATTAATTGACTCTTCACTATTATTTGAGTTGATTTTTTTAAATTATTTTTTAAAAAGCAAATAAACTTCAACAAGCAATTGTTAAAGAGTATTTATGGTGAAAAATCTGCTGACAGACTCTGAATTCTAATGAGCTTAAAATCTCTGCCACTCTCCTAACTTCTCTCTAAATTTAGGTTAAAACACTAGAACTCTATACATGATTCACTTCCTTTTCCAGCCTCCAACAGCCTCTGGCCTCCTTGCTTTAGGAACCTTAATGCTTAAGGTTTATACTCTCCCATGCTGATAAAGTGTAGAGTTAATTAGGATTACAGAACTTTGAAATTCATACATAGGAATTTTTTTGTTTGTTTGAATATATAATATGTTAGACAGTGACACCTATTGGTGAAGTATGATATTATAAATGAGGACTAAATATTGTAATAGAGTTAAACCTCTCTAACTCAGACTCCATAGAATAAAAGCAAGACTGAATTGGGATAAATCCATGGTAGGAAAAAAAAATCACTTTAGTATGTTTTATCACTTTCAAATAGTCTAGGTAATTACTTAGACTAAAGGTGATGTCTCCTAGACCCATACAGAAAATATTTCTGATTAGTAAAACAAATATTCAGCCTTCACGGTAATAATATTGCCTGAAATTTCAATTATTTCTTTTTTAATTGGGGTTTCTACAGTTCTTAAGGTGACTTTGTTCCTTTAAGTGAACAAACATTTCAAAACTCAATCTCGATGAATTGTTTTGAGGATTTAAAAAAATATATTTATAATTAATTGGTGAGAGTTGTAATCTTGATCAACTTTGTAATTAAATTTAAAAATAACTTTATGTGAAAATGCACAAATTCTAAACATAAGGTATCCAAATAATAAAAATTTCAAGATTCAAAGTAATGAAAACTAAAAGATTAATTTGAGCATTGTAAAAATAGAAAGAAGGGACTTCTAAGTATGAAATAAACACTTCCTGCCTCAATCGACTGTAGGCAATAAAAATGAATCCTCTAATTAAGGAATCGGGTTAAAGGAACAAAAATAAGAGAAATATGAAAGTGAAATCCAAACCAATTCTCCAAAATGTCCAGCATGCCACAGGACTAGCCATCAACCGATCCCTTCTTCATCAAAAGTTCCCATTTAGTTCACTAGAATGATTTATATAACTTATTAATAAACAACTGACATAATTTAGAACCACTTATCAATATACATTATAGCATAAAGATCATATAAATTTTTTAATATTTATATTATAAAATTAATTTATAAAATAATTTCAATAATAAAACCAATGGAAAAATTAGATTTAAGTAATTTTTTTTTAATTCCACTTGAGGAAATACACCAATACATTGTATAATGAGTGATTATACAATGAAACTTAAGTACTCTTGAACCCAGTCTTCTTTCTAATATAAAGTAATTTGCTCTTCCAGATTTCTCATTCATTCTGTCTTGACTATTTAACTGCATTACAGTGGGGTATGGTGTTTTCTCAGTCTCAGTTCTGAACTCTCCTTCCCCTGTATCTCCTCCTCAATATCTTCCCTCTTTGGCATCTCACCTCCTTCCCTTAAGAGACACTGTGAAAGTCAACCTTGACTGAGTACAGCACAAAGGAGGACTAACGTTTTATTTTCCTCTGCTAGTCTCATCTCTCCCTCTCCCTTGCCTTTTAATCAATGCCAGAGGAGTGATTTGAGGAATCCATTCCCAGGCCCAAAAGTCACTGTGGGCTAAGCTGATGGATCATAAAGCTAGAGGTACAGTGGGAACTGCAATGGCCTTCATGTCTCTGGAGGGCACATGGAAAGCATGAATATATATTCATCGCAGTAGATGTGGTAACCACATCAATTTTGTAGCAAGGAATTCCAAGCCTCAAGAAACCCAGACTGGAAAGATTGGGCCTGCAGCAGAAGGGGGTGGCGGGGGGGGGGGGGAGAGAAAGAAAGGAAATAAGGCCTCTGACTGACGCATACTCTGCTAATCCTTCGAAAGGAAGGAAACCCTGTTAATTACAGATGAGGATGGCAACCTTGCAGCTAATTTTTATTTTCTATTACCATCATCAAAGCATGTTTAATACGTTCCTGAATGGGCTAGGATGACCCTTGCCAAAATTAAAATCAAGAAAGTTGGCCATCTGTGAGAGTTAAAGAAACATGAAAAAAGAGAACAAAGGAACAACTTATGGAATCAAGAAACATTTTTTTAACTCATAATTGTTTTCTGGTTTGTCCTTGTTTAACATAGGATTGTGAGGTAGGAGAGTTCAGAATCTTTAAATAAATAAAGCATTACAGTCATGCTGGGTTATTCAAGTCATTCTCCCAGGAAGCTGACCCAGGGAGAGTCAATTAGAATCACTTGGGGATGAGCAGGTTGCACTTGCTGTAGAAGCCAAGTGTAGCCTAAAGAAGAAGCAGTTTGGGGGTAAGTTAGGGCAGGACTGATGGTTCATGAAGACAAATTAGTTAAGCCTGAAAGAGCTGGGTGAGATAATGCAGATCCTGAGGATAGAATCTTAGTGAGTAGATTCAATGTTTTATTTAAATACCAGGATGCTGGTCACCAAAAACTGAAAACCCAATCAACTGGAAAGGCCCAAGGCTATAATTCTCTTGACAGAAAGGCAGAAATAAATCAGTCATTATCAAAGTGTGGTCCTAGGACTAGTAGCATCAGCAACCTCTGGGAGCTTATTAGAAATGGAAAGTGTTGGGCCATCACCCCTACTCACTGGATCAGAATGCTGTTTTTAATAAGCCCACCAGTTGATTCTGATGCACACTAAAGTATGGAGCCACTGGGAGGGAATGGGGGAGAAAACACTGGAATAAATGACAGAAATTATTCAAAAACTTTATTATAGCTAAAGAGGGACTCTAGAAGCCTTTTTCTTTCTGCCACTTCACCCTAGTCCAGGTCACCATCACCTCATGCCTAGACACCTATAACAGCCACTTCTTTGGTCTTCCTATCTCCTGGCTCAGGCTCTTCCAGTCAATTTCTCACAGTGCAGGCAGAGTAAGCCTTTCAAATTACAAATCATCTAGCATCTCTCCCCTGATTAATGCCCTTCAGTAGCTTCTTATAATATTTAGGAAGTCCAATTCATAACCTGACTTCTGCTGTGTTACCATAGCATCCTCTCAAGCTGAAATTCCTTCGCATTCTAGGCTCCAACCAAGTTGAACTGCTTTTAGTTCCTCAGGTCCAACTGCCAGGCCATACTGTTTCCACTAGTTGAGACACTCCGTGACTCTTCATCAGGCCAATCTGAAGGTGGCTTGGCAGAAAGAAGAGGAAACCAACAAGAATAAGAGTTGTTAAAGAGTGTGGATGCCAGGAGAAATGCAAGAAAGGAGAGATACCCTAAGGTAAAAAATTTCCAGCATGACTGTGAACTAGGTCTTGATGGGGTCTTAATGCCTACCTTCTGCTTCAGTCTTCACCTTCTATAGGTGTTCAACCTAACCCTGACTTCACCTTTAATGCCCCAGCTTCTTCTGGACTTCTGGGCCCCAAATACAAAACACTCTCTGGAGATTAGGGTGTCAGAGGCTTCCAAGATGATAATTTGCTACCTGATATAACAGGAATTCTCAAAGTGTGGTTCCCAGACCAGTAATGCCAGCACTACCTGGGAACTACTAGAAATGTAAATTATTGGGTTGCTGAACTACTATATCAGATACCATAGGACATGGCCCTATGATCTGTATTTTTAAAAATCCTCCAGATGACATTTACACTAAAATTTGAGGATTACTGTCTAAAGTATTTGTGTTAGAGCCCATACTAATGAAACACCAGAAGTTCTCCTTGGCCCATAAGGGTGCATTGTAATTTAGGCCTTTGGGTAATAACACCACTTCCTCTTTTGTGTAAACCTTAAGGTTGTCTCCATTGGTGGGACTTAAGATAAAGAAGGTGGAGTCAGGCAGAAAATGGCCATTTGGAAGTCTACAGCACCTGTCAGATGCAATTGTATAGCAAGCAATGACAGTAATAATTATAGCAAAACTATAATAATGAGAAATAGTAAATAGTGGCAATCATAGACTAAACTCATAACTTACTTTACTTATATATCCAATATTACAAACTTAGAAAGTAGGAATTATTTTATCCCTTTCATCGATGCAAAAACCAAGTCTTAAAGAGGTCACAGGATTTGACTAAAGACACTCAACTAGGAAGTAATAGGTCAAGCACTTAAATGTGGGTCTGCCTAACTCCAAGCATACATATTCTGGCTCCACTATACATATTCCTACAAAAGTACGGGTGTAGTAACTGGAAGAACACTCTGCTCCTTGGACCAGGCCGTTCTTCTTTTAAGCAAATGTGACAACATGTTGAGTTTCCTTCTGCCCCTCTGCCTTTCTTTCAGCCTCCTTTCTTTCCTTTCTCTCAGTGTTTGTTTTGGGCTCCTTTTCTCCTCACTGACCAATGGATGTAATGATACAGTTTGCATTTTCTGTTGCCATGCAGAAGGTGGCAGAAAGTGATGTCATGAATGGTTTTTGTTGTTGTTGTTGTTATTGTTGTTGTTTTGGGGGGGAGGGGCAGGTGGCGAACATGCCTTCCAAATGAAATGCAATGTGTAAATAGAAATTGTCATCATTATCCCCTGAATAACTAGAGAATATGCACATAATGGCTCTTGCAGAACTGGAAGGAAAAGTTGGACTGCAAACAAAAGCATTATTAATTTAAAGAACTGCTTGAATTTGCCTCTGGCAGTTTCCTTTGTAAACACAGTTAACACCCTGGAATGTCTGAATTTTATCTCAATGCATAGCTTAAATATATAAAAACAAAAACCTAGGCATTACTCTGAGGCATCCAGAGAACTGTTTGTTTCTAAAATCTACTAGAACAAAATAAAAATAGCATATGAGACTTCGAAATTATGAGGGTCTAACATTTCTTATGAAATTCCTTCCTGGACTACAGAATTGTTGATTCCCTCCCACCCAAGACCAGATACAATCTACAACTGACAAAATATAGCTCTGTAACACTGCTGGTGAACAACGCACTTGTATTTGTATTTCTCTGCAATCTGTACGTGGTTCCTGGGATAAATGGCTGCCACAAGCTGTATCTTTAGACAACAGGGTTACTTAAGTGGCCAAGTCACAGCTGAGTAACTTTGTAAATGAGCCTGTTGGAGTCAACTCTGAGGAAGAGAATAATTTCATCGTTATGACCTCATTCTGTAGTGAAAAGCCCCTCACTTAGGCACCACGGTGGGAGATATTCAGAGAAGGTATATTTTAGACACTGAAATCACATAAGTTATATTTCCCAAAAGGAAAATATATCTATGATTTTGGATAAGGTGTTCTAAGTGTTAAGCCATCACATTCACACCAGGATCACAGGTTTTCCAAAAGTAAACATGGGCTTGTGACAGCAATCTGGCGCCTACAAAGTAGTTGGGAGAAATCCAGACTGAGTTTGATGAACATTCATACCCCAGACACTCCCCATTTAGAAGAGAATAAAAAAGAGTGAAATAGTTGCTGCTAATTGTGCACCAACCAGCCCACAGGGCAAACTGGCTAGCTAGCATGTCCATGTCCCACCAGAATCAAACCTCGAATCCCTTGCCAAAGTATAGAATAACAATAATGACAACTAAAATACAGATTGGGATCTTACAATGGCTAGGGTAGCACTATATAGAGAAAGAGATGGAAAGACAGAAAAAGAGAATGATTTAATCCTCTCAACCTTATTAAGTAATTTAATAATATTATCCCCATTTTATGAATGAGAAAACTGAAGCACAGAAGTTATGTAATTAGACCAAAGTCAGACAGCTAGAAAGCAACAGAAGCAGAATGCAAACTCAGTCTAGCTTCAGAGTCCATATTCTAAATCACTTACATGTCATCACTACTATGGAAAAACCATGGGCTTTCACGTTTGGAACTATGAAATTGAATTCCAGCTTAATCACCTGGAGGTTGAATGTGACTCTTAGTAAGTGACTTAATTTTATTCCTTATCCATAAAATGGATAAAATTCTTAACTAGCAGATTATCATGAAGAAGCTTCATAACACTTAGCAGACTCTTAATAAATAGTCTGTTAAGGAACATTTTAACTCACCTACCAGTTCTGGCTACGATCCAGCATTGGAATGACATTTATCAACTCTAGACTATTTCTCTAGCTAGAGATCTGAGGGGCACAAGCAGAGTGAAAAAGAATCATAAACATATACATACACAAACTGAATTGTGGTGGAACTAAAAAGACAGAAATCATGACTTCTATATTCAAATCCTAGCATAATTATCAGGTGTCCACCATAGTTGGTTAGGATACAAACTTAATTCTGAATCTAATTTTTTGGGGAGGAGTGTCGAAAATTTATGTTTTGAGTGCCAATAACATATATTTTAAATAGATATCACTTTACATACACAAATATATAAAAATATATAGTGTGTGTGTGCATGTATGTGTGTGTGCATGTATATGTGTGCACAGGTGCACATGCTTTCCCTGGGATGATTTTATAACAAACTGACTATAGGCCATTTTGAACCTTTCCACTGATTGAGCTGAAATGATCCTAAACCATCATAAAATAATTTCACTTAGGTTATATTTCTCTGGGATTATTAAGCTGAGAATTTTTTTCCTTTTCCCAAGAATTTAACAATTTTTCAAACATGCCTAATAACCCTGATTTCCCTCCTATCCTTTTGCCATGTGGTTTACACAACTAGCAAAGGGCATTTGATTATGGATTTTTTTTCTTTCTTTCAAAGCAGGAACAATGAAGTGGTATTGTGCTATTTCATCCACCCTTCTATTATTTGTCTAGGAAAGAGAAGCTATTGCAAGAGTAGAGAATATTGGTTAATTATTTTAGATGCTTTCTTATCTAGTTCTATCAGACTCTAATCTCAATGGATTTATTTAAAATAACTTTATGCTCACTAGGGTATTATTGAGGAAATTGCCATTGTGGCAAAGTCTGACATGTAATTTTGTTTGTTAAGCTATTTTGATAGAGAGGAACAGAGATTGATTCAAGTCACTTCAAAATAAGGGGAGGAGATGTTTACTAGATTACTGTGATGATTCATTTTACAATACATATAAATATCATATGTTGTATACTGTAAACCAATATAATGTTATATGTCAGTTATACTTCAACAATAACAAAAGAACTCAACCTCTGATGTTTGGGGGGAAAAAGAGAGTAGACTTTCACAAAGTCATTATAAAAGGTACTGGAGAGGGCTGGAGAAAAAAATGGTGATAGAGGCTCTGCTCACCCCTCTGGTGACCAAATCAAAGTTGTGACAGAAACAAGAGGCAAAAGCAAGTAAAAATAACCAGACATGTAGATGAACAAGCCATACAATTATTGAGAAATCCAAGAAAGCATCCTGCAATGGCAAAAGGTAGGAAGGGGCGAGGACACAGGGCTGCCAGGTCCCCAGCAGCTGAGTGAGACGGAGGCTGCAGCAGTGGTAGAAGCCTCTTAAAGGGGCCACGACCATGAGCAGATTTTCGTGGTGAAAGCCCTGTTCACTCTGAGCACCAGTGCCGATTCAGCTGCATGCAGGGAGCACCAGGAACTTACAGGGAGACAATGTCAAAGTGAGGGCCACGTGGAGACTCATTCTGTATAGAAGTGCTGGCAGTATCCTTGTTCCCTGTTGACCCCTTCCCCATCCCAGTGCAGAGACACAACACCACCATAGCAGTGATGCCATCAAACTGGATAACAAAGGTTGCTACACCCAGAAGATTTCCTGAAACTCTGCCTATCTCAACTTGGGTCCCACCCAAGCCACATCCAGGTGTATCCTTAGTGAATCAGATGCTCCTTGCTGAGACTCACACTGGTGGAGGCAGCTGGCTTCAGTTTCTGATGTGGCCTTTTGAGGCAACTATAAGCACAGCATCTGTGGATTGCTTGCTGAATCTTAACAGATGGCCCTGGAGGGGTGGAGGCTTGGGCTAAGTTTAGCCTGCAGCTGAACCCCTCTCAGGACTGTGCCACTGGACACCTACTTCCCAAACACACACTAAAAAGACTGGGAGACTTAGGAGGTTTGCTTAGTACATGGAAACAGACATGGAAAGGCAGTCAAAATGGGAAAACAAGGAAGGAGAAACGATATGACAGAACAGAACAGAGATCCAGATATGGAGTCAAGTAATCTACCAGATGCAGAGTTCAAAACATGGTTATAAAGATGCTCAATGATCTTTTGGGAAGTGTAGAGAACTCAACAAAGAGATAAAAATGGAAATGGAAATTATAAAAGGGAATCAGTCTGAAATGGAATAGACACATTATCTGAGATGAAAAGTACATTAAACAGAATAAACAAAGGAATAAACAAAGTGAATAAAGAAGAGGATCACATGCCCTATCTAGAGGACAGGAAAGCCAATCAGGACACTCAATCAGAATGTCAAGAAAAAAGATGCCAAGACTATAAAAATAATTTAAGGAGGATATAGGACACTATTAAGGGTCCAAATATTCATCTGACCAATCTAACTGAAGAAAATCAAGATGTTGAACAGCTGTTTGAAGAAATAATGATGGAAAACTTCCCTAACCTGGTGAAGGAAATGGACATAAAACCTCAGGAAGCTCAGAGAATTCCAAAAATCAGGGTTCCAAAGAGGACCACACCAAAATATATCATAATTAAAATGCCAAAGTTTAAATACAAAGGAACAATATTAAAAGCAGCAAGAGAAAAACAAATAATTACATATAAGGGAATACCCATAAAACTGGCAGCTGATTTCTCCAAAGAAACTATGCAGGACAGAAGGTCTTGGCAAAAAATATTCAACAGGATGAAGACCCTGGATCTACAAGCAAGAATACTTTATCCAGCAAAGCCATGATTTAGAGTTGAAGGATAAATAGTTTCCCAGACAAAAATAAAGGAATTTGTCACCACCAAGCCAGAATTACAAGAAAGTTGGGAGGGACTTCTTTAAGAAGAAAAAACATATCAAAAACAGGAATAAAGAATGGTAACATTTTTTCCTATCAATAAGTACCTTAAATGAAAAAGAATTAAGTGCTCCAACTAAAAGATAGAATGGCTGAAAAGATAAGACAACAAGACCCCTACATATGAAAAGGAAGAGTATGGGAAAAGATATTGCTTTGATGGACCTAGAAGGTATTTAAGTCAGACAGAGAAAGATAAACACTATATGATTTCACTTACATGTGAAATTTAAGGGATAAAAAGAACAAACTAATCAAAAACAGACTCACAAATATAGTAGACAATTTCACGATGGACAGAGGGGAGAGGGGTTTGGGGGGCTGGAAGAATGGGGTGAAGGGTTAATGAAGCACAAATTAGTAGCTGATGAATGGTCATGGGGATGGAGGGAAGGAGCAATTGGGGGGCCATTTTATGAACTATATCGATGTCTAACCAATGTACTGTATACTTGAAACTGATTAAAGTTTTAAAAATAAAAAAATAAAAGATTCAGAGGCATATTTAATTCAATTTTCCCTCCAAATGTATTTAAGAGTCATTTCCTATTCTCTGGCTACCTCAGAGTGACTTTGTCCTCCTGGAAAAAGTATAAATGGTCCCTTTCCTGAGAAGGTCCTCACCTTTGGCATCAGTGAAAAAAGCAAGGGACATAGCCCTAGACAGCCAGATGAATCTGACCCCACTCTGGCAATCGCCAGGGATAAGACTTGCAGCCAAGTTTAAGTGTCCTACTAAATACTTGGGTAGATGGTGGTGTCCCTGCACTAACAAAGAGAAAACAGAAAAAGCAGGTCTGCAGAGGTGAAGGCTGAGTTCACATCGGCATGTGTTGACTTTGGGATATCTACAGAACGTTCAGGAGTACATCTGGGTTTGAATCTCACAAAAGTGGTCCAAGCTGCAGAAATAAATCAAGTGACCTGCTGCAGACTACACACTTTAGTGGTGGTGGTGACAATGATCCTGAGACTTGGATGGAATCAGGTCATTATTAGTACTGCCACTATAGGCTGCTCATGATGCCCACATCAGGCCAACAACTGAAGCTGTGAAGTGTAAATTTCCCTTTATGGCCCTAACCTCTCTGTACCTCTTCCCCTTACTTCCTGTTCCCCTGCCTCAGCTGGCAGACTTCCTTTCTCCTCCTTTATCTTAATTAAAACTGTACTCAAGAAAGGATCCATTAATATTGCCTTCCCTAGGGGGGTAGACTCTTAAGCAGCAAACCACCATGGGCAATAATGAGGATGATGACTCTAATGATGAGAGTAACAGGTTTATTTATAAATATCATTTTGTGTTTGTTCATGCTGGGTTTCTCTTTCCAGGCTGTTTCCTCTACCCCACTGAAGGTTTGCACTGAAAGACCCAAACCTATACACAACTTCTATTCTGAGTCTTTCAAAAGCAGTAACTCTTGGGGTAGAGTTGCAAGATAAAATATAGGGTGCCTAGTTAAAAATTAACTGTAGACAAGTAATGATTTTCAGGATTTTTTTTAGTGTAATTATGCCCCAAGCATTGCATAGAACATACTTATGCTGAAAAGTTATTCATCATTTATCTGATATTCAAATTGAACTGGGTGACTTGTTTTGTTTTGTTTTTTATTTTGTTTTGTTTTATGCAAATATGGCAACCCTAATATAAGGTGAAGGGAGAGATCTTTGGAAACATGACATGAGATAAAGAAGAAACTGAATATGTTCTACGTGACATATACCATGTTAACCACTTTATGTACATTATTTTAGCCTTTGTATTACAAAATTATTATGGAACAAAAAGAAGAGTCCTCTGTTAATGGAATGTCAGGCTTTGGAGAGTATTTGAGGGATATCCTAAGAGAAGGAGAACAGGGGACATAAGGTAGTGCCTGCTTCACTTATCAATTAGCCAGGCTCTGGCCCCTAAAAACTAATTCCTATATAAAGGAAAAATTAGCAGAGAAAGATGCTTCACTGAATAAACAAAATATTTGTTTCAGGAGCCAACCCTCTGCCAATCTGCCTTACCCTTCCCATTAAAAGACAAAAACCAGCTTAGTCCAGACATGAATTTTAACTTCCTTGCTTTCAACATTTTTTAGGCCCAGCTCAGACCTTGAGGCCCCTCCTGTGACCAGGTTAAGTTCTTCCAAGTTCTGCAACTCCATAAGAAACAACCTGTATCTTTGGGCCAAGGTTTCAGAGACTGCATTATATTTTCCAATTACTATTCTCTTGAAAGAAGTAAAATTTATTTCCAATTGACATAGAATCATGTCCCTATGCTAAAAAAAATTGTTTATCTTGTAGTCAGTGTTCTTTCTCCAATAAGAAGAAGCAAATAGCCACTGGCCTACCTTGGAAACATTTTGTTCCCCTCCCCACCCCTAACACACATACCTCAGTAAGAAGATTTGAAATGGTTTTTCTTTCACTACATGCCGAAAAATAAATCACAGTCAATCAATACTCTGGCACTTGATTTTGTAGTCTCAAGTCATCTTTGACTGGTCACAAAAAAATAATAATGATAATAATCTTGCTCAACAGTAACTAACTTTAAAATATTTGTTCATAACTAGAAAGATTATAAAAGAAGATGAGTCATAACTAGAAAGATTATAAAAGATGAGTCAAAATCAATAAATTTCTTGATTCCTGAAACAAGTTTTGGCAATCATGTTTTGAAGGGGTTTTACCATTTAACCAGACAGATGAACTCTTTACCAAATTTACTGGAAAAGACGTTCTGGGGGGGAAATTCTGTTTTACAGTTTTTCTTGCCAAGCATATGGTCTCTAGTACAGAAACCTGATACCACATATACTTCAGTAAGAGGTCAGTCTTAAATAGCTTGATGTTGAAGGCAAGACATTGATATAAGCATCTTGCACAGAAGGAGCATCCCACCCTCTGCAATGAAGGCAGATGTGATGGTTTCTTTGAGAAGAAACTGGGAGGCATGTACATGAATATATAACCCCTAATCCCATGCATATCCTAAAATTTTGACCTTCTTAGCATTTAAACCACTCTATAAGTTGCAATAAATTAAGGGCATTTTTCCTTTTGCTAGAAATAACTCAGATCCAGACCTTTCTCCACAGATTCTTCAAGGCCAGAAAAACTTTCTTATTTCTCTCTGCCTCTTAAAAATATATTCATTCTGAGCTAGGTCTCTCACTATTAAAGACTAGATATATAAATATAGACACAAGAAAAACTAGAATGAACTCATTTTTTAAATGAAGACAGACAAATATTACATACTATACTGTACTATACTGTACTGTACTATACTATACTATACTATACTATACTATACTATACTATACTATACTATACTATACTACAAATATATCCTAGCTCTGTCCACCCAAGGAATTAGGAAAAATAACACCCCAATAGTAATGAGTATACTCAAATTTTGGTACTAGGAACCAAGGCTCTTTGGACAAAGGGCAGATTCTAGGACTGGGGCAGGGAAAGTAAAAAATGATCCTGGAGCAGTATACTGCTCCAGAAAGTCAGAAAGTGTTAAAAAAAAGGGGGGGGATCAATTTGAATAAATTTCCAGTAGTAAAATCAGGGATGATTTGAACATTAAAATAAATAATGACAGTAGTGGATTATGACTTATTTTAAAAAGAAAATTCATGAGCCCATATTGATACAAGTAAATGAATACACAGTGGGGGAACCTCAAAAGCTCTTCCTTATACTAATAAAGATATTTCCCTATAAAGGCAAAAGCAATCATGGATTAGAAAATCAATAGATGCTCAAATTATCAGATGAAAGTTTAATAAGGAGCATGATATTTACATAGCCTCAAAATATCTCTGCAATACAATTCTTACCAATTACACAGGGGAAAATAATTTTACAGTAAAGAAATCTAATGGACAACATCCTAAGTTATCAACATTGATATCCCTGATATTTGGGACAAACCTACATTTTGTGCCTTCTCCTATAATGGACTAAGGAAGATAAAACCTAACTTCTTTCTTTCCCAAAATGCATACCCTGAATCTAGTCATAGAGAAACATTAGATAAACCCAAATTAAAGAACAGTCCTCAAAATAAATGGCTTGTATCCTTTGAAAATCAAGATCAAGAAAGACAAAGAAATGTCAAGAAATTATTTAAAATAAATGTACAGTTATAGAGACAACTAAATTCAATGAATGAATCTGGATTGGATCCAGCACTGGGAGAGAAAAACCTAAAAAGAACATGATTGAGACAACTGACAAAATCTGACTATGGGCTATTGATTAGATAACAGTATTATATCATTGCTAAATATCATAAACTTGATTTTACTGTGATTATATAAAATCTCATTCTTTTTCTTTTTTTCTTACAAGTTTTTTAACCTCTTGTTCACATTTCCCACCATTCTTCCTACCCCTACCCTCATCATCCACAGTCTCTTTGCAAAAACAAATTAAATAGATTAGATAGATAGATAAATAGATAGATGATAGATAGATAGATAGATGATAGATAGATAGATAGATAGATAGATAGATAGATAGATAGATAGATAGATAGAGGTTAACTCACCCTATTTATTCTTTTATCTCTTATGTTTCAGCTTAGATAACACCTCCTCCAGCCCTTCAGGATACCCTAGACTAAGTCAGATGATCCTTTTACAATATTCTTCATATGACCCACTCTTACCCCAGTGCAGCACTTCTCTTGCTTTCTAAAACTGGCTACTTTCTTGTCTCCCTCACCACATCCCAAGCTCCTTGAGGGCTGAGATTTTCACCTAAAAAAGCAATGACTTTGGAGTAAGCCAACTATTAAATACAATTACATATCTCTTAAAGTATTAGCTGTGCCTTCAAAGTTTAAATAAAGGTGGGGTGAGAGAATACTTAAGCGTTGCATCAAGTTTTACTGAGGGTCCTAATAGAGTGATATTTTTAGTCTTTGAAAAGAAGGTTGTAGGTTAACACAGCGTGTTTATAGGCTACTAAAAACCTCTTTGCTATGTGATTCTAGATAAACAGTAAAAATGAGACATTTACATTTCTTCCTATTTCTTAAATGTCATGCCTTTATCATCATTTTTACTTTAATGTTCATGAAATAAAAAGACCAAAAAGAAAAATCAATGGGCAGCATCTTGAACACTGTGACATAAATTATACTTGAGTTAATAATTTAATAGTTCATAGAGCCAAGGGAGATAAAGCAAGATCCCAATGTAAGTGAAACAAACTGTGTGCATATTTAAATAATTCATGTTTTAATTAAAATTGCCTATGGAACATTGAATATTCCAAAATCATTTGACCAACAACTACTTTTATCAGCTTAAAAAAGAAACAGAGTCACAGATATAACTTTGCAGGGTTTTTGAAGGTCCCCAAACTGTGGAAACATAGGTCACATGCTTTTACCCTGTGCTCCGTGCTATAATTAGCTTGCAGTGTCAAGAGGAGGAAGTACACACTGAACATCAGGTACACAGTGGGTTTTGCTGCAAGAAGCATAATGAGAATCTCAGATGTAACACACTAATACTTGTTTTATTACCGTAGTCAATTGTCCATGCATCTTAGGATTCATGTTATGTGCATTGGCTAAGTCATGTTTCTTTCATTAGCTGAAGCAATTAATGTACATTCAGCCTTTTAAGTACTATCTCTTTATGCTTTCTCCTTGCAATTCAGTTTGCAATGATTAAAATAATTTTTCAACAGCGATGTCACAGCTTAATGAAAAAATATACAGCACTAATGCAAGAAGCATTTGTAAACATTTTTAGGAGGATATTGTTTGTTGTTACACAACACTGTAGCAGATGGCTATAAAAAGCAGCTTAAACTCAAGAACTAGCAGAGAGACAGACCTCAGGGGATTAAGTTAAATGGATGAAAGAAGAGGGAATTTTACTCTTTTGAAAGAGAATTTAAAGCTATGTCAGAAATAGCTTTTGGTTTATCTTTTGGTTTGTATGCTTAAGGACCAAATATAGACTAATGTTTACTAATGTTATCATCTCGCAGAGTGGTTAAGGAGCCAGGCTACATAGGTGTATGTGTATGTTTCCTTACATTTTAGCTGTGGGACTTTGAGCAAGTTACTTAACTTTTCTGAGCTTCAGTTCTCAGTCTATAAAACTAGAAATAGTAATAGAAATCTAGCTCATAGTATTTTATGAAGATTAAATATGTAGGATTTTAAAAAGGCTTGTTGGAAATTAAGAGCCTAATTTCCCTACTTCAGAAGGAAAAAAGAAACAACCTTTCTGGTGGTAAAACATTTTTGAGGTGTAAGCATTATTGATTTGGCTGTAAATTCTTAAGTGACAGTAAAAGATGAGCCATATATTTTTTCTCAAATTCACACTTGGCCAATGGTGAAAATCCCTTCATACCACATCCTCTGAACCAGGGTCTCTTCATCCAAAGGGCAAGAAAAAGCAGAACTATTTAATACATAAGAGCAGCTGCAGAAAATGTCCTCACTGTCTTTCTGAGTCCTAAGACAATTGAAAAACATACATCCCTCTCATGTCAGAGTCACTTAATGCATTGCTCATCATAAGGTTGAGTGTCTTATATGCCCATGTGTTGGCCAGTTTTTAAAGCTAATTCACTAGTATCACACAGCAGTACAATCAGGATTAATTCACTCTAGATATTTTACCTTTTGGAAATGGGTATTTCATCTGCAGAAAACAATGCAAATACCATTGAAACAACTTAATCACGGGGTATAATTATTAAAACAACTGAGCTAGGTCATTATAAGGGTGAGTGAGATTATAGTTTCAGTTCTCCTAGAAACGGAATCTTAAAACAGTTGATCAGTAATCTCCTGATCAGCATTTGGTAATCTGCCTGATAGACGCCCCCGCTATCCCCTAAAGAAAAGCAACTGTAATATCCAATCATCTTTTTGCCTAGTGTAACTTCTTGTTCCCACCCCCTTCTGACTATAAAAGTCTTTCATTTGTACAGCTCCTCAGAGCTCCTTTCTATTTGCTAGATTGGACGCTGCCCAATTCAAATTCTTTTTCCTCACACAAACTTAAAATTTTTAATATGCCTTTATCTCTTAACACAATAAATTATTCTTTACTCAACTGATGACTCACTCTTGCCAAAATTGCCACCTTTCTTTTTTTAAATTTAAACTCTAAATGTTTAGTCATAAAGTTATTGAGTCTTTTAGGTTTTGTCCCTGTAAGTTGGTAACTAGATCTGAATTGTGTTAACAGACAAGGTAAAACCCTGCAACTTGACTCTGAAGGATATTTTTTATGTGTTTATTTTTTAAAATACTAATGACAATAACAATTGTAACTTGATAGGAAAACAATTTCAACACTAACACTCTGGTTGCTACTAAAGTATTGAGATCCCTGTTTTTGAGAAATCTGCTAAGGGATAAACTCTGTATTCTCCATAGCTCTTCCATAGTTTGAGAAGGGCCCTTCCTCTCTTTCCTGTTTCCTCACTGAAACATTCCTCCAACAAAAAAACCCCTTTAGCAATTGATTCCTTTAGATTAACAAAATACTCCTAGGGTAATGAGAAGACAAACTTTCTTTAATTGATAATTTTACCAAATGTTCATTTACTTGGGCAAAATTTGAAAATCTGAATGGAGTAGGCAGGAGTCTGAGCTAGCACCCATGATTCCAGCTCTCTGGTGTACAAACCTGAAGAAGCCTCTCTTTCCCTTTAAGTATGCACTGAACAAAGCCTGTGAATATGGTTGGATATCATATCCGTGACTGAGTGACTATTCAGTTGACTTTGAGTTTGTCAAAAGGGCGTTATCCCTGGTGGACCTGGCCTAATCAGAGGATCCTTTAAATGAATGTTAGACATTCTCCTGCTGGCCTGGAAGAAAGAAAACTATGTTGTAAGAGGATGGTGGCCTCTAGGAGCTGAGAGCTATCCCTAGCCAATAGCTGTCAAGGAAAAGAGGATCTCAGTCACACAACTACACAGAAATAAATCTGCTAACAACCAGAGAGTGTGCAAGGGCATTACCAGTCTCAGCCAACACCTTGATTTCAGCTTGGTGACAGCCTAAACAGCAGACCCATCTAACCTGTGGACTCTTAACCTATGGAAACTGTGAAATAATAAATTTACATTACAAGCCACTAAATTTTTGGCCATTTGTTATGCAGCAATAGAAAACTAATATGTTGACAAACACATGGAAAATCCAATCAGTCAACAAAATCTGTTAACTGGCCCCATAATAAATGGCACTGCTTTATACTGATGGAAGCAAAAGCAAAGATTAGACACAATATTCAATATTATCTTCTTTTCTTTCTTCAATTATAACATTTGGCATAAGTGCCTAGAGAGAAATGTTTTCATGTTTACCTGTTATCCTCTTCCTGGCACCACATAATCAACTTCAGAAAGAAGATCATGGAATGATTCTTTTATAATAAGGTAGTTAAAGTCAATATTCTATGGAAAAGAATATATGCAACTAATCATTTTGATTAGCTAAAGAAATTTCTCTTCTATGTATATGGTACCTCCTCAAATATAAGCAGAATTTGGTCAACTTAAAAAGTATGTTTATGAAGAGAGAGGTATGTAGGGTCCAGTTATATATATATTGAGAGATGATAATAACATTCTCATTATTGATGTATTTATTTGTTTTCCTTTTTACATTTTGTAAAAGCAGTAGTAGTAGCAGCAACAGCAGCAGCAGCAGAAGAAGAAGCATCCTTTATGGGAAATTTGGCTTAGCTATTTTTTTCTCTACTGAGACTCCTGAAAGAAATAGACTTAAGCTGAACAAGGAGGTAGCATTCTGTTAGGGAAGTACAGTGGCCTGGACATTAGCAGACCTAGGTTCTATGACCTATTTTCACATTCGTTAGCTCATCATTTTAAACACAAAATTTTATTTTTATTCTAGGTCTAAGTTTCTTCATATCTAAAAAAGAAAGGGTTCAATGAGCTCACCGTAGTTTATGGTGTTTAAAACCTTAGGGAATGCTGAATGAACACATTGTGAGAGCAAAGATCATGAATGTGGCAAGGGAAGTGGGAAACCAAGCAGGCAGGCTCTAGGTCTCCACATCCACTCTCAAACAGATTAGTTATTTTTTATTTCATACATGGGGCTCTATGGAGTATTTCATATCAATAAAATTTGCCATAGTTTTAAACAAAAATGTTGAAAGAACTGGACTAGATAGTCTATAAGGTCTCTCCCAGCAAAGGCCATATATGTCTCTCAGAATAAACAAACCAGGAGAATGTGGATACGGTCATCCTTTCTTCTGATCATCACTTGGGGTCTTAGATAATGCTGAAGTAGAGATAAATTTTTTCTAAGAAAGATTGGATATCCCATTGTCCACCCAGCACTCCAGCATTCCTTCTTGTGCAGAGGCTCTCCTTTATTTTTGCTTGTGGTAGTACATTTCATAGACAGCTCATACTCAGAGCAACGAAGATGGTTCAATACAATACTTATTTCATTTAAGTTTAGCTGCATTGGTAAAGCTAATTCATTGAATGTGATAAAAATTTATTACATGGTAACTTACTCAGATTACACAGCTAATAAGTGACAAGCCCATCTTCTGTCTGACTCTTAGCATGTAACCGTACGTTGTGCTCTTCTCAAGCCACTAGAGTTTGACCTGCTTTGGAGCAAAAGCCAAGACATTTATTGTGTTAGGTGCCTTCAACTCTAGCATAATGCCTTACACAAGAAATGGCATTAAAAAATACTTGTTATTTGTTATTGAAATAAATATCCCTATTATTATTGGTGATAGAATTGAAACTGAATCCATTGGAAGTTTTGGAAATATTAACATACTGCTCAGTGGAGCTAATCTTTACTTATTACAGTAATGACAGAACAAGATGTGTAGAAAACCTTAATTTTAACAGATACACTCTCTTCTTTAAATCATTTGTGAACATAGGGCCATTGTCTTCTCTATATGAAAATTCCTAATTTCCTAGAATGAAAAATATCTAAAGAAAACTACCAAAGCAATAAATCTAAAGAACAGATATAGTCTAATCCATATTACTTTTAATTTATATAATCTCTCCTCTAAATGAATTTATTGTCATAAAACCATGGTCTTCTCTACATGGAAATTTCTAATTCTCTAGAATACAGCAATATTTAAAGAAGAAAATTAAAGACATAAATCTAAAATAATGACGGATATAATCTGAGTTAGTTTGGGATTCATCCTAAAAAAAAAAAAAAAAACATTTAGTTCATTAGCAATAGCAGCCTGATCTACTCTCTCTACTTAGTAAGTGTTACATATGGTATTGGCTGTATTTTCCAAACCCTGAATCAGGGTACATGACATAGGATTGCTAGGGAATATTCAGAACATATGCTCACCATCATATTCAGAAATAGCCACTGAAGATAGTTTAGAGTTGCTATTCCTACAGCACATATGTGTTTCAGAGAATAACCTCTTATTTTCCCAAAGATATAGCCCAAATCTACCAGAAGCCTTTGAAAGCTAAATTTAATTATATATCCAGGTAGGTGGGCCAGCAAGAAAGCTCAGAAAACAGCTTGATAATACAAGAAATCAACCCTTCAACCATTTTCGGTTTAGAGAAGCCACATCAAACCTTAATGAGAAACCACATGTAGTGGTAAATTCTGGCATTTAATTTTATGATTATTTACAGCCATTCTGGTACATAGCATATGGCACAGAGTTGTCTTTTTTAAAGTATCAGAAAAATAAGCTAGAATGAACTAAATACATAGCAATTTCATTTTATTTCTCTTGATAAAGAGATGAGAGATGTATTTAATTAAACAACAAAAAAAAGATAAGGTATAAATTGTGTGTAACAACTCATACTTCTAGAACTAGTTGGCATTATGCCTTAGGCAAAAACTGGCAATAAATATTAAGAAACTAATAGAAGTTCCAAAGTAATTTATTCTTAGGTGAATGTCCTATAGTCTGCCAAAAAGCTTCATTCTTTTAATGCTATACTCATTTATCATTCTAATAAAATGATATAAAATATATTATAAAAGATTTCATCTTTTTGGTTTTTAAATTTTCTGAAGTCTCATAGGAGACTTTGGCAATAAAAGCAACATTAAGCTTCATTTTTTTTTCTTCCAAGAATAATGTCTTTGCTCATTTACATCCCTGTGTATAAATTAACATATCTGAGTAAATTCACTTCTGAAATCAACTATTATGGTATGTTTCATTAACTGGAAAATGAGTAACCAGATGGCATTTGATGCAAAAAAAAAAGGGGGGGGAGGAAGGAAAAAAAAGAAAAAAAAGAAAAAAGAAAAGAAAAAAAGAAAAGAATAGAGAAGAGAAAAGAAGAGAGAGAAGAGAGAGGAGAGGAGAGGAGAGGAGAGGAGAGGAGAGGAGAGGAGAGGAGAGGAGAGGAGAGGAGAGGAGAGGAAAGAAGTTTTCGGTACAAGATGGCAGACTGAGAATTCACTTCCCTTTTCTTCCAAAAGCCCACCCAAAGAGAATCTATCAGTACCAAGGAATACAAACATGAACAGAGATAATGGGAGAAGAGGGTAGTTCCTCACATCGCTAGAATTGTAAAACAGTGAGGAGCACAGTGTTGGATAAAACAGTAAAATAATCTGCAGCCCAGAACCTACCATAGAAAGATGCAGTACAATCTCTGCAAACATAGTTCAGAACTACAGAGTCTCTGAGATAGAGATTAAAATTGTGGGCAGAATGAGAAACAGGGCTGAAAAATAGAAAAGCTGGTTGAAGGATGGTAAAATTGAAGAACAATTTCAGTCCATCTCTCTCTATCTTGGTCCTCAGATATGAATGAAGATTGGCAGGTTAAAAATAGTCTACACTCGGGCAAAAATTAATATATATAAAAAAATTAAGTGGATGACTTTTATAGCAAAAAACTTATTGGGGCCAGCCATGGCTTTCTGGATGTTGGCATCTGAGAGTTCATATAAAGAAAAACCGCTGTTATGTTACTAGCTATGAATTTAAGCAGAGGGGAAAAAAACTAACAGAATTTGATTTTTAAGTATGAAATATTCATCTATTATAATTTGAAAACGAGGTCCAAAGTTTTAGAGCCCACCATGCCTATGCCCAAATATCTAATGATACAAAGAAGTATACACTCATTCCAAGTCCCAGAGCAGAGGCAGCAGTTTTAAAAGCACCTGGTTTATAAATAAAGGAGACATACTGAAAAAATTTAGGACAAGTGATGAGGGTACAAAAAACTGTTGGAAATACCTCCAGGGACAGAAATGCTGGGGAACACCATCTTTTTTGTCCCTTCATTAACCTTACTAGTGCTATTTTCCCTGTCCTGACATTCCTCTGAGGTCTACCCCACCAAACCTACCCACCCTCCCATCCTGAAACCCCTCCAAAGGGACTCCCACCCTGCCATAGCTAGTTGGTGCCCTCAGCTGGCACTGGTGCCCATCCAAAGTTGCTGTAGCTCCCGGGGGCCAGCCCCTACTACCAGCATGCCTGCATCAATCAAGACCAGGTTTGGCATATAGCTGTATTGGGGACCAGCCTCACAGATCATCACCCCTGTAGCTGTTGTGGCTGGGCCTCACAGATAGCCCTGCCAGAAGATAGATCCACCCACCAGTGAATCCAGAACAGTCACAGCTGGGCCTTGCCGACAGCTGGCCAGGGACCCAGTCCTGCCTGTCAGTGCTTCCATAGCAGTCACAGCTGGGCCTTGAAGCCAGTCTGCCTAGGAGCCAACCCCACCCACCAGTCCACCTGCAGCAACTACAGTCCAACAATAGGAGGGTGCACACAACTTACCTAGAAGACAGTCCTGAACACCTGGCTCAGGTAACCTGAAGAACTGTACCACTGGGCCTCACAGGACACCTTCTATACAAGTTCACTCTTTCAAGACTGGAAGACATAGCTTATCCCCCTAATACATTGAAACAATCACAGATAGTTAAGCAAAATAAGGAGAGAAAGGGATATGGTCCAAGCAAAAGAACAAAGAAAAACTCCAGAAAAAATAACTAAATGGAGACACACACACACACACACACACACACACACACACACACACACACACACACACACTGTTCACCCATAAAAACCAATGAAATCTTGCCATTAGCAATAGCATGGATGGACCTAGAGGTATTATGTTAATGAAATAAGTCAGACAGAGGATGACAAATACCATATAATTTAACCTATGTGTGGAATCTAAAAACCAAAAACAAATGAACAAACAAAACAGAAACAGACTTACAAACACAGAAAACAAACTGATAGTTACCAGAGGGGAGAGGGTAGGGAGACAAAGAAAAAGAGGATTAAGAGGTACAGATTTCCAGTTATAAAATAAATAAGTCATGTGGATGTAAAGTACAGCATAGGGAATACCGTCAATAATATAGCAATAACTTTGCACAGGGACAGATGTTAACTGAACTTATCATGGTGTCCACTTCATAAGGTACTAAATGTAGAATCACTATGTTTTACACCTAGAACTAAAATAATATTATATATGAAATATACCTTCATTTTAAAAAAAAAGAGTTTAGAATGCTATCTTTACAGTGGTTATTTTAACCAACAACTTTGCATTAAAAATTTGTTAGCTGCAAAAATCCTTTCTAGTAAATTCTTGCCTCATGCATATGATGAACCCAGAAGCCACCATGTTAGAGATATTAGCCTCTCCAGCAGTGGGTGCATAACACAAATAACCCTGTAAATCTTGTCCTTGGCATGTGAAGATTTTAAAAGAAGTTTGTATGTAGTGTCTGCCTCAGTGGTTGACTGTTTGGGATGGGAACCAGGGAGCTGTCAGCAGTCATGAAAAGAAAAGTTGTGCTCAATAGGAACATGAAGTAACATAGAAAAGCAGAAAGAACCTAATGGCATTTTAGCCTTCATTTTAGCTCCACCCTTGCATTTTTACAGTCATCAATAAAGTAGCTCTTTGGCTCAAGAAACTTCCAGTTAAATTTCTATCACTTGTACCTGAAATACTTCTGAACAATTCATTTTTTCTCTATAAATCTTATCACCCATCCTTGTCAGGTTTTAATTATTGCCAACTTGAATCATGTCTCCACTGAGACAGTCAATTCAAATTTTTTAAAAAAGCAAACAAAAGAACACAATACAGTTCAGATGTCATAATGATGAACCTCAAGTTTATGTTCAGAGTATTTCATTAAATTGTTATTTTGTAGCCTTGACTATCTCTCAAAACAAAGATTACAGTTGAGACTTAAAGATGTTCTGATACAGCATATAACACTACATCAATAATATTTTTAAACATACTCTCAATTAGTTAATAGCATTTCTTAATAAATTCACTATTTAATTTTCAATAGATAAGCTTTTATTTTCTTTCCAATAACAATCTCTAATGTTTTTCTAGTACTTAAAACGTTACAATGCCTTTCACATCTATCAAGTTTGAGACTCTCAGCCATGTGAAAGGTACAGTGGATGTTTGTGTTTTTGCACTACTTCTGGTAGGCTAATTGCTGCAATTCACAACCCCAAAGCAATCAGAGTTTATTTTTTCCTATGTTGAGTCTAATGCAAACCAAGCAGCTCTCAGGAATGCCCCTGTGATGTCTCCATCATCAACAGCAACACAAGAGGAAAGAGCACAAGAAGGTATGCCACATTTATACCTCTTCAGAAATGACACACATCAATTTCCCTCACATTCCATTGGCCAGCACTAGACCCATGGCCTTGGCTCAGATGCCAAGGAAGGGGAAATACAGTCCTTGATTGAACAAAAGCTTCCCAGAAGCAAATCCACACTATGAAAGAAAGCGTGGATTTTAGGTAGGCATCCCCTTCATAGTCTTATTGGTAAAAACACTGAAGATGACATACAGCAGGAACTGCTGTAGAGCTATTACTCCAACTTAGGTCTTCTGAATTTCAGGTGGTGCTTTCTGCTCAGAACTAGAACTAAAGCCAGTCACAATGATATGCCCTGACTTCTTTATACATCTTCTTTTCACTTCATTCATTTAGTTTTTCTATAGATACCTTTTAAAAAAATCATTTTAGTATTTGTTTTATTCTGATCTCCTTCCATTCCCTCTCTTGTCTTTCCCCGCCACAATTAAACAGGCTATCTCTATTTTTGCATTTATTAGCATTTATCTATGTGGAAATGTACTTCACAAAGTTTTAAATCCCCTAGTGGAACATGAGAACATGGCACACTAATGGTGATTAGTAAATGTTTGATGCCTAGGAAAAGAATTTCTCCACATCTGAGTTTGTTCAGCACCTTGACCTCTCTTACAGATTAAATCTCATTTTCCTCTATTAATGGGGAAGATCGAAAACAGGAGCCAGAGTACACATTACATATATAAAAACGAGAGCTTGTGTCCTTCTATATTTAATATATTTTATTATCCTTCTTGTTCAGTAGCATTGGTAGTCCCTCCTTTTTTAATGTGTTTTAATCCAATCATTCAGCACCCTCAAGTCAGGGCAGCTGCATTAGCTTTGAGTTGGTGCTTGGATGAACCTTAAATCTTCACGGTTTTTGACACCATGCTGAGACAAACACTTTGATTCAGGAAAACTGCATACTCTGTGGAATAAGGAGGAAGCAATTAATCAAATATTTAATTATATCATAACAGAACATAGTTATTGAGCTTTTAACTAACAATGGAAAAGAGTCCCTAGTGACACAGGCAACAGAAGACACTAAGACATAAAAAGCTGTTTAAACCTCAACTCTTCTAGTCTCAACAGAAATATATGGAAGAGTCTGGAAGGAATCAGCATCAAAAGGCTGAGAATCTGGCAGACAAGCTTTTAGAAACAGTCCCTTCCCTAGTAGTGTACCTAGTCAGAGTTCCAGAGGTTCCTACTGGTCCAGACTGATCTGCAATTTCCAAAGCCTTGCATACTCTGAAACACAGCTCTTCAGTCCCTTTCTGCCTGTCTTCTTTATCACCCCTGGAGTCCATCCGTGGTCAAAAGTCTAGAGATCATAATTTTTACATTTTGAAGCACAATGTCTTCAAGGGCATGCAACACCATAAGAAACCTTCTTATGCTTGGCCAATTGTAAACAAATTCGGAATCCATAGAATGATACAAAACATTTATTTTCTGTTCTTATTATGCCCATCTCCCATGGGTATCCAGAAGTCTCCTCTTCTTGGTCTCTTTCCCTCCTTTTCAACCACTTAGCTTTAAGTACAATGTCTTAGTTTGTTTTATACAATGTCTTAGTTTGTTCTGCTGATATCCTTCTGTCCAAGGACAGAGAGGCAGGTTGCTGTTTTATTCCCAGTAAGGTAAGGCTGGACATGTACATTCTTTCTATTAGAGTTTCTATAAGAAACCCAATTTTCTCTAACATTGAGAGCATGCCATAGAATAACTTTCATGGGCTTTTCCTTAAATGACCCCTTTGAATCAATTTGAGAAAGAAAAAAAAAACAAAATGATAAAGGGATGGAGAGTCCCATCCTGCCACAAAAGTTTGCCTACTTACTATACTCTGAGATAAAAATAAAAAATTTAAATTTAAATTTATAAAAAAATAAAAATTTGTCCATATAACACTCTATCTCACACATAGCTCACAGCCACTTTTGCAGATCAAGAATTATTTCTGCTTTCCAATAAATGTGTTGAGTTGTCTTCCAGTGACAGAGCTAAGATTTAAAGTTAAGGTTTAATTCTGAAGGGTACTGAAAACTGCAAAGTGTTATTGAGTAAATTGTTTGTTTTGCACTCCTTTCCTATAAAAACATTACCCAACCATATACAGCCATGTGGTTCTGCAGTGCCACCACAAAAAAAAAAAAAGTAGAATACACGAAATACATAACTCTACTTTCAACTTGGTTATGTGACTTGCTTTACCCAATAAAATGGGAGTGAAAGAAACAGCTCACCAGTTTCAAACAGAGTTTAAGAATCACTGCTTGTGCCTTCAATCTTAAGCCCCCACCATGAGAACAACATATCCCATATAGGGACTCTTCCTTTACCTTGGGTCCAGAAATGAGAAGACACGTGGAGTTGAGTAAAACTGAAACAAATCAAACCAAGCAAACCCAGCTGAGCCAACGAAAGCCACAGACAACCAGCAATTCTTTTATAGCATGAGCAATAAGGAAATATCCTACGTGACTATAATTTTCTGCTTGTATGCTGCTGCAAAGTTAACTAATAACATGATGTTCAAAAATGTCACAATATATTCTAAACTTACCTTTCTAGTTTCACCTGCTACCTTCCTTCCCTCCACAAACCATATTTCACCCAAATGGGTTGCTTTTTATCTTTATGGTTTTGCTGATGAAAATCCCCAGACCTAGCATATACATGTTCTAGTGGAAAGAACATAGGCTTTAGAGTCAGCTAAATCAGGGTGTGAAACCAGGACCGTCACACGAATAACAGTGTGCTCTCTGTGTTTCAATATATCTATCTGCATAGATTTGGGTGGGCAAGGGGGAAGGAAATAAATAAAAGCATAAATGTAGACTTTTAAATACCAACTCATGTTCTCTGCTATTCATAATTTTGAACAGATGACCTTGAGCCTTAGTCTCATCATCTGTAAAATGGTAACCATGGGGTTCTTAGGCTGATTAAATGACTAGCGTTGGGAAATCAACTAGTGCAGTGCTTGATGCTCAGTAGATCCTGATTAAGTTATTGTGGACTGAAATTTTTAAAAGGATGATAGATGATAGATGATTGGATGGATGGATGGATGGATGGATGGATGGATGGATGGATGGATGGATGGATATACAGACAGACAGAGAGACACCATAAAGCAATTTTAAATTGTAAGATTAATAGACACATACTTTCTGAAGTGTGCCATATAGATTAGTTCTCATCAAGATATTAAAATGTATTTCTTGAGAAAAGTATTCCACAGTTTAAAAGTTTAGAAAGTCTTGCATAAAATATTTTTCTTTGGAGATTGATAATGCACATTAACAATTAAAGGTCTGAGGTCATATAATAAAGAATGCTATTTAACTTAATACCTCCTAAAGTCACTTGACCATCCACTCTTCCCTCTGCTAAAATACACATTAACATCCAAAGTTTTTCTGAACATGGTTTGTGTCTTAGTCTTCTCAGGATGCTAATAAAATACCATAGATTGGGTGACTTACCCAACAAGAATTTATTTTCTCACAGTTCTGGAAGCTAGAAATCTGAAATCAGGGTGCCACCTAAGGCTCTCTTTATGGCTTACAGATGGCTGCTTTCTCACTGTGTCCTCACATGCAGACAGACAGACAGAGAGAGGGAGAGAGAGAAAGGAGAGGAGAGAGAGAATTTCTTCTATGGCCATCAGTCCTATCAGATTAAAGCACTACCATTATGATCTCTTTTAACCTTAATTATATCCTAAAAGCTCTATCTCAAAATGTAGCCATATTAAAAGTTAGAATTCAACATGAATTCTGGGGGTACACAATTCAGTCCATAACAGTTTGAGAAGAACTGGCAAAAAAAGGAGTATAATAGGAGTGTACTAGGGTGAATTCAGTCTAAAGATAGTCTAAATTAGTCTGGGTCCCAGGATGGATTTAGCACATAATTGAGGGATCTGTAAAATGGTCCATTTTAAGATAAGGTCCCTGTCAAATTTCAGGAGTGTGGGTAATATGCTGGCAGCCAGAGCAGATATGAAGACCACGTGGCTGAACTCTCAAATATTAAAATCTGATACCTTTTCCCGTGAACTTCCTACATTGCTCTACTGTGAAGATTTAGAAAGATTTACTTCACTGTAATTATCTGGGAGGCTACCAAATGTAGAAAGAGGAGGCAACTTTATGGATTTATGAAGATCTTTTGAGCTCAAACCAACCCTCTGCCAAAACATTTCCTGTTTCAAGGGGATACGTCTGGGAAAAGAGTCACATTGATGAACCTAACTAATGTCGATAACTGAGCTCTATGGATTAAGGACTAAGCTGAGGCAACTGGAATCATTCTGTTAGCCTCCCTCTATAAATAGTTCACTTGGTTAATTACAATGTTTTGTTCACACACACAGAATTCTAGCCAATATCATCTTCTACATATGTAAACTTATTTATCTCCTGATTTATCAAGTAAAGCTGGAAATCTGAATTTTTATGTGAGATCTAACTAAACATTGTTGGCAACTAAACATTTTTAAATCTTCTCTAGATAAATATAAATATATCCATCCATCCTCCCCACATCCACACATACATATGCACACACACTGGCAGGACAAGTCCAACCCACAAATCACTGGTTTTTAACCTATGACACATGGAATAAATACTTGCTGAATAAAGACATCAAAGCTATCCCAAAATACACTACTCTGTCCCTCCAAATGATGAATAGATACCAGAGAAGTCCTGGTATTTTGAGACCAGCAGCTGGGATTGTCAGAATGGTACTGCATTAATTTTTATCTTTGTTCTATAGAGAGAATTGACCACTAAGGTTTATGAAAATGTCTAAAAGAAGTTGCCATTAAGGATTATGTCTTCTATGTTAAATACCTCACAAAGCACCCAAGTCCAGATGTCATTATAGATGAAATAGGCATAGACTTTTACCACCGGATTCAATGTCAAATTGGAAACATTACTACTCTTTCCATACTCTCGATGAATATTACTTCAAGATGATGGCATTAAGACATGCATGAAAAGTTATGCACATAATATGGTGTCATTGAGATTTAATTGCAGGATGTTACATATAAATCTATAGCTAGCAATGGTTTTCATTTGTTTTTTATCCAGTACAGTTCAAACTCAGGAGAGGATTTTTTAAAGCAGACCCATTAAATTCTGTTTTGTTTTGTTTTGTTCTGCAAAACTGTGTTTCCTGTACTCTTTACCCCACTGCTGTCCTTCACAACCTTCCAACTGTAGAGAAAGCAAAATTTGAGGCCTTGACAAAGTACATTGTGTTCATTTCTTGAAAAAACACTTTTGGAGCATCTTTCTAGCCCTTCTTCACTAGAAAGCTAGAACTCTCCTCCTCTCCTTCCAGATGTCTGACCCTACTCCACATCCTCCATCCCCTGACCCCTACACATACCAGCCTGACGATGGGACTTACCTCAAACTAGAGTATTAGATTGTTTAACCCTGTGATTAAAAATATAATCTAAGAAAACAGTCTGAGCACTACTGAATAGAGGAGATATTAGATGGGCACCTGAAGTGGCCTCCTTCCCCCAGCCTAAGAAATAGAAAAGACATACAGAAAAATATAGCAACCTTGGAGACTGGGAGAAAGTTCTGGAAACTGCTGTTCATGTTCTTAATTGCATCCTAAGATCTGTCAGCATTTCTGCTTTTAGGCTGCTTGAGACATGTTTGTATCATTACAATAAATACTCCTCTTCCTTTTAAAGCCAATTCAAATCTGTTATTAGAAACTGATACAATCAACAGTAGTTCTATTATGCAAACCTTACCAAGTTCAATCCAGGATGTTATACAATTTAAAAACTAAATGGCCCCCTTTTCACTTCAATGATGGCTGATCAGAAAATCAATTAAAGGCATATCTTGATAGACTTCATCCAGATTCAGCCAAATTTTTATGGAGAAAGTGAGTAGAAATACAACATGTTAAATATGTAATAAAAAAGAAATCTCCTTATTTTAAGCCTTTGTATTTAGAGCACTAAATGAACAAATGTAGAGCTGCCAGATCTTCTGGTTTTTCCAGAGGAGTAAGAAACTGCAGCAAAGTGACAGAATGTTTGTGCCCACCTTTCAAATTGCTCAGCTGAAATGTGAAACAAGGAAGTCAGCACACATTTGCTACTGTACCAAAGTCTGATATGAAACCTTGCTGTGATTTATTCTATATAAGAGGGCACCTGCCTTGGCCTCTTCTCTTGGGCCTCAACCCCACCCCCACCTCCACTATAGCTTTAGATTTTATTTTCAGTTTCATCCAATTCTACTCTTAGCTTTATAATGACTTTAACTGTTCAATATTTAATAAACCAATTAATTAAATAACATTTATTATTCTGTAGGACAGTAGTTCTCATAGTTTAGTACGCATCAGAATTACCAGTGGAACTTGTTAAAAACCCTAGGCGCCCCCAACCCAGAGGTTCTCATTCAGTAACTCTGAGGTAGGGAGCAAGAATTTTATTTTTAACAGTCCTGCTACAGTCTTGGTGATCAGTTGACTACATTTTGGGATGCACATAATCTAGGGATATAGGATTATGAAACTATATGCTCTATGGGTAATAAAGAAAACAAGCAATAGTGTACAAATGTCTGGTCTAGTTCTCACTAGCTGTGTGGTTTGGGACAAGTTATTAAATGATCTATAACTCAGTCCTCTCATCTGTAAAAGAAGAAACATAATAAAATTGGAGTCATAGGCCTGTTGTGGATGTGAAGTGAGGTGATAGAGGTAAAGTCCGTATCTCAATCTACCATGCCTGGGACTCTTACTGATTCTAGATGCCTCCTATTCTATCAGGAGAACTGGGAAGAGGGTCAAGCTCTGCTAAAAGAGACACGGAAAATTCCAAAAAAAGCAAATATATATCTCAGTTCACCTGAGCACAGGGGAAGAAAAGGGCAGTAGTCTGAGGTAAAATAGGTATATGTGAGATGCCTCCCACCCACCTCAGTCACTTCAGGAAATGAGGAGAGACAGTATGTGAAGGTTAACAAGGATGGTCACTATCACTGGTATGACCAAAAAAAAATCCCTTTAGGACAAGTGACATTTTTTTTATCTAAACATTCCTGTATATGGGACCATTTACAACACATATACAAATTTTGCTGTCCTATTTTTAGAAAAAAAAATGGGTAGCAGCTAGCCACTGACCTTCGCCAGCCCAGGGTGACCACCTTAAATCAAGAGCTTGCTACAACACAGCTGAGCTTAGCAATTTTAATGAGAAATCTAGTCCTGCTGGATGACTGTTCCTGGGCCACATCTTGTCAGCAATTCCTCAGGAAATTATTCAACCATCCCCAATTGCAAAGAAACAGATGGCGTACTAGAAAAAAAAAAATACACTGAAGTGTATGCATTGGTAAAAAGCAAATTTAAGGACACAAAGGCCAAGGATGACACAAATGCTAATGATACTGCCCCTCCCATCCCCCCAAAAAGGACTTGCAGACATTTTTGTTTTCCTTGCCCTTTAAACTGTGAACTACAGCAGTCATCAGTTTGTATACTCAATGGAGAGATTTGTTTGACTTTTCAGAATTATTTAACAGAGACAGCTTGTTTTAATAATATAGAATAATACTGTTCAAATGCTCTCATGGAAGATCAAGTTTTAAAATTTGTATTAATGCCCTGCTTTTGTTCCTCTAATATCCTTTAACCAAAACTCTAAGATCACACTCTATTATGCCAACTGCCCATGAGGAAATGCTGAATTATTATTAAAAATTATCTTGGCACCTAAGAAAATAGCTGTGTAACCCTCATGAATATTAAATCTTTTCATAATGATTAGTGTTATTACCATGAATACTAAATGTTATTAATTCATTGCAAATTCATAACGCTTAGTGTGAAAAGTTGGCCTGTAACCAAAAAGTCTGAATTACACTTGGAAAATACTTGAATAGATTTTAGTTATAAAAGAAGGAAAAGAAAATGGATAAAAAATTTTGACCTTCAGTCTCAGGAACCAAAGATTGTTAGGAATCTTGCAAAAGAAGGCGAGTCACAACTTTCAAATATTTCATGTGAATGCTTGACTCTTTTTCAGAGTTCTTATTCATGCTTAATTATATCCCAATGACAAAGAATCTGAGAAATGTTAGAAATGAGAGATTAGCACATTTAGTTATTAGTCTGTAGCTGTATTTCCATGGCATTAACTTTCAAAGATCAATATATATTAGGGAAGTGATTCTGACCCCAGTAAAAATTTATGAAAAATAATCATTACACAACAGAACATGCAGTTATTACAAACTAAGCCAACTTGTAGTCCTCACACGTCCCACTGAAGTGGGCACTAGCATGTTTTGCTTCACATCTACACAAAAACACATATAAGCAGTGATTATTATGGTTAACTGATCACAAACCTTTTGTCATGTGTTTTTATATTCATCTGACATTCAGGCAAAGAAAATGGAATAATTGATTCTCAAGACATTTCAAGAACAGAGTAACAGAGATTCAGGCAAATAGATCTTAATGAAAATCTGATGGGAAAGTGGATCTCTCTTAGGGGTGTTCCAACTGAAAACCTGTTGGGCGATTTATAATAAACAGAAAGTCTGAATTTCACAAGCATCTCTTAATAGGGTCAGTTACAGCTTTATTTACTGAATATGTCTCCCCCTTCATGTCGTGTGATCAAAATCTGTAGGAGCTAGGCTTTAGAGTTAGCATTAAAGCAAAAAAGCTCAAATCACAATTTTCTTCCTGAAAAATATGCTTCTAAATCCACAGATATTTAACATCCTTCAGAGATGTTCAACACAGAGTTCAAGAACTGTAATTTTATCCCTAGTTTAAACTCCTTTTGAAATTTCCTATAAAATATCCTTAAGAATTGAAGAAAGTTATAATTGATAGATTTAAGCATCTCATAATTTCCTAAAACATTTTCTTATAGTCCTACAATTCTTTAAGGTGATGGGGAAGAGGGGACAGATGCTAATTCTGCCTCTGGGAATTTCTATGAAGTTATAGGATGGCACTGAAATTGCAAAACAGCAGGATTTAACTAAACAGAACATCAATCAGTAAAGAACAGTATGGTGTGCCTGGAATCTATTCAGAATGTCCTCAGGGAAGATTCCAAGATAATTTTTTCCCTCTTAAATTTTAAGTCTCATAAGTAATGTTTTACATTCTTCCAGTAATTTCTTAAGTTATATAATCATGGCCAACCAAGTGGCTCCTGAGAGTTACTCAGCTAATAATCTACTGGAAGGAATTATTGGGCTCTGCAGAATAATTACCCTGCATTCTTCCTAAATTTATCCAGATTCTTTTAGTGTCCTCTGAATCTCCTTGGTTTTAAGAATACTTTTTCAATGGTTTCAGAACTACTTTAGAGTCTGAGGGTCCCAGATTAGAAGTACAGATAAAAAATATTCATAAGTTCCCAGAGAATCATGAATAACATTTCTAAGTTCAAAAATAACCCCTACTTATTTATCAAGGCTAGCAAACTGTGTGAAATTTTAAAATAATACCATGGGGGAGAGGAAATTTTTAATATTCCAGTTTAAATAAATTAGATGAGAGAGCATAGTAGAATGGAAGAAGAAGAAGGGGGGGGGAGGAAAGGAGGGGCATAACTTTCATGGGCTTTCTCCTTAAATGACCCCTTTGAATCAATTTGAGAAAGAAAAGTGAAATTTTCTCTGCCACAAGAGGTTTGTGTCAAGGGTGGGAAACAGGAGATACAGCTGTTTCATGAGGTCCATGGCCATCCCTTCAGCAAACACAGTGACTGGGGTAAGTTCCAAAAGAAGAATGAATGAACCAGGCAAGCACCTGAGAGTAGATCAACTTCTCAAAAGGTGTTACCTTTGTCTTCTGTTTCTTATTTACCAAGAGCCTGGAGACATCAGTGAAGCTGTAGCATAGTACTGTTGGCCAATGGGCTTGCATAACTGTCATGTCTCTCAAAAACTAGGATCATGAGTAACCTAAAAGTTGTTGGCACTGAAAAACTGTGGGAATTCACAACCATTTCCAGAATTAGAAAATGAAGCCAAGCTTATTGACTCTCCTATTTCTTATCCCACCCATTGTGAATTCCTCTAGTCACTCTCACAAAGAGACTACACACAATCACCCATTACACAGGTCTAACTGCAACTCACAGTCTGTCAACAGACCTGCTCATCTTCACTTACCTGTCCTTCTGCAATGTACCTCCTTCTCTCTTCCTTCTTTTTCCACCTGCTTTCATTGACATCTTCTATCCTTCCTTTCTTTCCCAGTCCCTCAGCCCTCAATTTCAGTCCAGAACTAAGTTTATAGCTGTAAAGAATAATAAGATCAAGTAATAATGGCTGAGTTTCATTGGTAGATATCTAGTGGGTATCAATATGCTTGACACTCAGGAGAAAGAAATGTCACCTTACTTCATTTGTTCTAAATCAATTTAACTCCAGTGCTAAGCACCTCACTAATCAATGCTGGCAAACTGAATCTCAGACCCTCCCTCTCTCTAGAGAGTTATTCAGTAGTCTCAGAGGGCACATCTTATCATTGGGGGAAGAGGCTTCTTGCCTTCAGATCTTTATGACTGGCTTTGAGATGCTTAATATCACACACACACACACACACACACACATGCATGTCATCTGAAGGCAAGTGTTTCCAGGCACAGGGTCTTTTGCTATGACTGGGACCTAGTGTATAGATTTTTCAGCTATTTATACTGTCATTCTCAACTAGGATACAGCAATCTTGGGATAGAAGTGAGGAAATCCATTTTTCTCTTTCCAGGGTCCAAGTGTATCAATGTCCTCCAGTCTCTGGAGGCCTCCTCTTGCTCATATGATCCATTACCTCAGTGAATCTAGAATTTAAAAAACAAAGAACTGGTAATTTCCCCCTGAGGAAAAGAAATATCTGATTTCTGGGACTCTAAGCTTGCTTTCTCTCTGGAAAGCAAAAAAGAGAAAAACATCTCTCATTCATTTTCCAACTCTCCTGTATCTGTGAGAACAAGCAATATCACTTGTTTAGCAACTCCTTATAAGTGAAACTTAAGGCCCTACATGACTTACTCCTGCCAGACTTTTAAATAAGTGTGCCTAGGGCCTCTTCCCAAGCTGCCAATTTTAGGGTATTCTCCCAGAGCATTTTGACCATCTAGTTAATTTACAAGCAGTCATAGAAAGGAAATATTTCAGACACTGGTAAAAAGGCCCTGAGGTGTTTCCTCAAACAGCTAGAATACAGTGGTAACCACTCAGACTTCCTAGTCTAACCCTCCATTTCCTTATCTGTTAAGTAACAATAATACTTTATACAGCTATTGTGAGAATTGTGACAGCAATTGAAAGTGTAGTTCATACAATATTGTGCATGAAGTGACTAAAGTCATGCCCAGGGATTACTGAAGGTTGTTACACAGGAAGTTTTCTATACTGTATAGTGAGGGAGCTACCTTCAGCTTGGACTCCAGTCAGTAAGTCTGCAAAAGAGAGTATAAAGCAACACCACCACCACCACCACCACCACCACCACCACCACCACCACCACCCCCCACACACACACAATAGCAAAGGCTTGCAATGAATGCTAACCAGAGCTGAAAAGAAAAGTTAAGACAGAAGATGAAGACCTCTTGAGTTAAAGAGATGGATCCCACAGTTCAGCAATAAAGCCAGCAGCCAGCAGTTTGCAAAGTATATCATCCATCCATCTGCAATCTACTCTCATCCACACCTCTCATCAGAGGCAATAAGGGGCCCAGAGGTGCCCCTAGGCCAGCGTCTGAGAGGCAGTATCACATAAAGAAGTATATGACCTGATCTTATGTTAGAATAACTTGAACAAAAGGAAACTTTTCTGTGTAAATACAGGTCTGGGAAGCAAGGAAAAGCCAAAAAGTGAAATCCCTAGAGTTGTCAGAGAAGAAATGAAGACAGAGAACTGTTCTACAACATGAACTATGCATAGCTAGGCTAGGCCAAGAACATGCAGCTAGAAAATATTTTAGGGGCTGACCTGAGAAAGGGTACCCTTCACAGGAAAGTTCACAGGTAAGGATGGTATGGAGAGATCAGGGAGGGAAATGCTACTCCATAGATAAATGCAAAGCTATCCATAATAGTAATTCTAGAACTACTGATAAAATATAGCCAACTCATTCATTGTGCTTTCTATGTGTGGAGTGACACATGAAACATTTTACACATTTCAATTCATTTAATTTCACAATACCCTACAAGGTGATTCTATTGTTATCTCCATTTTATATATGCAGAAACTGCGGTACCAGAACCTGCCAAGATAATACAGCTAGGAAGAAGCAGAACTGGAATCGAAATGCAAGAAGTCTAACTTTAGCGTCAAAACACTCATGTGGTTCTTATAGGAAGCCAGGTACTCCTCCAGATATTTTATATATGGTAACTCAAGACCCACAGCCACCCCATTACACAGGTGCTATCATAAATTGATTTCAAATCTACAGATATTCATGCAAAAATTACACTACTCAAAGACTATGGTCACATAAGAAAAATCTAACAACATTCAGCAATTAGTTCTAAGAGTGTTGAAGCATGAAGCAGAAATCCCAAGTCTGACCATCTTTCATGCAACGAGAGATGCAATGCACCTCTAAAGAGGACATAGATTGGACCAGCACAGGGGTTCTTGGTTTAATCACGTTTTTTAAAGATTGTCATCAATAACTTTGTAAAGAGGAATCTTAGACTCAGTCTGATTAAGAGCATTTATTAACTAGCTTATTATATGTAAGATAAATTCAGTTTACATATACATAATATACATGTTTTTTATATATAGTGTTATATGCATACATATGTGTGTGTGTGTGTGTTAGGTAAACGATACATCTTTATAGAATTTAATCTGAGTTCTGAACATTAAAAAAAGAAAAACAGCAACAACAACAACCACACACACACACACACCCAGCATAGTATCTGAATCTCTAAACGTAGCAGGAGAAATAAGGAAACCAACATTTGCTGAGAGCTTAATTTTGTGTTAAGAACAACTTAAGGCCTTTCACCCTTATTTCAATTGTTCATTACACAAAAGTGTGTGTGTGTGTGTATGTATACACACACATACATACATACATAATCTAAGAAATTTTCTTTCAATTTCTAGAGCTGTTCTTCAAGGACTAAAATTGATTAACAATAAGGACACTATTAAAATTAAGGTATTTTAAGAAGAAATAATTCTATGTTAAGGTATAGCTTAAAGGCAGTGGACATAAGAGGACAACATGCCTTAATAGGAGGACATATCCAGCTCCTCAGAACAAGAAACATGCTGCAAAGTTATGCTTTGGCCAAAGGGACTAAGGACCATAAAGGCAATAAGGTGACAGACCACAAGAGCCATTAATAGTGTCAGTAGGAGACTCGCATGTTGCTGAAACAGAACTGGGGTATTCTGCCTAGACTGGTGCATATAAATCTTCACATTGTCAAGAATGTGCAGAAAGAAAGAAAACCAGAGATCAGAGAAACAGAATGAGGCTCAGAGAAAGGGAAATGGAAGGACATCTCTAAAGCTGATCAATGATGTGCCCTGACAGCTAAAACTTTGGGTTTTCAGACTCCAATTTCAAAAAGATATCGCCATCCGTTCAGCTGAGTTGAAGGTGAATAATTACATCCTGTCTATGCTTCTGCTCAAATTAGACAACTTTTAAAATATTATGCTGACAGGCAGGTTTCATAGCAATCGTAATTCAATATTCTGATTAATAAAAATTCTTCTGAACAGCACCAGTGCTTCACTGGCTTCTTTCCAATGTGGCATGGACTCTATAGGAAGGAAAGCTAATACTGAAGTGCATTATTTGACCCAAATAGGCATATAAAGAACATCTTTGGAGAGTCAGTCATAAAAATAAGGTATTTTCCTTACTTTTCTTTTGTTAAATAAAGGTAGGGGCCTCTCAAGGAGGCAAATGGCTTCAGACAGCCTCTTGTCTGGAGGATCGAGGCAAAGCAGTAAAAAGAACTAGGCTCTATAATCCCAGATATGGGTTTGAATCCATCATTGAACTAGCATTGGTGTGATTGATTTCTGTGGGATTCTGTTTCTCCCTCCACAAACAGGTAAAGTTATGTCTATTTTGTAGGGGTTTGGAAAGATTCTAAATCCAAACATATCTGGATGTGGTTTTCACTGTTTTCAGAACATTTAGCTGGGGATCACATTACCAAACCTGCCAAAGAACATACATCACATGAAAACTGTTCCTATCAATTCTAATGTCAGCACCAAAAGATGAAAAAGAAAGGCTGTTTTAAGAATAATTTGTTTTTCTTGGCACTTTTATTACTTAGTTTTAAATATTTGATTTTATAATTCTTAAAACTTGGAATGCTAAGATATTATTCCTTATTTTAAAAGTCTGTGTAAAAATTCTATGCACATTTGAAGCCTCATAGGAACAGATATTAGAAAAAACCTGCTTGTATCTTATAAATCTTCATTTTATGCAGACAACTAGATATTGTTCTCTCAAGAGTTTTATCATTGGATTTAAGTGGAGCACCTAAAAAAATAAGATTGTTAATGGATCTACCATAATTCTATGTATAAATACATATACAGCATTAATATTTTATTAACAATTAGTAAGATACATTAAAAAGGAATATGTTATACTAGATACTCAGAAATATATGTAAAGTAGTACAGTACTGGGATAAAGTAGGTGCTCAAAAAATGATGGCTGGCCTTAGTAAATGTATTTTTAAAAAATGAGTATAGTTAAAATAAATTGAAGAAGTGCCAGTCTGTTCTTGTGGAATATGCCTTGCCAAAATCAAACTAAAATTGTCTGCCTTTTGGAAACTGTAGCACTCTACATTGTAGAAGAAACCACTTTATTCCAGTATGAAGGTATTTAGCTTTTAAAGGGTTATTAGAAAATCCACTGTGTCAACTGTGCACACTTTGAGTCCCTAATTATCTTTTTAAGGAAACTCTGATGTTTCTTAACATTTTGAAGTCTTAGTCAGTATATACTAGTGTATTCTCTTGGTTTCACCAACCTATTAAAAATGCCTGATTCTGTTATTAAAACCATCACTCTGCCAACGACTATTTTTGCTGTACAACATATATCACAATGTCAGCTATTGCTTTTCTGAATGCATCAACTAGATAGAATTCATGACTGTGAATCCCTAAATCACAATTCACTTTTCACATTCAACAAATCACTTGTCTCACTCAATCAAAAATTATATTCTTCTTCTCTTCTAGGGCAATACTTGGAAGCCTGACACCATACGAAACCTATGTGTCGTATTAACTTTTGTTTAGTAGTCACCTTGCTAGGATATTAATAGCTTCTGTGCCTTCTAAACTGAAAGCCCAGAAAATATCTTAGTTAAAAGTACAGTGGTGGCTTACATCTCAATATGGCATCTTCATTTATCTTCTCTCCCTTTTGAGATACCATCATACTGATTCTGAAAGAGTAGATAAACTCACAACAAAGAGAATGAACGCAGAATAACCATGGAGCAAGAGATTTCTTAAACTTTCTGTATGACAAAAAACAGATGAACTAGTCTGAAGACTGATGGAGAAAGATGGAGAAAACCATAATCAAGAATACTAATGAAGTAGATTGCAATCAATAAAAGGACAGATTTGCTGTGGAGAACTCAGAAACACCAGACATGATTGAGGACAGTTTCAAAGAATAGGCTTGAAAAGAGGATAAACTAAAAGTATACAGATGGAAGTCAAAAGTCTTCCTCTCATGTATCTGCAGGCATAATACTCTAAAGTGAAATATTTATTCCCCGGTGGGGAGGAGGGGTAGAAAATCCTCTAGATCTCTGAATATGTTGAATAAATTATCTGTGGAGAAGCATGGCAGTCAATGTAAGAATTAGCACCCCTAATCAAATCTCTAAACATTCTGACACTTAGGTGTCCCAGTACATTGGATTCTCACTCTCTCTCCATAACTGATTCCTTTTTTTTCATCAAGTCTCACTCACATACACAAGATTCACAGTAAGTTTTTTAATGTCACCAATTATGGTATTTCAGGAAAGTTGAAATATGCAAAATAAAGACAACAGACAAAAAATAAAAATAAATCTTGGGTAATTTGGTGGGGGGAGGATACAGAGAGAGAGAGAGACAGAGCGAAAGCTATCAAAAATATTTCTAATTAGTCTTGATAGAAAGAACTGAGAAGATATTGAAACCATAAACCAAGAATAGGATGCTATGAATAAAGTGCAATGACTAAAAAAATCTTAGAAATCCAAAATTGTTAAATTTTAAAAAATCAATAGACACACTTTAATATTAAGTCAAGCAAATTACTCAGAGAGTAGGACAAAGACACTGAGATAGAAAATACTGTTATGCCTTGTCTAAATAATATAAATTATCTTTACTTTCAATTTTTGGAATCAACTTATTAGACAAACTAGGATACTATACTATAATTATTAAACAGAATGTATACATTCTCAACCTTGCCACTGTAAAAGGAAACTTGTAACTGGCCAAGGGTCAAAGTGGATAAAGTAAGGATAGAGGTGAAGGAAAGTATGGGAATACCCATGTCATTATCTTCATAGCAGGAAGTCAGTAAATGCTGTTAATTATGATGCAACAAGAATTGGCAGCATAATATTCTTGGGAGCTGCAGAATGATCTGTGAAGGAACTGAGAGCGATTTTGGATAGATATGAAGAGGAAGATATAGAAATCAGTATTATTTAGCAAGTATTATACTAAATCCTTGTATATTATAATAGAATACAGATAAATTAAGAAACAGTAATACGAGCATTTTATCTGAAGAAATTAAGCAAAACCACATGAACAGGCAAAAGCAAAACAATGATAAGTAGTTACCTCTGAGAAGTAGAACTAGGGTAAGGAAATAACAGAAGCCAAGAATTATTGCTTTTCCTTCTGAGTGTTTCTATACCATTTGACTTTTTAAACCATGAGCATTAAATAAAATACAGTATTTTAATGCACTGTTAAGGAAAAAAATAGCTTCTGTCTACCTCAATCTCAAACCATCTGAGAGGATGCCTCTGCCTTTGTATTCCTTTGGTGGATGCACAACATTCTCAACATTACAGCACCATGGGGTCATTTCCCAGCCATTCCAAAACTCCTTAAAAGACATATTTACCTGATTGATAACAATCTATATAAATTAAAGAAAAAGTGGTAGAGAAAATGAGGAAAAATAATATCATCTGACGTGCAGAATCAGATACACTCAGGAAGAATTTCAGTTTTTAGCCTTTGAAAATATGCTGAGTTTATTACAAATGAAGTAAGCACTTGATTCTTTAGAATCTAGCATTGTAGAACTCTCAGTCAGAATTATTGCTGCTCCTACTGCTACTATTACTGTTGTTTTGTTGCATTTTACCTCACAGGAGAAAGGAAGCACACATGTAAACATCTCACCCCATTTCTGATCTAGTAGAAAGATTAAGTTCCCAAGCATACCCACCATAAACTCATATCAATCTCCCTGGTCTCACTAAGGCTCAGAAAGGTAACCCTATAGAACTAGCAGGCATTTTTCCTCTCTTCCTTATAACTTTTAATATTTTCCTTACTTTACATAATGTAGATATATTATTTCCTGTATAAAAAAGAAAACTCCTTTGGGAGAAAAATCCAATAATGAGAACTTGAAAGAACTCAGTTATCAAAAAAGAGAGATGCATTACAATTTCATATGATGCACTTATGAGGCAAGGAAGGTAGTGCATACATTCTGGGTTATACTGCATGGTGAGGCAGCTTCCTAAAAGTTCCCATCGAGGAGCCCCTATTTCAGCCTTCCCCTGTACTGAGCTTCGAAACTGCTAAAATCTCTTGCCATAATTTTCCTTTTCATCTTCACAGTTCTATGCCATCAAATTCATTTTCTTGTTCATTGTGTGTGCTGGGTTTATTTGTTTACACATTATAAAGGCAATATGCTCAATACAAAAATATTGGGAAATATTAAAAAGCAGAAAGTGAAAAGGATTCATTATCCTACCCCCCAGAGATGATCATTATTAACATTTTGGTGAAGATCTTCCAAAAGTTCTTTTAATATGTCTATAATCTTATACAAAATATGCTTAGCTGCACACATAATTTTGCAACACGCTTAGCAATTTATTGTGCACATTTTCACTTCAGAAAATATAGTCCTCCAAAAATTGCTTTTTGGTCACAAACTATTTCATCTGGTGCTTGTTTTATATGCTTCTTAATTATCCTTTTATTGTTGGATATTTCAGGTGTTCCCCATTTCTGGCTATGATAAATAATGCACTGGTGAATATCTTTGTATGCATCTCTGAGAATTTATTCAGTGTTAATCCTTAAATAAATTACTAGATAAGGCATGGATATTTTAAGTCTTTCTTAAAATGTATTAATGAAAATTTTTTAAATTTATTAAAATTCATTTTAACCCACAAATAGTAGAGAAATGAGTCTGCTTGTTCCCTCACTTTAGGATTTTCCCTTATTAAATAAATATAGCATTTTGAGATCTATAAATAGGAAAAGAGACTGAAAGTCAGTATACCAAAATGTTTGTATTTGACTCTAGGTAATAAGATGATGGGTAATTTTGTTTTGTTCACCTTTTGTAGAACTTCTCAAACTTTCTTCAGTGATCACATACTACCTCTTAATTTAAATTTGTCAGCATTTAAAATCTAAAATGTCAGCATTTGAAGTATTTACTTCAAATTGTGTGTAGGATACATGATGTCAGTCAATCTGCTTCTACAGCTAACTTTACCTTTTGTCTGAATCTAATCTGCCCATGGACCTTTCAGAGAATTACAGTCAGTTCTGCCTAAGCCCATGCCAATCCTTGTCCAGCCATTGCTGATTGGACCAGAAGAAGGCTCCTCATCTAACAGGAACCAATGCATAGGCTTGGCTCAACCAATCAGATTTTCTAGACTGAAACACAGAGGCCATCCTTACTAACCAGTAGGTTTTGGAGCTTAAAAAAAAAAAGTCATGTATTGTAATGGCCAAAGTCAGCTCCTCAGTTCATCAAAGTATATGCTTCAGAAGTGGGGTAACGACACTCAGAAATATACAGAGGAAATAGACAGCCTACAGTGAGAAGTAGAAGTATGTGTCTGAAAGGCAGATACACATGACCTCAGAGAGGCACACAGAGAGATGCTGCAATTCCTAATTTACGGATTTTGGTCCTGTCCCCATGAAACCTGGGGCAAATTCTTTCTTGTCATGCATGATGTACATGAGATGGTCAGTTGTATCTTTACAAAAGAAAAAAAGAAAAAAAAACATGCTTATGCACAGGTTGTGTTCCTTAGGACTACATCATGCTTACTTAAACATCATGTGACAACTAACTTTACATTAAGTTTAGTGTAAGAATATTGACATTCTAAACTAAAGGTGCATAAGGGCAGGCCATGAGCCTCATTCAACCTCAATCATGCTTGATTTGGCCACATCATGTTTTTATCAATCTGAACAAGTGTATATATAGAGAGAGATAGATATAGATATAAATAATAGAGATAGAGATAGATAGATAGATAGATAGATAGATAGATGATAGATAGATAGATGGATAGATGTAAATTTTACATAAAATTTGAATCTTTATCTTCTTTTGAAAATATTTTATAGATCGAGCATCATTGTGCCCCACATGCAGTTCACATTCTGCACCACTTAGGAAGTACCTGTTTAGGTACCTTTCCTCAGCTATGTTTCTTTCCTTTACTGTTCAGGCCTCAGTAGAAGTAAAAGTTCCTGACCTCCTATTCTAAAAGATCTACTCTGAATTTACTCCCTCTCATCTGCCTGCTTCTGAATGTCTGATTCCTGGGTTCTTTATAAGAGATTACAGGCAATGCTCACTCTATCTCCTGCATTCTCGCTGGAACATCTCTTTTTAACTAAAGTTAATGGCTTGTCATTAAAGAGTGATATTGGTGCCTGAAGAACAAGGCATTTCATCTGCCTCAGCAGTATATCTATGGCAAAGAATAAAAGCTAGAAAAAAATCAAATACTTCATTTTTCTAGAAAACCTTTCTTTTTCTAAATTAGAAACATCCATTTTGGAATTTTTTTTTCTGCAGAGTGAATCTTTGACATTGCATCATTATCCCAAAACTGAAATACAAGCCACAAGGGTGAGGATCCAATGAAGAATCTAAGATAAACATTAAAATTATTAAGCTTTAATTATGAAATTGCCTGGTTTACAGAACAGTTTACAAAACTGTTCAGTTGGGGCTCTGAAAAACTCTTCTGAAGAAGTAAACAAGTCATCAGGATATTTCCGCTTTAGATGAGAACAATGCACACCAGCTTTGAGCACCTGCTGGCACGGGAGCATTCTTTACCCTTTAACATGCCTAGGAATAAATCAAGGGAAATATGAAAAAATTTAATGGGTCCTCAAAGAAGTCAGTAACCTCAAAAATCTTGAAAATCTGAGGTCCTTGGTATCTGCCGAACCACAGAGGAAATGTTTTTTGATAAGAGTAGATGCTTTTTAAAAACTATTTGTAAAAAGGCAAACTGTTTTCTTTTACCCTTAATTTTTAGAAAGCTTTTGACCTGAACCATTAATAATCTTTTAACCTAATACATTTGGGAGAATAAAGTCTTTGCTCTTGAGATCTGAATAAACTTATCCAATTTAATCTTGACGGCAGGATATCAAACCTGGAGTTGAAGTAATTTCAAGCTGATGGAACATGTCCAGGCTATGAGACCAGGCTTGCATGAGGCAAGGGGGAAAAGCGTCAACTACGCCACTGCCTTTCACTAGTCAAGATCACACATTTCTCTGCAGAAATACTCCAAATTGTGAATTTTAAACACTAAGTCCAATTAGAGGTCAGGCAAGATTTAACTGTAGTCAATATTACCCATCCTTTTACCAAATTATTTGAATTTTTTAACAATAATAAAATAGAACATATGTGTACATAAATATGTGTGTGTGTGTGTATTTATTTATCCAATTCACCATTTTTCATTCTTTGAGTCTCAGCTGGATACAAAGGAAGCTTGGTGAGCTGATCCAGCAATGAACAGTCACTCTCCAACAAGAATATTGAATTTTAACATACCTGACTTGAGACTATAATTAAATGTATATCTAAATAGTACTACACAAGAATCTGGAGGGAATTTGACCCTTTCATTGTATGGTAATGTCAGACAGTCTAAAGCTGCCTTAGCATTATACATTGAATATAAAATGTGTGCTTGTATTCATTACTAAAGAAATTTGCAAAGACCTTTCAATTATAACCCCATTTGAGTAAATGCAGGCTCATTTCTAAGTATTTGTTTCATTTTTAGCAAACTCTACGAAATGAGGGAGTGCAGCAGACAAGGGAGAAACAGGAGCCCCCCTGGGAAATGACACTGCGATCTCTGCCAGGTTATGACTTTAAATACCTAAGAAACCTCTGGCCTCAGCTCAGGCCCCCACTGAGGTCCAAACCCCAGCACCTAGTCTCATGCCATGAAGAAAAGCATTTCCATGCTCAGAAAGGAACATTTGTGATAAAATGTTAAGCATATTTATTAGCAGTAATGACTCATAATAAGAAAGTGATTAAACCAGTTCCTGATGTGATGGTTTGCTAGAAAACAATCTTAACTGACAAAACAAAAAGATATTATACACACACACACACACACACACACACACACACACACACACACTATTGTTTCTTCCTTAGCCATATGCCTTCATATACAAAATATCAGATCTCAGCAGATTAAATTACAAAATGCCATAATGTCTCATTTAACAGATAGTCAGAGAATAGTAAGTTACAGGTGAGTGAATTTTTCAAAAAATTGAAATTTACTCCATTAAGCATCAACTACATAAAAATATATATTTTGTAATAAAAATATAAATTACAAGTTTACCATATAATATATAAATTATAAAATTATATCTATATATAAGTATATTACTCATTATTTTTTTTTGCCTTTTGAAATAGAAGCTATTGAACATGAGTGCTTCTTGAAAACACAGTTCCCTAATCAGGAATGAGTGTATGTGGAAATCACAGCATCCTAATATCATTATGAGTTTTGATTTTGCTTTTTATAAATTTTTAATCTCCTTTTCATTTTCAGCTATTTGTATCATCTCAGGCTGGTGGTTCTGGTAATCTTTCACAGCTACCCAAAGTCCCTCTTGTTCTGATTTCTTATTCTAAGTTGCTATAGACAAATAGACTAGACTTTCAGAAGAGTGAGTGAGTGAGTGTGTGTGTGTGTGTGTGTGTGTGTGTGTGTGTGTGTGTATAACATTATTGTAAACCAGCCTTTAAAGACACTCCCAAGAGTTAAATGCAAGAGTTTTAGTTACTGGAAACTATAGCCACACTTTTGACTTTTCATAGTTCCTTTTCATTGGTTCTAAATAAATCTCCCAAGAGTTGATATGCCTGGTTAAGTGACATTCTGATAAATGAGGCATTAATGGACCATGATATTACATAAATGCTTTTTGATTAAAGGTTTAAGGAAACAATTCAAGTTTAAAATTATGCAACCTCGGTATGCAATGTAAATAAAATATTATTGAGTATAAAGCATAATTTAGCACATAAAGAGCAAAGTATTGAGATCCCAAATGTTTGGAGAGAGTAATAAAAGGCAGCATATTAACGAAAACTTTTCTATGAATCTTCAAGGAATGACATCCATCACATACTTCAAAGTCCCAGGTGGAGCATATGTTCACATGTTTAAGAATGCCTCGGGGGCCCCAGCTGGAAATTCTTCTTCTGAAAGTCAAGGGAGAAGAAATACCTCCCTATGTTTTAAAATTTTCTTAGTTAATTCTGAACCAGAGTTGAAAACCACAAGGAATAACCCCTCCCTATTATTACCCCCTCAAGGTACTGCTTTTCCCTTTTTATATTATTAATGTTCCTCTCCTTTTTATCCTCCTCATTTCCAACTCTGTTGCCTTTGTCTTCCTCTTTCTATTTCTCTTTTTTTCTGTCCCTTAGGCTTAGCAGTGCTCTCTTCAAGAACTGTGAGATTTTCTTCTGGTTTTTCTAAGGCACGATTCACACTCTAAACTTCCTTTGCTTAAAATTAAAATATCCCAACATTCTGTGCTTTCCCATACATACTACTTTTTGGCAATTATTTCTTCCTGTCTCATGTTATACTTTGCTATTTTTTATTTGTCAATATTCCCTGCTACATTCTAAATTCCCTGAGGACAAGGTTTATTTCTTATTCCCCTTATTTCTTGATTCCCCAAGTGAACAAGTAGGCATTAGCTCTATATACATATACACATAAATATATGTAGATTTAATAAATTAATGTTATTTATTTACAATAAAAAGAATATATTACATTTATATACACTATTTTTAAAGCACTTCTATAACCATGATCTTAATTTTAACATACAACAAGCCAATGGTTTAACTTAATCCAAAAGAGTCATTTGTTTGGCTTGCTCAGTATTCATTTACTTTTCTTCTGATAAAAGCACTCTGATTTTCCCTGATAAAATATCCCTACATTACTTTCAATCCAAATGATAGAGGTGGTACTAACTCCAGCCTTTGTTCCACAAGTGGTCATGTGATAGACGTCTAGCCTGTTAAAGCACCACATGCCCCAGACTCTGGTAATTTTTCTGTGATGAGTGCCCCCACACCTCCCCCCAGAAAAATAACCAAAGAAACAATTCCTGGACTTCTGTGAAATTTTGGAAAGACAAAGTAACTCATTTCTGTTCGAGTTGCTGTGACAGTAGTATGTGAACTAATTTAGTATTACAATGGGAGAACCAACAGGGAGGACAGCAGAACTGAGAGAAAGAGAAAATGAAATTGACTCTTAATGATATCATTTGAATCCCTGAATCCAGCCATACCTAAATTCATAGAACATTTGTGTTAAGCAAACCAATTAAAGCTTCTGTAAAGCAAAGGAAACAATCAGCAACATGAAAAGGCAATTATAAACTAAGAGAAAATATTTGCAAACTACATATCTGATAATATCTTAATATCCAAAATATACATAAAAAAACTCATAAAATTCAACCACAAAAAAGAACCAGTAAGAACAAATAGCCTGATTTAAAAATGGGCAAAGGACCTAAATAAACATTTTTCCAAAGAAGATATACAAATGCCCAATGGGTACATGAAAAAGTGCTCAACATCACTAATCTTCAGAGAAATATAAATCAAAACGACAATGAGATACAACCTCATACCTGTTAGAATGACTACTATAAAAAAGACAAGAGATAACAAGTGTTGGCAAGGGTATGGAGAAAAGGGAACCCTTGTGCATTATTGGCAGGAATATAAATTGGTACAGTCATTATAAAATGAGTATAGAGGCTCCTCTAAAAATTAAAAATAGAACTACAACATGATCCAGGAATCTCATTTCTATATCCAAAGGAAACGAGAACAGAATATCAAAGAGATATTCTGCATTTCCATGTTTACTGCATCATTATTCACAATAGCCAGGATATGGAAAAAATAAAGTGCCCATCTATGGATGAATGAATAAAGAAGATGTAGTATATATATGATGGAATATTATTCATATAAAAGATCCTGTCATTTGTGACCACACAGATGAAACTGAGGGATACTATGCTAAGTGAAAAAAAAAAACATAGGAAGACAAATACTGCATGATCTCACTTATATGTAGAATCTAAAAAAGTTGAATTCATAGAACTAAAGAGTAGAATGGTTGACAGAAAATGGGAGTGGGGGAATGAGAGATGTTGATCAAAGGTCCAAACTTTCAGTTATAAGAACAAGTTTGGAGGTCTAATGTACAGCATGGTGATTATAGTTAATAATACTGTACTTTAAATTTGCTAAGGGAATAGATCTTAAGTGTTCTCACCACACATACACACATACACACACAAATGCTAACTGTGTGAGATGATGGATATGTTAACCTGACTGTGATAAACATTTCACATTGTTACATATAGTAAATCACGTCATACGTCTTAAAATTGCATTGTACGATCTAAATATATGTAATTCTTATTTGTCAATAATACTTCAACAACCCTGGAGGACATAAAAGCTATTTAAATAGAGTTTCTCCATTTGACAAAGTCTTGGCAAATCCAAAGACTAATATCACTGGAGATTAAAGTTATTCTAAGACCCATCTAAGATTATGTAATTAGTCCTCTCAGGATCAGGATCAGCCCTCAACCAGTGCTTCTCCCAATATTATTATCTCACTACATAAGTTAAGTTGGAGAAGGTCTAGGAGACCATGTTAGTTCTCCCTCAACTCGCATCTTCCCCATACCATTATTCCTCCTCAACACAGAATCACAAAATACCAACATCTCTGTGGCAACACTCAGGAAAAGTCAGAAAACAACTCTCAAAATAAATTAGTTAATGAGTTTTTTTTAAAGTGCATTATATTTTATACATTTCAAATAAGTTTACCAAATATTGACAGCTTTCATAATTTTACTTATCCACAATATGGGTGAATATAATCATGACCCATATTCCTCTATACTGATTGATTTTTCCCCTCATGGTAACACATGATTTGGTCTTTCCTTCCAGATCCAGGTGAGTCCCTCACTATGCCATGTGATAAGAATAGAAATTATTAAAGAATAATAGATTATTTAAATGTCATAAACTAGGACAAAGAAAAGAAACCTGCCTATGTGGCCTGACTAAATAATTCAACATAAGATGATCCTACAATTCAGGCAGCTCTCTCTCAGTAGTTAGAGTTTAAGATCTCAGCCCTAAGCAGGAGGGAGACTTTGCATGGACTGCTGCAACAATGACTATATAATATCAGCCCAGAATATTGGTCACTGTATATTCACCTGGCTTCTTCCATGAAACAGAACCTAAGGAAACAAAAAAAAAGGAAAAAAACCTGGAGGCCCATATGAAGTATAGGCTACTAGCTGTTATAGCTGATTAGATAGGACCTGTCCCTCCAATGGGTAAAATGCTAAGGTCAAGCTGGTCAATTATCATGTACATGTGAAGCTGAAGAAGTCATCAAGTTTTAGGGATGAATTTTGTTTACCATTTTGCCCATAATACATGCACGCACACACTCAATCCTCATTATTTGCATATTCTGTATTTGCAAATTTCCCGATTTGCTAAAATTTATTTGTTACACCCAAATCAGTATCTGTGGTGCTGTATGAACATGCACAGAACAGATCAGGCTAAAAACTTTAGTTGTCCATGCATGTTCCTAGCTGAGGTGAACAAGGCAATGCTCTGCCTTTGTGTTTCAGCTCTCATACTATAAACAGTGTCCTTTTCACAGTCTATTTTGTGCTACATTTTTCACATTTTTGTGCTTTTTCTTTGTGATTTCACTGTTTAAAATGGCCCTCAATGGTAGAGCTGCAATGTTGTCTAGTGTTCCTAAGAGCAAGAAGGCTGTGGTGTGCCTTATAGAGAAAATAAATGTGTTAGATAAGCTTCATTCAGACATGAGTTATAGTGCTGCTGGCTGTGAATTTAATGATAATGAATCAAGAACATATATTAAATAAATTGTCACATAAAACAATATTGATTAGTTGACAAAAATGTTGTGATCAGAGGCTCATAGAAGTCTAACCTTGTACTTTCTCTAGAAGCAGTGGTTCAGTGACTTTACAGAACTTAACTAGTGCAAATAATGAGACTTGACCTTACAAACACCTATAACATGTATACTGTATATATACATATAGCTTTAATTGACATCGTATACAAATAGACCTTCATTCGAATTGCCATTTTTAGGGGAAGGGCTACTTTACCCTTCCTATATTCAAAATGAAGGTCCAGAAATAGAGCTGTGGTAAGAAAATTCAGGACTTTATCCAATTTCAACAAATAAGAGGTTATAAAATACCCAGTGTGGGACAATCTTGCAGTGGGCATGAGAGATCAAAGATTTGACTTTAAGCCAGTTAATCACTGCCTCCCTTGTGAGTTTCAGTAATGATATTCATGGAGCAACCACAGAGACAGCTTATCTGAAAAAAAGCAGAACAAGGTACAAGTCCTACCAGGCTCCCTTTCTCTGAACTTAATCTAACCTCAGAATCTTCCTCACTACATGTGGCAATTATGGGGGCAATCTCTGTGTATGCTCCCTTCCTCCCAAGTTTAAGAAAGGCATTGCTTTTCCTATCAAAATCTATCAAATTGTAGCATATTGACCAGTTTTATTGTCAAAATCATCAGCCACAAAACACATATGGTAAACTTGCCAGGTAAAGCATGGTGCAAGACAATTTGAAACAATATAAAAAAAGTTTGTTCTGGATAAAATTGTTACCTTCAAAAGTCTTGTAATGATAAAAAGAAAAGTGTTTAGATAAAATTCCAATTTCAAACTTTTGAGGACATTAATTAATTTGACATTTATATAAACTAATTCAGAGTTCCTATTAAATAATGATATGAGCAGGAGTAGATCCAATATCATGGCTCTGACAGAAAGTATAACCATGTAACTCTGTGGGATAGAGTATACCATTTCGTTTTTTTGTTTGTTTGTTTGTTTACTTTTCTTTCAGTGGCAATTATGTGCAATGAATGTAATGAGAGCTCAGCAAATATGTCTGTAATTAAGTGGAAGTTACTTGGTATTTGCTGATATCATCCTCACCTAAAGCCCTAGCCTTAGACAAAAATTGACAATTATGTATCTATTTATTGGATTATAGACCCATAATTTCTTTTTACAAATTTCTCAAGATGCTAATGAAAAACATTTATTGGACAAATGTCCCATAAACATTACATGGATATAACAGAAGAGATGTACACAAATAGATAAGGAAAGAGAAGGGGACAAGATGTTGGTAAGGGAATGAAAGTTGGGAGATAAGCACCAAGCTTTATTAGGTCCTAGTAATGTTGCACCTATTGCAAGAGTATACCATCCAGAACATCCAGTTAAATATTGTGGATTAAAGGTATGCATTTATTTTTATTCCCTCCCAACCTATTAATACAGTACATAATTAGAAACACACAAGCTCAGCAGTTCATAAATTTCACTTATGCTCACAAACTTTAAAGCCATTTTTAGTTTCTCAGTCCTCACTAGGAAGAGAAAAACCAATAGTGTCAGAAACATACGAAAATTTTCTAACATGAAATAAACTTAAAAAATACATTAAATATGAATATCAAAGATAAAAAGTTAGATTATAATCGAAAGATAAGTTACAAAATTACTATAATATCAGAGATAAAGAAAATGTAGCATCTGTCAAAGAACAGGGTGCCACAAAAAAGGGAAATACTAAGAGAGCTCCTAGAAATTAAAACTATGATAGCAGGAATTTAAAAAATGCAACTGAATAGTTGGTAGAGGAAGTTGAGAAGATTTCCAAGAAAATAAACCAAAAGACAAAAATACTGAAATAGAAGAGAAAGAATCAGAAAATTAGAGAATCAGTCTAGAAGTTCCAGAAAGAAAGCACACAGGAAAAAAGAGGGGGAAAATTATCAAATTAGTAATGTATTCCAAATTCACAGAACTAAAAGATAAGTTTCCAGATTTAACAGGCTTAGCTAGTACCCAGTATGATGAATAAGACCCACTAAAGACCAATGACCCATCATCAGGACATCAACAATAAAAACTACTGGAATGAAAAAGTTGTCATGTAGAATCAAGAGCTAGATTGATATCACCAATACTAGAAGATAAACTCCAAAGCAACACTGCTTTTAAGATTCAGGGGGAGGAATGATTTCCAAAATTTTATATCTAGCTACACTGTCAATTTAAGTGTAAAAATAAAGACATCTTAAGCATATAAAGCTTCAAGAAATTTACATGCTGTGGCCCCCTGCTCTAGAAGGTATAAGATAAAAAATGTTCTCTATCAAAATGTAAGTATAAAACAAAAATCAGAAAGGCAAGGAAATAAAGTATCCCACAAAAAAAGCAAGGCAAACTGTGTCCTAGGATGCTGATAAAGAAGAGAAGTCCTGGGATGATTTGCCCAGGCTCAGAAAGCACTCACCCAGATTGGAAGAGGAACAAAGAGGGTGCCACAGAAGTTTCTTCTCCAAGAAAATTAATTAAAACTGACACATTACCCAATGTTTAAATGTATTAAGAGTTACTTAAATAAAATGTTTATACACACACAATGGAATATTATTCAGCCATAAAAAGAATGAAACCTTACCATTTGCAACAACATAGATGGCCTTTAAGAACATTATGCTAAGTGAATTAAGTCATAAGTCAGACAGAGAAAGACAAATACCATAAGATCTCATTTACATGAGGAATAAAATAAAAGTTTATAAATACAGAGAATAGATCGGTGGTTGCCAGAGGCAGGGTTGAGAAATGGGCAAAAGGAGTGAAGGAGAGCCAAAAGTTAAAAACTTCTGGTTTTAAAAGAAATAAGTCATGGGGATGTAATGTACAGCATGGGGACTGTGGCTAATAATACTGCTATATATTTGAAAGTTGTTAAAAGAGTAGATCTTTAAAGTTCTTATCAGAAATTATGGTTCATATCTATAATGGAATATTACTCAGCCATAAAAAAGTGAAATCTTACCATTTGCAACAACATGGATGAGGCTGAGTGAAATAAGTCAGACAGAGAAAGATAAATACAATATGATTTGATTTATTTGTGAAATTTAAGGAACAAAAAGAGCAAGCTAATCAAAAAAAAGACTCACAAATGAAGAGGACAATCTGGTGACAGTCAGAGAGGTGGGGGATTTGGGGGGTTGGGAAAAAATGGTGAAGGGTTACAGAAGTACAAATTAGTAGTTGGTAGATGGTTATGGGGATGAGGAGCACAGCATAGAGAACATAGTCAGCAGTAATGTAATAGCTAGGTGTACAACCAGAGGAAAGATAGAGTAATTAATGGGATCATTTCATAAACTATATAAATGTCTAACCAATTTACTGTATACTTAAAACTAATAACAAAATCAAAGTTTAGAAAAACGATAGCAAAAAAAAGTTTCTTATAAGAAAAACATTGTAACTATGTAGGGTAAAAGATGACAACTAGACTTATTGTTATAATCCCTTGACAATATATACAAATATCAAAACATTACATTGTATACCTGAAACTAACATGATGCTATATGTCAATTATACCTCATTAAAAACATTTGTTATTTAGACATGATAGATAATAATACCATATTACATACTTCAAAGTTGCTACAAGAGTTGACTTTAAATGTCCTCACCACAAAAAAAAAAAAAAATAGTAATTATGCAACCTAATAGAAGTGTTAGCTAGCCTTATGGTGTACACACACACACACACACACACACACACACACACACACACACATATGTATGTATATATTCAATAAGTTGTACACCTTAAATTTACATAAAGTTATATGTCACTTATATCTCAATAAAGTTGAAAATTTTTTAAATTTTTTAAAGAAAAAAAGATTTTCAGATATGACAAAGTTTGGGAATAATTATTTTCATTCATAAAATAAAAGAATGAACTAACAGATCTCTAAATCGTTTCCAGCTCAAATAATCTATGATCTATAACCAATGACCCCAAATTCTTTAAAGATGAAAATCCCTACTTTTGAGCCAAGGTCAAAGTTATTCAATAGTTTATGCATTTATATGGGGAAATAGCCAAACAATAATATTTAGAAAAACATTTTATTTACGCAAAAATTTAAAAGTTGGCCATTTAGCCAAATACACTATTTCCTCCAGTCAAACCACAACTCATCTCCCCACCCTCTTTTATGTACAGATTTCTTTGTCACCACATGGACTTTTCAGAGTTCCCACAGAGGGAGCCAAAAATAGGTGACAAGAAATGTCCTTGCTAATACTGGCATCTCCCACAGACTGTCCCAATGGTCTACAAAGAGAATGTAAGGATTTAGAAGCCACTTAAGCATAATTCTCATTAGCCAAACCTATCCTTGCATTTGCCAATGATTAGAAATAAAACCTTAATATGAGTGAAGTGTTCTGTGTAACTGGGAATAAATGTGTATTTTCTAAGAAATCATTTTTTTTTTTCTTTTCAGACCCCATATAATCCTAGGGATCACGCTGGTTATACATTCTGTTGTTGTTGTTGCTATCCAAACTAAACAGTGAATATAAAAACAGAAGACTAAGAAATTCTTCTTTCTTTTCATTTCTTTTCTAGTTTCTAGCAGTACTTCCACTCCATTTTTTGCTTTCAGTTGTACCTTTCCTGCACCCATGGCCTGATCCTAGCTGCCATACTCCCTCCAACTCACCTACCATTTGGTATGGCTTTGTCTTCAGATAACTTCTTCCCAGATGATTTCCAACCCTACTGTTCTTTATGCCAAACCACTGGGGAAGTACCAACAGCAAATTTTTGGAATACATATGCTGGCCAAGAACAATCTGCTCGATATTTTAGGAAATCAGCACAAAAACTGAAAGTTGATTCTGGGCTTCTTTCTCCTTGTGAATTCAGTACCCTCTCCTAGAACTGAGGAAATCCAGAAGTAGAGCAATCAAAAAGTATATAAATGACTGCACGTTACTTGGGCTTGGGGAGCTATGCATCTGAAGGTGTATTTCCAAGATGCTGCATTCACATTAAAGCTGTAAATTTTAAAATCTGGCTAACTTGGGATTCTTAACTTGGGATGTCTTAAGAAGGCATCTTCTTCTACAGTGGGTTTTGCAGTTTTTTAAGGAACAGTTCAACAACCTGAAACTGTTCACGCACACAGCAGAAGAAACAATTATTACACTGGAAGAACCTAATCCTTCTAGATCAATATATCTCTGTAAAAGCTTATATCAAGACACAGTTAAAGTCCATGACAGGGACTGCAAATTCACCTGCCTACAGGAGTCCTTGCATTTGCTAATGACTAGAAATAAAACCTGTGCAATGGCCACATGTCTCAAGTGAGTGAGGAGAACTATAGGGAACTAGAGTGAGTAGGCCCTGTGTGAGAGGCAGCTGCTACTTGGCTCTAGTCAATTGCTGTCATCCAATAGTTTATGCCTAATGTCATCCTATTTTTCACTCTTTAACTCTCCTAGCTTTTAAAATCTGAAAAGTAAAAAGAAAATCTTTAAATTTAAACCAACCTAATCTATCACATTATAGGGAGTCATGCAAATTCTTGTCTATCCCAGATAAATGGCTCCTCAAGAAGAGAATAGTATCAAGATTTAGAGTAGATAACCCAATGAGAGAAAGTTCCAAATTTCAAATACTTCAAGTGTAACCTCTGGCTCTTCACATGCACTTAGTTCTCATCAACTTCAGCAGGAGTTAAGAAATTATCAGATCAATTCTATAAAGATTTTCAAACAAAAGTCTTTTTCATGCTCCCATATAGAACACATTTATTTCATAACCCTTTGAAATATGGATTTCCTGAACAACGAGTCTCAAATTGTTTCTATTTGCTAAAATACTATACTATTGGAGGCCAAAAGAGACTTATGTGAATTTACAAAAATCAGCTTTCTGTGGAATGCATTAAAACTTTCTAAATCAAATTAGGTAAAAGTATCAGGAGATATTCTTAAAAGCTTGACTGCTCAGGAAGGATTTAGGAATATGAGTGTGCAGCCGAGCATTAGGATATTATTGGTGTTTTTCCTTGGCAAGTGTTTGGCACACACTGTTTCCATGGGATATGATTTTCCAGTCCCTTTCTTTATCTTGAACTTTAAAATTAAACTAACACTTTTTATTGGAGCCCATGGATTAGAGGAGATCATGAAAAGAGAAATGGGTTGGCAAAAGATAAAATTCAAACACCAAGCAACATCTTATATTGAATTGCCTTGAAATGACCTAACAACAAGGTTATAAAAGTTTAAAAACATTTTAAGGGTCAAAAGCTCAGAATCTTACAGAACTTCTAATTAGTAAAATTCAGTTTATAGAAGAAAATAGCTCTCAAGATCAAATCCAGCTGATGTTTTTGGCCATCTCTACTTAATCAGTCCACCTGACTGAGCCACAGACTCCCTTCCTCTGTAAGACATCTGACTGACATTACATTGGATGATTACCACAAATAGGTTATTTTCTAGAATGTCAATACATAAGTTTTATGTTTACTATGAATTCCCTATGTTTTTCTCAAGTCAGTTTATGCTAGTTTTCTTACTATTGCAAATACATCATTTAATTAAATATTACATAAACTGATAAAATACAAGTGTGGAAACTTTTTGATTTCCATGAAAACCTAGTTAAAGACTTTAGAAACAGTTTATAAAAGAAAGTCTGGAAAGAAAATTATTGTGGGTAAGATACTTGTGAAAAAGTGGAAAATATTGGTAAAACCTAGATAGATTGCACTTTCAGACCACTTTACAATTCTTAACTTACAGCTCAGCTTTTAGCAAATTAAAACTAGTAGAAATAGTAGACAATGCTTAGTGGGTGTAGTTTATGCAGGCAAGATAACTGAGTGCTCTAATAAATGCAGGTACACTAAAAAAAAAAGGCCTTAACATCTCATCAAAACTTTGGTGAACAACATAAATATTTAAAATACGTACATATTGTTTTCACAGATCTCTTTTCCATTTCCTGACAAATTTATTGGCCAATGCCAGTCACATTAAATCACAGGGCTTCTACTATAGTCATTTCAAACAAACCTTACGTTCAAGGTAGATCTGCCACCAAAATTTTTGATGTTTGTAATCTTTGAGTTTTAAACCCTTTTCAAGATAGAAATTATCTCTAGCCAAGTGTCTTAGCATGGCAATCAATTACAAAGTTTATATTTTAGTGGAACAAAATCGAGGTAATTCCTATGGAAAATTCTCTACTATAAAGTTTGCCTTTTCCTCCTTGATCTCATGAAAGTTATATTTTTGTTTTATAATTAAGATAAACTTATCAAATTACTTTATATTCAAAATAAATTATGTTGAGATTTATATCATAATAAAAAATAAAATGAATTATGCTATATAAATCTCTGAAATATTCATAATTAAGTCAAAATTTGAGAACTAATAATCATTAGTAATTTTATATGCCAGATACCTAACAGGCATATAGATATATCATCTATGTTTATAGGTAGTTTTCACAGCGCTCAATTTATACATGAGAAAATTAAGTATGAGAGACAAACAAGTGGCCCACAATCACTGTCTATGATAGGAGGGGCAGACCCAGAACTAGATCTCTGTCTGGTCTCTTGACCTCCAAAGCTGGCACTCATCATCACGGTGCTATCAGGAGTCCCAAGAATATGTCACCTTAATGCTACTCAACTCCCAGATTCTTTAGACTATCCAGATTTTTTTTTAATTACTCTATAAAATTTTTTAAATCATTGGTTATAATACACAATTATATAATTTTAAAATACTAGATGTTTCTTAACAAAATTTCCTCAGGACAGAAAGGCATGCATAGGTATCAGTAATAAGAAAGTACTTCCAAGGCAGACTATGAAAGAAACCATTTTAGTATTTTTAACTCATGCATACAAATATCTTCTGTGAGCTTGTACTCAGCACAGAAAATACAAAAGTAACATTGTTATTGTCTTCCAGGAGCCCATGGTCTGGGTGAGGAAGAGGTAATTAAGAAATTGTAACATGATATGATAACAGTTCCAATAGACATCCATACTAAATAACAAAGAGGTAATAAAACTCTCAGCAAATTGAATATAGAAGGAACAGACCTCAACACAATAAAGGCCATACATAACAAGCCCACAGCTAATGTCATACTCAATAGTATGATCAGGAACAAAGGTATTTACTCTTACCACTCTTATTTAACAGAGTACTGGAAGTCCTGGCCAGAACAATTATGCAAGATAAAGAAATCAGAGGCATCCAAATAAGAATGGAAGAAGTAAAATTATCTTTATTTGAAGATGATAGGATTTTATATATGGAAAATACTAAGACTCCACCAAAAACATATTATAACTCATCGATGAATTTAGTAAAGTTGCAGAATATAAAATCAACATACAGAAATCACTTGTGTTTCTGTATTACCCACAATTAAATACCTTTAAAAAAAAGAAAATAAAGAAAATACCATTGACAATAAAATCAAAAACAATAAAATAGTTAGGAATAAATTTAACTAAGGAGGTGAAAGATTTATATATTGAAATCTTCTAGCTTTGATGAAAGAAACTGAAGATACAAATAGAAAAATATTCCGTGTTCATGGATCAAAAGAATTAATATTGTTAAAATGCCCATACTATCCAAAATCTCTATAGATTCAATGAAATCCCTATCAAGATTTCAATGGCATTCTTCTCAGAAGTAGGAAAAAATCCTAAAATTTATATGGAATCACAAAAGACCTCTAATAGCCAAAGCAATTCTGAGAAAGAATAAAGTCAAAGGCATTAGACTTCCTGGTTTTAAACAATAATACAAAACTATAATAATCAAAACAGTTTGATACTGTCATAAAAATAGACAGATAGACCAATGGAAGAGCATTGAGAACCCAAAAATAACTCCTCACATATATGATCAACTAGTGTTTGACAAGGGAGGCAAATAACGGGGAAAGTAGAGTCTCTTCCACAAAAGGTTGGGAGAAATGGATGACCACATGTAGAAAAATAAAATTCAACCTATATCCTATACTACCCCCAAAAATGAACTCAAAATGGATTAAAGACTTAAACATAAAACCTGTGATTAGAAAACTAGAAGAAAACATTCAAGGAAAAATCTTGACACTGGTGTTAGCAATGACTTTAACATGACACCAAAAACATAAGCATCGAAGGCAAAAATGTGTAGGTTGTAATTAAACTAAAAAGCTTCTGCACAGCAAAAGAGACAATTGACAAAATAAAAATTCAACCTAGGGAATGGGAAAAAATATTTTCAAACCATACATCTGATGAGGGGTCAAAATCACATAATTCAATAACAAAAAATAAACAGTCCATTTAAAAATGGGCAGAGGAACTGAACAGACATTTTTTCCAAAGAAGACATACAATGGCCAATGGGAACATGAAAAGATGCTCAACAGCACTAATCCTCAGGGAATTATAAATCAACACTGAAATGAGATATCATTTCACATCTGTTACGATAGCTGCCAGCAAAAATAAAAGAAATAACAAGTATTAGTGAGGATATGGAGAAAAAGAAATATTTGGACACTTTGGTGAAAATGTAAATTGGTACAACCACTATGAAAAACTTCATGAAGATTTCTCAAAATAAATAAAACAGAACTACCATATCATCTAGGAATTCTACTTCTGGATATATAGCCAAATGAAATGGAAACAGGATATTGAAGAGATATCTGCACTCTGTGTTTATTGCAGCATTATTCACAATAGCTGAGATATAGAAGCAACCTAAGTGTCTGTCAATGAATAAATGGATAAAGAAGTTGTTTTATATCATCACACATATAAATATTATTCAACCATTAGAAGAAAAGGCAGCATGCCATTCATTTCCCACAACATAGATGGAATCGATGACTCTGGAGGGCATTATGCTAAGTAAATGAGTCAGAGAGAGAAAGACAAATACTTTATGCTATTACTTCTATGTGAAATCTAAAAAATTCTAACTCATAGAACAGAGAGTAGAATGGTGGTTACCCAGGCTGAGAGGTGGGGGAAATGGAGAGAGAGTATTTCTCAGAGTACAAACTTTTAGTTATAAGAAAAATAAATTCCAGGGATCTAATGCACAGCACTGTGATTACAGATAACAATACTGTACTATATACTTGCAAATTCCAAAGAGAGTAGACCTTAAAAGTTCTCGCCACACACACGCACACAAAAATGGTAATTATCTGACCTAAAGGAGGTGTTAAGACTAAGGTGGTAATCGTGTTGAAATACACGTCTATCAAATCAACATGCTGCAAACCTTAAACTTACATAATGTTATAATGAGATACAGTGTTTACTGAGATATTAATCATACTTAGTAAAGCTGAGAAGAAAAACACAGAAGTGATGAATCTGCAAGGGAGTCCCCAACAGAAAGGAGTCTTTTGTCATTGATATTCTTTATCACTGCTGGCACATGGTACACAACAAATGACTTTTGGTCAGTTTTGTTTTGTGTTAAACTCTCTATAGACGATGTGTTGGCACCTGCCTGCACCCAGGTGGACTGTTCCCACCACTACTTCCCCACTCTGGTATGTCACAGTGAATTTGTGCAAGGTCTTGCCAAACAGAAAAGACAAGGAAAGCCATTTCAGACAGAGACAGCAATCCTCCTATATTTGAACAAGCAAGGTGGAATGTAAAACAAATAGGGCAAGAAGTTTGGTGTAGCTAAGTACAGGATACAAGGAACCAAGCTGCTATAAAGTCAAGCCAAAATCAACCAAAAGTCAACCCCAAATCTGAGCTGGCTGGCTCAGGAATATAGGCTTTATCTTAAAGACAGTGGGGAGACTGGATATCTAATGTTCTTTAGAGTTTTAAATTCAAATATTGGCTCTGCCACTTACCTACTACATGATCTCAACTCACAAATCTATCAATGATAATCTATCAAAGTGTAGATTAAAGGTGATGATGGATGCTAAATGCCCCATATGGTATAAACACATTGTACATAAGGACTCATTGAAGGAGTGTAAACAGAAAATGATATGATTAGATCTGTGCTTTGGAAATATTTCTCTGGCAATATTGTGGAGAGAATAAGATAGATAATTTTTGCGAAAATACAGGTAAAGGGGAAGGTATGAATTATAGTAGAAAATATAGAGATATTTGGAGGAGGAAGGGTGGACTCAATATGAGGGATGGGGGAATATGGATACACTCAGCAGTTTACTAGCCCAGCATATATGATTTCTTTCACTCTGAACACTAATTTTTGCCTCTTAAAAGTAATGAATTTTGATTAAAAAAACTTAAGATGAGGAATCATGCAAACCAAGTTCAGTTCTGCCTCAGCTCTAGCTGGTTCTATGACTTGTGTCTCAATTTCCTCACTAATAAATATGTAGAAAATACTCATTCCACAGACTCATAGGATTTTGAAAAGAATAAAGAATGTCATTACCAATAATATTGCAAGTTTCATAATAGGTATGAAATTAACAGGAATGCAGTTATTCGTGATGATAAACAATGTCCACAGTGATACACAAAGGGGTAATAAGAACTCTCTACACTATTTTTATAACTTTCTGTAAGCCTGAAATTATTATAAAATAAAAAGTTAAAACAGTTATCAGGGTGTGAATGCACCTGCAACCCATGTGTGAATCTAAACAGCTGTTGTCAGCCATATAGTTTGCAGAGAATGGGACTATGCAAGCCGAGTTTAAATGATGTTCCCCTGGTAGACTGAATGACTGCCCAGTGACACACTGACCCCTGGAAGCTCGCTTTTGGCACCATTCCGAAGTCTATTCTTGACAAACATTTCTTTCTTTTCATGTAAGAATGACAGTAAACAGCCAAATCAAACAAGAGCTATTTGGCTTGTTTAAAAGAGGCTTTGGAAAACTGCTTTGAGTTGCCATTTGCTATTGCTACCAAATTCTGGAGATAAAGGTAGTGAAAAGAGAAGTGTCATTCCTCAGTCCATCTTCTGACACTTTTCTTATTTGTTCTTTCACACAAGATCAGAAGGTCCATGTGGAGTACTTCTTGGAGTTCAAATATCTAGCACAAGGATAGATGAAGTATTTTTTAATTGAAAGTTGTATGTCTGACACTGTTTAGCAGCTTCCATTTCTCTTTGAACAAAAGAGTTTTAAAAAATGAAATAAGATTTATCTGTTTGTTCTATTTTCTGAGGCCACTGGTATGAGCACAGAAAAATAAAAAATAAAAAATAGCCACTGCATTCCCTCATTTTCTTCTAACCAAAAAACCGCATTACTGATGAGGAAACAGAAGTTTAGGAAAATGAAGTATCTTCTAAGAGTCTCTCCTCTTAGACTCAGTATAGTCAAACTTCAGAACACTCATTCCTAGCTAACACAATATAGAACAAACAGTTGTGGTATTGATCTTGGCAGAACTTAAAGAAGAAATAAATATGCACAAACAGCCATCATCAAAACAGGCTTTAATTGCCATGATACTACTCTGGAGGAGCCTGACCTAAAATCACCTATCCCATCCAACCACAGGAAAAATATTTTAAACTTCTAACACTGAAGCAGAGTCCCTCAGAATCCATAATCACTGGATTATAATTCTGCTCACATACACACGTGCAAAGGAAGGTCTTTTGAATGAAGCAAAACTCCATTAAATACTCAATTAAAGCCACTGCCAGAATGTACAAGAATGTTATTTAGGTCACATACATGATGTCAGAACTATGGATAGAATCTCATCAATGCAGTGAAGCTGGAGAAAATAAGATTGAAACCAGTTGTTTGGTTTCGTGCAGCAAAACAACTGCCTGATTAACTAAATTTTTCTCTTTCTAACTGGTTGTCATGGTATTGTACAGATGGATTCTTAGACTGAGCCTGCAGACAACAACAAATTTGTGACATTCTGCCCTGACCCTTATATTGCAATTACATTAGGGCTGTCATTCTGAGATGATATAGAATCACAACACAGTCTCCTAAAAATCTCAGAAATTTGGGGATGGGAAAGCCAAGGAGTCAGTGGAAAATCACATTTTAAATTAGTTTAAAATATGGCTTTACTATTTTCAAATATTGTACACATTCAAAATTCATATGTATGAGTACTAAAAATAAAGAATATATAAAAATCACAAAAGACTTGTGTTACCTAATAATATATCAACAATATACAGTTATTTCAGTGCACAAATTTTAATTTCTTTACTGTGGTAATAGAGGCAGATTTATTCAATGAGAATTGCAATAATAATGATGGTCATTATAGTTTTGGGACATTTAGAACATACCAGAAGTTTTACATGTATTTTCTCATTAAACTACCCTACGACCATTAAGATAGTCCAAGATGATCTCAATTTTACAAATGAAGACATTGAGCTTAAAGAGAGTAAGTCCCCTACCGAAGATCACACAGCTAGCAAGGTGTAGGGGCCTCTGTCCATGAAACCCCATGGCCTGAAGCCTTAACTCCACTCTGAATAGCCTCTGAATAAACACACTTTTAAATTGCCAGGTGTCCAAAGCTGATTCTTCTTCAGTTACACTTCTCATCCATCTTCAGCCTCTATTTCTAATCTCACTGAGACCAGAGGGCTCCTTTCAAATAAAGAATCAATGAATGATGAGGAGTTAATAATTTTCTAATGTAAAAGCAAAGCTTGGCACCTAAAGCAACTAACTGAAATGCTCAGCCCGAAGACATTTTTAGTTCCACAAAAACATCCACGATTTTAACCTACTTCCACCATTTTTAAGAGATGTATTTTTTCTGCTTTGCTGGAGCTATTTAAATAAGGTCTTTAAAACAAAGAATAATGATTTTTCTCTTAGCCAAGGAAATTCACATTCCTAGGATCTACATTCAATCTGATGCTTTTTGCAACATATTTTGGTTAGTGCCTTGGAGATGTTCAGTGACTATGAAAGTCTTTCTTCAGTCTCACTCCCCACACACTGCACGGGGAAGATGGCAGTCATGCCATGTGCACTAGAGATACAAATAGATACCAAAGGAGAATTAAATCTGCAAACACAATGCAACACAGGAACTTGATATTATTTGCCCCAGAGGTTCAAAAGTGGAAGATTGACAAAGTACGCAGCGTATCTCAGTTGGCAGAACTGACAACTCATTATCTTACAACACAATCCCTAATGTTCATGACCTAAAAATAAAAGAAAAGGGACAATAATTTTTCATCCATAATGGGTCTGATAGCTCACAGCTCTGATGTTCCCTCCCCAACTGAATTATTAAGTAGAAAGTCAATATGAATATGCAACAGAGTTGTGCCCTGCTTTCTTTTTCTGGCAAACCAGTCTTGCTCCTAATTCCCAGCAGTATCAATTAACAATGCATAATTTTAATAGAATGCTTGAAAATATAGCCGTGACACTGTAAAAATTAATTGTCTTGAGTTGGATTCCTGTAGACACCATTAATCAATATTATACCTTCTCATAAGCAGCTGTTCAACTTCTTCCCTGTGATTCAAGAGAGAAAGGAATGTGAATGAGGTGGCCACGTGCTCTGCAGGTGTGTGAGTGACATTTACATTTTTAACATCTTGGAATATAAAAATCCAGAAAATAAAGTGAATATTTTTGCTTTTTAAGCTAAAGCCTGAAGTTCTTAAGAAGTTTTTAGAGTGATTTAGAATTAATTATTTAATTAAACAAGGTATGAATGAAGACTTCTCATAACAAAGGTAGCTAAAATTTGATCACTTGATGTCAAATTCTAGCAATCACACTCATTTATGTCAAGCAGTATTGTATATAATCATTAGATATGTTCAGAAATAAAATAATGCAGTATATATCACAGAGAATGTTTTTAAAATCTCTAAATCAGCATATTTGAAAAAGAACATTCATTGTCGAATAAGAGAACATGAGTTCCAAGTGTGGCTCTGCCACTTTCTTACAAGATGTCTTACCTGGAATAAGACAAAGTAGAAACTAACATGTCCTCTCTAGGGGGGAAAGTTTCTTCATCTATGATGCATATGTGATCTCTAACATTATAGTTCTATAGCTCCTTCATTTAAAAACAGAGCTTGGAGCTTTTCATCACACAAAGATGAAAAACCACATGCTCTCAGCAAATGTTGAATACTTGAGTGTGCTAGTTCTATAGGCCTGTACTGTGCAATACTGCAGCCAGGAGCCACATGTGACTATTGAGGGAATAAAATGTACTGTAAGTGTCCAATACACAGCAGATTACAAAGACTTCGTATGAAAAAAAGAATACAAAAATATCTCAAGTTTATACTGATTAAATGTGGGCATGATAATATTTGGGATATATTGCATTAAATAAAATACACTGTCAAAATTAATTTTTCTCAGCTCTTTTTACTATTTAATATGACTAAAAAAAAACTTTAGGTTGCATATGTGGCTTGCAGTCTATTGCTATTGGACAGCACTGGTCTAGGTCCTAGATGCTTAGCAGTAAGTAAAACAGACAAGTCTCCACTCTTAAGAACTTGCACTCTAATGGAGAGAATAAAAAATACATAAGCAAGTAAATAATTAATTTTACATAACAGTGTTATATAATAAAATAGGGAGTTGTGCCAGAATACTTTTCTTTAGATAGGGTGATCAGGAAAATTTTTTAAGCCAAGGCGACATTTAAGCTGAGACCTGAATGATGAGATATGGCAACTTGACATAGACCTGAGAGAATGGCCCAGGAGGAGGAAAAACCAAGCCTAAAACTTCTGATGTAAGAGCGGACTTGAGATGTTTGTTTTTATTAAACACTGAAATACTTACATTTATAACACAACATTTACCAGAAGTATTATTTAGTTTCCATAACTAATTTACTGGGCACCAAGTATTGTTTTAAGAACCCTCACCTACATTACACCATTAATTTCAATGACATTCTCTATATAAATAAATTTGTGACATAATGTTCATGACACAAATGAAATAACTAAAACTCAAAGGGTTTGAGAGACCTACATGAGGGTGTGCAATGTGTAAGAGAAAGTGAGGACTGAAGTTCCCATCTTCATACCTCATATCCAGAGCTCGTTCTCTATGGTATTCTCTGTCATTTTCACCCAAAGTACACAAGGTAAACAAAAAAGATTTCCCAGCAGAGTTGTCATATCTTTGCAACTCTTTTGTGGGCTGCTCTTTACTGCTTGGTAGCTCAACGAAAGAGGAGTTCGGAGAAACGCAATCACCACCATCAAATATGACAAACTAGGGGCACAAGTTAGCCCTTAGGTAGCACAGTTACTACACGACACAGTTAATCTGTAGAAAGGAAAGAAGAAACTCTTAATCCCTTCCCCCTTGGTCTCTTCCTCTTAATTATTGAACTTTCATCGTATTCATGACATTTGTTAGATGCTTAGCAAGCATTTTTGTTTGACATTCAAATGACCTTAGAGAGAAAGCTGAACACTGCAGTTCTGGGAAGCAAAGAGACCTGAGTTTGAATCATCTAGCCTTCGCCACTTAGAGGCTATATAATCTTGAACTATATAACCTCAACACTCTCTAAGTCTCAGTTTTTTCATATGTCAAAAGGGCAGAAAAGTACCTGTTCTTAGTGTTTTTATGAGGGTTAGAGAGTCTAGAGCAAGTACTTATCCCGGAAGCTCATGACAGCCCCTCAACTGATGAATGCTATACACTTCTAGGTGTGACCACAGTTTAGAAGAAGCTTGGGAAGTTTGAGACTTCTAAGATCCTTGGAATGATAATGATAATTTATCCTTTATTCTCTGATATAACTGATATGTTTCTATGAATTAGAATCTCCTGGCCCTGAATCCCAAACAAATCTATTTTCCACCAGCTATCCCTGGGGCAATGGCAAAATTTAGTCACTGAACCCTTTCCACATGACTAAAAAATAACTCCTTTTACTTCTAACAGACAAAGCAATCCTGAGAAAATAAGAACAAAGCTGGAAGTATTATGCTTTCTGATTTCAAATTATACTACAAAGTGACCATAATCAAAACAGTATGGCATTAGAAGAAAAACAGATACACAGATATATGGAATAAAATTGAGAACCCAGAAATAAGCCCATATATATATGGGCAACTACTTTTGGACAAAAGAGCCAAAAAAACACAATGAAGAAAAGAAAGTTTTTTCAAAAAATTAAGCTGAGGGAAATTGGAGAGCCACATGTAAAATAATGAAACTATACTGCTGTTTGACACCATACACAAAAATTTATTAAAAATGTATCAAAGATCTAAGTATAAGACCTGAAACAATAAAATACATAGAAGAAAATATAGGTACTAAACTTATGAACCTTGGTCTCAAAAGATTTTATGAATTTGACCTCAAAGGCAAGTAAGTGAAAGCAAAAATAAATGAATAGGACTGTATTAAACTAAAAAGAGTCTGCACAGCAGAAGAAATTATCAACAAAACATAAAGGCGACAAAACGGGAGAAGATACTTGCATACAATATCTCCAATTAGGAGCTAACATTGAAAATGTATAAAGAACTCATATAAATCAACAACAAAAAATTATCCAATTAAAATATGGGCCGAGGACCTGAACAGATATTTTCCCAGGAAGACATACTAATTGGCCAACAGATATATGAAAAGATGCTCAATTTCACTAGCTATAAGGGAAATGCAAATCAAAACCACAATGAGATAACACCTCATACCTGTTAGAATAGCTATTATCAACAAGACAAGAATAACAAGTTTTAGAGAGAAAAAGGAGCCCTCATACATTGCTGTGGGAATGTAATTTGGTACAGCCACTATAGAAAACAGTATGGAAGCTCCTCAAAAAATTAAGAATAGAATTATACGAACCAGTAATTCCTCTTCCAGGTATCTACCTGAAAATTTGATAATATTTATTCATAAAGGTATATGTACACCTGTGCTCACTACAGCATCATTCATGGTAACCAAGACATGAAAACAGACTAAATGTCTTTCAGTGGACGACTGGATGAAGAAGATGCAGTACATACATACACTGGAATACTACTCAGCCATAAGAAAAGATAAAGTACTGCCATTTGCAACAGCATAGATGGACTTTGACAGTATTATACTAAGTAAAATATGTCACAATAAAGGACAAGAACCATATGATTTCACTCATATATGGGATATAAACCAGAAAGCAACAAATGAACAAACAAAACAACTCATAGACACAGGTAACAGTATGATGGCTACCAGAGGGGAAAAGGGGTAAAGAGAAGCTGAAGAGGGAAAAGGCAAATACATGGTGACTTTAAGTGGTGAGAACATAATGCAATACATGAATGATGTATTATAGAACTGTACACTTGGAACTTATATAATCTTATTAACCAATGTCATCCCAATACATTTAATTTTTTAATTAAAAAAAGAACAACTCTTTTCATGAATTGAAAAATCTCCAAGTACAATCATGAACTGAAGCAACTTCTGAAAGTGGAACCACTGGTGTAGTTGAGATTCCAAAGGGAATGTCTTAATACCTTCAAACAGCAGCACCTTCAGCTTTTTTGGACTGCAGCTCTTTTCCCAAAAAAAAAGAAACAGAGCACACAGCTTGCATATCTCTAGTGATGTCCCTTTCAGGGCTATGATGCAAACTGCTAAGCCTGGCTCCTAGGAAATGGCTCATGGCTTAGCAAGAATCTCAGCCTGAGCAATCAGAGAAGAGGTTTATGAACCATGAAATTTTGAGAGTGAGGGCATGGAAATATAACATCAAACATGTTTATACCTTTATACTGATAAAACACAAATAAATAGCACTCTCTAGTTAGTACTGATTCTGTTTCTGAGGATTTGGACTGGCTATAACAATAACCAACAAAACCCAAATGAATTCAAGAGTAAGAGACAGGATGTATCCTCTCTTGTCTAATTGTGTGAGTTGTTCCAATGAGCAGATTGTTCTCCATTGGCAAAGTGTGTGAACTTGTTCAGGCCCCAAGATGTCCACCCCACCCAAAATGCCTGACACAACCTTCTGTCCCTCTACCAAATCACTTTTCTTTTTCTTTTCAATTCTAAATCACAAACTGTAAATCACCCACAATTGGATTTCAGTAACTATTCCAAACTTTTCTGCAAACAATGAATTGGAGTAAGGGTTTGGGAAAGAGTAAAAGGTATTTTATTTATTTTTAGTGTATTGGCAGGGTGGAGGGTGGTTGAGAAGTTCCTTAAAATGAACATATAGAGCAATCATGGGAGATGCTGTGGAAAGGGGTCCCACCTTCCCACCACTGCCATGCCTTTGTCTTGTCATTGGGGAAGGTAAAATTGGGTAGACTGTATATAAGCTCCAAGAGAGCCTTGATGTCTCCTGCCCTGAGTTACTGCCCTGCTTTATTTTACAGATGCCTCAGGATGGAGGTGAAAGGGCAGTTGTTCCAATTTCCCCTTTCTGGAGCTCTTCAAACTCTCCTTCAGAAAATCCTTAAGCATTATCTTAGCTCTTATGCACAGACACAGAAACCCATACTTTCAAAGCACACCAAAGATCTAGTACTGCATCCTATTACAGACCAATATTTCCTTAGTATAAACTTTTCTATTAGAGTGACAGAGATTACTGGGAATATGCTGAAAGAACCACCTGTTCCTAGAGATTTGTTAAGCTCTAGGAAACAGCTATAACCCCAGTTCACTAGAATTTAGACCTTATATTATGAGTGGAATATCTAGCCTGAATTTGGAGTTTCAACTTGTAATATCAAAAGATATGGACCTTCCATTTCTCTCTGAAGGCAGTAACTCTTCTGATTTTTATGTCCGCCTTCTTTGTTTTCCTTTCCTTCCAATACCTCAACATGACTGGCTCCAAGCTGAGAGGCATGACTGAGAGGTCATTTAGCTAAAACCTCCTATCCCCCAAATGGTAGAGATCAGGACACACTGGAGATGCTCAAGAGACCTGACTGAGACTATTAACCTTGCCAGTACGGCTGCCAGCCCGCTATGTGTTTTCCATCATCCTCTAACTTTATATCCAGGTAAAATACCTTCAAATGATTTTCAAGGAGATCCAAAAGGGGGCAGAAGGCAGTGAAGAAGAAATACGATATAATTTAGAACTAAAAAGATTCTTAGAAATCATTTCGTCCAACCTCATCCTTTTACTGTGAAGAAAATGAAGCGCAGATTGATAAACATTTGTCCAACAACACTATAGGAACATATCCCAAGTCTCATGACCTCAGCTAATGTTCTATTCCACTATTTGATTTATCAACCCCAAGAATAGCTCTGTCTCTTCTCCTAAGACTATCCTCCAGCTGTTCATGATAACAAAAATCTGGAAGACTCAGCACTGGGCACTAAAAGAATCACTGCCTTTAATGTCAGACCTGCAGTCAAGCCAAGTTGTGTGTAACTTCCCAGGAAGTTACCAGCAACTGAGTTCCCGCTTTCTCCCTGGTCAAGTGGGGCTAACTTTGGTGCCTGTCTGAACTGTCACGAAAATCAAAGGATATGGGAAATGGGAAATTGCTGTGAGAAATGTTAGCTGTAATGATTCTCAAACTCCACTGGCCTAACAAGCAGAGCACTAGATGTCTGAGGGTAAGAGATACAACACTGCTAAAAGTCCCCACATCCTAAAAGATATGGAACGAAGGCAAAACCACTTCCCAGAAGCTCTGGGATTAGAAAAAGAGGAAAGAAAGATGGGGAAAAAAATCCTATGATGTCATAGTGTTACTAGGGTGACCAACCATCCAGGTTGTCTGTCTTTTACCACTGTAAGTCCCAGTGAGGGAACCCCTCAGTCCCAGTAAAACCAGATAGTTACCGTAAAAAACAAAGCTTTTTAAAAATTTAAAATGTTAATATCTAGGACAAAATATTGACTTACAGAAAAGTCAGAATGTTTCAGTTCAGTAGCCAGCTGTGAACTTTATATTGCCCTCTTCTTTGAGGTCAGGAATGTGAGGTAAACCTAGGTAAACACTTTAAAATACATTTTCCTGCCTCTGATGGCCATTGCTTTATTTCCCACATCATAGAATACTGTATGAAGCAGCAAAACAGTAGCAAGATAAAATGGGTGAGTAAAGAGGCAGAATAAGAAGATTAGAAAATATCAAAGAATGCAATTTTATAGCCCTTCTGCTGGATCCAGCCAATAGTGCTTTGCATCCTAGCTGGCTACGTGCAAAGCCTACAAAGGTTGTCAATGCTCAGTATCCGATATGTTATTTAATCTTACATTTTGCCCCCATTTTTCCAGAAACTACTGAGAAATGTAGTCAGTGATTCCTGACAACATGGACTATCTCTAACATCCATTGTTTTAAACATGCACTTTCAAAATGCAAGGCACTAAAAGGCATTGTTTCAACTCTGTTTATTTCAATTGGCTTTTCTGGTCAAGGCCCTTAGAATACGAGTTCTCTTGGCCTATACTGGAAAGACTGTCATATTCAATACTCTAAACTATTCATCACAAGTTCTGAATTAGGATCAGGCAATCTGCCTAAATATACACCAATTCTGAAATCTACTCCAAAGAGGTAATTTTGCAATGGGAAGAATAACTTCTTTAGGACTGTATGCAGAAAGCACACCAAGAAAAATGAAAGGCTTTGGCAAACTTCTGGTGTGCAACCACATTTGGAGATTTCACCAAAATATTTATTCTGGTTCTTCCATCTCTCTTAAACAGATTTTTGTACATATGGCTTGAGGACATTTTTTCTATTTTTCTGTCTCTCTCACTATCTCATATTCCAGTTTTGTAAGTAGAGACATATATGAAAATGATGTGTGTTTTTCTTCCTTCAAAATATGGGTAAAATTAGAAAATAAAATATACTAACAAGTGGCACTCTTAAAGGACTTACATAAAAGCTTGCAACAAATTCTATGGGCATACAAGCTACCGTGAGCCCTGAGATTTTGTCCAGCATTACTCTTTCTATAATCCTTTTAGATCACATACAATTATGCCATGTAAAACTAAAAATAGTTTTAAATTCTGATGAGGTATAAAAGCAGGAGTAAATGACAGGCACGGTACACTTACTAAAATAATCAATAGTACCTCATACTTCTGTACTTTTGAATCTCCTTGAGAAAAATGATCTGCATATACCAGAATGGATTATTGGTTGGGGGAAGATAAAAGAGGGCTCCATTTGCCCATGATGAATTCAAAAGACCATAAGAAGACATCATTTGTATTTAAAAATAAATCTAGTTACTTATACACTACACATTTCATCATCAGACATAAGTTTATAATGAGTCTTTAAAAAAAGGGTATTCTGTTTTGTTTTTCAAATATCTTAGCTATGGCTTATTTCTCTAAAATCCAGTGTTCTAGAACTATGTATCTCTCTCTATGCAACCTCATAATAAGAGTACATATTAACAATATTTACTATGTGCAAAGTCCTGAGGACTTTACAAATGTAAACTTAATAATCTTAATTAATATTAAAAACAGTAGATACTATTTTTATCCCCATTAAATGGAAGAAGTTGAGCACAGAGAGGTTAAGCACTTTCCCAAGGCCACAGAGTTAGTAGGTTCTGGAACCAGGATCCAAATTCAGAGAGTTCAGCCATGGTCTTCACCACCAACTCTGGAGACTATATCACTTACTTCCTATACTCCAGACACCTGTTGTTTTCCAGTACTATGGTCTCTCAAAGGTTCTTGCCAGACTCAGTGCTTTTGATTATGTTCTCTTTGTCTGCAGAATTCTTCCCTCCTGGCACCTTCTCATCATTTCCTTCTGAGCCTAAATGCCATGTATTTAGGAGGCCTTCCCTGAACTCCCTCTAAAGTTACCTGTCTCTTCTCTGTAATTCTTTCTGTTTCTTGTCTACATCTTTCATAGAATTCATTATAATTTGTAATTATTTTATTTCTTGCTTATTCCTATCAGTCTTCCCCACTAGAACATTCTTTCCACAAAAGCATTGCATGTCTTGATCATTGCAGTGTCCCTAGCACTAAGCACAGTACTTGTCTCTCAGTAGAAGTGAATAAATATTTGCTGAATGAATAAATGAATTTTAAAGAACTCTCTACACAGTCCAGACAAATCACCTAATTGGAACAATTTGGGGACTAACCTGAAGCTATGTCCAGGTGTAGGTTCAGGAAAAGAAATTCTGGATGAGAATTATTTAGAGAACATGCCTCTAGCTATTCCATGAATATGGGTCCAAGCTCAAGAATTTTTAGACATCTGTCGTCCTGTAAATACTGAGAGTCATGTTACAGCATTCTGTGTCAACTGCCAAATGCTGCCTGGACAGGCACCAAGAAACTGGTAAATTCAAATCTAGAAGTCAGAGACTTGACTGGAGGGGAGTCAACCTTGCATCCCCTACCCTCTTGTGCCTATAGAAGTATGTTTTTCTCTTAGATTTGAACTTTATATAAAACCTACCTAAAATTTTGATGTTATAAAAGCAAATAGGTCCTCAATTATTTATGTCAACCTCAGAAAGATCGTAATACTAAAATGTCTCACTTTTAAATACATTATCACATAATTATCTTATCTGAGCTTCCAAATTAAATAGCCACTAGTCCAGAGTTATGCTGGCCAGAAATTGCTACTCCCATCACCAGTATTATAGGCTTGCCGAGGTCAGAGTTCCCTTTACTTGGTTTGCATTTTCCATTCCAGTACTCTGATGAAGAAAAGTTTTTAACTCCAGGATATATTTGCTCTCACGGCATCCTGCAAAGCCATGTCATCACTTTGCCTGGACAAAAGCCAGTTTAACACCAAACAGCACTGAGCAACTAATGACTATATCGGTCAGGGTCACAGCAGGAAACAGGTGGGATATTCAAACTGGGTAATTGAAAAAGAATTTATTAAAGGAATTGTTTACAAAATATTGGCAGGGTCTAAGGAAACAAGAGAAGAGACAGGGCAGTATTCTAGGACTAGCAATAGTGCAGTGCTACTGCCAGTTTTAGACATAAAAGGGCAAGAGTAGGCAGTGTTCCCAGAACTAGATTCCAGAATGACTAGCTGTATGGAATAGGACATCTAAGCTATGGCCTTTGGAGGAAGGATGCAGATAGCCTATGGCAAGCATTGCAAGGAAGAAGCAGTGGAATAAATATCTCAACCTATTCCTACTCATATCACCCTGACCAACTGAGATCCAAAGTTTCTGAGAAGTTGTTATCCAATGATGTGACCACAAATCTTTTCCACCCTAAGTTGCACTTACAGCATCATACAGAAGTGGTGTCCCACAGAATGGGATTTGGAAAATGTTGGAGAAGGTGATTTCCTTTGTCTCTCCCAGCTCTAGCATTCTGTGCCTCTGACCAGTAATAAATGGGAAGGCATAGGACATATGTCAAGTAATGGCATTGTCACATTGTGTTAACTGACATTACTTATAGAATCATAGAATTACAGCAAGGCCCATGATTCAGGATTGTTGGCAATTATCAGTTAATCTAGTGGATTAACGACTATGGAAAGGAAAGGGGGAAAAAAACATCTTTTTTGGATAAAATAGAAGAAACTCTTCCAAATTTATTTTTTAAATGATGTTGGAGTTTACTGAGAATTCACAAGAACCTATTAATTGCTTTCTCAGAATCATGATTGTGACAAGGGGTCTATACCAGATGCTCCTAAGTATAATGAGACTAATTTGTAAATGTTCCCATAGCGCACTAATTCTGAGCTGTCAGGGGAAAGTTTCTCCTGACCTCGGTTAATGGCCTCCTTACAGTGTGAAGCATGAAGATTGATAGATCTTGTAATTTTATCCCTGCTAATTTAACTGCAGATGCTATTCTTGGGCAACTTGGTGATCACAAGATTTGAAATATTGATAAGAGTCTATAGGACAGCAATAAAGGCATAGCGGTTTTTAACAGACTATGAAGGAACTTAGAGCTTGTTAAAGAAAACTGGCTGCAGCTCAAAAATGCATGGGAAACTGACAGAGTAGGAAACATTTACAATAGAGTCAAGGAAGTAAACTATAAAATTTATATTTATGAAGCCAGCAATGCCAAATGAGCAACAGAAACCAGTGTGGCTGAGTGAGGAAGGGAAGACACATTCAGTAACAGAGAAGGCATATTAGAAAAATAAAAATGCATGTGCACACTGTAATATTTCCCTACCTCAACATTCACAGCTAAGAACTATTGATAATATTCCCAACTGAGACTCAGCTCTGCCTGGGACGATGATGGCCTGCCCAGTGCCAAAGCCATCCAAGCTTCTGGGAAGAGTATTTACTAACGATCCCTACACATCCTGGATGCTGCTCCCCATGTTCTTCCACCATGCTAGCTCTTGGGACATCCGTATGTTAAAACACCCAGTGGATACATTAGGAAATTCAACTGCAAAACCAGTAAGGCTGTGAAAGATAACAGCCTTTGTGAGAAGAAGGTCTCAGAGTGTTAAAAAATGCATTTTGTGTAAAATACACTTCTTTCAGGAATTTTCAGGTGATGCTATTGTTTTGTTCAAGCTGTAATGTACCCCTAATATACAGGGGAATTATGATACCTGGCCAAGAAAAAAAAAATTGTTGACAGTTAATTCCTTGCCATTCTACTGAGATATACAGTATGATCTCTATCTCAGAGATGAAAAAAAAAAAAAAAAGAGAGAGAGTTTCAGCAATAGAACCAGCAGTTAAGCTGTGGGAAGTCACTGCTACAGACAAGAGGTAGAGAACCTGAACATTTTCATTACTTCTGAAATCTTTACCCCTCGAACTTGAGGAGGAGAACAAAGGTATTAAAAATGATACCTTGAGCTCTTCTTCCATCTCACTTTACTGATTTCTATTGACTATCCTGGGAAGGAAACACAAGACAAGGAAAGTAGAAGAAGAGTTATAAAATAAATATGGGAGGGGGAGGATGAAGAGAGAGTTGTTATAAAAGTCAAATGGTCAAACTGGTAGTTACAGAGCCCCAAATCTGTTCTGTGGAAAACCCTGTGGTTGCAGATCCTTGGGGAAGTGGCTCATATCTTCCCAGAAGAGAAATAGAATGACATCTCCTAAAGACAGGCACCTATCTTGGTGATTTATAAGAAATATATATCTGGTCTCCCACAATTCTTGTTAAGTGTTGAGGATGATAAAGGTGTTTTTTTGTTATGTGAATGAAGCGACCTTTGGAGGTACCTAAGGATAGGTTGTCAGAAAACCCAACCACATGAGTAGACAGTTGGAACTTTCAGTCCTACCCCATGCCCCAAAGCTCCAGGGAGTGGAAAGGGGCTGAAGGTCAAATACATTGTCCATTGCGAATTAGTTAATCAATCATGACTACATAATGAAATTTCCATAAAAACCCAAAGGGACAAGGTTCAGAGAATTTCCTTGTTGTTGAACATGAGCTGCTGAGAAAGTGGCAGGCCTAGAGAGGATATGGAAACTCTGCACCCCTTCCCATATATCTTGTCCTATTATGCATCTGTTCTATTTGGCTGTTTCTGAGTGATATCCTATTATAATACCAGTGATGTAATAAGATCTAATAGGTAACATGTTTCTCTAAGTTTTGTGAGTCATCCTAGCAAATTAATGGAATTCAAAGAGGTGGCTGTTGGGATCCTCTGATCTATAGCCAGTCAGTCAGAAGTACAGGTAACAACCTGGAATTGGGACTGGCATTCTGAGTTCGAGATGCATCATTAGACCCAACAATCTGTAGCCAGCTGGTCAGAAGTACAGAAAGCCTGGGTGTGGGGTGGGAGGGAAGGAGAAGTGAAGTCTTATAGGACTAAATGCTTAACCTGTGGAATTTGATACTATCTTCAGGTAGATAATGCCAGAATTCATTTAAATTCTCAGACACTGCTGCTGTCTGAGAATTGTTTGTTGGTTTGGGGGACCCACACATTGAAATTGGGTTCAAGAACTCAATTTAGCACCATCACACAAAGGCAAGATAATTGTACTAAAAATCCTGTGGACCTAGATTCTCATCCCAATTCTGCTACTATGAGGATCTGTGTGGCCATGAGCAAATCGCTGAAGTGCCTGTCTTCTGGATCTGCGTCTGCCAAAGAATGGAAGTTCCCTCCCATTTCTCTCTCCAACCCTTGAAGCCCTGTTCATAACAGAAATATATTTAAACCAAATGCTGAAGCAGAATTGAGATTTTAGAGACAGTCTCTGTCCAGACAGCTGACAAATCAGCTTTCTATGATTTCTGTTGCCAGAAGCTATACTCAGCAGCATGATAAGGCTCCTTATTTTCTGAGCTAACTGATCTCCTGTCTGTCTGTCTGTCTGTCTGTCTGTCTGTCTGTCTGTCTCTCTGTCATGTGTTTGGGGTTACTGGTTGCCTGAAAATGTTTGCGGGTGAAAGTGTTGACAGTTCCTGAAAAATCAAGACCAAGATGCTACAACACTGACAAATTTTCCAAAATATAAAACCTCCACTGCTATAATAGAGTCCAAGTCCCTACTTCATGTACCAGAACTCACAATAAATGTAGTTGACTATTTTTGTCAATCTGTTTTCTTTAAGTTCTGAATGTCTTGGATTCAATATTAGAGGTTCCCTTTGTTCCCTTGTAAAAGACGTTGCCTGACAAGAACAGAGAAAAGCATAGTGATATGTTTTTATAGAATGTATCACCAAAGCCTTATTATGAAGCTTGAAGCATTAGGTTTTTGAATATATATTTTAAATAAATAGAAAAGTAATGATGGTCTACCAACAATTGTAAAATTAGAGGTTCCAACATTTTTCTAACAGATGGCATCCAGCTTTGTGCTATCGTGTTCAAGTTAGCAACAGTCTTCAGTATATAGAGATATTTTTTATTGTGTGATCTTTGTAATAGAGATTAAGGAAAGGATATAAATGCAGTAATTTCGAGATCTTATTGTTGAAAAGTGCCCATATACTTCCAATTTTCAGCATGACTCTTGCTTAAAAATGTTTTCCTGCTGTTTTTTAGCAGCAGAGAGAATACAACACATTGTTACTAAGGTTGTTGATTCTAACAAGCTTTCATTAGGTATAAAAACCCATAAAGAATCAATAAATACTCTGTGTTTTTCTAAAGGGCATTCAAGGGTGGGTACTATTAATGTGTTCATTGTGTCCAAACAGTATTAGCCCAAGAGAAATAATGAGGAAAAACATGAATAGAAAATGGAAAATATTCTGTTAGTAATGCTTTCCATATGATAAAGCATTTCAAGTCAATAACTTGCTTTATACTTATAGGCTAGCACAATATTAAAAAATTCCCTTACATAACTGGCCATTTATGTTTAATGGGATTTTCTGCACAAATATTACATAGTCCCTGATGGCGCTATTAGCTGTCCATGGCAACTGTCCATCCTGATCCTATTTCTCTAAGTTAGCCATACCCATCTCCATACCACAAGGCAAGCAGCCAATTGAAAAAAAAAGAAAAAAAAAAGCTATGGCTTCTTCAGCTCTATCTTTTCAAGGCCTATTATAATGCAATGAATATGTTAGGTGCTCATATATACTTCATGTATAAAAATGATTCCCCTATAATAACTAGTTTATTTTCTCAAAAATATTTGCGTGTAGTAAAGCTGGATTCAAAAGAATATTATTTGCGAAAATTGAATCGAGACAATAACTCGTTGTTTCTAATTCTAATCATTTTAAGATCACAGATCCTTTTGAGAAACTGATGAACATAATGAATTCTCCACAGAAAAATTCACATGTACACATACACATTTGATTTTACATAGAATTTTACATGGTTCCATAAACCTTTTAAAGTACAACAAGTTCCAAGTTAAGAGCCTCTGACCTCCCAAAGCAATAAAATGGTCATAGAAGTGTTGGTAATACAAATTACATCAATTTTATTGACATATACTATGGCAGATTTGAGCAATTACATAATTCTTTGTAGTGTTATGTAATCCAATTTTTAAGAACATCCATGATATGCATAACATAGAGCATTTGTATTTGGGGCTGATTATCTCAAAATAATTTTTCAATCAACCAAAGATGATAAATGTCTTGAAGCTAGGGGGTCCATGTCTTTGAATCCACAGTCTCTGCCACATAGTTGGCTTTTGGTGTTTGTTGTGTGTGTCAGATGACGACACTGTTCTCTTGCAATTTCTGTAAATAGCTATGCTTCATTTAAGTGTTTGCATTTAGGTCACTAAATGCTTGCATGGAAGTGCAAAAAGCCTCTGTCACTTGAAGATTACTCTGAAAAGAAGATAAAGCATATCTCAAATTGTAATGCGAGTCAATGGTAAAAGTGATTTACTTTACAAAAATGAAATTTACACAAAACTAGTGCATAAATCAAGATCTCCTCTCTCTCATGAATAATTTGAGTCACCTAGTATAATTTATAGCCTTTGTCATGAAACCAATTTAAAACCCTATTCCAATTTTAGTATATCTTCAGTTGAAGCTAGCACAAATCCTGATGCAGGAAACTTGTCTGAATTGCACAAACATTTTTCTGGAATAAGGGATGTGAGGTCTTCAAACGTCAGGCATTTTTTGTTTTGTTTTGTTTTGCTTTTTAGCTCTCTGCTGAGACAAATTTTGAAATTTGCTATATCACTGTTGCAAAGAATTCACTTTATGTGAAGCTTATACATAGTTAGTGGCTCTAACTAAAGAAGCAAATAGCATATTGAGGAGAGTTACATTACCGTTCTGAAAACAAAAAATTCCAACCTCCTGATTGGGGGAAAAATATTCATGAGAAGATTTTTTCTACTCCAAGCAGGAATACATTATTATGATATAACCTCTTTTACCAACAAGCTATCAGCTTTGAGGTGCCAAACTGATTATCCAGGAATTTAGCTTCCTTGGTGTATTTAGTTCACTAGGGCTGCTAAAACAAAATACCACACACTGAGTGGTTTAAACAACAGAATTTAATTCTCTCACAGTTCTTGAGGGTGGAAGTCCAAGATCAAAGCATTGGCAGATTTGGTTTCTCCTGGGTCCTCTCTCTTTGGATTATAAATGGCTATCTTCTTGCTGCCTCTTCACTTGGTTGTCCTTCTGCACACATATCCCTAGTGTCTCTTCCACTTCTAATAAGGACATAGATCCTGTTGAATTAAGTCTCCACCTTAACAGCTTCATTTTAACTCAAGCATCTCTTCAAAGACTAGGCCTCCAAATACCATTACATTCTGAAGAACTGGAAGTTGGAACTTCAACATATGAATTTGAGGAGGTGGACACAATTCAGCTCATAACACTCTGGAATTCAGGAATCTGACAGCTTGCCTCCTCACATCCTTGTCTTTCCTGATTCCAGGGACCATGGTATTTCTGAAGCTATTACATAGTGACTTCTGCTTAATTTTCTAGGGCTGCCAAAGTTACCAGGGACCAGGAAGAGAGTTCTGTGAAAAATTCTGAGTGACTTACTTGTTCTACTTGACTCTGTATGTCTGTGTGTGTATATATATACAATACACTCTTCTTGATATAGAAAACAAGCCTCTTGTTTTCTAAACTTGTTCTACTTGACTCTGTATGTCTGTGCATATGTATATATACAATACACTCTTCTTGATATAGAAAACAGTCCCTTGTTTGAATTTAAGCATCAATAAATCAATGACAGTAATCCCTCTTACATTTATGTAGAAATCAACATTAAAAAAACTGTGGAAGCAAGTCCAACAGAAAAAATTCAAAAGGGCCAGCCATACTGAAGGCCAGAGAACTGTGAGAGAATGATCATAAAGGAAGAAAGGAGATGTGAATGCTGCATAGACATTTTTAGGGGTGTTGCCCCACAAAAGGTAAATCATTAATAATCTTAAGAATAGTTTCAATGAAGTGGAATAGGATTTGGAAGCCAAATACAACTGGCTGAAAATTCAATAAGGAGTAGTTAATCAGAATGGTGAATATTAGAAAGTATTTTCAAGATACGGAGAGAAACAGGATATCAAGTAGCTTGAAAAGTAATTGGGTGATCATGGTGCACCAACATATGAGTGTGTAAGGATGGGTGAATGTGGTGATAGGCTTAGAACAATGAATAAGTATACTGAAATTAAGAATTAGATTAAGAAAAAATATAAAAAATGAAGCAAGATGCAGAGAGAAGAAAAGGCATTCAAGGGACAAAGCACAGACAAAAATGCTGGGAAGTTACTTTGAAGACTTAGTAAAGACGAAAACCCACATCCTTCCTTTATAGGACACATCAGAAGAGAACAATCATCTTCATGGCTAAAAGGAAAGACATATAAGACTCTCCTGGGTTGGTAATATCAGACAATTTTAGCAGTTTCCATGTAATGCCCATACGAGATGACACGTTTCAGATGGAAGCTGGGAAAAGAAGGCCTTCAGGGAAGTAGGCTCATCTTCAAAAATTCATTTTGCTGGAAAATCAATTAAGAGTTGATTCACCAAATTTATCAGTTTATCTAAAATGTCTTTTTTTCTCCTAATTATTAGTTTACAGCAATTAGTACTAGATGAGACTTAACAAATTTTGAAGATTTGGGGGAAGTTTTGGTTGACTGATTTTCATTTTGTTCTTAATCTGTCAAAAGCAAAAAGTATCAATGGGATGCTTTAACCTAATTGTAAACATACGTAATATTCAGAAAGAATTTAAATACTAGTAACCAAAAATTTCAGTATTTCCCCTTGAGTTTCAAGTTATACTGATTCTGATATATTTTACTCATTTTTTGCCTTGCCCACTTTTTGCCCTATTTATGACCTTTTTGTCAATATAGCAAGTAGAATAGCCCACTTATGTTGTTCTTAGAGCAATTGACAAAATTTAGTATGTGGTATAGTTGTTCTTCTTATTGTTTGTTATTTCACCCACTGACAAAAAAATGTACAGTATCCCCAATATGCAAGGGGTCAATGAACCTGTCAGCTGTTGAGTAAAACTCATCACAAAGAATCATCTCTTGTATTGATGCATCCTATTCCATCTCTAAAAGCTCTGTTGTGGCCTTCAAAATCTGGATTTTTGAAAATATATATATGTACATCACTTAATGCATAGCTATATTATAACTTGGGCTCTTTATGACTACTGGAAGAGGCAAGTTTGTGATTTGCTGCCAAGGATACTGGGGACCTAGGGAAACATCAGTCACAAAGTCACTGGGGGACCTGTGATTCTAAGGCCAGGATGTATAATCAGCTCCACAGAAAACTGGAACAATAGCTCATAGGAGCTCAGAGAAGAAAGCAGGAGTGACCACCTGGGGGCTCTTTTAACTAATATATTATTTGATCTCTCATCTGTACTTAGATTTAATGTAGTTCAAGTTAAGTCTTAATCACAAGGCCTTTATAATAATTCCATATAAGCAGTTTCATTTTCTTTCTCATCTTTGAAAGTTCCAACCTTTCCTTTTCCTGCAAATGTCAACAAGTCTATGCTTTTGGATGTTTTACATAGTAGTTTAAACATTCACTTCCTAAAAAATAATATGGAATATATGCGTGCCAAGATACATTTTATTTGGGCCAAAAAATATACTTCTCATTAATGAGAGAATAACAAATTGGATTATATAAACATACTTACAGTCCTTTGGAGATGGAAGCAGGCACCTCAAAATTATCCACCCATTTGATCACTGCCTGATAAGGAATCTAGTAAGGACTGCTCTCCATAGTGGTTAAAAACTGGAGTCTGACTTCCCAAATTTAAGTTCAAATTTAAGTCAGTTATAAGTTTGGAACACTTATGTTGAATTTAAATTAAATGCTATTTCTCTGATACAAAATTTACTCATTCATTTGAGAAATATTGAATACATACCATATTTTACATTTTGTGCCAAAAACATAATAAACAATAATAAAAAATAAAACCTGTTTGGTCTCTACCCTCAAGGATTTTACAGTCTACTAGGGAGGACCTCAGACTATAAATGAACACAATTAGAATGTATGTGATCAATGATAGGAAAGAAAAAAACAGATGTAAAACAGATGTAAAATTTGAAGCTTCCATCTGTTTAAACCTGTGCTTATGATTGGTGGCAACAGGAATTGTTGCGAGATGAAAACAGAGGTATTTTATGCTTCCTTCAATCAAAGGATATCCTCATAGAAATTAATACTGTCCATGTTAATGTCTTTTAATACACTTATATTTATATATGTTGAGTTAATGTCTTTTAATACACTTATATTTATATATGTTGAGGTATCTATAGCAGAATTCACTTACATCACCAGAGAGAGTCAACTATTAAGCAGTGAAATCTTACTCTAAAAGAAATATCCAAAGGAGAAAGAAGTGGGTACTATGTTGTGAAAAAGAGAGAGAGGAATATCAGGAGATGATAAAAAATAGTCCGCCTGATTCTTCTCCATGCTCAATCTTCTCTGCCCTGGAGCCACATTTGTGTGCTATATTTACATCCTCATGGGAAGCTAGGAGGTCAGAAAGTGCACTGCAAAGTCTATTGGCTTCCTCCATACCACTGACCCCATTCAATATGAGCTTTGTAGAACTAACATGTCAGGGGAGGCATCAATCCCTTGGACGTAGTTGTGACAAGCCTCTCAATGCCCAAAGGAGATGCAAATTTGCACTAGCAGTATTGGTGACCAACTCTCTTGGTATGCCTAGGACTGAAGGGTGTCCCACAAAATGAGACTTTCAATGCTAAAATTGGGACACTCCCAAGCTAACTAGGACAACTGGCCGTTCTTATAGCAGGGAAGTGTCACAAAGGCAGACATCTGCTTTATGTTCTGAAATATCTTCAGTGTAGGGCCCCTAGCAATAGAGTGTGGTGGTTAACTATGAGGGGCCCTCAGGTCAGATGATGTGGGTTCAAATCTAGCTTCCACACTTACAAACTATGCAACCTCAGGCATTTTACCATTCCTATCTGAGTCACAATTTCCTCACCTGCAAAATAATGATGTACTTCACAGGTTTTTGAAAGGATTAAATAAAATAATGGATACAAGGCTTTTCACATACCTGGCACACTATCAATACACTGTGTTATTAACTTTACTACTTTAATAAGCTTCCACAAATATTTGTTGAATGACCAAATAATTGCATATACCTTTGATGAATCTATCATGTTTCTGACAGTTTCAAATAGTTTTTCCTCTGGAAGTTAGGCAGAATGGAGTAATAAATATGACACCCCCATTGCCCACCATTCCTATCCCAAACCACCCCACACATCAGACCTGCTTACAAATTCCTATACTTTTCTGGATCCTGTTATATTCCTTTAGAGTCTCTATATCTCATCAAGGCACGTCTTGAGCAAAAGAATACTTCATTATCTTAGCAATGAATAGAGTCACATTCTTTCCATCCTCTCTTACCTTCAGCCCACCTCCTTAGAAAGGCTGGGCTACCTTGTAATCATTATTACAAGGAGTGAGCAGACAGGGGAAAAGACAGGAGAGGACTGTGTTGTACTCTTTCAAGGATGTGGGGAAATATATAACAAAAGCCAAGTAAAACCTAATCTGTCAGGAGGAAGGCTGGGTTTCAGCAGGCAGAAAGCTGGCTTTGAACCAAACCAAAAATGATCAATATGTCAAAGGATTTGCTACATAAATGAAACAGTCAGCATGTATTATGTAAAGAGTAAGTCTAATGAGGAAGCATTTTAACTTCCAAAGTAAAGGATTTCTGGACTCTTAGGGAAAGATACAGGAGGTATAGGAGGAGAGATTTAGAAAAATATATTAATACTACCTATGACTTTCAAAGAGTTGAAAACTTCTTAGAGCATTTTAAAACTATACTTAGTAACCCCACCAAAGCTCTGATATATCTCTGAAATCTCATCTCATCGCTTGCACTTACACGCGCGTGTGCACGCACTGTCTGTGTGTGTGTGTGTATGTGTGTGTCTCTCTCTCTCTCTCACACACACACACACACACACACACACACACTATGAAAGTCACTGGTATTGTGATCCATGGATATCCATGGAAATATGTCATATATCTGGAGTAGTATTGGTAGAAAATCAAGACTAAAAATCCATGCCTGGCAGATAGAGCACTGGACTGGAAGACCAGAAAGCCTCATTTTAACCCAATCCTTTTGTGACTGTGGCAAATCATCTACTTCTTTGTTTTTCACTGTTCCAACTGCAAAAGGATCACAGCCATTTTTGTTCATTTGTCTTGTATAGGGTGCTCATGAAAAGGAATAAGATCATACACATGAAGTTACTCTGAAGAGAACATATATATACCTTATATTATTAATAACAAAAATTGAATTAAAAAATTCTTCCAAGAGACTTTTGTCAAAAGACTAGGAGGGTATAATTCCTCTATAATAATACTCGTATCTGGTACTACCTAGGTTTTGGATATATGAAGATATTTTTAAGCAAAGGAAGGTCTCTATATAATCACTTTCTACTAAATAAAATATTTTCAAAAGTCTTATTCAAACTAGTTCTAACTTTATTTAAATAACAAGTCAAAGCTTTAAAATTGGTATCAATTAAAAAAATCCCTTTCTATATTTGATATTATATAAGTTTATTCTTCCTTTGTACATTTAGTTCACATTGAGAGAAACAAGTAATTTCTGATTATAAAACATTGAAAAATACAACCATCATCAGATAGTGTATATTGGATAAATAACACTCAATCATGTGAGTCAGCCAACTACTGTGGATACAAATATATTTTTTGAGTCATGCTGACTATTAATCAGTGGTAATACCAATGAACAGAATGAAAAATTTCATCCCAAGCTGACTATTGAAGTGTTGCACATTATATGACCCATTCATTCTCCATATAATTAGTCACATTGCTAGCTTTGATAAGAGGACTCGGTATTCTTTTTATTTTTTTTTTTTCATTTCTTTTTTTCTTTTTTCTTTTCTGGTTTCCTGGTTACTGAACAGTGTTCTATGAAGGAACTGGAAACTATTTGTGCTTTGAAACTTTGTTCACGCGAAAGTCATATCTGAATAATAGGTGGAGTCATATTCTGTGAGTCTTTTTTGAGCATATCAGTCCATTTATATTGAGTAAACATTGTCATCAATTAAAAGAACATACTGTTTTCTGAAACACTGTACCTGATGGCACTTTTAGAAGAGAGTCAGCAAAATGGGTTCAATGTCTCATCTTTATAGAACAAAAGCCCAATTTACCACCTGGCTGTGCTTCTTGGACCTACTGCCTATTCATGTCCAGGTTCCTGAATGGTTTCTTCTCTTGAGTGCTGAAGACCAGTCAGAATCATCAATCATTCAATAATTATTAATAGAGCCTCCTTTTCACAAGCTGAGCACTAACTTTATGTGAATTTTTATTTGGCTTTTGTCTAATTTTCCTACTCTCAAAGAGATAATGGTCTAGTAAATCAAAACATAGATTTAGAAAATTAAATAACCATGGAAAGTGTAATAAGGTGTCTGAAGTATAAGAAATATAAGGAAAAAAAACAGTTACTGATTCAATGCTAAATGAACAATATTGAGAACAGCAGTTTGCAAACTGTGTTCCAGGTAACCCCACGTGTTCAAGTAAAGGGAGCTCTGAAGAATGCAGCATAAAAGGAGAGAAGCACCAAATAAGTAAAGCTTCAGCCAACTTCCCCATCCTGGCTTCTACCGCCAGTTTTGACTGTTTTTTTTTTTTCTGTTTTTGCTTTTTACTTTCTGTAGTAGATCTTCACATACAATTTCATATCAAGAAAGGGCCTCAAAATAATTTTTTAAATAACATTGATATATTTTTATATGCTATAAATTTCAAAATCACATAGTTTAATAATATAAACTGATGTGTATCAGAAGACTGAAGATTTTCCAGATGTAAAGGATTTGTACAGTGATAAATTTTCCAGTTTAATGGTTTATATAAAAACATTAAGATGCCTGAGTAAGTGGCAGTCCAGGAGCTGCACCATGGTTAGGGTGTGGTACCCTGTAGTCCAGATTAGGTAAAAGAAACAGTGCCATTTGAACACAAGCTGTAGTGGAAGACAGAGAGAAGGGTGATTTAAGAGGCATCATCTTGGAAGGGAGCCATAAAAAAACCCATAGAGTCATCATTTTATAGGAAGAACCCATGTGCATAGATGCAAGACAGAGATATCAGAAAACTTCAATGGAGAGTAAGAAGTTTTCCAGTAAATGGGCAGAGCTTGACTAAGCCGGTCAGGTATTTAGTGTGGGTTTGGTTCCTGGACCAGCTAGGGCAAACATCAGAGCTAGATTACTTTCAGACACTAAGAGGAAGAGTCCTAATTTGCTAAGATTAAATACTAGAATGGCAAAACATGACGACTGGGTGTTCTTCTCCCAAAGATCTTTTATTCTTGAATTGAGTAGGCACTCTCTCTACATAGAGAAATGAGCAGAAAAGCTCTGGAAGATGTCCTGACACCATTTCTCTCTTCAGCAGACCTTTCAATCTAGAAACCAGGGAGATATCAATTCTACTGTTACAACCTGGGAAAGTTGTAAGAAGTCAAATGCAGTCCTCATAGCATATGTAGTTAATGACAACAGAAATGTTGTGTCTTATCTGAGTATAGGTAATGTGTTTTTCTAGATTATACAAATAGATAAATATAATGCACAAACACATCATAAGCATTCTTGGGCTACAAGCACAAAGAAATTAATAATTTAAACATTAAAAATTATTAGAAGCATACATGAGTTTCCTGAAGAATTTAAAATGACAACCAAGTCTCAACAAAGACAAGAACAGGGCTGAGTTTGGGGGAATCTCAGCAGCAGAGGCCTGGAGATCCCCTCTATAGTGGCAGCCCTTAAAGGTGGCAGCTTGCTTCGATGTCTGCATGACTTCAATCACATGTTTTCTAATTCTCAGGAAAGAAAGTATGATTGACTGTTACTAAGAAGTTCCAATTTCTGATGTAATCATTTATGGCAAGGAGAAAGGGTGAGTAGAATTAGAGAAACTTTTTGAACTAGGAAATCTTCACCTATGTGACTACTGTATAAACTATTATTCACTGGCCTATGAATAGACATCCTGGAAGAAGACATCTAAGATGTACTGGCATATGATGAATTAGGTCAGCCAAACAGAGTGGTCTTGATGACAGTGACTCTGAAAAAATGGAAACAAAGTAAGTTTCTCTACTTTAGACTGTTTGGTAGAGTCTAATAATGAGGTAAGTGCTCCTCCATTGTGTTCCTAAAATTAATCATGCTTACTCCATTATTGTACTTACTATTATAACTGCATAGTTATCTTTTATTAGTCCCTAAACTGACTAGAAATATCTCAAAGATAGGGACTGTTTCTTGTTCACCTTTGCATCTCTAATTACTGAACCACAGTCAGGTGATTAATAAACATCTAGTACATGTTGAATAAAAATCATGCCTGTCAGACTCAGGATGGACTTAGCTATTAGTCAGACTCAGGAAAGGTGCATGTAATCTAGCAGAGATTTTGAGTAAAATAAAAGCAAAATACAGGAAGATCCAGGACTTGATCCAGCACTCATGACATCGATGTAGTGGAAGGCTAATTAGAAATTAGTCACACGGTAAGCTCATGGGAAGCAGATCTTCAGGACCCAGGCTAAAACAGCCCCTGGAGGTAGTCCTGGTCTCTGCCCATCTTGGCCCCTACAGCAAAACCTGACTGATCTTATTAAAGGTTGGGGCTGTTATCTCCAAACAGGTTCTACAACTTCAAGTTGGGTCCTCCTCCATCTACTCTTCCTCTTCTAAATATTTGTCCTAAAATGGGAGAAGTGAACAAGAGAGGATAAGTGGCTCTGTGGTTCCCCTTGAGCCTCATATCCTACCCAAAGAGAACTAGCTAATGTTTCACTTTCTGTATAACCCATCCACAAACTCTTTATGTAACATCTGGTTTCCAGGCCATTTGATTATCTCCTCTGCTCCCCAGTAGAGTTTTCTTCCACTCTCGGGGTGAGAAGCTTTCTTTTTCTAAATTAAGAGTTATGTTAGTCACACACTCCGACACACACAGATGGAATTCAATAAAAACAAAATCATCTCCAGTCCTGCTATCACTAAGGCCTGCTAGAAAACATTGTTTCTTTGAAGAATATTGCCAGCATAGCTGACCTTTTCCCAAATACTAGTAAAAAATTCAGGTCATAAGTGATTACCTTAGAGTTAACTAATCATGTTTTCTCATGAATCATACTCATCTACTCAGAAATTTTTTAATGTATAATTTTTTATAACATGGGTTATGATAGGAACAACTACGAGCTCTTTGTGTAGCTTCTTAACAGTATTGCTCATGCTAATTAATTGCCTGACATTTGGAATATGATCAAAGCCAAAGTCCCCTAGTGGTTAGGTTGACCATCCATAGCTGATCTAGAAAACACGAGAAGAAATTTCGCTTGCTCTGGCAGAGAAACACAAATAGGGAATCTGAGTCAGGAGGCAGATAGCTTCTATGTTAACATTGGCATCAAAGAAAAGAATAAGAATATTATTAAATATAGAATAAATACATAAATTGTAACAATATTTGAAACCAAATGCAACTCTGTCTTTCAAAAAACCATTATATTGCCTTCTCGGGAAGCATATCTCTAAAATTAGAATAATTCAGATTGCTTTAGGTTCCACTCCAAAACATTTCATTAAAAGACTATCTTACATTATATTTAAAAAATATAAACAGACTTTTACCAAATATAGACACAATGATCATAAGCTGAAAATAGAAACCAGACCTACTCAATAGAAACCAAGGGAATACTGTTATTGTATTACTCTTGGCAGTGAAAAAATAGAAATCTACAGTGATTTACCTTTACACAAGCATGTTGAATTAGACAAAAAAAATATTCAAACTATCAGAAACAGTAAGACATTTTCTAACAATAAGTAAGGAAAAAGATTTATTTAACTTTGGAGAAGGTTGGCAGAAAGGGATTAAAATGAGAAACAATAATATCACATATTAACTTTGTTCTTAAACATCCACATTTAATGTATCAACTTTGGGCGTTGTTATATGCCTTGGCAACTCAATAAAGTTACTGAAATGGAAAATTGAAAAATTTTATTGTGATATTTCCAATTTCTACACTAGTGGAATAGTTTAATAATAAGCCATTACATATGCTTTCAGCATTCTCATTAAAATGAGTGAGCTATCATTTTTCTTTCTATTCCTAGTTATCAGCAACTTTATTTACCAGTGCATATTAAGTGGAACACAGAGCTCACCCAACCATTTGTGGTGGTACTTTCTGAATAGGCACATATTGTCTACTGCAAAGACAGAGTTTTAAAGCTGGATACTATGTTTCACAGTACCATTGAGGAAAATGAGGTTCAGAAAGGTTAAGTAACTTATCTTAAGTCATCGGCTAGTCAATGGCACAGTAGATGTCAGCTTCTAGAATGTTCTATTACAGAAGACTATCCTAGAGTCCAAATATTATTTCAGGAGCAGGTGTTGAACATTGGCCCACATATTCCTATTTAATAACAACAAAAAATGGCCAAAGAGGAGGCTTATTAACTAACGGCTTACTTCAGCCTTATCACAAACAATAATAGATTGTGAAGGATTCAGATTCCATTTACATTCATCCTTACTTGGGAATGAATGTTTTCCTTTTGGCTTTTACAAATTTGCCCCCAATTTTTACATGTTTTAAGCACCTATAAACTGTCTCTCTGCAATCACATCAGAATCATGTGGAATACTGAAGACTCCCTAATCTGTAAAATGATATCTTCTTAAAGCTGCATTAATTCCTTTATTGGTCTTTGCAGAGTAAATCTACTTCCAACCTGGCACCTGCTATTAAGCTGCTCATATCACTAATTTATTCCCTTTTTAAACAGCAATTTGTTCATGTTTTCTTTGGCTCAGTGTCTACATAAAACATTTATATTAACTATTAACCATTCTGAGGCAGTGGGCTTTATCTGAAAAGAATTACAGCAGAACTAAAAGAACCAGGGGTGGATCCAACTCTCAGTTCAGTTGCCAATAAGCCATGTGAACCTGAGTAAATCATTTGTCTCCTCTGAACCTTTCTTTGTGTGCAAAATGTAGGAGGTCAGTTTCATGACCCCAAAGATCTAAAACTCAACACTTCTAAATTATTAAATTTTAAGCCAAGCTTAATAATAATTATTATGAAGACATCTTAAATGTCCATCCCATTTACCTCCTCCATATATCTGGTATGTATTTCAATCCTAGCACTAAGACAGTAAACAAACTACAATAAAATGTGATGTCTACTATACTATGCTTGTGAACTCCATAAAAGTTTAATTCTTCTTTATAGGTTTGGTGTCTGGCAGAGTTGACATTCCATAATCATTTGATATATGGACGGATGAATGGATGATTGCCACAGCATAATAGTAAGAAAAGCTTAATGAGTTTATATTTTTTCTGTAAATCACTGACACATCATTATCCTGAACCTTATCAGAAGAGCTAGCACTTATATGTAATTTTTCCTGTTTACAGTGTAATGGACTTCACAGTACATCTCTTACAGTCTGATGTCTTCCTGCCTAATCTTATACTTTTAACTTCCCTTCTTGACCATAAGCTTTTTGAGAGCAAGGTCTGTGCCTAATTCATCCCACCATTCTATACTTATTCACGCCACTTATGAGGTCTTCCATCAATTTTAACTAATTAAATGAATTTAAATGAGAGTAGTTTTAACCTAATAGTGGCCCTATAAAGTAAATGATGCATTTTATAACAAAGTAATTTCAGGAAAAAAGGTCTGAAACAAGTTATCTTTGATGATAAAATTCTGACTTTTTGTCCTTTTACCCTTTATGAATCTCAAAATGTTATCCTCATAAAAGTCATTCATTCTTACTGACTTTATTTTCCTTAATGGGTAGTTCATAATTAATACACTTAGGTCTAATGGAATCTAATAAGATCTCACAGAGGAGAAGAAGCATGAAGAGTCCTTTATACTTCAGTTTCACTTCCTTAAAAAAAGTCACAGTAACATTGTAGTGTTTGCATGGTTTGGTTTATATGAAATCCAGAGGCATGGGAAAAGCTTGCCTTGCATGCGAATCATTTCTATATTGCTTCAATAGACTCTTTGTCAAATGTTAGTCCACCACTCTGAGTGATACAGACTAGCACCAGAATATTGACTCCTAGTGGGATGTCCTGCCCTCTTTTGATTTATTATCATGTGATTCCAAGGTATTTACTTTAGGAAGATGTCTTATTCTCAGACATGTACATTTCTCTGGTCAAGGGATACTTTCTCTTTTTCAGGCAACATAAGTTTCTTGATTGCTATCTCATAACTTTCACATATTCACAATTCCATATTGGCATAAACAATCTATATTAACATATATGTAACGTCAATATTTTCTAACTCACTTTTTAGTCATCACAATCCTAAGTATGTTATTCCATTATAATTACACCCACTGTTACAAATATGATTTTCTCATGGAGCTCTTATTATAAGTGGTATTTTACATTACTGTTAAAAATGCTACCAACAAACCATAATTGTTAGAAACATCATAATCATATTTACTATCTATTTTATCAAGTCCCACATAATTAACATGGACATATTTATATCTATATAAACTTCAAAGGAACCATATAATCTCTTACTCCTAAAAAATTCCTGTCATGTAAATAAAGTAACAGCTTAGATTTATTGAGCACTTGCCATGTGCCTGTTACCGTGTTAGCCCTAAATATGATAACATAGATCATCTCATTAATGTTCCCAATTATCCTATGAAGTAGAAGCTTTAATGAACCCCATTTTGTAGATAAGAAAACTAATGTTTAGACAGGTTAAATAATTATTCAAATGTTTACAGCTAACGATTGGTGAAGCTAGAACTGGAACCCAGATAATTTCACTCCAGACTATTATATTTTGGGGGAGAGGATGAACCAGATTGTTTTGGTAGATACCATAATTTTTGTATTTGTATAATTATTTCTCCCAACTTAAGTTTGCATATCAGTTTTAAATTCTGTCTTAAAACTAAAGTACATAGAGAATGCAAACTGAAATATTTGCAATAGAAATAGCAGGCTATCAAAAATATAATGACTCATTGTTACTACAAAATTATCAGTTTATCAAAGTAGGAACATAATATAAGTATTACATAATTATCAGCATAGTTTTCTAACTGTGAATTTGCTAGTGTTGACTGATTAATTTTATACTTAATAAGCTTATTAACTATGTACCTCGGCAATTTTTTTCTTTTTAGTGTATCAGCTTTAAAGTTTAATTTCTGTTCACAAAGATTAAACAAAGATTTTCCAGCTGCCAAAGATAATAAAGCAAAAGTGATTAAAAGAAAATATGGTTTAACTACAAAGATTCTGATAGTACCACATTACATTATATCCATTTATGACTTGATTTTGTTAAAAAGCAAATAAGTAAAATCTGATATTCATTATTTCCTTTATTATTTTCCATTTGCTGTAGTGCAATTACTGTCACATTCATAAGGATTATGTGCATAAAAATAGGTATGAAACCACATTATCTCTGAAAGTTTAAAGAATCTATGAGCCTTTTAGAAAATATGCCTAACATATTATCTTAATAAAGATAGCTTAAAATAAAAAATATTTCCATTTTACAATCTGAAGCCAAAATTATATAAAACTTAAGAGCCAAACACTCCTTGCTTTTAAAAGTATGAAACTTAAAAAGTTTAAATATTTACACTGGGAAGCAAACAAGTACTTTGAGAATATGAGAATTCATCCAAATAGCCTCTAGAACAAAACAGTACTTTGTGATTCATTTCAAAGCCACTGCTCTATTTACACATAAAAAACGTATTGAGGGTTTGTCATATTCAAAACCCTACAAGGTACTCTAAAGAATATGCCCTCACAGAGCTTACATTTTAGACGGTTGTTATTTTGTATGTTTTTAATTATGAAAATAATAAAATCTGTTTCACAACACGTAGATTTAAGAAAGGTTAAGTATTTCTTAGCCTATTTTTATTACATAAAAATCTTGGTGAGTATATCAGAACCAATAACTCAGTTTTTCACTTAGAATTCCTTATACTCAGACTTTCTGAGTCCTATAATAGTACTACATTTAGGTTTACAAAACCAGTCTACTAAAATTTCCCTTCAATTGAAATAGAAATGATACTTGGATACAAGGGTGATTTTACATGAGTACATTTTTAAAAGCCATATTTCTTTTCAAAATAAAATAAAGGATAAGGGGAGCAGAGGTAACATGGTAAGTGGTTGTAAACTTGGGGTCCATAAGAGGCAGAGCCAGATTCTAATATTGATTTTGCCATCTTCCAGATACACGATTTGGCCTTGAGTAAGTTATTTAATTTCACTAATCCTCAGTTTTCCTCAACCATAAAATAAACATAAGTATGTTATTTCCCTAATAGAGTAATGTTGTCAGGATTAGATGATGTAAGTAAAGAATTTAGATAGAATAATGTTGGGAACAAGGCATATGTTCAATAACTGTAGTTATGTTCATTATTAGAAAAGAGGTAAATTAGGAAAAAAAGGTATTACAGTATATCATTTTTCAGGGATGTTACACAACAATGAAAAATAACAAAAAAAATCTGAAGAGAGTTTATGCTTCTCTGGTGTATTATTAAAAAGCAATGAAATTTAAGTTGGACTAAAGGACAAAGTGCAAGTATCTCTCATCACTACAAGCCATGTAGTTAACAGATGTGTAACAACTACTTGACCCAAGGAAGAATCACAAGCTCTGAGGAAATTGTGGATAATTAACTTCTTAAATAATTCACTAAAATTAACCACTTGTCATGTTGCAAACCACTTGGTCATGGTTGGAAAGACTGATACTTATAATTTAAATTTCTATGTACAAAATTCCTAACTTTAAGTGAACTCAAATATTCTACTATAAGACCTAAATTAGGGTTACACCAAGGCAAATGGATAAAATAATAGAAATGTCAATATCCTCGTTATTAATTTTAAGGATTAACCATATAAAATTACTATTTTTGTAAGTTAAAAAATGGTTAGATATCAATAATTACAGAAGGTTCAACCTAATTATCTGAGGGTTTTCCTGATATATTGTAATCTAAGTTCAGAGTAGTACTGAAAGTCTACCACAGCAGACTGGAATAGCTTAAATCTCTTAGTCTTTCTGGAGCCACTACAAAAGTGGGGAGGATAGACAAAATAGCAAACACAGAGCAAATTTTCTAAAAGAAACTAAAAATCATAAGATTGCATCATGAAAACATATTTAAGTATGCTACATCTGACATAAGAATGTATTTTTTAGGGCAATCCTTGAGTAATCCTTGAGTTACCAATTATCCTTGAGTAGCCAATAATTTTACCAGTTATAACTTTGCACAAGTGTCAAGGCCCCATGTTGAATAATTTTAAGCTCTGAGCTAAATTCTTTGCTTTAAAAATAATTCAATGTCAGGAAATAATTGGCAGAGGTAGTCCACACTAATAACAGATGTTCCACTCCTTCCAAGGTACATGGAAAACCTCACTTCCCAATCCACTAGCAGTTTGGTGGGAGCATGCGAATAGTTCTGGCCAGCAAAATGTAAGCAGGAAAAATCTTCTCAGTGATAAAGAAGAAGCCCATGTGGTTTCCCTTTCTGCACTGCAACAGTCACAGAGTTCTTAAATGGAGATGGTAGAGCCACAAGCTCAAACAAACCTGGATTACCAAGTCACCTCTTGGAAGACAATTGTTATGAAGAGTCACCAAAACCCATTGGGTCTTTGCATGAATGAGACATGAATTTTTATTTTTATAAGGCATTGGAGTTTATTCTAACTACAGTTATCTTCAGAAATAACCAAAACAACTGATTATCCTTCAGATCTTCTGCTAAACAGATTACTACTAGGCTATAAACACACACACACACACACACACACACACACACACACACACACACACACACAGAAAAAAATATTGATGGAAAAGTTGCATAAAATTGCATCAGAAATTAGAATATGGTTTTTCTCCCAATTCTCCAAGTCTTCTCTACTTTAAAGATTTTTCAAAAATTTAAAACTCATAACATTCTCCCACTACTACCACCATACACACTCCTTCCAGAATAAATTTGGTTGTGTGGTTTCTGATGCTGGTTTGGGTTTTGTTTGTTTGGTTTTGTTTTAAGGAAAAGTCATTTAGAGTTTGAGGCTGAAATTTTGAAATTAAGACCTGACATTTACGATTTAAAATCATCAATGTGTCTACAAAGGATTGGATTAAAACTTTTGGAGCCCCAAGGACTGGAAATACTTAGTTTACCCCTGACCCCTCTACCCATATGTAATTCAAAATGGCAAAGTCATAAATATGTGTAAGGAATTTCAACAAACTTTTAATTTTTCTCATTTCTATTACACTGTTCCTTCTTTTTCTTATTCATTTTGTTACCATCAAAGATTAAATTGTTTTCAGTAAGTGTTTGTTTGCCCATTACTTGTTAACAACTAAGCACTATGCCAATATTAACTTAGGACCAACTACAATTAAGTGATCAAATTAGGTTTATTTGGCCTTCAAGTTTCAGGATGAAATTGAAAGGATAGTACATATAAAAGAGGACAGTTTACAGAATAATCAAACTAAGCTCTTCTTAATTATTTAGAACAAGATACACATCATATTCAAAATTAGTTTTAAATATTAACCAACAAAGTAATATAAGTTTAAAGACAATCAGTTTATAGTCTTGCTCCTGTAGTTTTAAACCAAATAGGGTCAACCACATGCAACCCTGCCAATAAAAGTACACTCTAATTCCATTGGCGGCAATTGTCCTAATACTTCTACCTTTGTTTCTCCCCTGTTTTTCCCTCTCAACTGCTCTACCCAAATTCTGAACTTTGAATGTTGGTACTTTTGAACTTGATCAAAGAATTTGCTTCCTGGGTTTCAACCCCTGGCGTGCCCCCAGGGTTCAGAGTATATTTGGCCTCCAGCCCATCCTGTTCCTTTCCGATCTTGAGAAAAACTATCATAGCTACTATTTAGTGAGCAATTACCAGGTGTTAGGCATACTCTAGGCACTTGTATACATCATCTCAATTAATACCCACAACAGACCTGATTATAAATATTTTCATCTCATTATTGTGATTAAAGCAACCAAAGAACTTGGGAAATGTTAAATGGCAAGAAGCCAGGATTTAATCACAAATCTCAATCCTATATTTTTAATCCTACTTCTAATACTATCGCTGCATCCATTTTTTTCTCATTAAAAATAAATATTTACCAAGCACCTACTATGCTCCACATTCTGTGCTAAATAATAGTTATACAGGTTACAGATATGAACAATACAAACAGAATCCCTAATTTCATGCAATTGCATTCTAATGGAGATTGTGTCATAAACATGTAAATAAGTAATATCTCTGAAAGTGATAAGTGCTATGAAATAAAAAACAGTTTACAGCAATGGAGAAAGACTGGAGGGGTAGATGGCAACATTAGATGGCTGAAGAGTTGAGAAATATTTAGAAAGAGCAATTCATTTGAAAATCTGGACTAGGAACATTCCAGAGTGAGGGAGTTATGAGTTTACAGGTGCAGGGTCAGGACTAAGTATGCTGTTTTAAAGAAACAAAAAGCCATCTAATGTCACTGAGCTTAGTGACCCAGGGGAAGATTTGCAGAAGAGAATGAAAAAGTAGTCAGACCAAATCCTAAAGGGCCTAGGGTACCTGTGCTTAGAATTGTGATTTAAGTCCAGGTGCAATGAGAGTCACATTTTAAGAAGAGAACTGCCATGATTACAACATAATTTTTTACAGAGAAAGCATCATTTATAACAATGAATACAGTGAGCTAGAAATACATGAATACACAAAGATACCCCCAAAAGGCCAAGGCAAAAAACTCTAAAAGTAAATGGATTTTCTGCCCCCTCAGCAATCAATTTTATTGCAGAAAATAATGGATTCATGGGAGATAAAGGATCAGATTTTAATTCACTAATATTTAATGATATGTATGAGTGTCACCTCTTCAGACTAGGAATATCCTCTCTCATACTGGTCACCTAAAATTATGGTTTGAGAATTAAAGATATCCCCTGCAATAAATTCTAGGCTTTATAGTATCTACTCACAAAGCATGTTATAGGGGGAAAATGAACATATTACGACCATAAAATAATTTTATTAAGCATGGCATATTGAGAAAGAGAAATGAACAGAATCCTTATAACAAGGACTTGTCTTCTTTTATGGAAGGAAAATAGATGGTGCTACTTGTACAGAATCCATCTGGACAGACATTATAGAGATGTCATTTTACCATCCAATGTTTTCTTTCGTAATAAAACCCAAAAGGCAGAGTACTATAAAAATATGAACTTCAAAAATTCTGAGACTTTGTAATAAGAAGATTCACTGAAACTTTGCATGAAATTTAGTTATAGAATTTACAAGTCACATTTACAAGAACTACAGAGAAATTTCCAAATCCTTTTAGAAATACTCTACCTTATTGCAGCTTTCAAAATTCAGAGCAGAGAGAGAATCAAAGTTAGAAAAAACAGATCATAACCGAATTTTAGCAATTTTTTCCTTAAATTCATGCCATAAAATCTAATATTAACTAGTTTAGTTGGAATATCATGGGAAATATAACTAACAAGTTTAAAATCTGGAGTCTAGAGCCAGAAATTCAAATGTAGAAAGAAAACACAGGAACTAAAATACATTCCAAAATAAATATGAGTGTCCTAGAAGTAACAAAGAAAAAATATTCAACGTATTTTAACAACTAAATTTCAGGGTAATTTCATGCCTCCGGGAAAAAGAAAATCTTTATTTTCTCATAAAAGAATGAAGAACACACACATTTCTAGAACCATAAAAACTGTAACTAAGAAAAGGCCATCTGGGCAACTAGATTATCTTTATAATACACTGTTCACTGTTTTGTTTTGTCCTATTTTATGTACCTCATAAAATTAGGTTTCCATCACTCTACTTGAAAATTTTTACCAAATGGTTAGATATTATTGCTAAGTAGTAACCAATAATCTCCACCAAGTAGTTTAAAGCACTCTGTCTGCCTATTACTAATATTCTTATTACTTTTTTTTTCCATCGGGACAGGATTCCCAAAATATCTTTTATGAAGCTTAAAGTTCTAATTGGGAAAATGGTAGCTGGCAATGGCTTAAATTCTAAGAAACTCAAGAAGAAAAATAAAATAATCTATACTATCTCCTCTCACCCTCTATTAATTGCAAAATACACAAAACTCTGGGAGAGAATGACCCGTTTTCCTTTATTGGCATCCCTTGGGGTGAGGATCGTTGAAGAATTCAAACAGTCTGGGCTGCCTTACACATATAAGTATGAGTATAACAAGGCATAACCAAAGGTGTCCTACTTTGTCTAACTCATACTTGCAAAGGAAAACAACATTTTCTCCAAGCTCACTCTGAAGTAGTATAACACAGTGGAAAGTACTCAGAATGAGAAGTCAGAGGTTTGGAGTCTAGCCTCAGCCCCGTCAGGATTCAGAGGTTTAAACACAGGGAAGCTCTCTGATATTGAGCCTTACCTTCTTCATTCACAGGATGAATTGTAGTGAAGTCTCCCTTCACCCACCCAATGTTATGATATGTTGATAATCATCAAAATAAAGAAAAAAAACAGAACTAAATAGATAGCCCTTCTACTAAAGATACGCTAACATCAATTGTTACACAATGTTGGCGGATAAATAACAAAAAATGTATAAATTCATCCTGCAGATAAACATGTTAAGTTTTAGAGTATGTGTGTGGTGGGGAGGAGGGAGTAGAAGCTTGAAAAAAGGTAAACCTTTCTTATGCATGAGCAGTGAGAAGAGTTTGACTGTTTTAATATTATTTCAAATCCCAGGTTCTATGAATATATTCCATGGTAAGAGAAAAATCAACTAATTTAAAGAAGATGGTAAATAAAGATACTGTAAGTAACTCAAAACTAGAATAGCAGAGTAACTAATACCCACTAAGGAGACCCTGAACTCCATTTTCTGGCAAGTTTAATCTCCTCTGCCAAATATCATGATAAATTAAAAAGGTTTTTTATCTTCTTATTCCCGTTGAAACTATGGAATGATTAAGACAGAAGAGAAAAAAAAAACATAAAAAGGTGCTAGATAATCCATCCCCTGAATAGATTAAGAAGTTGATTTTATTTGTTCTTTTCTTTCAGGACCAGAGCTTAGGGTTCTAATAAATTATTTTACTCCTGGTTATGCAAATCAGATTTTCTAAACTTTTCTGATAGGACACTCCATCAGTTAAAAATGTTCAGTATATAGTCTCAATATTTATTAATTAATCATATCATTTTTTGCATACACCATTATACATTATAAAACATACACATAAAATTGTTAAAATCATTTAATGATGAAATCACTCATATATGTTATTTTCTTGCTAGCCACAATGCTTCACATTATCATTAGGCTATATCTCATAATACAACAGAAACTTAAAGCAAGGCTCATTGTTAATAAAAGTAGCTATACATCCTTATTTCATATGTCTTCTTGATTATTTCAATGAAAGGGAGAAGCTGACTTCTCCTAAGACTGAATTAAATAGATCATCAGCATTGTTAACCACCCATAATGGCTTAATATTTCTTACTACAGTAGCAAAAGCTTCAATTCCAAAAATATTCTCTTGTTGGCTTATGCTTGTATTATTAAAATGATCCTGTTTGCAGAAATCCTTTTAAGCCACTTTTCCATTTCATGACTGCTGGTTTGATTAAGACTGGATAATAGATTCCTTAATTCCTTAATGAACACAAATAAAATCAATAAGACACAACAAAATTGAAATAAAAGTTTATTTTTTAACCCATTTAACCATATTTTAGCCCCTCTGTGCCATGATACCCAGTATTTCCTTAAGACACCTGCGAGGGAGAACAAGAAACCAATGACCTATGGGCAAGTGAAGGTCCAGATTGTATATATAATATACAATCTGTATATTATATATTTGCAAGACCTTAGGGTTTTTTAGAACATAAATGTAAGTTCTAATATTTATTCCCTACAGCCTACTTTGGAGATCAAAGGTATAAACAGTTGTGGAAGGCAACTGAAGCTGCTGTTACCATGATTACGATCCAGGCACACAGTAGAATGTATCCTTCAGCTTGACCTGAAAAGGGCGGGGGACTTTTATGGAGTTTAGAGGCTGAGCTCTCTTGAAACAGTATTTTTCACCGTGGTGACTGGATCATGCATGCTCTGAGCTTCAATCATTCATGTTGTCAGAACCAACAACAAAAAAGTTATTAAAGACATTTGTTTATCTTGAATACTCATTCTATTCTCAGGTCCAGAGAAGATTAATCTTCAAGTCTCAATTATTCTGAGAGGTGCTGCAAAGTTTGTTCATTGATTGAAGGTCACACCATCACACCATTCCCTGCACTAGTGATCATGATTAGCCATACCATATCAGTGTAGATTGTAGCTAAACAAGTCTTCACCTTAGTTGGCTTGGGCCACTAGGAAATACTATAAATGGAGTGGCTTAAACAACTGAAATTTATTTCTCATATTTTTAATTCTAGAAGTTGGGAAGACCAAGATCAAGGTGCCTGTAGATTGTTTCTGGTGAGAGCGCTCTTCCTGACTTGCAGACAGATACCTTGTGTGTGCTCTCCTGGCCTTTCCTCAGTATTGAAGTGAGCATGCTGGTGTCCCTTCTTATTAGGACACTAATCTTATCAGAGCAGGGCCCTAAGCGTATGATCTCTTTTAACCTTAATTACTTCCATAAAGACCTTCTATCCATATATAGGTCACATCGGGGGTTAGAGCTTCAACATGAATTTAGGGGAGACAAACATTCAGTCCATAAGATCATTGATATGCTTTCTTTCAACAAATATTTATTGAGGGCTTCTATGTGCCTGGCACTTTAACCAAGCTGCTATTCTCATTCTAGAGGGGAGATGGCAGACAGTAAGTGATGAGTGCTTTGTGATGTCAACAGAACCGGAAGATAGAATCGCTTGAGCTTCCATCTCTTGGCTAAAAAACATCCCTACAAGGAAAGGCTGGCCCTTGACACTGCCGGAAACTTTCCCCACACTTCGCTTCCATTTGTCGGAGTCAAACCTTCCTGATACCCAATGAGTCCCAGAAGTGGGTCCTGGGAATACTGATACTGGGACACGGTCCCTCTGGCCCTACGCAGAGAAGGGCTGGGGTCACAGGCTCTTGGGACAACAAAAGCTGGGGTACCCAGGAGACAAACCAGCGCAAGTGAGGTGACAGCTCTGGAGGTCAGGAAGGCAGACCAAGGCTCCCGATCAGCTTTGGCTCCAGGGCCCCGCCCAGATGACTCCTGAGAAGGCCAGGAGGCTGGTGAAGGAACCACAGCCTCCGCCCTGCAGGGAGGCGGTGGCCGCGGGAGTGAGGTGGCCAAGAGGGACGCTTGCGTAGGGGGATGTGGCGGGGAGGGGTGGTGCCTGAGGTGGGAGAGGGTGGGGTCGGCACTCTCTCCCAGTGGCCTTACGAATCCCACACGCCAACCCTGGAGCCTGGCAAATCGCAAGCCACCACCGGATCCTCCAGCGTCCCCAGGTAGCGTCTGTGCGCGGTGGGGCGGGGTGGTGCCCTGGGGGACGGGGCCGGGGACGCGCCTGGGTGGGCGGGGTTATGGCGGGGTCTCGCAGCACACCCCTGCCCCCATAGTCGCAGATTCAGAAGATGCTAGGGCATGAAGAATCCTTTTGTACCCCAGAAAGGAGGTGACCTGGTTACCTTACAGCGACTCTTGACAGCTGCCCAGCTACTCTGAGAAAGCACAGGGCCCCAAAGGTGCTTGCTCCCAAAACACTTTGCGTGTTTTCTACACAATCCTGCCCTCTCTCCCTACACACACACACACACACACACACACTCACACACACACACACACACACACTACACAGGTAGAGGCGGGGACTGAGGGATCAGAGAGATAGAGTAACTGTCAATCAAAAGAGATTAAAATCTAGGAAGGACGTGGGTCCAGGCTGGGGTCTTCAGAGTGGGCACAGCATCTGCGTCTCTTCGTGTCCAGCTCTCAGGTGATGCGTAATTGATTTTCTTGGTTAGCTCTGAACGCCCAAGGCTGTAAAAACGTTTGGGTCGAGACTGAGACTTTGATCCATAGATGGCTTCTTTGCCCTGCTTTCCAACACCTTCTGGTATCTGGAAAAGGGGTAGATTGGAGGATTCTAAAAAGTTAGAAGTGGGTATTTAAGGGAGCTTAGTCTTTAAAACATGTGAGTTTTCATAATAAAAAAGGAAAATACAAACTCTTAGTTTGAATTAGATTTTGTTTTTTTAGTATGCAGGCATGCATTTTAAAAGAATCAATAACTAGTGACGTCATTAGATAATGAGTCCAGCAGGTGTGGCATCATTAGACTTGAACACTGTATATGTTTACTGTATAGTTTTAGAAAAATTGACTGCTTCCTCATGTGCTTTTTGTGCTATATTCCTAGGATATGTCTCTATTGGGAATCCTGTCAAAAAACCCGAGTGTCTTGTGATGTTTCCTCTGGTGTTGGCAACCTAACCTGGGACAGAGCCCAGTATATTCTCTTTTCATTACTAGTTATTTCAGATGGGTGCAACTCACTTTCCAAGCCTCTTGCCTTGGTCTCCAGTGAGAGGAAAAATATATCAAAAAATGTGCTGTAGGCAAGTTTGGGAGCAAGAAGGAATGCTACAAACTTTTTCCTTCCACTAATGTTTTCACATATTGGCAATTTAAAACCCAAGGCATTGTTTATCACCTGTCAGACTCACTCGGAAGTCTAAGAATTAACTAATAAAAGATTTGTGAAATGCTTCCCAAATATAAAATTCCATAAATATGCTAAATAGTAATAATATACTCATTGTTAAATTTATGTAGCAACTTCTGCAATGTGTACAAGATAATTTAAAATGCATGTTTCCTGTCAATTAAACAATGAGTTTAGAGTAAAATAATGAGTTCAATTCGCAACCTATGAAACTTTGAAATAAAATTCTTCCCGTAAGGCCCCATTGCCAGAGAATCATAAAGTAAGCAGCATTTCAAAAGGCTATATACGGAATGGTATTTACCTTATGGCTGAGGGAAAAGGGATCCAGTGAACTTCTGAAACTAAGAAATATTCAGCCCTAGTTCACATGTGCCTGAACCATAAATATTCCCTCACATTTTGGGTGAGTCTACAGGGAGGGCAAACAGGCTTTTGGAACAGCCTGATAGCTGTCCACTTTAATTCATGAAATATGCCTCTTGATATTTAAAGGTTGAAGTTCAATCTGTGGTTTTTGTTAACAGGCAATGAAGAAAATCCTCATAGTTACTTGGATAAATTATTCATTCTCCCAATATAATGAGCTTGGTTTTTAAGCATCTTTAACACCAGCTATCATTTCAGTATCCTGCAGATAATTGAATTAGTTTGTTCCCAGTGGACTGAGTGACATGTTAAGACCACATTTTTCTCTTTGCATGTATTTAATAATAAAGTGTGTCATTATTTTGTTTACTGGTTTCCTAGAATAAAAGCTGTTTCTTATATACTAACTTAAGTATAAATATTGCTATGGATGTCATTTTGTTTTATGAAAACAATTCTAGATTCACCATTAGCAGATTAAGCTGTGAGCAAGATCATGAAGTTGGGGATATTTTCCTTGACACTTTCCTACATTCAGTGCCTTTTCTTCTCATTTCTTCCAATCAGCACTCTCAGATGCTAAATATGCCCCAACCTGGTATTCTAGAATCCCCCCTCTTCCCACTTCTCCCTTTATCCAAATAATTTAACCTCTGCCTACTTATTTTCCAACAGCTTGGTACGAATGAAAGTGCACTAGGTGAAAATAAAAAGAGCTTGTATTTATTGGGCAGCTATAATTTACCAGGTACTGTGCCACATTGTTTCATTAAATCTCTGTGACAATCTGATGTACTAGATGTCATCTGTGTTTCACACAGAGGAAACTGAATCTCAAACTCTGCTGCCTAAGGACGAGTAGTTTGAGTCGAAGAGCCAGGATCTGGACCAAGATATTTTGCACTTCCTGTTGCATTGTGATCCCTAAGAAGGATTCACATCCTGAACTGACATGTGGAAGAGTTTTGCCATTAACCAACTAGTTATTTAATCTTGGATAAATCCCTTAAACCTTCTGGGCCTCTTATTTCCTTTCTCTGGTTTTGGATTAAATTCTGTCTCAGTTACAGACCGAACTGTTCCAGGATTTTGTTTGCAGCACATAAATTGCTCCTCCCACTGGATTCAGAATATGCTCTCCTTTGCCCTTTCCTCTAACTTCCTCCCTTATCTTTTATCTTCCTTTATGTACAAGTAAATATTACCTCCACCAAGAGGCGTTTCCCACTTTTCAGACTTCTGTTATTCTCTATCTCAGCCCTTAGTAATCCCTTCTAAAACTGATTACAACCTGCAGTTATCTTATTTATATGTCAGTTTAAATATTTGGTGGTTGTCTTTATCTTCTTCCCCATACCTTCCTCATCAGATTATAAGCACTATGAAGCCAGAGCTCTCTTTGTCTAACTTCTTTCATTACTGTACTTCTAGGGTCTACCACAGTGATAACTATCCCATAGTCCCCATAGTCGGTGATCAATAAGTATATGTTGAGTCAAGAATTCTCTCTTATAAAAGATATGTGTCAACATATTGTCCCTGTCTTGGGATAACCTAATGAAGTTCCATCAATCTTACACTGTTAGAGTGAGCCTGACTTATGAATGGGCATTCAAGTACAGTAACAGAAAGCAGAGCTGCCCCTGGACACACAGGACAAATGTACATTGTCCAACCCCCATATTTTACAGCAAACTGAATTTAGAATGATAATAAAAAACTTGGGTTTAGAAAATACTTTAGAGACCAGTTAGTGATCTAAACCAATGTTTTATTGATGGGGAGAATGAAGCTCAGAAAAACATAGAACCCAAAGTATGAAACCTAGGCCTCCTGACTTCCAGACCAGGGTTCTGTTCACCAAGAATCAAAAATCTTAGGGACCACCTAATCAACAGCGATAGAGAACTTTAGACAATGACGCTTTCTTCCAGAAATTCCAAAGACCCTTAAATTTTCCAGACTAATTCTGAGTAGCAGCATTAATACAAAGCAGAATGTCCTACTTCAGATAATATTATATTTAAACTTCACATGGCCTCTAAAATTTCAGTGACTCATCTACTATTGTAATGATCCATCACGCAGCCTTTTAATACCTATCATTAGGTTACCAACAATTTTTAGATGCTTGAAGCTCCAAATGGAAAATCTACAGTGCTGAGCATTCAATACCAGCGTGATAGATTGAAGATACATTTAAAAGATGATTAATATTTGGAACTACAAATGATGATGGTTTGTTTTTAAGAACTAAAATAATTTTCCTTCAACTTAGATAGTAATCCTTGCTAGAGTATTATATTCCATTAAAAAGTAGTTCTTACACTTTAGAGGACAAAGAAATCATCTGAAGGCTTTTTAAAAATACAGCTTGCTTGGAGCCGTTCTTCACAGTTCTGAACTAATAAGTCTGAGTTTGGACCCAGATAACTGCATTTTTAACAAACAACTTTAGTGATTTCTCAAATGGTATGAAAATCTCACTTTGAAGTCCAATGACAATGTTGGTGTGTTTTGACTTTTCCCAGATTCCAAGAGGATTTTTAATTAAATTTATTGGGAGGATACTGGTTAGTAACATTTTATGTTTTAGATGTACAGTTCAACATATTGCATCATCTGCATATTGCATTGTGTGCTCACCACCCAAAACCTAGTCTCCTTCCGTCACCATATATTTGACAAACTTTACCTTCCTCATCCTTCCCCCATCCCCTTCCCTCTGGTAACAACCATACTATCATCTATGTCTGTGAGTTTGTTTGATCATTTCTTTCTTTCTTTTTTATGTCCCACATATGAGTGAAATCATATGATTCTTGTCCTTTTCTATCTGACTTATTTCACTTAGCATGATACTCTCAAGATCCTTCATGTCACAAATACAATATTTCATTCTTTCTATGGTTGAATAATATTCCATTATATATATGTATCACAACTTGAAGGACACTAGATTGTTTCCGCTGTGAATAATGCTTCAGTGAACATAGGGGTACCCATATCTTTTTGAATAAATGTTTTCAAATTTTGACGGTAGCAACCCATAGGAGGGATTGCTGGGTCATATGGTCGCTATATTCTTCACTTTTTGAGGAATCTCCATACTGTTTTCCATAGTGGTTGAACCAATTTACTTTCCTACCAACAGTGTATGAGGGTACCTTTTTCTTAAGAGGATTTTCAAAACAAAGATATTTAAAGAGTTCCATGTGCTGGAATCTAGAAAATAGCTGACACAACCAAAATCTATTTACCTAAGTATGAGAGGCATCTGTTTCCCTGTAGCAAAAGCCATATAAGTATAATCATGATATAGAACTTTCATATTATTCCATAGGTCCCAGGCTGTCGGAGCTCTTGGGGACACCAGGGTCATCTGCAGTGGTAGACAGCAGAGGCTAGCTCTTCAAGCCACTTACTCTGGGCTGGGGAGGCACAGTATGATTACATTATAGGAATTATATCTAATTTGATCTGTGCAAAGCACCTCAAGGGCATCTCCCACAATGTCTTAAAGATGGAGGGCTCAAATATTTATTGAATGAATTTAATGGATAATAAAATACATCACATTCTTTTTCCGAGAATATCTTTCCCTCACATTATGAAATATAACTTAAAAAAAAATGAAAATAAGGAAGAAATATCTAACCTTTATGTAAAAGATCATCAGTTTGACATTTCTAGACTAAAATATAAAAAATGAATTTGAGAAGTGAATTTGGATATCTACCATTCATATTTTCTCGCAGAGCTAAAGCTATGGATTATAACAAGCTTGTCTCTCCATTAAGGTCTTTGTATTAGCTGATCCCTCTCTAGAATGCTCTTCTTTCCAACCTCTCTTGGCCCAGCTAAAATGACACCTCCTCAGACAGGTCTTTCTGACCACCAATCTCTTTCACTTTCGATTACATTACTTTGTTTTATTTATTGTAAATTACCATCCAATTATTTTACTTTTTTTGTCTTCCCTCATCACCACTGAACTAGAAGTACCCTAAGGTCAGAGGTCAAGTCTACATGTTTACTGCTGCTTTCTGATTATCTATAAGAGCACCAAGCAGTTTGTAGGTAAACAACAAATATTTTGTCAATTAGCTGAACGTCAAAAATCCGAGATCTGGTCTTCTGGGATTATTCAATTGCAAATCAGTAATTTTTAATCTTTTGGGTCAAATTCACCTTTCAGAACTGTTTTAAAATCATGAAATTCCTCCTTAATAAAAATTTACAAAATCAGAATATTGCATGTAATTTGCAGATTCCACAGACCTCAGGCCGGGAAACCTAGGCCTATAAGTTTATGTATAAACAGTAAGAAAATCTAACTGAAATATTGAGTTAATATCACAAAAAAATTAATTACAATGAACACCAGCATCTTAAAGTTCATACATTTATAGTAATAAATTATATGTCACTTTGGAAATATTTTACAACCCTCCAAGAAAAAGAAAGACTATATATAAATGTTGTACATTTTATTTATATGCTGGAAAGGATTTAGGCTTATAGAGAAAGGCTAATAAATATATAATGTATAGCAATATAAAATATTTCAAATAAGTTGGGAAAATGAGTCAAAGGAAAAAAAATAAGTTTAAGAACATAAGATGGGGCCAGGAAAAAGATTCATACTCAAAATTTATGCCATGAAATTTAACACTCTTGCTAGAAGATCATAAAAAATTTGTCATTTTTTTTAGCAGTCAGTGTGAAGGAAAAAAAATCAGTTATGCCTTGCAGAGGGTCATATTTTATATATACTTATATATGAATATATGTAGAGTATATGTATTTAATAGCAAACTGCTTCTTAAAAGAAAGAAGCTTGAGTATAAAGAATAGAGATTATATTTACAATGTTTTTGACAAGTACCCTTGTACCTAAGCCTGAAATAATCCAAAATAAGATGTTCAAATATAACTAGCACTTTGGATACTTATAATTAAGACTTTACAGCTCTCTGTCACTTTTGTTAGCAGTAGGCCTTGTAAAAAGAGGTCTCTTGGGATGAATAAGTCCCTCCTAAAATGGGGGAAGAGAGTTGAGGGATAGACAAGGAAGACAAAGGTTTTTTGCCATTTTCTTCACACCCCCATCTGTTTCTGCATCACTCCACTCTTTCTGTTGTTGAATACTATTTAAAGAAAATATCTGAAGCTCTCATTCTCTCCTTTTAGAGAGTATGCATAAGATGTTGACTAATGCAAGTTACTCCAGTTAACCTTAGTTTCTGTGGATAGCAGTCCATCAGGGACGTCTCGGACTTCTCTCTTTGAGAAAGCAAATACAATAACTAGCTTCTCGGAACATTATGTGGATTTGTAGCATTCTCTGAGGAGCTATAAATGGATCACATTGACAGCTTTATTTGTCATTCTTAAATGGAATGTGTTTTTCCCTCTTTGTGTTAAATTGAAATCAGATGGTATTTTTTATTTCAATGCGGAATACTTTTACTTTCATAATTGCAAAAGTACATTTATAACTGATACTATTCTCATTTGCGAAATTTGTGTTTCATTATTTGGGGTGAGGGGTCTGTATGTGTAACATAACTGAGAGAAAAAAGCATGCAACATTTTTGTCTTGTCTATTTGTTGAGATCCTGATACAGTTGCCAGAATTCTGTCACCATATGGAAGCAGAAACAATTATATTTCATACAATGACACAGATTTTTAAGGCAAGAATATAAAAGAGCATACCCAGCAGAATATCTGCAATCCATAGACTTAAACATCTTTTACATTTCTTTTCTCCTTTGCCTCCCCAGTCTGTCTCTGGTCCTAATACTCTCTCCCTCTTCTTGCAGTGGCTCTTGTTCAACTGATGCAATGGCAAAAATGGCAAGAATAGGGTTAAAAAGTACTTCCTTCATATCTTAGCATATTTATTATATGCTAAAACCAGTTATTTCGGCCCAGGTGAAATTTCTTATTTAAAAAATCTCTATCATTCCTACCATGCACTACTGAATCTGGGTAAGAAAGGAAGCCCTCCTACTTTAGATTCTTAAATCTGTCAAAAGCCCTCAGTGCTCATTACTGATCTCAATACTGTGCTTATCTTTCGAATTATTAAAAGCCAGGCTAAGAGTGCATTTTCTCACTGAATTTATATCTGTTTATTTTCATATTCATTCCATACCCTCATGCTTTCAATAAAGTCATCTCTATAAAGTACTCACTATATCTCAGACATTGTTAGGATGCAATAAATTGCATCAGGTATGAACTGCTTTTATTTGGCCTACATACTAATGGAAAAGACAAACAGTAAAAGAATGATACAAATAGGTATAAAAAAAAGTTCTAAGTGCTACAAAGGAGAGATACAGGGCCTAGAAAAAGAGATCTAAATGATGTATGGGGGCCAACTAGACAAGGAGTATAGGTAGAAGGCATGATGTGTGGAAAAGCCATGATGTTTGTAAAGCAGAAGAGAGCAGAGGCAATATGAGAGACGAGAAAAGCCAAGTGGTGGAGTACCGAGAGCAGGGGCCAAACAGCTTGAGTCTGGAGATGTAATCAGGGCCATCACCATGAAAGGTTTTTTTATCTCTATCAAAGAGTATGTCTTTATCCCAAGACCAATAAGAAGGATGGGGGAGGGTTTTTTTGGTGGAGGGCAGGGAGACTGTAGTTGGTTATATCACCAATTTTATATTTCAAAAAATATATAGTTCTGGCTATAAGACAGAGTAATGGTGGGCAAGGGGCAAAAGTTATGTAGACCAGCTGATCTTTTTCAGCAGAGAGATACTGGTAGTTTGCCCTAGAGGAGGAAGAATGAGATGTTGGTGATTTCCAAAAAGTAAATGGATTAAAGAGATATATAGGAGATAAAGTTGATGGGAAATCTTCTGGGGCAGTGTCAGGGAACACTGGAAGAGGAAAAAGTTTTCAAAGATAGGTGCTAAATTCAGTGTTGGACATGCTCAGCTTAAGTCTTGGATACATCACAAGACAGAGCAAGCAAGCAGATATTTTATTATGGAGCTTGTCAGAGAGCTCTGGGGTTTCAATATAAACTTATGGCTCATCTTCACATTCACAAGTCTGGATATGATTAATACGATCCATAGATGATTGACTAGAGAAACATAATAAAGTGAGTGGTAGAAGAGAATGTTAGGACCAAAGACTTGAAGAGTTCAAATCCTAATGGCCAAGTAGCAAAGGATGAGCTTGCCAAGGATGAGAAGTCATAGCAAGAGAAATAAAAGAAAACCCAGGAGATTGCTGGGCCATGGGGTCAAGGAAGCAAGGGTTTTGTTTCATGAAGGTGGCAGTAATCAGTTGGCTTGAATTTGGAAAACTGTTTTATTTAGCAAGAATGGAGAACACTGATCAGGAGAGAACTGTTTTAAATTAAAGAGAAATTGTTAAGATGTATGGGAAATAGAGGTGTAACTAGCTCTGTCTGTGAACATGCCTGTTTGAAAATATTTCGTAAGTTCATATCTTGCATATATATTAAGAAGATCCTTGGGGAGCAGATATAATAGAAAGGAAAGCCATTTTGAAATGCTGGTAACCACTAGAAAGAGAGTGGAAGAGAGCGGAATTTAAGCATAGAACATTCTGAGGTCCTGGGGTCTGAATTTGAGAGAAAATTTGAACCTGACACCAGGAAATTTCATGAGCACAGTGGGCACTCTTGTGACCAGGATAAATAAACCAAATGTTCATGAAACAGTGTTGACTCACCTCACCCACTTGCTGACATTGCTGTGTGGAAGACGACGACTGTGGCATGAAGCATCACAGAGCACATACCTAGTGACTTCTGTGAGGTGAGCTGCATCCTCAGTTTCTCTAACTGCACTTGCTACAACAAAGAAGTTTGAGTCTACCCAGAGGGAGCAGAGTGGAAGTCGGTATTTCAGTACAGTGAGCAATGCGATAAGGCAGAGGTCCAATTGATGTGGTATGAGCTACAGACAGAAAATAAGAGGGGGAGAGATTGTGGGACACAACTGGGAGAGAGATAAGTGGATGAGTAAGCACAATTCACTCAACAAACATCAAACCATCTTATATGTGCCAGATACTAAGATAGGCACCTGGAAGATATTTTCTAGCCCTAAAAGGAGATCTACCCTAGATATATTTCATGTGATACTCTAAAATCCATAATGACTAAATATTTTGTGATCTGATTAATTAAAATAAACATTTTCCCTCTGCTATAAACACTTAATTTTTATAGAATGATCAAACAAATTTACGTTCAAATAAAAGAGAAAAATAACACATCTACCTATATTGGTTTTCTTTCTCATCCTCTTTTCTTTCATTACTTTTGTGTTTCAAATGGGAACAGGCTTGCTCTTGTCATTTATTCTCAAACATGTTCTAGAATGGTGTCTTTAAAAGCATCTAATCTTCTGTTACTGAATATCCACAGTATTCAAGCATTAAATATTATACCATGGAAGTTAGAAATGTAAATAAAGCAAGGTTTCCCTAGGTAATAACTATAAACTTTCTGAGAGCTTCTGTCACTGTTGTATATAGCTTTACAAAATAAAGCCAGAGTACTATAAATGTGATTTTTGGAGTAAGGGTACAGTTAAGCTTCTTTGGCTATGTAGAGGAGGGTACAATGTATTCATATTCAAGAACTCAGGAAGGTGATATTTGAATTGGGTGTTAAAAGATGAGCATTTCAGATAGCAGAAACCTGTTGTGGAGGTAGGAAACAACTAAACAACTTTTGGAGGAAGGAGAGAGTGAAGAGAAATGGTTTAGCATTACTAGAGAAGTTATCTGGAAGGTAGTAAATGTACTGATCTCAGTCAGATCTTAGGAAGTCCTACAGGGATTGGAGAGCTGTTAGAAGTTTGCAAGCACGTAGGGAAGCATGAGGTTCAGGATCATCAGGAAAGATGGGAAATGAAAAAGACTGGAAGCAGGGAGTACATGAGATGGAAGGCTATTGCCTCAAAGGTAGAAGGTAAACGGTGAATTTCTGATATGGCAATGGCCTTGGACATGTAAAAGGGAAACAGAGTGTTGTGCGGGCAAAGTGACCATAATCAGTTGGATATGTGTGTATTATGTGAAGCGCAGTGATGGAGAGGACAAATTAAGATGACACCAAGCATTTAAGTCAGGGAGATTTTAGGTATGGAAAGGAAAGCAAAATCAGGAGAAAGTTAGAGTGAGAATCTGGCCTGAAAAAATATCTAAAAAGATGTCATTTAAGCTGTGGATATGAATGAAACTGTTGCTAAGTGGAGAGCCTTGAGGAAGGCCCACAGTAAGGAGAGGTTGAAAAGAAGAACCAGAAGAGGAAACTTGAGAGGAATTTCTTGGCAGACTGGAAGTGAGGTTCCAATAAAGCCAAAAAAAAAAAAAAAAACAGAGATTTCAAATAAGAGGCCTTGTGCTATGATTTGTTTCATTTATATAATCATTTGGTTGTATCTTTTCCCTTTCTCCTCCTTTCCCTTTTGGAATGGCCCCTCGAAATGGGCTGTGTAGCTCTCAGCACTGGATCACATCAGTAATATGTATCACTTTGTCCTTAGAGCTCTACCACCTACTTATCAGTAAGAAGCCACTGGAATAGAATCACAGTCAGTGACTTACTTCATAAACTCCTCTTCTTCTGAGAACATGACTTAAGAAGCTCCTGAGTGTTTATTAGAAAGGCACAACAACAGAAGAGAGCTAGATGATTTGTTAATTGGGAGGAAGAGGGTTTATATTTAGAATTTTTTAGGATTTCCCTAATTTGAGCTTCAGGTTTGTCTCTAGGAGTAATACAAGTTTTACAGCAATCATAACTACCTCTAAGCAAAAGTACTGTTTTGCCTTTCAGTTTTCATAATAGCTAGTCAGTCCTACTCTTGTTAAATAGAATAGTTCATTTTATCTCAATTTCTCTGTCGTGTTTTACATGAAAATATTCTTTTATAAATTTCATATCAGAAAGATAAAATACTTGGTTTCTTTGGGAAAAGTGATATATTTTCTCCTTTCTAATAATAAGAGTTATAGAAGAGATTATGTTTTCCCTTTACCTACATTCTCAAGAAATTCAAATCCAAATTATAATTTCAATCATTGCAACTCGACCAATATAAGTAGCACGTATATTTCCTTTTTTACTCTCAACAGTATTTTCTTATTTTTATTCACATTTCATTACTTTTCTTTTGGAAGCCAGCTAAAATCCTCAAGATAAACAGGACAGAAGTACTGTTACTGTTAACTAAATGTCTTTGCACACATTATCTCATTTTGTCACCAGGACAGTCCATTAAATAATTGTTATTATTACTCCTACCTGAGAGACGAGGAACCCATTCTCGATGAAGTTAAAGACTTAAATTTCATTCAGACAAATACTGAGTGGGACTCAACTCCAGGACTTCTTTTTAAATGGCAGTAGTCATTTTAGCCCTTCTTGTTCAAACTTTTGTGGGCAGCTGATTGATTAGTAAATGGCAGATGGTTGGCTGAGATAGCCCTCGTTCAAAATAGAAATAATCACTGATATAAGAAACTAGTATTTGAACAGCTTTCTTCTTGATGATGAAATATTCCATCTTTCTATTTCCTTCCTAGGTTTTATAACAATCAAGAAGCACATGAAGGAGGCCTCTTACATCAAATATTCTTGATTAAGTTATGAAAATGGAATTGAAGCTTCTCTTTCTCCTTTGTACGGTAAGTAGCTACTAATTTGGGTAATAGAATCGATGTTTCCCTCCATCTAATTTTTTCATATTTACAAAATAAATGAAAATGTTTTCTGTGTGAAGATAGCATGACTTATAATATCCAAATTTGTCTTCAGATGTTTCATTAAAAGGGGAAATATTCTATTTTTTAGTTCAGTTGTGGTTTTTATAAGTTCTAATTTAATACATTTTGTCTGGTTTAAAATTGGAGTCATTTTGACCTATTTATGGGTTTTGATCATTAAAATAACATGACTGTTCCACCTACTTTATACACACTTTTTAAATTCTTTAGAGTAATGTGGTCCCAAAACAATAAAATGGCCAGTTATTTTATCAGCAAAATGGACTTATTTGGGAATAGCAGAGAACTGCCATTTCCGAAAGCATGTTACAGCAAAAACTATAGGCAAGTCCAACAAGCAAAGGAGAAGAACATTACTTTACAGAGAAAAAGGAAGAATCCGGGATCATTCTGAATGAAAAACCAGTGGAGCAAAGTCAAGAGTTCAGAGTGGTGACAGATTTTCATTGGGTGAGCTGCTGGGCAAGAAATGAAATCTTCCTTTTTCCTGCTACAGTTGTAAATAGTATGGACTTGCAAGATGTCTCTTTCTGTGCTGACAATTCTTCCTATTGCGGTCTGTAACTTATTTGGACTAGGGGTACGTACGAGCTCCCCTTTTAGGCCTCCTGACTCCATTTTCAATTAAGTTTCCCTTTATTACTTTTCACAGTAACATCTTGTGCAGAAAATTGACATGTTGACTCTTAAAAGTCATGGCCATATACAAGGATGATTCTGAAATGCCAGTGTGCTATGAAGTGGCATTTCTCTTTGTCCCAGATGCATCCACCCAGTTTGAAGCATCCACCCATTTAGCCTGGGCACTGACTGTGTTTAATTGGAAAAACTTACTATCATTTTGCAAATGATTAGAACTGAGTCATCCCAAGTGAGTAAAATTGGCTTTTGAAGAAAGGACCACATTAGTCAGTTCTTCCACCAGGGAATATACCTAAAGGACTGAAAATCGCTTGAGACAGCTCACTCTCTTTATCCACCCATAAAATATTTATTATTTTCACTCTTCGTTGTATTTTATTTTTCTTTATAAGAATTTTAATGCAAATTTAAAAAGAAGAATTCTCCCTATATGGGTACCTGTGAATATTGTAAAACTTCATTTATTCTAACGAATTAGGAAGATAAGCATATCTGAATTTGTGGGAAGGCTGAATTATAGATACTTTTTAAACAAATGTGGCTTTTATTACTTTAAACTACATATAGTAACTTCAACAAAACATTACAAAGTAGAAATCCTTAAGGAGACTTGTTGTAATAAATCATATGAACATTTTGTTATTAGCATATAGATTGGATGTATGTAGGAGCTTGTATAGTGCCTGAGGTTCATTGAAAATAGTTTATTCTGCATCTAAAAAGTGTACATAAGATTGAAAATAAATGTTTAAAACACCATATATTATCTACCCATAAATAAATGTTTGCAAAGGTAAATGTCAGCGTAGCTCGTGAACAAATTATCAAAAGATTTTAAATTTACTGAAGCCTCAAATTAATGATATTACCATGTGTGCATAAATAACTTAAAGGATAGAATTTGCTGATCCTTTTCTCATATGGGTATTTGTGCTAATGAATCAGGATCCTATTTACACTATTAGTCTCCAAAGTAATTGCTTATTTGAAGAAGTTCTGTCTTATGGGTTTTTCAGTTAATTAAATTCATTTGCATTTTATGCACACATGTTAAATTCTCAAGTCTTATTTTTCATAAGCCAGATTCAAATATGTTCATGTAATAATACCTCTCATTAAGGCACTGGTCTTTCATTTTTAAAGGAACTGTTAAAATAGCCATATTCTAAAAATGCTTATTAATTAAATCCAATCAATATTTTAGGAAAGTCATCCTATTAAATATTATTTTTTTAGTTTAAGTTTTTCTATCTATAATAGTGATTACGATGCTGAACACGACCTCCAATTTCTAATTTTTAGTTAGCTTAATTTATTCAACAATTTTTTTTGCTTTGATTTTACATGGCAGTTAACTTCTAGTAATGCCTTTAGAATTTAAAGCAACCTTTCCCAAAAAGAGTAGCTTTTTCAAGGTAATGTGCATATTAACTGATTAATTTGGCCAACCCAAAAGGGAGATCTCTAAAATGTAGAGCAAAACGTTTCTAATACTGAGGAACACAGGATAATAACAAAGTTAGAGATGTTATAAAAAGTATACTAATATATTTTTAAATATTAATATTTTGTTTTCTTATACTTTCCAAATATTTAGCAAGTTGGGATTTAAAGCAACTAAGTGATAAAAACTATCGATGCCTTTGTTAGAACCAAACTATGGAAATCTTTCAATGCTATCCTAGCTTGGAAGCTTGAAAAAGCTATTGAAATTAAGAGAGAAGCAACAGGACAGGCTAGATGGAGAGAGAGGCCAGAAAGAGCCACGGGATCCATGCAGTGAGCCCAAAGTGAAAAATCAAAAAGCATAGCAAGGCCAGATGCTGGGAAAGGCATACAGGGACACAATTTGGAAAGGAGATCTGAAATCCAGTTTTGAAATCATTCCAAATTGAACTATTTCTAGGCGGTTATTAGATGTTTATCTAGTTTAGTTTATCTAAGTTTATTAGCTCTTCTTTGAAAAGAAATCAAAATGAAATCCAAATACATTTCGGTTCAAATTATAGCCTAAGATTATCTCTGAATCAAAAGAAAATAGAGTATCCAAATGAAAATAGAAAGAAAGAGGGAAGGAGGGAGGAAAGGAGGGAGGGAGGGAAAGAGGGAATAAAACAAGGAAGGAAAGTAATTGAGAGGAAGGGAGGGGCAATATCCTAAAATAAGGATAAGTATCACAGTTATTTTGTCCTTTTTAGCAGTATTGGACAATAATGTACTTTTGTTGTCATCTTTACATAAGAATGAGGTATAAAATAGAAAATAATTTTTGATATGCTGAAAAACTCATACTTTATAATAGAATAAACAAATTTCAGTCAATTAAATCTTATTGATTCATTTAAGCAATGATCTATGTAAACTATAATAGCAACAGTCTCCTAAGAAGATTATCATTTTCTTTGTAGCTAAAATTGCCCTAAGGAAGCATTTCTTCTCATTTAAAGAAAGTAGGAATAAAACACTTGTATTACCACTGGTATAAATTTTTAATAGTGAATAAAATATTAGTGTTTAGTGTAATATAGATTCTCAATGTAATACTGCTCCATAATGGCATGTTAATTGGTTAGAATTAAATCTGCCAGATTCAAAACTCTGAGAATAGGCCATCTAACACTCATCATTTTTTTTCATTAGTTTCCAGAATTCCCATTAAAATAGAATTAATCTGTCGAATAAAAGACCATAATACAAAAAAAGTTCCATGTACTACATCATGTGAACCCCCTCTTCCTTCCCATTGCTCTACCCCTGTAATAAGACATCATAGTGAAGAGGGTGGGAAAGAGGGTAGATCTTCACTTGTAAGCTTCAACCACAGAATTACAGCATTCAAGAGGCAGGCAACCTATGCACATTCCAGCTTTGTAATTTACTATGATACTTTAGGCATTTTACTTAAACTTCCTGGAGCCACAGTTTCCTCGTCCGTCTACTGACCTCTGAGAATTGTTGAAAAAATAAAACAGAAGTTCTCAACTGGGGGGTGATTTCACCCACCAAAAGATATTTGGTAATGTCTGCAGATAGTTTGGGCTGTCACAACTGGAGGTGGTGGGTGTACAAATGGGGATTGAGGCCAGGAATGCTGCTAATCCTAAAATGCTTGGAATAGTTCCCCACAACAAAGAGTGGCCCAGTAAATTCAATAGTACAAAGATTAAGAAACTGTGAAGTAAAAACAAGTAATATATGTAATGGGCACAGTGTCTGATACACAGTAGGCCCTCAAAAAATATTAGTGTAACTATATTGTTATTGTTGTCATTATTTGAAAAGGAATTCCCAATCACCTGTGTAATATCAGAACTGGGTACTACAAAGCAATTCAGTAAGCCCATCCCAGCATAGTCAGTCATGCCTATCTGCTAAGTCATCTTCTTGGGGCAGACAATTTTTAAGTGCCTTCAAGAGTTGACTGACCCATTTAATATCTGACTAGCCTAGCAGGCTGAGAGACAGGATTGTACCAAAGTTCGTGGCCTTTCATTTCACTTGTACCTTCTTCAAAATGAGAAGAAAATAGGAAAAGGCAAATAAAAAGTAACTTATAGTACCAGGTGATAGTTGTTTTTTAACTTCTACTGTTAGTAATGGCTCAGGAGTATCCTGATAATTTACTTTATAAAATAAACTAACATTTGGACACATAGCTAGGAAGTATTGTCTGGTTAATATAAGATTCTGATTGTTTATGAATATTATCAATGTCAAAACCAGGTCAATGCAACAATATTGTTTTAAATTTTTGAGATCAAACAGCCCTGAGTTTAAATTTCGGCTTTGTGACCTTCAAGCTGTATGACCTTGAATAATTTGCCTGACTTCTCTAAACTCAGTTTCCTCATCTGTTTAATAGGCCTTAAATTACTTCATACAGTTATTAAGAGAATTAAATAAGACATACAGTATCTGACATATACTGGCAGTGAATAAATGGCAGCAGTTATTATTTTCATTATTAGCATTACTTCTTTTGGGGACAATGCCTTGCCTTGGGGTCATTACCATAGCCATGGGTTCTCACTGTAAGGAATACTTATGATATGTGTGTATTTTTATTAGCAGAGGAAGATCAAATCACATCCATTACCTTAACAACAACAAAATCCTAAACTTGCCTCAATAAAATTGATTTAAAAAGAAAAAAGAAAGTGTACATATTATACATTAAATTTTCCAGTGAGAATTTTTTTTAAAAGGAAACGGATTTTCTAAATTAAAGAATGAATGATGTGCACATCTTTCTGGCATATTTTAATATAGTTGATAATCCACTTTTTAATTAGCCACCTAATTATAATTCAATAGAAATTTCCCTTGGTAAATGTAGTAACCTACTTCAGAGAGAGAAATGGTGCTCTGAGTGGGCACTCCTACTGTGAATTTTGACACTTTTTCAAGTCAAATTTGTTCTAAACCTAAATGGCCCGGGAGACATGGAAAGACTTCTATTTCATAACCTAATAATTCTGAGTGCCAGAAAGGTTGACTGTAAAGCTAAATTCATCTTTTGTAGTATTTTTATTTTTACATTTTCTTTGCTCCCTGAAGAAGACCCAACTATTTTTTTTTATCTTCCTATCACTTAAAGTTTTTAATTTGACAATAAAACCATTTATGATTAATCCAAGTTACAGCTCCCTTCACTTTTGGTGGTTTGCTTTCTTCTTAACTCAAGTTTCCCCAACTTCCAACTCCTGAGAAGCAAAGAACTGAATACCTGAAGAGACCACCTCAAAATCATAACCGGCACTTGTTTAATTCCACAACCCCGGCCACGTAAAAGAGGAAGATTTTTCAGCTATTCCTTAGCTATAGATGTTAGAAGTTCCCAAACCTTAAGTTATTTTTTTAATAATTGGTTTTTCATGACCTTGAAAATAGTCTAAACTGTTTTCAAACTTGCCATTTCGTGCTATGTAAATGGAAATGTTTTATTGAACTCTCTGTTCCCACCAGTTTTAGCTTTGTGTAGTTACAACTTCATTTTGTTTGCATATAATTTTATTGAACTATGTCTCTCATTAATTTCTGGCTCTAACTTATTAAACTTATGCAGAGAGGAGAGTTGAACTTTTCATTTTGATTCATTTATCTCCTTTCTTCTACCCTTTTCCTTCAAGTCTATTTTCAGTGAAGTATAGGGTCAAATCATTTTGCTCCTTGACTCAAAATCTTCCATTGGTTCCTTGTTTCAATCAGAGTGAAAGCTATAGTCTAACAATGGCCCTCAAGGCCATATACAGTTCAGCCCACCATGACCACCATTATCTCCTTCCACCCTCACACCCACATTGACTTCAGTCTGATCACTCTAAATAACTTTCTTACAATTCCACCAGCACACATGGCACATCCTGCCTCAGGGCCTTTGTACTTGCTATTTCCTATTTGGGACACTCTTCCTCAGGAATCCACATGACTTGCTCTCTCATTTCCTTCAAGTCTTTGTTCAAATGTCAACTTCTCAATAAGATCTTCACTGACCACCCTCCTAAAAATGCAATCCTTTCCCACAATTCCTATTTTCCTTCCCTGATTTATTTCTATGATACCTGCAGCTCTTTAGTAAACTATATCATTTACTCATTTATTTTCTTTTCTATCTCCCTCCACTAAAATGTAAGCTTCAAGATGCCAGCAATTTTCGTAAGTTTTGACTTAGTGCATCTCAAGCATCTATTCCAATGTCTAGTATCTGGCAGAGACCTGATAGATATTAGTTAAACTAAATTGAATTACATAGAATTGTACCCTTACTGACCCCATTTCATTTCCCTCAAAGTCTTAATTTACCTTCCATTACTTTTATCTTCTGCTGTTCTGTCTTTATAGTTTTTTTAGGAAAACTTTGATTCCCCACCCCCAGGTGAATTTAGGAGATAGAGGAAACAATTTCATTGTTTTTACTTTTGATCACTGACAAGCTTTAACTAGGATAAGTTTGCATTTTATCCATATTCATTTCTCTATTACTTTTCCTTTTGGACAAGGAGACTATTTTAGCCAAAATGGTGAATTGACTGAGATAAATTAGATTCCTGATCAAAACACTCCTGGGTGAATCCTGATGCAAAAAAAAAAAAAAAAAAAAAAGACAGATGATACAGATAAAAATGCCAAGCTCTATAAATAATTTTAAAAAAAAATGAGAGGATTATTTTCCTTTGGGCCTAGGTATACTTTTTCTAGCACACATGTTCCTAGTGTAAACATTAGAGCCTTAAACTTGAATTAAGAAAACACCTACCTCCTGATGACAAGAAAGCCATAAATATAGTTCATGACCAAAGATTAGTCACTGTTTATTATTGCTGGTGACACATGATACATAGGAGAGATTGGCAATATTTCAGACATCTCCAGTCAGTCATTTATCATTTCATAGTGGAAGATCAGGAGGTATTTCTGTATTAATGGCCCCTATAAAAGGAAGTGAGTAGAAACATCTCATGTCTTTTATCATTGAAAGTCAAAGGAACAATGTTAATGTGCTGACTGGATTACAGGTTTTGTACAAGTTGGTCTTCTAAATAAGACTCCACTTTAAAAAAAAAAAAAGTTGTAGTAGAAAAAGAATAAAGAAACTATGTTCTACGTTGCTTATTTCTCCCTTGTGCCCTTGAATGACGTTTCTGAACCTGAGCTGAGAAACAGAAGCTTGATTTATCTCTAAGCCTGTAACATTCTGAGCAGCATGATGGCTTTGAGACTGTGCTGCTTCAGGCCATGCTTTTGTCCCAACACAGAAGATTTACCCTGCAGATCAGTTTGATGCACGCTGCAGAAACCCAGTGCACCACCCCCACCCCCCAACCCACCCAATTTAACATTATTTTCCTATTTTGATCTATAAATTGAATAAACCAAAGCACAGAGCATGTTAATAACTTCTAATTAAAATTTTCAAACTCATGTTCCCTTCATAACTACTATGTCTATACAAGTGAAAGATAGATACAAAGCCTTTTGGGAGAAGACTTTTAAAATGGGGTTGGGGATAAGCAGCCAAGAACTTTGTCTTAGAAATGGTGGGAGTGAGCCACTGAAAAAGTTTTTAACATAAGCAATAACTTCTGTGATGCTTTGCAGAATTCTGAAGACACCATTAAAAATTAAATTAAAAGCCTCAGCTTGGTTTTGTATATACTTCAATAGGCAAAAGATATATTTAATGCAGAGGGTGTTGAATTTGAATTAGTACAAATATTATTAATTTAATGTTCATACTGCATTTTATGGTTTATAAACTGTTAGCAATAATTTTATATATTTTCCCTCATAGCAACACTGTAAAATATATCAGTATTTTATTTTCCCCATGTTATAGATGAGGCAACCTTTAATAAGTGATCTATTTCTTTCCTGTGCATATTGGTTAACTGGTAAATGATTAATTTATGTCTACATGAACTTCATCATGCAGAATATTTATTTTAGTGTGAGTTGGTATTTATTTTACCTGCAAAGCATTACAGTATCCAATTATATATGCATGTTTTAAAGGCAGTAAAGCAGCCACCAGTAGTTAATGCAGCATAAAGTCAGAGATTTTAAATCACAGTAAATTCTGAGTGAGGGTATTTAAATCAACCATCTCTCTTTCTCCACCCCACCCCACCCGCAACTGGTTTGTGTGGGTAAGAAATGGTCCTTCTATTGAACACATGGCACCCATCCCGCGACACACACAAAAAGAATGTGTTGAGATTTTCGAAGTCTAAAAATTTTAACTGTAAAATAAAGAACCAAAAGGTTTATAATTACATTTGCCTAGAGGGTAAGGGTGAACAAATGTGATTATTTACATCTGCCTGCAGGAAAACTTGTAATTAAGGGGCTTCTATCTTGTGATTATGGGGCTTCTACCTTGCCTGCTTCCTTCTTTCTTCTTTTGCTTTCATTTAATCCTTTTGTATTCTTTATCAGTTTTTACATCAGTAAGGCAGTGTGGCTGCTTGTATGGAGAGGTTAACTAACCACACATAAATAATATATTAAGGTTTAATAAAGAGCAATGTCCCCTGCAATACTATCATTTGCATTATTTCTCCATATTGCACTCTATTGAGCTTTAAGTAAAACTGCTTACCTCGGTGTGTGTGACACTTAAGTCCAAGGTTCTCAAAATATTCCTAATACTTCTCTAATATTATTTTACTACTCTAATCTTATAATTTAGAGAATAAAGCACCAAAAAGTTCAATTATTTTATAAGTCAAATTTTTTAATTAATTAGAAATGTGCTTTCTTTTAATGTTAATTTGTTATATATAATTCTCCTTCTTTTATTGATCTCAAGACTCTTAAATTTAGCCAATAAAACTATGATTTTAAAAAATTCAGTGCAGAGAATTCCTGACCTAATTTCACATGTAAAAGTTTCTAATAAAGTCTAAATATTGACATGTTAGTTGTCAAACGCAGATGACTTAAAACACTTTGTGTATGCTGGGTATTTAAACTCTTCCTGAATCTAGAAATTGGCTCCTTCAAAATTAAAATGTAATTTTGAACCAAGAAAGTACTTAAAGATTAAGAATGTGTTATGACAAGAATTTTATGAAAATCATTTTATTAAAAATGTCGTACACATTGAAATATAAACATTACATTAGATCTATCAATAATACACCATATTATGAAGTAATATTTTTAGTTCGTGTGATTTGCTACAGGACCTATTATTGTACAGTATCTACTTAATCAGGATGTAGAAGTTTTAACAATGAATTTTTAAAACAAGTAGCTTTATTACAGAGGAATATCACTGAAATATTCTCCTAAGGTTTCTCACTTAGAGATCAGTTATAAAAGGAATCAGCACTCCAGTGTGCAGTTTCCTAACTCAGAATTATGTATGCTTGACCCTTAAATGGGCACTGTGGATTTACAATGAAGGTAGATACAGATATGGGTATATGTACCTTAAATGTAAATTGGGAGAGTTTAGACATCTTACTCTATTATAATCAAAAGAAAATTTCAAATATTAGAGTATAAATTAAATATATGAAGTACAGAAATTTCATCCTTTAAAAAATGCTTCCAACTAATAAAATACCCAAATGAAATGCTTTCCTTTTATGCCAGTGTTTCAATATTGAATACCCCAAAGCTTTTCCCAATCTAAGACTTTTTTGACAGCATTTATTATTCCCATTTATATTTATTTGACCCACACTGCAGCTTCTAAATTTAATATATCATTTTCTCCTGATGTCCTTACATAGCCTTACAGGAAAACTGTGGATTTATATCACTCTGGTATAACAATGAACCAGATACAACTCCTTTACACTTCCTCATTTTCCACCACCCCTCACAGAACATGAGATACAAGTGAGTATCATTATTGTAAATGTTCAACTGCACTTGATTCCCAGGTTCTCAGTCTTGTAATCCCAGAATCCATTATTATGATGTTTCTGTTTTCACTGATTGTCATTTTTTTTATGTAATTCTGTTAGGTTTTGCAAAAAAATAAAAAATTTGAAGAGGAAATTCTTATATTAAAAAACCTGAAACGTAACTTTCATGCTAAATAAAAGCATTGTATTCTTTCTCAAAGGAAGAACTTATATAAAATCAAATGTTCCTAACCTTTAAAAATTGCGTATGGAGTTGTTAAAACTTAATCTTGCTTCCAAATAGTCAGTACAGTTTTTACACAATTACCTAGCATTTCCAAGTTAACTAATAAAAAATACTTAAGCTTAAAATTTCAGCTTTTTGGCTACATGTAACTTTAAAACTCTTAGAAGTAAAAACTCTTACAATTAAGCATTCTTGCCATCAGGAGATGGTACAGAACAAGTAAATTCAAAGGGGCAAATACGGGCAGTGACTTTCCAGCCCTGAGAGAGTAAGAAAATCCTGGCCCAAGAACAGAGGTCCCTAGACCAGGTAGCAAATGTCATCTTGAAAGAGAAGATTCTGTTAGGTTATCACAATTGTGAAACATCGCCATTATACTTTCCAGCTTATTCCCGATTCTGAATTCAGATATACTTGGGAATTTGGTCATTGATTATAATTCTTCCCATAAACTTATATCTAAATATCTATATTTAAAGGAAAAAAATATAGCAGTCAATATAACTCATTAGCTTGATGATTTCTTATTATAAATTAATATATTGGCATTCTGCTATAAAGAAGCTTTTTAATTAATGTAAATATTGTCAATGAGATCATTTTAAAGTTGTATAACTCTCAGCCATACACCCAGAGGTAGAAGTTCCATCTCTGGAACACAGAACAAGAGAATTATTTCTCATCTGTATTTGCTTGTAAAATACAGTCACTGCACACATGCTATGACAATGCCTTCCCCGGCCCATGGACATACGGAGAAACCTTGTTTGATAATTTAGCTGTACTTATATTTTGGAGTCTGGTTTTTAAATGAATGCAACACAAAGATATTTGTTCATAATGAACTTAAGAATTCAATGTATACTCCTTATCGAGCAATTGGAAAAGCAAAAAAGAAAAAAAGGTAGTTATTGTATCAAGCAGTTTTAACGGTTTTTACTATCTATTCATATCCCTTTATTTGGTGTGGCTATATAATCAGATATGAACTCAGTTCCCACTATTACATTTTGTTATCTGAAATATAGTTTTAATTGTTTCCAAGTATATGTTTATGCTATTTACCTAAAACTAATATGAAAATGTCTTAAATCTATTTAATTGAAGCTGTCTCAGGTAGAAGTGAGGGCACTCCTAATTATAAGCTTAGTGATACACGTATAAAATATTTTGGATTTTGATTATGCATGTTAGGTTTTAGGAGTATTATATTTTATGTTATGAAGATATAAAAAATTCTGGAGAATTTTTTTACCTTAAAGAATTATAGGTATCAAATGGCATTAAGGAGGTCATCCTTCCATTTTCCAATAAACTATTTTGTCTAAACTAGTTAAAACATTAGAACCTTTTAAGAAAAAATTATTACTGAAGATTGACATCGTATAATCTAAACAGGAATTCATTTCAGCATTTAGTATACTTTCTCACTTTTAATAAATTCTTTCAATATCTAACTCAAGTCTCATCCAGAATGTCTCATATCTTATCGTCTGCAAGTAATGTAATACAAAACTATTTTCCTTATTCTTGATCTGTCATTCTTTTAATGCTTGGTTTGAATCTATATTCTTTTCCCTATTCTCCCATGCCTCCAGATTTCTTTCAGGCCACTGTTTAATGTTCCCTACATGTTTGCAGGTATCGGCATTGTTTCTTTTGAGTATAAAACCCAAAGTTGTTCCCCTCTTCATTGCAGCTCTAATGTTTCTATGATATAACCCCCTAATATTTTTTCAAAATTCCTTCAGAAATGAAGTACTCATTAAGAGAGAGAGAGAGAGAGAGAGAGAGAGAAGGGAAGGAGGGAGGGAGGGAGGGAGGGAGGGAGGGAGGGAGCGCGCACGCTAGCTCAGATAAGGCTCAAATGCAATTTAGGCTGAAAATTTTCAAGAAAAACATGAACAGTTTTCTCTTGGATTCTATTTTGAAGAGAAACAAGAAGATGAACAAACTGACCTTTCAATAATGCCCCAGCCCTGTGATTCTGTGAAAATCTTAGCTTCCAGCATTTCATTTTCTCCAAACACTAAAATCGTATCTGCCCTAAAATATGAGAGTGTTTAACAGATGAAAACCTTTTAATGGAAGGATTCTGCTTGTTTTCTTGGAAGTAATTTCTTGACAATTGCTTATATTTATATTCGAAGCAGCCCATATTGAATCATTAAATCCAAAGAAAATCATAAAAGAAAAATTAGCAGATAAACTATACATAATGATATGCAATTTATTTCTTGACTTTTGCCTTTGTTGCTCTGCATTAAAAACACTTACTCCTACAGTCGTGGTTCAAGGACCCATGAGCTCTACTTTTTGAAACCTAAACTCATTCTTGCTTTCTATACCATGATTGTTTTGTTAACATCATTGGACATTTTACTTCCAAATGAAGCTACCTTCTGCATAAGGTTGCTGTAGAGCAAACTACATCTGACAAGGATGTTTGATGAAGATTAGCAGTAGATTAAGCAGTTCCTGAGCTTGCCATTTAATCCACCACTGCTGATTTTGTGTGCTAATCCAATGATGATATTTGGAGTCACAGCAATTAGTTTATTAGTTGTCACTACTTTTCAGTCAGTTACTTTTGAACCAGTAGAAAACTTCAGATAAAAAGTGAAAAACAGAACTCTTGTATATCAGACAGATGATGTTTGACTCTAGATTTGAATGCTAATATTGTTATTAATTACATTATTATTACTAATGATAGATGATAACAATGTTCCATAAAAACTAGCTACCTACCTTGAACTAATCTCTGGCAGAGCTTTACATTTATAATTTATATTGAATTATACCAACAGTTCTCTGAAGTTTTACCAAAATAAAAATAGTGAAGTAATCATATATGCTGGAATATTTTTTCTGATATTGACTTTAAGTATCCATGAATATTTTTACAATTCAGCATTCAGTTGAATATTTGTTGTTGTTGTCTAGCCCAACTGCAGTTTGGATGATACAGAATGCACAAAGAAAACCATAGCATTAATCTTGGACTGTAAAAGACCTATTTGTATTGTGACACAAATATAAATGTAAAGCAAGCAGAAAAAAATGCTATGTAAGCTCTTTTCTGAGCTTAGTATTGTTAGAAAATACTTAACTCTTATGTTGTCAGGTAGCTTTTCTAGTGTGTGTACTGTAAGTGCAAAAGGAATTATGCTAGGGTCAAAAATGATTCTGAAGTTTCACAGTGAACTGTTTTTATGAAAAATTTATTATTTCCTTAGGTAAATGCATACCATTAAATTTAAGAAAATTACCAAGAACCATGGAATATAGTATTAATATTCAATACAGATCCAAATTGTATTGATCAGCAAATATTTGATATAAGGCACTACAAAGAAAAACATGTCATTATTAATACCCCTTGTCTCTTAAATGTGTTATGGTTGAAACAATGGGTTTATAGACCTAAAGGGGGTACCATTTGTTCTGCCAAATATAAACTCTGACTATCACTCACATCACCTAAGCCCCACTGTATTCAAAACTGGGAAGCATTTTTTATGCAATAGAATAATTAGAACTGTCTACAACAACCACCTATTTTTTTATTATAGCACTGAGAGAAAGGTTGATATTGACTATTATAAGAAATGATCGCTGACCATAATGGCATTTATTAAATGACAGCATCCATAGCAAGCTTCATCCACAGCACTGAATAACCCTTCGACCAGACAGAATTAGAGACTACACTAGAAACACAGTTTCCAGATGATGGTTTTGCCTTGTTGGCTTTGTATGTATCAACTAAGCAGTTGCCCAGTTTGCCTTTGCTTTCCTTGCTGATGTCAGAACTGAGATGGGTAAATATGAAGTGCCGTATTCTGCTCTATAGGGCTTTCACATTGGGATGGGGGAGGTATTATGAGGTTGCTATTGCTCCATTTCCACAATTCCTAAAAGCATAGCCTAAAAGTAACAAAAAAAAGTAAGTCAATGTCATTGTAAAATAAATAATTCGTGAACAACTCTAGAACTAAAGACTCTCAAGGTTGAAAGAAACTTTAAAAGGTCACGAATGACGATCCTACATTCTTCTGATGGCTGGAATGACACTGAAACTTAGCTGATGATAGGAATCTCTGGGCCTCCCAACATCAGGCTGTTCTTGTTGATAGGAAGTTCTTAAATCGAACTATAATGTGTCTCTGTAAACTCTACTCATTGGTCCTAGATGTGAATATTTGAACTAATGAAATGTTAACCTTCACTTCAATACTAACAAGCTCTTTCCAATGCTTCCTCATTCTCTCTGCTTGCCTTCTTTCAATGCCCTAGTCACTTTCCTCTAAACATGATGCAATATTTTAACATTTCACAAACTTGGAATGTAATCTGAACTGCACAGGATAAAACACAATTAGCAATAGCTTTATTCCAAACACCATCTTTCTCTCAACACTTAATTGTTTTTGTGGCAACTACATCAGTGACACTTAAAACTCCTAAGTGCGTCTTAAATTTCTAAGCCAAGTCACATGTACCACATTCTTTATCTGTGTACTTAGGTTTTTATCATTTTGTTTTAGACCTCCATAGACTTCATATTTATTTCCATTAATGTTACCTCATGTGTTCTATCCTACCAACTTAGGTATTTTTTCAGTTTGGAAAGGGGATTTATTCACTAAGTGAAATCTTAAATGTGTCATTGGTAAATCTAACTAGATACTTTCTATTGATTCTAATGCCTGATTTCTTTTTAAATACTGACAATAACAGAACCAAAGCATCACCATTAGAAATGTCCTTTCATTCAACCATTGATCATTCATTGCTATATTCTGGGTGTGGCCATTCAGCAACTTGCCAGCATCATTGATTTCTAGCTCATATTTCTTTACCTTAGCCATTAGGATGCTACATGATGCCTTAACAAATATTCTGTATAAGTCCAGATATATTAATTATCCCTATTGGTTGGCCCGGTAACCCTTTCGGAGAAGAAAATGATGCTCATCTACATGATCTGTTCCTTGACGAATCATTTGGAGCCCAGTTGTGTACCTTACCATGGTTGATTTGAGACTCACTGATATGTAGGTTTTGAGAAACTGCCTCCCTCCCCATTTTAAAGATCAGATCCACATTTGCCAATCCTTTGCTTGTGCACACCTCTCCTGCTTTCTGCAGTTCTTCAAAGTGAATTCAGTAGGTTTCATCTGCAGCAGGGACCTCAGTTTATTTATGATCTCTAGAACTTAGTACAAAATCTTGCTATTTTTAAGAATTAAAATATGCAGATCTTGCTTTTTTGGTGATTACATTCATGTTTTAAAACTCTGAAACAGTAATTTCTGGAGACAAAATTCCTTTATATGCTACATTAGAAATTTGAATTGGGCAAAAGAATACTCCCACATCTGACCACACGTCACACCTGTTTGACACCCTTCCAAGTTATTTTCCTGTGGTTATAAATGAGATTCTCAGGGTTCCAGAAAGATTTTTTGCATTACACATAGATAATTTAGGCATTAGTTTTCCTGCTTAGGTTCAAATGCAGCCATATTTGAATTGTTGGGTATAGAGAGAAGAAGAGAAAAGTAAATCATTTGGTATAGGAGGAGGGCATTAAAGAACCTACGAAGAAGGTGATAGGGCTTTGGAAGAGTAGAAAGAAGAGAGGTTTCAGTCCCTCTGTGCCCCTAGGACTGGAGTCCCTCTGCTCCCTTTTTTTCCACCAGGGCCAAAATTCTCTTAGGACCTGGCCCCACTTCCACTGGCATAATATAATCTGTACCTCACCCTTCTTGGCCTCCTTAAGGAAATTTAAGCCAGAAGAACAGGGAGAATTTCAGGTGAAAGAGCTTCTAAACAAGTGGAAGATGGTGATGACCAAATCTCATGTTTCAATAAATCTTGGTAATTAATTGCTCAAAATAATTATAAAAATACTAACATTGTCTCTTAGCTCCAGAGTTGTAATTATTTCTAAGGGATGGGGTGAAATAAATGGATGCCCAGGGCACAGCTCCCACCAACCAAAATCCTTGATAGCATCTAGAATGTAGCCATCCTTACACTCTCTTTATTTATCTTCTCTTCCCTTTCAACAATAGAAGTCTACCATTTCCATTCCAAAGACCATTCTCTCCTTAACATAAAGAAAATAGAAATCTTACCATTCTATTCTCTTTCTCATCCAACAATGTTACAATCATTCCTAAACTGCAGGTCCGTCTTTTATTGGATCTTAAGGCTCTTGGAACTTAAAAAGCAGACAAATAAATAAATAAAACTGTGTTTCTTGCGATTTTTTTAATTGGTCTCAGATAATTTGAGGATTTCCTTTACGTTTGCTATTCCCTTGCCTGAATAGCTCTTCACCTAGATTTTCCAAAGTCCATAGCATTCAAATCACTGATTAAGAGTCACTGCCTTCTCAAAGAGGACTTTGAGACACCACATTGCTCACTCTCCTCTTACCTGCATTATTTTTCTTAAAAGCACCACTGCTGCCTGGAGTTAAAGATATGCTTTGTTTAATCACTTACTCTCTTTCTCCCCTACTTCAGTATAAGCTCTCTAATAACAAGGACTTAGTCTTGTCCACACTGGTATCCCCAAGTGCCTGGAACAGTGCTGCTACATACAAGTTTCTCAATAAACATACACTCAATTAATGAAGCAATAAATGGACTATTTAAAGCAGAGGTGCATAGAACTGGAAAGGTTATATAAAATCCACCATAAATGTTTCTTCTTTAGAGTTTCCAACTTTCATATCAAAATTATATACAAATATGTGGTTAAAAATTGCTTGTTTTAAAGTAACTTTTGTTTAATTTTTTTAGGTTATAATAAAATTAGAATTCTTTGGTCATCTAAAAACTACCTTATATACAAGTTAAAAATATAGAAAGGCAAAATTTTAAAGAAATTACTCATAATCTTAACACCAGAAAATTAAAAAGTTTGGGGGTATGTTTAGAATTTTTGCAAACTTCTCAGTCTTTCCAAGGCATTTTCCCTTTCAAATTCTTATGCTATGGAATTCTTCTCATCTGTTCCCTGAACTTTTAAAAATCTGTTCTCATAAATCTGCTGTATTTTTCTGATATTTTTTCAGACCTCCAATTCCCAACACAGTTTTTAATACTATATTTTTATTGTCCTATAAAATTCCTGTTATACATGGACAACCAGTTCCTGCTTGTAAGTTAGAATTTGCAATATAAGTTCAATATATTTTTGCAGTATCAGTTCCCCATTCATTTCAAATTTTGGGACAATAAAATTGCCAATAAGACAGGTCCATGACCTATTACATATCCTGAGTTCAGCCAAAATTGAATTTGAGGACAGTTGGTTAGAGACCACCATCAGTACGATATCTCATGAACCACTTGTTTCATTTAATATTAAACATTACCATTATAGATATACCATAAGAATTAAGGTGATGGAAAAATACTCAAAAATAACTTCTTAAGAAATATTCATTCATTCATTCATTCATTTATTCATTCATATAGAAACTAATTACTGAGGATCCATTATGTACCAAACACTATTTGAAGCACTTGAGATACCAAAATGAAAACAAAGAATATGCCATTTAGGAAAAGCATACCAATTAATCTTTTTACAAATATGTATTGAATACCTACTATTACCAAGCACAATGCTAGGCACATAAGCATAGAGGAATCATAATGCTGATGATACAGACATACTTAGATTTAAATACCTACTATATGCTGGTGTATAAACTGCAGAAAATTTTATTTTATTCACAATTATAGAACTACTATTATGCTTGATAAATTAAATCATCCAAGATACTGGTGATACAGAGATGAGCAAAATGAATTCCCTATTTTCAAGATACTTGAAGTCTAATAGATTATAATATACATAAAATCTAAGCATTTCAATAATACTTTTTGAAAAAAATTAACTATAATATAGAGCAAAATATAATATTGTAATACTAATTATCTTCTTCTCTATCAATTAAGTTTCTCTGAACACCTGGAACCCCTAATATAGTATCTTAAGAGTAATGAAATACTGAGCAAATGTTAAGTGGATAAACAGACATTTTAAAAGTAATTCTTATACAATATCACCCTAAAGTCATAAAATTTTGTCTTAAGGCAGAGTATTTACTTTCAAAAACTTCATTTTAGTATTAATCATTTAAATTCTCCTTTAAGATTTTAAAAATAAAAAATCAAATTAACTTCTGCCAATAAAATAGGATTACAATAGATATTATCGCTAATATTTCAAGTTTTATATAAGAAACGGATGAAAGACCTAAGGGTATTTTAAGTTGGATCTACCGTGTAAAAATCACAAGTCGATCTTTCCTCTTCACTTTGAATTAGTGAAGCTTCTTTGTGCAGAAGGCAATAACAATTTGGCAATTTTGGAAATATTTGCATATTTTCCTCTGTACAAATTGACTTTATAAAGAAAGACTGAAGAGGCTGGGGTTTCTGGTTTCTGGAGCATTTAAAGCTAAAAGCTAAAAGTATAAACAGTGACTAACATATTAGTCATAGTAAGCAACTCTTCCTCACTAAAACAAGAAATGACATGTTAAAAAATGCAGAAATATTAAGGTAGACAAAATAATGAACTTTTTATCCACTGAGAGTGATTCCAAATTAGGTGGTCCTAGAAGAGCATGCAATGTAAAGATTTTTAGGAATACACAGCTATCCTTGAAGCAACTTTAAGAAATTTGTACCTTCCTTAATAAAACTGGAATAGACCAGATAATTGTCCAGTCTTCTCAAATTTCTAGCAGAAGCTTGAGAGAACTTTGCTCATTTTTCATATGTCCCCCAGAGGGCAGTGGTGGCCCAAAACACAAAAAAAGGATTTTCTGTCAGTCTTGGGTCCTCTCTGGCATCAAACTGTACTCCAGTCCCTTTACCATTTCTCATAGACCTTCCTTCTGTAAGCAAGTTGGCAGTAGTATGTTTATTTGAGTACCTAACAAAATTACTAAATATTAAAAAAGAATATTGCATGAAGTATATTTTTACAGAGACCGAAAGAAAAAAACGTTAAAGATTATATTTTATGTTTGTGTGAATCACTTAATAACACTTTTTCATACATTTTAAAGTAGAAAATGATATGAGAAAGTTGGGAAAAGATGCGTCAAGGCAAAGAAAACTGTTTTCTTTTAGTTGGTTTGAAACAATCCACAGTATTACTCAATACCTATTAATTCATTCATTTATTCATTTATAAGTTACCTAATGTGTAAGAACCATTATATTGAAAACTATATTTGTTAATATGAGTAACAAAGAAAACTACTGCAGGTTTATAGTTAAGAAAATGGTACTAAATTGCATGATACAAGAATGTTTCCAACTAGTTGTAAACATTGGTAGCAATGTAACATAAAAACCTTTCTCCTTTTACAAATGTTTTGGATTTCTTTTGGAGGTCCACAGGTACAAAATACTTGTCCTGCTCCAACAGAACATGTACTTTATATTTCAAAGGTGATGACGAACCACAGGAATCTTCCTAAATAGGAAAGAGCCTGAGTGTGCACTCTTCTAATGCTGAGGTTTTCTTTTTTAGTTAATGTTGCTATTTAAATATTTTACTCTGCTTACAGGCATTTTTATGCAAAAGGTACAATTTTCAAAAGAGCTTTATTGCAAGGCTGCCCTAAAAGCCTTTAGAATACCTGTGAATTTGTCTTCTGGGATCTCTTTTACAGTATTTAGATTATTTGCTGATTAAACTTTACTCATGTTCATCTTGTGAAACTGGGAGCAAGATACAAACCTCAAGTATGTGAAGGAAAAGATTAATGATGTCAGAATTATAATTCAGTCAATATTTGCTGAGCCATTTGGGTTTTCTGTTTGGAGCAGAGGGTAATGGTATCTATTTACCTGTATAGCAATGAGTAGCTCTGAAAACACTGCTGCTATAGCTTTTGGTCAAACCAAATGGTGTGGTTTGCTTATGTGATTGCTTGTTTATGTAGATGGCTTTGGCTGGAAATTATACATATTTAAATACTCTCTGGGGGAGTTCTGCCATCACATCTATAGCCATGATCTGCATTACAATTGACTTTATTAAGATATTAGAAATAGACCTCCAGTCCTAACAATAAGGCTGGCAATTACTTAAAAATGGTGTAACTCTAGATTAGGAATGACATATTTAAGTATATTGAAACTGGTGGGTATTTTAAGTGACATTGCTTTAAAGTGTTGAAATAGCAGAATCAATATTGTCAGTGTACAAGTTAATGTTTATGAAGCCAAGACAAATTCAGGAATGGGACAAAACTATTACAATTGGATTTTTTTAAATTAGTATTTATTTCTATTTGCCCAGATAGGACTAAAGCCCACTGTTATTTCTAGGGCTGCAGTTAATCACCTTAAGACTTTATCAAAGGACAGATAAGCTTCTAAGTACTTGCCAAGTGGAAAACTTCTTTAGAAGAAAACAGAAAATTATGACTGAAAAAGACCTAGACATTTACAAGAGACATTTTATGAGAAGAAAAAACACTATATAATGTGCTTCTTCCTGAAGGTGTGGACATTTTCTCCAAAAGGAAAAAAAATTGTTTGTAGAAAGAGCAAATATAAAAGCCAATTTGGACTCCTGACTTTATTTTGCATTAACAATTTGAGATGAGTCTATAAATGGCTACTGTTAAACATTAATTATTCCTCTCCCCTCTGCCATTTCTATGCGCTTATATTTAAAAGGAAAACCTAACCATTGTGTATATTTTGATATGTTATCTTTCTTTTTCTGTTGGGAAAAGTTATATTGAAGGTCATAGATAATCAAATGATTTTAATGTTGCTTCCAACAAAAACTACAGATCACTAATAGCATATAAGCTTTATAATCAGCAGGCATTTTCTACTATGGGGCTCATTTTGAAAGTTTTCACTCAGGACAATTCTACCAATGAATCTGAAGGAGCAGGGGAAAAAATGGCCAGCTTCTTTAAAAAAAAATTACAAGCAATCACTACATTTACTGTCACTGAAATAACATATTAGTAGAAGAATAACCTATCTTGCTTAGAATGTATAGCTAGTAAAAGCACTTCCACACACAGCATTGCTGATCCTGAGTATAGGTAAGCCTATTCCAGACATTTCTAAGAATTGGAGAGCCTGCGGGAGTTTCCCAAAGTCATGGAGCTTGGAAATTGCCAGTACCGTTCTCAGATTGGGTCTCCTCTCTCTGAATCTAGATCTACCCAACATTCTAGTGAGGCTATATTTACCAGATCATTGCATTCATTGTATTATACACGACAGCCTCCTTATACACTGATGGAACATATGCACAATGGTGCTGCTATTATGTGCCAGGCAATGTACTCAATGCACAGGTCTCCTTTTCAGAATAGAGAAAGCAGAGCCCCAGAGTAGCTAAACAATGTATCTAGAATCACACAGTGAGTGGTGGAGCCAGCATTCTAGTCCAGATGTGTCTAACTCCAAACGGCCTGCATTTCTAGACTGGGCTTTTATTCTAGAGTGGGCTTTCACTCCCCTCATTGTTCAATTTTAAAACTGCTGAACAGTTCTATGCTGGCTTTTGCCTCTCTGTTATATGCTTTCATTGGATACCTGCTCCAAATGATGTTGCTGTTGGCTCTCCTGAGTATATTTTGCATAGCATGGCACAGTCTTTTTTCAACATCGATGGAAGACAAACTGAAGTAACCCAGGAAGCCTAAAGGCCCTCTAAAATGATTCTTTTGGTTGATTGAAGGGTGGAAGAAAAATAGGGCCTGAGTAAAGCACACTTGACTCTTCAAATATAGGATGGGGTTATGACTCCCCTACCCTCAAACCCAACCCCAAGTCAATAAATAGAGAAAGAAGAGCTATGGAAAGAAGTTTTAAAAAGACTCTACAATCCTGTTTTCAGCCACGTGGACATGATAGTGACAGGACATCTTCCTAAATTGCTAATTACAAGTTCATAGGTATTAGAGGTGGTAAGCAATAGAGTAGCAGCCAAAGGCAACAAAAGATACAAGCCAGCAAGGATAGCCAAGCTGCCAGTACTGCCCAAAAGGCCACAGAAAATGCAGTCCAACTGTAGTCATTACAGGTTCGTGACTTGGGTTATGACTGATTGCCCATAAATAAGAAAGTGTCAGATGGTGGGGACATGACACAAAAAGTAATATCATTTAAACCTCTCTAGTGAGTATTTCCAGTTTAAATATTTGGTCAACCCACATATCGAAAGTCTATACTATAAATATGATTTTGGAAAAAACCTTTCATTTATTCATACAATGTTATATTGCAAATGCAGATGATTAAATTTCCAGTTCCCTAAAGAGGTACTCTGTTTATGTGAGCAGCTCATTTACAACTGGCAAAAACCACGTGTCTGACTGTGGACATCAGACTCTGTTGGATTACTTAGATAAACATACTATTTGATTACATTTACCAGTGTTACATTTACCAGTGTCTGGTTGTCACATTAATTTTATTTGATGGAAATTCTATTGATGTATCATTTAATTAAAATTTTCACTTAGTACTTATTAGAGTATAAGAAATGTCATCGCAGTTTTTTTTTGCACATGGTAATGAAATCATTGGTATATTACCAAGATTAAATCATGAAGGAATATCTGCCCTTCTGTTTTCCTTCCTGCTAAAATTACCAAGCTTCTTACAGTACCACCTGTGATGACAAGCAAGCTATGAAGAGTTCCAAAGCTTCCCACAATACCTACCAATCTCCACGTCAGAACAAATTAGTATTTCTAGTCTACAGTTTATCTTTGTGGCATTTTAGAGTCTAACAGATAATTCTTAAAAACTTAATGACATCTCCTTTACTGAGTGTTCAATATGTGCAGTAAATGTGTTAAGCATTCCACTTACGTGATCTTATTTAATCTCGGAGAAACACTTTGAGGTTTTTTTCCATTGTACAGATGTAAAAAGTGAAGCACAGGTCTCATTAGATGGTAAAGGACAGAGCCAGGGTTGAAACCCAGATCTGACTCATTCCAAGGCCCATCTAGTCTAATCCACTGATTTCACAAACACAGAAACAGGCCCAAAGAAATAACCTGTTTTTCAAAAAGGCACATAGCTAGATAGTAGCAGACAAAACTAGGGCTCAAGTTTCTACCTATTATCTTTATTGTCATTAGCCATCACTATAGGCCTAAGCTATGCAGCTTTTTATCTTGTTTCATTTCTGTTTCAACATAAAGATGCCAGAGACATGTAAACAATATCCATTACCACTGCTGCCTGTGATGTGTAGAGCAATCACATTTTTAACACATCCTGTCTGAGTCCTTGCTTGCCTGTATAGCCCTCAAAGAGGTCTGGAGTGAATCTGCTGCTCACTTAGCACCCAGCATGTGGCATAGTTTCTCAACTGGTAGAGTTGGATTTCTGTGGATTTTGCCTTCTCCCATATCTCTGGAAACTTTTCTCAAAGAATGTCATACTGTATGTAGCTCCCTATTCCAAGAGCAAAAACTTTGACTGCTTCATATGGAGTCTTCTATTCTAAACAACATTGACCTGGTCATGCCTTCCCTTGCTTTACTCAGACAAAAGGGTTTGGTTTTTGTTTTTTTTTTTATCATAAATGGATACTGAATTTTATCAATCACTTTATCTGTACCCTTTGAGATAATCAGATGGTTTTCTACTTCTACTAACATGGTGCTTTACATTATTAATTTTTTAATGTTAAACCAACCTTGCATTTTTGTCCACTTGACCTTGGCATAGTATCATTTGTTAAATTGCTGGATTGCTAATAGTATTTTTACTTGCTAATATTTTGTTCAGGATATGTGGGTGTATGCTCATTCTTGTCAGTTTTGTCCTGAGTGTTATGCTGGCCTCATCTTGGTCCAGGTGGTGGTAGCAAAAGTATTTACATATATTAAATGTAATTGAACTTAAGATGTTAGGCATATTACTATATTAAATTATACTTCATTTAAGTACAATTTTTAAAAATCATTCAGAAGACTTTACATTGTTCTCAAGCCAAATTTATCAGAATGGCATTCAAAGCTTCTGTCTGCTTAGGCAGCTGGATAATCTGTTGCCTCACCTTTTACACGGCACCCAAGACTACTTTTAGTTACTTAAAACTATCGTATTCTTTCATTCTGTCAGAACTTTGCTAATTCTCTTCCTTCAGCACAGAATGACTTTTTTCCATACCTCTCTTTCTCCACCTGAAAGAATTATTTTCATCCCTTAAAGCTTAGCACCATGCTCCTTTTAGCACATTTCGTGGAAGATTCTGACACCCTCCCCAGACACTGCCAGAATGAGTTGATCCCTTCTCTGTGCTTTCACTGCACTGGTCACATGACATTCTAGCACACCAAACAGATTTTATGAGTATTTCTTTCTCCTCTATTAGACCAAGAGCTCTTCTGAGTCTCTTTCTCATTCTTCAATATTTAGGATCCAATAGCACCCAACAGGTGTACTTGGTACTTATTGAAAGAATGAATGCTTCTTCCTATACAACATTAGAGGAAGGGAAACACTATAGCATGATGAAATTGTCACCATTTTATAAAACCAATAAGTGAATAAATGCCTCTTCCAAAACTAATTTGGGGGAGGTAAAATTATCTGGTATAATTACATTTATGTATTGCTGTACAACAAATTAACGCAAACTCTGAAACTTAAAACAACCAGCATTTCACTTATTTGCTCTAAATTCTGCAACTTAGGCAGGACTCTGTAGGGACAGCCCATCTGAACAACACCATCAGCTTCCAAGCTGACTTCACCCAACTGGCTGGTAAGCTGGTACTAGCTGTCAGCGGGGAGCTCAGTTGAGGCTGTTTTCTGGGGCTTGGCTTCTTATACTAAGGCTTCCCGATGTGGCAGGATTAGGATTCTTAAGAATGGCTGTCCCAGTGTAGTACAATTTCTTACATCGTAGTGGCTTCCTCCAAAGTGCACAGCAAATGCTACGTGAACTTCTTAGGCTTAGGCCAGAACTGGTGCAGCTTCTCTTCAACCACATTCTACTGACTAAAGCAAGTCACATGGGCCAGCCTCTCCAAGGAAGGACCACCCATGGGCAGGGACACTGGGAGACCTGGTTTGTTGGCAGCCACCAATATAACATTCTACCATAGTGATGATGTTACCATATTAACTGTAAAAATGAAGTCTTTTTTATTTTAACTCCTACTCTGTCCTCTCTGTTGAAGATGTGGTTTATGATTGATATTTTGTGAGATTTTCCTGAAACAAAAATATTTGAAAATTCATTTCTACACATTTTAATTCCAAGTTTTGCTTTATAGATCCAATATTCATCAAATAATAAGAAAACAATTAGCTTCTCTGATCTATGTAATATCAAGGTTCCAAGCCCTTTGAAAACTAAAACCTGTTGGGTTTCTTATGCAGAGGGCCAGCTCAGAAACTTTGGTTTGTAGAAATCAGACTTTAACATTTTTATACTTGACATTTTTTCATAAAACTTAGAACTGCATTAGCATTCTCTACAACAAACTGCTCAAAACTAAATGTTTTCAGGTTTCAACCTTATGCATATAAAAATGAACTGAGTCAAGTTCCTGTAACTTCTTGCTTTAGAAGGAAGGTGCTTGGCTCTTCCACCCCTTCTAGTTTAGCATTAGCTTTTTTGTTCCCTGTCCTGAGTCTTTTAACAACATGTTCTGAGGACCTAATTACTGACTTTTTAATCCGATTAACAGTGCTGTCTGTGTCTGTTTTAGCAAAGCGCATAAAGTACACTCACAATTGGTGTCTGCTCATAGGGAGTCCTTGCACTTTGCAGCAGTATTAGAGCATGAATATAAACTTGGATTTGAATTTAGACTTAGAATGTTAATCCTTGAACTCCTCTTTCTAAGAAGATAATATTGCACAAGTGACTTAACCTCTCTATAACAGCTTCCTCATCTGTACAATGGTGAGGGTAATAGTACCTCATGGGGTTGCTATGAAGATCAAACCAGATAAAGAACACAAAGCACCAAAGTGTCAGCCATAGAGTAAACATTCAGTAAGTATTGTTATTGTTATTTTCACTGAACAAGTTATTAAGAATGCTCACCAATAAACCCAGCTTTATTTGTGAAACAAAGAATTAGAGGCTCTTCTTTAAAAAAAAAATACAATTTCAGTTTTTCAGAAGTGGATCACTAATTTGCAATTATCCCGAAACCTTGGGTCCTCCCCCCACCACACACACACACACACACACACACACACACACACACACACACACACTTACTTACTTACTTACTTGGGAACTGCATTAATTAGCATTTGATTTAGGATGACTTTGAAGATAGGAGAAAGAAATTTGAGTTGACTCTTAAGGCCTTGTGGTGGCTAGGCACCGAATTAGGAACAGCTGAAATCACTCAGAAGTGTATTACTAGTTTATTAAAAAGTAGACAAACTGTAAAACTTTTGTAGAATCCCATATGACAATTCATTATTGCTCATGGAAATAATTAGTGGCTGGCTAAAATTGTTATGAATTTAATAATATGTTTAAATAAAAAATACCTCATCAACCATGCTAGCATACACTTAATTTTCAAAATAGTGACATTCCTTTTCAAACAACAAACAAGCTTGGTGCACATATGGGTCCTTATTTACTCTGCATCAAACACTGGACCCTTTTGATGATCTATTGCTGACAAGTTATAGACCACAAATTTAGACTAAAAGGATGATTTCTAATACTGAGTCACTGCTTCTATGCTACCCTAATTACAGTGTTTTATAAACAACATTGCTGGTATATACTGGACTGGCAATTTAAATGAATATATTTGTGCTATGTAATGATAGTTAGCAATTATATGTGGCTTGAGACAGCCGGTAGCCACTCCTTGAATAACTGACCACAACGACCCACATGTCTGCCCAATCAGAAGGAAGTTTCCATGTTAAGTTGTTTGGAATGACTGATCTCATCAGTGCACCATTTCTGTAATATTTACTCTGGTGTTCACAAAGCGTGTTCACTGTAACACTGTCAATTGTTGATAGGCATTCTAAGATCACAAAGAAGGGTTATTTAGTTAAATACAAATCAATAGCTCAAAATAAGACTATTTCTTAAAAATGCATAATTTCCTTTCACATATAAATGCCCTGAGAAGTCTTCCTATAAGAAATAACTTCAAGAGGATAAAATACAAAGTATTTCCTAAACTTACTTGACCATTTATAAATAAGTAAAGGATGATTCCCCTTTACTTAGAGTTTCATTTAGGGCTGCTCCAATAAAATATATTTTGAGAAATGCTATTTGACTAATTTATTTCATCTTTTTCTATTTACGAAAAAATTCACTATTTGATAATTCCAAAAATGCTTTTGTTTACTTTCCTTACATACAAGTCTCCCCTCTCCTCACCCTTTTTGACCAGGTTGCCAAATCTAGCAAATAGAAATCAAGATGCCCAGTTACATTTGAATTTCAGAAAAATAATGAAAATTTTTTAATATAAGTATGTCCCAAATATTACATGGGACATGTGAATTTTAACTTGGTGTCCTGCATTTTATCAGGTACCCCTAACCCCAAGCCAAATGAGAGCCAGTAGTAATTAATGAAACTCAGCTTAATTTAGTAATAAGTACATGAAAGGAATTCATTCAATGCTTGTTGAATGTTTTTTACTCTTTCACAGTAACAAAAGTGTGAAGCACTTTTTGAAACCACTGTATCTTTGGTCCTTTTATAATAATTTCAACATGAATAGTGTCATCACTCTGCAACTCTAGACTGAAATAAATTCTTTTATTCTAGTCTGAGCACTTTCATTTTACACATAAGGAAACTGAGCCCTAAGAGAAGTAACTTGATTTGACCAAGGCAATTCTCCTACAAGGAGTTAATAAGTCAGTCTTGAGTTCCAATTACCTAACTCTCAAGCCAATAGTCTAGACTCAGAACCAGTCTATCTTTATTGTTGTTCACTATGCTCCCCTCTCCCCCACCCAGAGTGATAAACTGGTGTTCTAAATTATAGAGTTATATAAGTTTACCATTTTAATTAATAAAATCACAATAAAAGTAAATACATTAAAGTAAATTGAGCTTAAATTATACTAGAAATAAGTTAACATTTCCTTTATCCTTCAGAAGGAACTCCAGTATCTCCCAGTATCTCAATTACTGTGTACTATGCAAGAGTACAAATTTAAAGAGAATTCCAGACTGTCTTTTGTGTGCCTATTTTGTTTATATTTATAAATTATTATTCAAAATATACATGATTTTTTTCATCCATTAGCCATCTCAAATGTGTTATTAAGAGGAAACAGAAAGCCCTGCAATAGTCACACAATACAAATAGTAATGCTCATAAGATCAACAGTTGTGACATGTTCCTTTTTATAGAAAGTGGAAGAAATATTTATATTCACAGTAGATGTTATATCACCTTTACTCTTAATAATAGGCATTGTTTGGAGTAGTGAACACTGCTTTTTAAAAAGTCACTTAAGTACTGCTTTTTTAAGTTGAGTGTCATCTTTAGCACCCATCTCACACAAATACCACTGTCCCTTCAGATGCCATGTAACTTAGAGGAAGGAGTGAGGGTCTCAATGTCTTTAACAAGAATCCTGGATTGGCCAAGAATTAAGCAAGAAACATCCCTTTGAACGTAAGGAGTTCTTATGTGCCTAGCTTATTCTCCCTCTAAATAGACATGGACATTTAAACATCTAAGAATATTCCTGAGTCATTGGAAATGATACATACACTAAGAGCCTAAATCTCTGCCTTACCCATATTGCCCATATATTTAAATCAAACTTCATAATCACATCATCTGTTAAAAAGGACTATTTTTTCTGCATTTTTTCCCTTCCTCTTTTACCTCATCAACCTGAAATTGCTGGCACAAGGTAAAATCATGGTAGTGTCCCATTCATTTTATTAGGAACTAGAACAATAATTTAATTTTTTAAGGAAATATCAAATAATGAATTATAAATTGCATTTTATATTTTTCCATAAATTAATACTATTCTGTGACATTGTGGTGGTGAGGTGATATCACTCACAAATGACTCACAGGTGTTAGCAAGGACCCTGTGAGTCCTGAAATTGTCATTTCATAAAGGTGAGCTCTCTTCAGCTCTACCTGACTTTTAACGTACCTGAGGTTTCTGAAATATGTTATTATGGTAGTTTAACTGAGTTTGATATCAGAATTTAAGAGTAGCTATATCCCATTAGTCTTCTAATTACACAATGTAATATCATGCACTATAATCAGTATTACTTTAACTGAATGAATAACGAATGGTAAATATGAAGTGCTAACTAGAGCAGGCTCCTTCCCTACAGAGGAGTTCCTATGTTAAGATGAGTAATACTGAAATAGGTATTTGAGTTCTGGCAAGTGACTTGAACTTCTGGTGCTCAGTTTCCTCATCTATAAAATGAGAATGATAGTGATACCTTCCTCATAAAGGCATTGTGATGCATTAATGCGAGTGTAAAAGCATTTAGCACCTGCTCAACACATTGTAGGTGCTTACTAAATATTAACTAGCATAATTACGGATTAGTCAGGCGGAGATCTCGGTGTTTATTACTATTATTCATGCAAACTAGGTACCTAACCTATTTATTACTATAATTTTTGCAAAACATTTTCATGATCTCAAAGTGCCTTTTTATGGTGGTCAATGTAATGCTGGCACTGATTATAGTGGAACAAATAAAACCATGAAGGGTAGTTTTCCCTTAAAATTGCAGCTTTGTCATAAATCACATTGATGGCCTATATGTATCTGTATATATGAGTAACTAGAAGTTATAATTAAGGTGTCTTGTAAAAACTTTTATCATTTGCCATTACTAAAAACCATTTACTATATGCTTTCTTGCCCTTACTGCTGTTCAAGGCTCTGTGGGGATGAAACACAATAACACCTCCATGTCTTTTTCCAAATTTCAGTCCTCTAAGACTGGTGCTGTGATGAGAAATGAGATTTTGTCCCTGACCTCTGGAGTCATCGGCTCATGTTTACACGCTAAGGGATTATGCTCCTTCAATATTGATCTGACGTGTTTAACTGCTATATCACTCACTTGTGATGTAGTTAAATACTTGCCCATAAAGGGGAGTTTACCATGTGGTAAATTAGAGGTCATGTAAAACATTAAGATAAATATAAATATTTACAGAGCTAAGGAGAGACTACAATTGTGTGCACTGTGTCAGATGTTCTTGAGTCAGGTCGTCTGTACTTTCAGATAAGGAATCATTATGAAAGAAGGAGTGATGCCAATTAAGGAAAAGCCTTAAAATTCAGTTTATTTCCAAGAACTGATTGGTAGTTCTCCCTCCAAAACATTGGGTTTTCCAAAAAAAAGTCATATTTCTTTTCAAGTGGTACCTATACATAAGTTAGTGTACTATGTGCTAAATTACAACAGAATATTTACTTCCACAGGATCAGAAGATCAGGGTTAGAATTCTGGTTTTCCCTCTGCTAACAGAGAGCAAGTCATCTACCATCTAGGAAACTTCATTTCCTCATCTCATATTTGAGATACTAATTCTCAAGGTTGTCATGAAGATTAAGTGACATGTATATTAATATGTTCAGTAAACAGAAAAATGTGATATGAACATATAATTATTTTTTTTTTGAAATAAGCTGTGTGTCCAGTCCATTTATTTTTCTAGTTTCTACATGTACTTTAGTTCAATTATACAGATGGGAGAAAACACAGCAATAGAAAGTCACTGGCAGAGCAAAAAACTCAAATCTCAAACACTAAACTTTGTCTTTATAGAGAGAATTTGATGGAGGCTATTATGTATAATGAATGCTACAGTCAGCAATTGGGAGGTGACTTGTGGAAATGATGTAGTTCACATATGATTGACCTTTAGTACTCCCAAATCAAACAATACCTAGTGCTGCACAGTATTTTTAAATGGCCTCATAATAAGTCCAATTTTATCTTTACTAGTGTGTATAGAGCTTCACATTTTACAAGACATTTTCCACAAACATTATTATTTAGTCCTCTTAACAATTTTGTAGAAAGTTATTATTCTTGTTCTCACTTTCTATTTGGAACTTTGAGATGCTATGGATTACAGAACTAGCACAGAATTACATGGCTTAATAGGACCACCAAAATTCAATCCCATTTTCCTCTGCTTTCCACTACCCTATGCTTCCTTAATGTGTGTTTGAGTTTCTTTTTTCACTTGTTTCATAAAGAGATACACAGTTTCGTATTTTTTGTATGAAACAGTTGGTCAGGCAAGACAGCCTTAAACATGCTATGACACAAATCTTGTCATTTATTTTTAATTAGGTGAAATTGAAGTCTAGCATTAACACCTTTTGTAAATATTAGAAACGTAACTTATTCCTGAACAAATGTTGCTTTCACATGCAGATTTTTTGTAGTATAGAATCATATTTTTCCTTTAAAAAAAATCAAAGATACACATTGTGCATTAGACTATTGTGTTTTTCTTCTTTCTGGAGGTGTGACATACATGTTTTCCAATTAGTAATGCTATACTAAGCAAAGCCTGACAGATGACCATAAAAGTTACTTGCTACCCTCTTACACATGCTGAGCTAGACCAGTGGAACACCATCTTGGTAAGAGATTTTGACAGGAAGAATGTAGTTAGAATTGTGACACTTACAAAATCACATTTTTAGCAAACTCTCCCCAACCCAAGAGAAAGTCTAATGAATGAATCCATAAAGGATTTAATGCAAACCTGCACAAATACATTTAATATGCTATAAGAAAAGGTCACCTTACTATTTCCAGCTCAGAGCCCACATCTATTGGTGCCCAGTAAGTAGGAAATCCAATGTAAAAAGAATTTTTGTAGAACAGACAACTAAAAGACACACAGTATTCTATGCTTCTATCTATAAATGGATAATCACGGAAATTCCAGGATTGGCTCCATTAGATTAGCTTAAGTACTTTTGTAGTCATCTATAAATACATATAAGCACCATTGAAATAAATTTTTTTAAGATAAATTATTTTAAATATTTTTTAAAAGCTTTAAAAAATGTTTCTCCTAGAAACTACAACAGGACTGGCAGTGACAACTGAACCATAATCCCAAGACTAGAAGTTAATTTCCACTTTTAGTTTTTAGGCAAAGAACATTTCTTTCAGTTGAATCCATAGCCAAGAATAACTCACATAACCCCGAAACTGTGGACATTACAATAGGAGATTCAGAGAACTCAAGAGCTGGTTTGAGTAACACCTGAAATAAATTCCCAAGTATTTACCCCACACAGCTGAACCATTTGGGCTACAGAGTTTTCACTCTTACCCAAGTAAATGATCTATTAACACACATTCATGCAAAACCTGCCTGTGGAATTTAGAACATAAAGGGTTTGTGACGGTAGGTTATTCTTATGTTGTTGCTATATCGACCACATAAAAGCTTGGGAAAGGGCCCCAGATAGAACACTGGACTTCAGCTGACCCCAGAAGTCTGACAGTTGAGAGAAGTATCTACCCTGGCAAAAGAAACTGGAGTTCCTGAAAACAAGAAAGTATTTCAGGAGAAACAGAGGTCCCAGGAGGGAGAGGTCAGGTTTTTTTTTTTTGTTCTTGTTTTTTTGTTTTGTTTTGATTTGTTTTTGATCCTTCAATATTTAGCATTAATGAAGAGCTCCATTGATGAAGGTCAGTCTTACCTTTCTGTCACCATTAGCTGGGCCTGCACTGGCCAGATGACCCCACTGCCTAGAGTTGGGAGTTAGAGCCCCAGTTCTTCTGAGAAACTGGAATGCAAGATTATCTGTACAAAGAAGTCTCCATTCAACACTGCTTAAGTCCAGCGCCCAGAGGCCTTGTGCGGCTCTGTAGCACAGAAGTGTTTCTCGAAAAGCCAGAAAACGTGAAAAGGAGAGCCAGCGTGTGAATCCCATCACCAGGGACTTCATTTTTAGAGTGCCACAAAGCTGGCTGTTGTGGAAGCTGCCATGTTGACGCCAAAAACACCACTGCAGCAGCTGTGTATCAGTATCTTGCTACCAGACACACGTACACTTAAAAATGAGTGCAAGGGTGAGCTTTTTCTCTTGCAAGTCTTCACATCCTGGTAGTGCTTGTCCACGGAATTCTCAGTAACACCGGAAACCCGCCACCTAGGATGACGTCCTCTGAAGAGCCAATGACAGAACCCAGAGAGGGAGAGGTGGAATGCACAAAGCCGCCTTGCTGCGGCAGGTGTTGCTGCCGAGCTACATCTTCAGCAAGAGCGCGCTTGGGGCTGAGGGCGCCTGCGCCTGCGCAGTGGTGGGGCCTCAACTGCCGTGGCCACCTCGTGTTGCCTGGGGTCTGAGTGTCAGTTACCTGCTGCTGAAATGCAGGTTTATAAAATAATACTGAAAAGACCCTCTCTGCAGGTATGTAAGTACTTGAGGATACTTTCCCTAGGTACCTGAGAATGTTCTCTGTGAAAGTGATGGTGATAGAAATATTGAACCATAGTGATTGAACTGAAAAATAGAGGTATCTTGAGGTGGTGTTCAATCCGCAATTTGAAAATTCTACAGTATTTTTTTTAAAAAACTCTCAAAAACAGTAGTAAAGAAAATTATAATGTAGGCCAAAGACATGTACAGATGTTTTAGCAGAGATGTGGATGGCAAATAGGAACATGAGAAGATGTCCAACGTCATTAACCATTAGAGAAATGCAAATTAAAACCACAATGGCATCCCTACAAAACTATTAAAAATCTGAAGCTTGAAAGGTAAATAGTGATAATACCAAATGCCAGTGAGAATGTGAAGAAACTAAAACACTTCTACATAACTGCTGGTTGGGAATGTAAAATTTTACAGCCACTCTGGAGCATAGTCTGCCATTTTCTTAGCATATAACCCAGCATTTGCATTCTTGGACATTCATCCCAAAGAAAGAAAAACTTATGCTCACACAAATACTTATGTATAAATGTTTACAGATGTTTTATGCCTAATAGCAAAATACTGGAAACTACTCAAACATTCCTCAATGGGTAAATGGATGGCCAAACTTTGATACCATAGAAATTTACTTAGCAATAAAAAGGAATGAACTACTGATACATGCAACACCCTGTATGAAACTCAAGGGCATTATGCTTAGTAAAAAAGGGGGGGAAAAAGATCTCAAACATAATATAGTATGCTCCCATTAATATAACAGTCTCAAAATGACAAAAGTCTAAAAACGAAGAATGAATGAATGGTCGGGGTGAGGAGGATACAAATACAAAAAAGTACCACGATGAAGTGCTTTCGTGATAATGGAACACTTCTCTATCTTGATTGCGGGAATTTTTTTTTTAATCCTGTGACTAGTAAATATTTACCATAAAAGCTAGTCAAAAGTTTTATGCTCACTTTTGTGCATTATAATCTTGAAAGTGGCTAAATAAACTGTTTGTTTAATTAAGCTCAAATACCAATTTTTATATTTATTAAAAGTAAATAGTATTAAATTTATTAGCAAGCAACACTTTTAGTGTACAAATGTTGATTATTTTGTGGTCATAATAAGAACAGAGATAAATTCATGATAGTAATTCTGGAGACCATTTGCTATTTTTTTCTCTCTTCTTTTCTTTTGGTAAAATAGAGTCTGTACTCCTTGATGCAGTTTTCCAGAATCGGGGGTTTCATGTGTACAATTTGGGAGCTACATAGTACCACTAGCAACTTCTTTCTCAGATCCCTGCCCTAGTTTGGAAGCACCTTCTAGAACAGTGCTTTTCTACCGCCGTATCTGAAAGACTGTTTACACCAATTTATTTTTTTTAAAAGCTTTTCTGGTCAGTTTCCCTCAGATTTAAGCATCCAACTGGGCAATTCTGTGATGACTGTTCTTTTACCCCTATAGAAACATCCTCTGGAAAGTATAACTGAACCTCAGTGCCCCCTAGGGGTGGAGGCCAACATCTGGGGTCTTTGTATGGATATCTATCCAGTCCTAGTACCTGCTTTGCTAAAGCGTGCCACTTAACTTTTTTTTTTTTTAATTTAAACTTATAACTCAGGAAATGAAAAAAAAACTGAGGAAAGGCAGGACGTAATAAGCAGGTTAACGATAAAATAAGCCTTTAGCACTGGCTGACCCAAGTGCAAATGCAACTGTCAAATCTCAGAAAATTTCTACATGCCTCAGTTACCTCCTCTCAAGTGGTTGTGATAATAATAGCACCTTCCTCATCATGTGTTGTGAAGATTAATTGAGAAAATATGTTTTAAACCTCAGCCCACTGCCTGCTACATATGATGGCTGCAATACATGTTGATTCCCATTTCTTTGAGTTTCTACTCTATTTCTTAGCTCCCAGGGTAGTTTGAAAAGAAACGGCTTGCAATGAAAAGGACTGAATGCTAGGAATAAAGAAGGTTAATAAATTCAGAAATGTGTTCCTAAGAAGAATGTATATTGATTAAACCTTTCAAAATGAAGTCACTTTTAAATAGGCTAAGGGAAGTCAGTCTTGTGTCGAGTAAACGATCATCCCCTCATGTAGCTGTCTTGAAATTAAGAGTGGACCCTGTAGTTGACTTTTTATTATCCTCTCTTCTGAATATCAGAGATTAGGGACTGATAACTCCATTTCCAAAGACAGTTCAATGAGGAGGGCTTAAGCAAAGCAAGTTGCTGTCAATACCTTTCCTTGTAAAAACACTGAATTTTATTATGTTCTGGGGATCTCTGGGGGATTCAGAGAGCACCAAGCAGCTTTGCCTCTGAAGGAAATATAAATTAGTGAGGAAGAGTAGGAATACCCAATGGACTAAGTAAAACTCATCTGAAGATCCCGGAAGGGAGAGTGTATATATTCCATCTGGTAAACTAAAAATTATTTTCTAGAAGAAACTGGGGGACAGAGGGATTTATTTGCTTTTAGGACTGTTTCTAATGTTCTATTTCTTGAGGGATACAGCAAAGAGATAGCCCTTGCAATATAATATAGCTCCCTTTTTCCAAGCCTGTCAATATGTAAGAACATATTACCTGAGAATTCCTTGAGAACGAAGGACAACACGTTGTTGTCCTCTTTACATCCCCAGCCTTTGGTACACAGCCTCCCCAATAAAGGTTTTTTGAATGAATAAATCCCTTAAGGTAGCTGAACACATCAATATCATTATTTCTCAATTGCCCCTTTATAGGCAGGGAGTGTTGAGGTTTAAGGCACAGTAATTTGAGCAGGCTGTCTGAAAGCTCTTCAAGGGCCGGGACCAGTTTGGTTGTGTTCCTCGTCACCTCTTGAGAACCTGACGTGGTACCTAACAGTCTGTAGACACGCTAGGTATTTATCATAAAAACTCCCCCAGTCCTGTCACAGTCAGCCCGGAAGAGTGAGAAGAGTTCAGGAGGAGAGATGGGCTGTAGTGGGTGGACTTCCGAGGATTCTGACAACCCATGAACGGCCATAAGTCAATTCCACTTCCTCTAGCAGCCAGCTGCAGCAGGAGGCTGTATACATCACCTCCTTACTCGGGTGGGGGGCAGTCCGTGTGTCCTTAACGCTCCCTGCGGGGATCCCAAGAGCCAAGTCACAGAGCAAGGTAACCCAGAGGGGGAGCCCGCCAGCACGTGCAGCTACCCAGGGAGGAGGAGGCTGGGCTAACGCAGCCCTTAGTCAGCAGCTGGGCTCGGTTTTGAAACAAAAGCCAATGTCCTCCCTCGGAGTCCGAGACCGGTCAGCTCCTAGGGTGAAGAAAGCCATGCTGCCCAGCCGGTTAGTGGCCCAACTTACTTTTCCCGAGCCTGGGACAAAGGACCAGCAGTTGTACGGGACTGGGTGGGATGGGAGGGATGGGGGGTGGGGGACAGAAATCGCCCCGACCCTCCCCTCCCAGCCTCTCCCGAGGAGGGCCGGGGTCTCCCGTGCGCTGCGCCCATCCGCCCCTGGCAGTCGGCCTCCGAGCCCTGTGGGTCTGCGTGAAGCGGAGGCACCTTTGCCACCGGCGCCCCGGCGCACAGACACACCAGGCCCCGGTTTCATGAATGAAATCCAATCGCGTGGATATAAATAGCCGCGAAGGCTGCGAACGTCACGGAGCGAGCGGCGGCCGCCACCGCGGCGGCGGAGCAGCGCCGCGCCGGGCTCCGTCTGTCCCGCCCCGGCCGGCCCGCCCGGGCACGGGGAGGGGGCGGGAGGAGAAGGGGAGGGCTGCTGGGTGGAGAGGGGCGAGAGCCTGGCGCCCGGTCGGGGCGGCCGGCCAGGCGAGGCGAGGCAGTGCCATGCCGCCTTTGTGCCCGGCCGGGCGGCGGGCGGCACGCCGCGCGCCGGGGCCCCGCGCACTCGCGACCGCGCGCGGTCGTGGCTGCTGCTGAGTGGCGGGGCCCCCCCCCGCCCCCTCCCCCAGCCCTTGAAGGCGGAGAGAGCTCGCGTCTCGCTCGGCTCCAGGGTAGGTTCTGTGTGGTGAGTGCGCTGCGGTAGGAAACTTCTCCGAGCAGCCGCCGCGGATCCCCCACCCGCCCGGCGCCCGCGGGTGGCCGGTGGGGGCCCCGACCGCGCCACGCGGCCCGCAGCGTCCCGAGACAGAGTTGTGGGACCCAGCTGCCGGAGAAGCCGCCCTCGCCTCCCTGCGAGGCCGGGAACCCTCACATCGGAGGCAAATTAGAGATTCCTAGGAGAGCCCGCCCCGCCGCACCCCTAACTTGGAACTGAGAAAATGAACCACAGGCACCCTTAGGGGCTCGCTGTGCCAGGGCGGGGGTGGTGTCGCGCCGACTAGGGGGCTCTTTGCCTTGAAAGGACAGTGGCGGGGAGACGGAGGTCTTGAAACGGGGGATATGCTCGCCCCTTGGGCACTTGCACTCCCAGGAGAGGTGCTGACTGGTCAGCCCGCAGTTTGACGCTCCCCACCCCAGCCCAGTATCTATGGAGTCTGTTGTGAGTTGCTGTGACAACAGGAGGAGCTGCCTTGAGGGGCTTGCAAAACACCTTACCTTGTCTTTCTGTGCTCAGCTTTCAGGGAGAACAATGAGGTGGGGGTGGTAGGAGGTGTGCAGACAAGGGAATCCAACCTCCTTCCTCTCCAAAAAAAGAAGTGGAAGGAAGGCACAACTGTGTAAAAATATATTAGATCCTACTGTTAACGTGTGCCATTTCTATCCTCAGCAGTATCAAACATCTCAACTGGGAAGCAATGTCAATATTTAGACTTGGACAAGCCAGAAAGTTAGAAGGGAGCACCAAGTCAGGGTTTTGGCTTCACTTTGCATGTCAACACAACAAGCTGTGCCTTTTGAGCTGACTGTACACATTTGCTTGGGGGGGGGGGGGTGCATGTAGGTTGATATGTACACAAAGCCACCCAGACCTCCCTAAGAAGATCTGGGAAGACCAGAAGAGTAGCTTTGACTTTGAACTTCCCTCAACCTATGCTGTTCACGCAGCTCTCTTGGACCCCAGCCAGATGCGCCAGATGCTCAACTTGAGATTTCACTAGTTTGGGGCTCCCCTACCCCAAACCTGGCCGCGCTGTATGATCTACACTGTATCTTCTCTAAACTGCAAAAATACTATTATAAGTAGTTTTCATCTTTGTGTAACTGTTCTCTCACTATCGTCAGATAGAAACAGCCAATAGGCTGTTTCTTTAATGTCAGGCCAGCTCTAAGCTTTTCCAAACATACACTAAGTTTGTTTATAAACACTCTTTAGAAATTTGGAATTATATTTCATGTCCAATAACTTTGTAGATGCCTAAGAGAGTCAACAGTTGCTAAACAATAAACACAGGTTCTTTTCAGTATAAATAATGTCTGCATACTACTCTGTAGGTGAAGTGGGCAGTAAATTATTATATTCAACAAGATTCCAAGATTTCTAGATAATATTTGGACATATTAGGGGGAAAGAGGTTTAACTAGTTCATCCCAATTGTGGAAGACTGAAAAAACTTTAGGGAGCAATAAAATCATGGTCAATATCCTACTAAACTTGCCCATTGGTTGTTATTTTATATGTCACTACATAAGGCTTTGTGTGATCAAGAATTGGAAATGGAAACACAGATAGTTTGATGTCATTGGCTCAATAACATAACTTATTAACAATTTGAATATAATTTAATAGCAAAAAAATCATTTGGTCTTTTGCTTATGATAATATTGTCTAAAAATGCTATTTTGGAGAAATAATGTACTCACTTCTATGGTTTCTGCATTATAAAAGGCCCTTAAGATTTTCCTTGTTAGTGGTTACCAGAGGAGAGTGGGGGAGAGGGAAAATAAATAAAATGTTAAATAAATGAATGAATGAATGAATAATATGTTTAAAAAAGAACAAAAGAAAATGAGACACACACACACACAAAAGAAAGATTTTCCTTCTTCCATCCTTAGGTTTGTGGCCAAATGCTTTTTTTGTAACATCCCCAAATGCTCAGAAAGATATTTTCACAAATGCTATAGAATGTTAAACTAGCTATTTCAGAATGTATTTGACCAAAGAAATGCCACTTTAATACTGGTAACTTAGCAAAGTAAAGCGGGTTCTACCCCTTTTTGAAGGAAAAAAACAATGTATGTTGAAAATTTTAGTGGCTCCCCATGTGCTCCTGGCAAGCAGTAGGATTTATAAAATATTTCTCTCTTTTATGTAGGTAAGTCCAGCTGTGAGCAGAGTGTTCTGTTCTTCACTTCTAGCAAGCCAGGTTAGTGTTTTCGTGCAAACCCATGACCACAGATTGATTACATCTTGTGTCTCTGAGCATGTGTTTTAGAAGTTTTGATAGTCATTTGTCTTAAAACAATTTGTCTGTCAGTTTTTATAGAATCATAAACATTTTGGTACTAAAATGGATTTTGAATCAGTTTGTCCTTTGTAAGACTTCTTTTTGCATTTTTTTTTTTTTTTTTTTTTTTTTTTTTACTTTGTGGATCAAAGTGGTGCCTAAATAGCTGAGGATAGTAGAGATCCAGGTGCTTGATAATTAAAGTTTACTTCTATCCTAATCTTTGCACTCTAGAGCTTGAAGAAACTTGATATAATTGACATTTTTGAGTATGAACCAAAGTTCAGGTAATGTGCTGCATTCTTTCTCTGCGTGTGCTGCATTCTTTACATTTATGTTCTCATTCTGCACCTAAAATAAAAATCCCTGTGAGATAAAACCACTCTCTTAATGCCTAAACAATAGGTGAGGAATTGGAAATTCAGAGAGGTTAGATAATTTATTCAGTTCCTAGTTTTAATAAACAGAAGAAATAGGCTTATTCTAAAGCCTGAACTCTCTAACTAAAAAATTTTTCTCCAACAGAGAAGCTATGGCCAGGAAAGGTTAAGTGACTTGCCTAAGTTAACTTGGTAATTACAACTCACATAATGACATTCCATTGCCTAGCTGTTGCAAAAGAGTAAATTTCATTCTCTTAAGTAAAACAGTGAAAAAATAGTATTCTTGTGTATTTTCCTGGCATAGAACTGTCAAAGATTTAAGAAAATTTTTGTTATGGGCTCTCTGGTCTTAAGGATCTTATAAACAGATTTAAAATGCAAGATAGTAATCTATGTAGGAAAATTAGAGAATAAATCAATATCATAGATAACAAAAGGCTGAATGAGAGGTCAAGCGTACATTTATAAGAAGTTTAGCATTTTCCACTCTGTGGTATTATTTTGTAATTCTGTGTATGCATGGAAAAAAATTTCTGTACATATTTTGTGTAGATGGATGATAAATGGGTGAGAGTTTAAAAAAGGACAGAATAGAAAATTTCAGCAGAATAGGGAGAGATTATGCAGTCACCTAGAACCACTAAATTACTGCATCTCAAACTCAAAGGTGTTATTGCTTCAAAAGCAATTTCAACAATACTGTGAGCTGCTTGAATCTGTACAGCATCTTTGAGAAAGCATTACATTTGGCATGATGCTTACAAATAACTATTCCTTTTGGAACCTCTGTCTGAAATGTGTTATGTAATATATTCTGATATATAATAAATAGATAATTCCTAACCAAAGTCCTGAAAATGGCCAATTTTTAAAGTCTAAGTAGAACATTTTTAATTTTTGCCTAGGTTGATAGCCTTTTTTTACCGCCTCTTTCCTAGTTTTTATAGAATAATTTGTAACCGTTGTTGATCCCTCTTAGGGAGTATTATATAAAGGGGTAATTAAAAAATGAAATGAGGAACAAATTATTAAAGAAAACCTTAATATATCATCTTTTTTTTTAATATACTGATACCACCAACTCAAGGTAATAGCCCTAAAAGCTTAATTAGTTAAGAAATACTTTTAAGCATTTAAGGGGTTGTTATATAAGCTGCCCTATGACAACTTTGTCCTATAAAATTTGTTATATAGTGTATTGTTACAAAATAGATCATAAGAGCATTATTATACTGGGAAGATCCCATTACAGATTACCACTTCAGCATCAACCAGTATTTGGTTAGCTGTGACAATGGTATGTCATAAATATAGCAGTATAGCAACTATAAGCCTATAAGTACTTAAAGAGTATAATTATACTCTGAATCATATAATGTTAGTACCAAAGAGATCTTAGAATTCGAATAGTAGCTCTAATAATAATTTAAGTAGCCTTTATTTCCTTGTCCTTTTTAACTTCAGAAGGCTTGCCTCAATAAATTTTCGTGAACTCTTCAGGTCATTTCTAGTATATTTTGATGGAAGTCACTATCAATCTTAAACCTTTGGGTCATGGAGTGTTGAATCATGGATCTAGAAAGGTTCTTAAGGACACTTTAGCCAATAGGCAAGAAAACAACTGCCACCCAGAGAAGTGGTATAACGTACCCACTCTCATAGTTAATAAATGACACATCTGGAACTGAACCCAGGTTTCTGAGTCCCAGCCCAGAGCTCAATTCTTTTACATAACACTGCCTGAAAAGTGCCAAGTCTTCTAAACCCCCCAACTTAGCCAAAATTACAACTATCAAGTATGAAATAAATCTAAACCTAAAATATATCCAGAAATGAGTGATAAGAGGAACCAGTAGTGTAAAGATATGTTGGGTACTAGGAGAACCCTCACTTATCTTCATTGACACAAATATGAACAGTCCTTTCCTCCCTTTCGAAACATAGCAGCCCCACTCCGATCCCTTCCAAACTGTCTTTGTTGAGCAATCTCTTTTAATTAAGCAGAAAGCTTTTCAATTTTGTCTGTGAAGCTCCTGCTTTTTCTTAACTGTACAACGTGGGTGAAATAGTACTTTGCACCTCATTTTGCTAATCTGTAAAATGGGGGACAGTATCACCTTTCCCAGAGGATTATGAGGATGTTAAGAAATTACTCATGTCGAGCACACAGTAGGTGCTCAATAAGGGTTAGCTTTCCTCTTAGATTATTTCAGGGAAAATGCTGTAACACATTATGGCAGTCTTATCATTTTGCCCCTAAATGTATTAGAGTTATTTAAATTCTGATATCACAAGGAATGGTTATAGTAACCTTTTATCTTGATTGAAAACAGGTGCAATGGTCTCTCTGGGTACCAATGGCCCAGTCCCAATTACATTTGTTTTCCTAACATTCTAGAGTTGCCAAAGTTTACTAGAATTATTTTACTGTTCCAGTTTCTGCCACAAACTAATACCAAGCTCCTGTTGAAGATTTGTGGCTCCCATTTCCTTACAGATACTGTTTAAGTATCTGCTGCGTTTCCTACAAAGACCTTTGCATCTCAAAACAACTACAATATTTTTAACCAAGTAACTAAGAAGTATTTTCAGAGATTATTTTTGCCAGCACAACATTTTCGCTTTCAATTTCAAAATATGTGACACTTTCCTGTCGTTATTTCAATTAACTCTAGCACTGGGTATTTTCTGTGCGCTGGCCCTGTCTTTTCTTTTTGTCCTGTGTTGATGACTGATTTATTGATAGGAAAAACATAAGCACTACAATTTCCCCCTTTCACCCACAGTACTTGATAACTACCTTGGCCTAAATTACATCTCTGGGAAGTGTTTCATCACACTCTTCTCCCCAGCTGCCACACTGTGTCATGTGGGCACTTGCTGCCCTGCTTTGGATTTTTGGAACCAAGTCTATGGGAACATGTCTATTCATCATATACATGGAGGAAAGCTATGGCTGTGATTTTTTTCTTTCTTGTACATTTTTTCCCTTGTAATCCAAGTGCCATAGAAGAGCTTTTATTTTCCTATAGGGTACTGCAGTTTTCCTTTCAATATTTGACAAATGTATATTGCAAAAAGTATGTCCTTTTCTTCACGTTTAGGCTTAGTAATAACGTAATTTCTCTGGTATTATGAAGCGGCTAAACTGGTTTTAGATGATTAAAAATCACTAATTGCTAAATTGTCCCTAACCTTATTACTAATCTCAGATTGGTTGTATAAGGTTCACTTCATACCAAGTAGTTTATTTTTAAAAACAGTGCTTCTCAAATTTGAGTGCGTATACAGATCAGCTGGGCATCTTGATAAAATGCAGATTCTGATTCAGGAGTTCTGGGTAAAACCTGAGATTATGCATTTCTCACAAACTCCCCATTGATGCCTGTGCTGCTGGTCCAAGGATCACATTTCAAGTAGCGAGGTTCTGAAGTATAGTTGTTAATATATCTTATGCTGAAACTCATGATTTATAGGCCCTGAGACTCACATCTTATTTTGTTTGCTTGTTTCTTAAATCATAATACTCATGGAATCCTCATGGAATCTTAAACATGGAAGGAATGTAGACAGAGGTATGCTGGTGAATCAGCTAGCTCTCTGGCAAAAAAAAAAAAAAAAAGGAATGCATTTATGTACATACATAAGTCAATTATAAATTTTACTGACAAAAAGAATTTGTATAGCATACAATTTGAAAATAACAGTAAAATATATAATATTTTTTTATTGTAAATGCCATGTAGCTTGTTGGCTTTTGCCAAATTCTTCAATACAAAGCCTACTTACATTATAGTAGATGAAGGGATGCATTCCCCATATAAATGTTGGCTGATATTTTCCTCTATGTTAACGAATAAGACAAAAGTGAAAAAACAAAGACATATGTTAAAACTGTATTTGTTCATCAAATATGTGAATGACTTTTTGCTTAACCAGATAGTTGCTTTGAAATACTGTAAGGATATTTCCCTAAATGTACTATTTACAATGTAACAACTACACATATAACACACTTTTAAATTTAGTCTACATTATTAACACTTCTAATTTTTGTAAGTGAAGACAATTAACAGAACAGTAAAGCTGTTGTATAGCTGTTGCCAATTTGTGTGGAGTAAATACACTATGGCCAGTTTCAAGATGTCATTATGACTAAGTATAGAGTTGGGAAGAGATGGCACAAGTAGCACACCACCATATATTTCTACTATGTAGATAAAATTAGCATAAATAACCTAAAAAATGTAGATAACAGTAAAATGTAGTAAAACAAATAGAAAATTTTGAGTTTTAAGTATTTAGTACCTTTGCTTTTAGTATAATTTAATCAAAACTCTATATAATTAAATTTTTAATATTGACCCTATTTTAATAGGCTTGCAAAAAGCTTAGAAATTTAACAATTAGTTCTCATGGGCTAATAATAATAGGGATGGGCTCCAGCACACCACTACATGCAAATCATCTGGTTCAGTGATCCTCAACCTTTGCTATACATTGGAATACCCCAGGATATATAAAACATACAGCCTCAGTAGATTTAAAATATTTTCTCAAAGTGTAAAAAACAATACACGAATCTTAAGTATAGGATTTAAAGAATTTTTATAATCTGAACATACGCATATTACCAGCGCCTACCTACAGAAACAGGACATCACCAGCACCTAGAATGATCTTCTTAAGCTCCTAACCAGTCACTATACAACTGAGATAACCACTATCTTGACTTACCATAGATTAGTTTTGCCAGGTTTGAGCTGTTATATAAATGAAATCTCTTTTTTGTCTAGCTTTTCCCCCTCAATGTTGTGTTTGTGAGATGTATTCATAATATATGTAGCAGTAGTTCATCCATTTTTAGTGCTGTGTAATATTCCTATATAAAGTTATCATTTATTTATCATCTCTGATATTGATGGATTGTTTCTAGTGGCTGGCTTTTATGAATAATGCTGCCAAGAACATTCTTATACAGACAGCAAAACACAAAACAAAGCAAATTCCCCCAGTGATTCTAACACACAGCTGTTCTGTTGACTGTCTTCTCTGTATTTTCCTCTCCTCTTTTTATTTCTCACATAATAAAACCAACACTATTGATTCTTTTGTGTGAATATACTTTTAGTACCATAAACCATGAAGATATGTGCTTACGTTCAGTACGGTATGTTTTCCTGGAACTTTTCAATGTAGGTTCACCAAGTCCCCCTTTCATCAAGATGTCTGTTCGTGTGCACTCTAAATGGAGATGAGATTTGGCCTTCCTTCAACAGCATGGAGGAATAATAGGCATGGTAGAAATGCAGCCAAGGCTAAATTTGGCAATTGATCATTAAGGCTCCTGGAAAGAGGCTTCAAGGAAGGGAAATTGTTTCCCGTTGTGTATATCAAATAAAAATCAACAGTGAACTCTTAAAATATTTCAAATTCTAATATTTTAAAAAATATATATTTATTTGAAGTAGACTAGGGACTCTCTTCTGAAAGAGAATTGAAATCTCTGAAAGTCTGATAACTTGATCTAAAGTAGGAGGCTATCCCATAGGCTCATTCGTATACCTAGTGTCCAGCAGGTGTATCCTTGCTGCATTGTTCTGGGCCAGTCACTATATAGATTTTTGGGCCTACTGAGATATTAGATTCTTTGCTGTAAGTCAAGGGAGCTGAATGACGCTGAGCTCCAAGATGATATTGTTGTTAAATGAAATGGCTGCTCAGAACTGAAAGATTCCAGTAGCAGCAGGGTTGTTTCCTACCATAGGAAAGGCACTTCCCATGAAGCTTTCTAGGTATGCAGAGAGAACACCAAGAGTAGCATTCATTCCACATAATGAAAGATGAATATTCTAGTCCCTGGTTTTCTTACTTCCCCATTCTCACTTTTTTGTAAAACTCCTTTATTATAAAAGAACACGTTTGTTATAGAAAAGATGGAATATGTAGATAAGAAAAAAATTAAAACCAGTTTTAATTCTAGTTGGCATGAACATTTTAGTGTAGCTATCCCAAATGTTTCTTTGTGTACTTAAGCACATAATTTTTAAAGAATGGTTTTAGTCTGTAAATTTTTTGTAATATTTTTCTTTAACAATTTCCCATGAACATCTATCAAAAGTACTCCTATCACACATTTCTGATGGCTATATAGTCTCCCATTATATGGACTTTTTTGTTGTTTTCAGTATTTTGTTTCCAAAAATACTGATATGATGAATATTCCTTTAATGGAATCTACTTGTATACCCTAATTATTTTTCTAGGAATAAAGTCTGACAGTTGGATGAAAGTTATGGATATTTTAAAGTCTTTTGTGTGCCATTTGCACTCCAGAATAATGGTACCATTTTCTACTCCCACAAACAGTGCCTCATCCTGCTTTTAAAAAATATACAATCTTTCGTGTAATAACTACCTAGAGTTGGAAGGTATAGGAACATGTCCTGAAATACTAACTAGAATCTATATGTTGATGTCAGCCAGTAAGCTTAAATAAAATATGAGTTTTAAGGAGTCTGGTTTTTGTTCACCAACGCTTTTGCATTTATGGTCTAACTTTGAAGAAACCCTGGGGATGGGGAGGAACAGTTTTCTTCACTTAATCAGAGCATTATCTAACTCTACCTGGCATATTATAACCTCATAAATGATTAAATGCAATTGTTTGATTGCCATCATATTAGAAGGTTTCACAGGAAGTGGTTTGTCTGGTATGACAAAAGCTGACCTAGTGACACCTTTAGAGAATGTTTTCAATGAACAAGTTGCTACAGAACACTGTAGAGACTTTTCTTCATAAGGATGGATTTTTAAGCATGTCTATTCTTAAATATATATCAGACTTGATATTAACTTTCTCAAACAAGCACTTACAACTTTGACTCTTTAAAGATTGACCAATGTTTTAATTATTAATTATTGACGAAGTTTCTTGATCCACCCCTTAGCTAAGGTTCACCCACATGAAGACAACAGGCCCACCGAAAATCAATGTATAAGGTCTTCTGCTGCTTTTTTTTAACTTTAAAAAAGTTATTGAAGTATAACATACACAGAGAAATGTTTAAAGATTACACATGTACAGTTTGATAAGATTTTGCAAACTGAACATACCTGCATAACTAGCACCTACACCAAGAACACCACAAGCACTCCACTTCTGGTCACCACCCCACTGCACCCTCAGATGTGTTTGAAATGCTTCAGATTTTATATCCTGAGTAAGTCATTCAGTTATAGAATTTGGTTTTTCACTGAACCTTTACTTTATATGAGCTAGTTGAAGTCAGCTTTGATCGAGCTATCACCCTTGTAACTAAAAATATGTAGAATCTGCCTTTCCGATTAAAGATTGTAACATAAATTTATATACTGAGTGTGTATCAATATTTATGTGTTTGTGACTAACAGGTACACACATACATATACAGTATGCACACAAATTTGGAACTTCTTCATGAATGTAAAGTTGAATTATACTATATTGATCTAAGCTTAAAATATCTTAACTATGATCACCATGGAATAGTTGACATGCTAAACAATTTCTTTAACTTGCTCATTTCAGCTATTATAAGTATTCCTTTTGAGCACTCAAAATTTAAAAGCCAAAAATTTTTCATTTTCTGTTTGAGTTAGAATTGTATGTATGTATGTATCCTGGGTATACACAGCTAGCTATCTCTTTACATAGTTCAATTTCTGTCTAATACTCAGCAAGATATAATTTAGATTCCCTTTGTTTTTACAGTTGAGAGTTTGAGTCAGAAGAAGAAGCTTTAACAGGCTCACTTGCTTTGTAATATATGGTTTTTTCTACATCATCAAAAATCATTTATTATTATTGGATTGTATCTGTGTATGCCTAGTAGAATTAACAAGCAAGAGTTATTCTTATGTACTCATTGCTCTTTTTAAAAACTAAAATATTTTCCCATTATAGAAGCAATATATCTAAAAATATTATTCAGAATGAAAAGTAATGAAGTACTAATACATGCTGCAACATAAATGAACTTAAAAACATGCTAAGTAGACGTCAGACACAAAAGGCCACATAGTGTATGATTCCATTTATAAGAAGTGGCCAGAATAGGCAAATCCATAGATACAGAAAGTAAATTAGTGGTTTTCAGAGCTAAGGGGTGAAGAAACTGGGAATGACAGCTGATGGGCACAAAGTTTCTTTTGGGGATGATGAAAAGGTTCTAGATTTAGATAGTGGAAATGGTTTTACAACTTTACAAATATAATGAAACTTCCTGAAATGTATGCTTTAAAAGGTGAGTTTTATGGCATGCAAACTTTATCTCAATTAACCAAAAATAGTAATACATTTTCACTGTATAAAAATTGGAAACCAAAGGGAAGTAAAAAAATGTCAACAAGTTAAAACCCCATTATCCAGCGATAATTACTGTTTTCTGTTTAGTGTCGTCTTTCCATTTTCTTTCTATATGTGTTATTGTTACAGATGGAAGAGGATGATGTTGCTTGTCTTTAGATGACAGACACAATTATTAAATTACAAATATTGACATATTAATGCTCACTCACCCCTCCCCCATATAAAATGTGGTAGGTCCCGAGGTAGATCCACACAGTTGGCGGAAGGGAACAATGAATGGATGGAAATTCAATGAAGAGAAGCAGAGAGCAATGGCTAGCCCTGTAAGAGAGGAAGAAGGAGCACCTAAAGTGAAAAGATCTGGGGTCCTCAGAGGCAGAAAAACATTTGAGCAGTTGCCATGAGAGGTGCAACTCTGTTTTGCTGCAAGATGCCAATATATTATGTAAACCACCTCTCTATTCTTAAATACCCATATTGTTTTCGTGGTTTTCTCAAAATCATATTTATAGTTCAGATGTATCACTGTGCTAAGGTGGTACTTCAAATGAGAGAATGAGGATGAAGGCCTAATTTTATTTGAGTTGCACATATTTATTTATTTTATGTAAGTTTCATCAACTATATTTCAGGTTACTACCCTGCACCTTCCCCTTAATAGAGTAACATTAATATTTCTTTATATTTTTGCAAGCTCAATATAAACATAATTTTAAATAATAATAATCAGATGGGACTTATTGAGTACTCTCTTAATGGCAAGCACAGTGATTAAAATATTTTACAAGCATTATCTAATTTAATCTTCACAACAACCCATTGTGGGAGGTAATTGCCCCTAGTTTACAAATAAGAATGTAGAGGCTTAGAGAGATTAAATAATTTGCTTACTTATAGCCTCATCTGCTGTTAGTTTATATACTCTCACTCTCTTCTTTTGCATGATCAAATACCTGGATCAGATTTTTTTCTTCTGCTGTTCGTTATAGCACATCTATTTCAATAGACCCTTCCTCCATTTCTTTAGCTAATTGTCCTTTTCTATGTTTAAGGTGTTTAATAGACCATATGTTCAATGGTCTGTGTTTACTTGATTTACACAAAAAAAAAGATTCTTGCTGGCCAAAGATTGAAGTATATTCTAAATACTTGGATAATCTTAGGCTCTGTGGGGGACCAAGGTGGGGCTCTACAGTGACCCAGAAACCCACCCAGTTTCAGAGTGGATAAGCAAAGCTGTCCAGTACGGCATGGATTGAGAGAACTTTTGAAGGTGAGATAAGGGGACTAGTTAGGGCTGTCATCACTGAAGCTGTACCAGTGTTCGGTCTTAGAAAATGCACCCTCTCCCTCGACTTCCTCTCACATTAATGTCACAAGATCAATCACTCTTGTTTTGGTGTCAAAACTGAAATAGCCTGGGTGAGCAGTCTGGAGGAAGCAAAGAAACAAAGTTTTTCCTGTGCTCAGCGCTATCTATCTGGTCCATCCTAAGCCAGGGATAGTCACTGGGGCTAATCCTTGTCCATACCAGTATGCTGCTTTTCTAATGGCTTTCCAGTGGCTCCACAACATTTTCTTCCCACCCGGTGCTAAGTCAGGCCAGCTCTCATCACTACACATCATGGGCATCTCTGCTGAGGAGCATCCTGTGTGTATCCCAGGCATACTCTGTTCCTGGTGGAAATGAGCAGTTGCTGGTCTTCGGTGACGTTCTCACTTGGCTCATAGAAGTCAATTAGGCAGAAATCCTTCCAATTTCTATTGTATAGTTAGTTATTCCTTATTCTTAGTTTCTGGTACTGTCCTGGAGTCTGCTATCTGTATAGAGTAAGGTTAACTCTAGTAAGGTGTGGGTAGAGGGTATCCAAGACATCTGTTCTTTTAATGCTCTCTTGCCTTGAAGTCCAGCTAATTGCCTTCTATAATGTGGCTTTTTTAGGTATAGATTGAACTCTCTCATTCAAGACCCACTTTTATTGCAATTATAAATTGTTCTCCATGGGTACATGTGCCTCTCTTTTCTCCTCCTTTTCCAGCCAAGTAGTGACTCACTATAAAGGGTTTGGAACCCCATAAATTAGGATGTTAAAGTCTAAGTGCATAAGCACTTTATGAGACTCTTATATGTAAATAATATTAAGATTCATAAATTGGCTCTAGGCACTAGAGAACAATAAATGATCACATTTCTTTTTTTTTTTTCTCCTAAGTCAGATCGGCCCTAAACCACTTCTGTCTGCCTATATTGGGGCTCTCCCATGCCCTTCTCACCCTGCACCTTCCTATTTGGTGGAGAGGCCTGGTCCTTGGTCCCCTGTGGTTCCCATGGTTACTGATGCTCTTCTCAAAGGGAGCCATGGCTGGTTTGATGCCATCTGTCAAACACCGCTCTCATGATGAGTCACACAGATGTCCCTCAAGGTGTTTCTCTCACCAACTGCAGGCTTAGCCACATGCTGCTGCTTTCAAGGCCATGGGCTTAATGATCAGTCATCAGAGATAGCCGAGTGCAAGTTCTCTGCCAGCCCCAGGTGGAAGTCTTCCTTAGGAGGATGGAGTGGCTGTACTTTCATATTCTATTGAACAAATATTTATTGAAATCACATTTGGCCAAGGCACTGAAAACATTTGAGGATTTAAAGGTGAATAAGTCTCTGTTGTCAAAAATTTATAATCCTGGTGTTGTGAAATTGAGATACATATTAGCGTAATTATCAATATTATAAATCAGAATTTGATAAATATCCTAGGAGAGGGTATAAAGGAAGCATGTTTTAAGTGCATCTTCTCCCAAAATATCACTGTGTCTGTCTACTTTGCTCCATCTCTGCTGATTCTACCCCAATCCAAGCCACTATCCTTTTCCTCTCAGAGAACTTAGGAGTTTCTTAACTGGTCTCCTGGACTACTCATATTTCCCACAGTACGTTCTCCACACAGCAGTCTCAGTGATATGCGTGATACTTTAGAAAAGCAAACCAGAGCCTATTACTTCTCTGCTTACAGCACTTCAGTGGCTTCTCACTGAAGTGAGAATAAATCCATTTATTGAAATTCATTTATTATTCTCATTTAAAATAAAATCCAAACTCCTGACTGTGGCCTAAAAGGTCATGTAAGATCTAGCCCGTGCCTGCCTTTCTAAGCTTCCTTCTCAACAGTTCTTCTCACTCTAGCTCTCCCGTGCCTGCTTCCTTTCTCGTCTCATGACTGGGCTCTTCTCATTCTTCAGGTAGAAGAAAAACGGGGCCCACTTATAGGGGCCTCCCTTGTCTTCCCTGAAAGCCTCTCACCCATTTTTTTCTCTTATGACATCCTTTCATTTTTCTTCAAATACTTATTAAATATATGATTGCATCCATCTATTTAGTTGTCTCTCCCCACCTGCCTATATGGTCCAGGAAGGCAAGAACCACACCTGGCTTGTTTACTACTGTACGCCTGTGGGCCTGGCACTCACTAAGTGTTCAGCTTAGATTTCTTTAACTAAGACTGCCTGAGACCTAAAGGTGGAGAACAGTTCCAGTGGCTGGATCAGGGAAATGAAAAAGTGCATTTGAGAAGAAGTAATGGCAAAAGCAATGTCATCGAAGGGGAGGTTACGTGGCATATCTGTAGACAGAAGTAGACCAGTGTGTTTAGAATGTAGCACACAGTTTACTAATGGTGGTTTTGAACCTATCCTGGAATTTTTATGCATCTCTTAAGCTAATTTTTTATCTGTTCTTTATTTCTCAATTATGGCAGCATTTATTAAGGGCAGTAGATAGATAGAACGTTTACTTCTAATCCTAGCTCAGCTCCCCCACTGATATTGAATCTTTAAAAAAAAAAAAAGTAGAAAGCATAATCTTGTGTAGGTCTCCATTATCAAGGGCTCTGGCAGAATAATGAGTGGGCTTCTATGCAGGGTCCTTTCTGTTACTTAATCTCTTTTCTGTTTGAATCAAAACTTTCGATTGAAAAAAAAAAGGTGTTGATTTGAATGAGGAAAGGCAATTTTATCCTGGAGCTATATTTCTGTGAAGTTTTGATTGAAGGAAGCCCAGCCTAACCCTGCCTGTCTCCTTCTCAGCTCTGGACCCATTCTCTTTTCCAGCTGAGATGTTTATATTATACATAAAGCAGCTCCTGCTTGCCTAAAACTGGTGATTAAGAGCTCAGGATAATGAAATCTGCACAGTCGAAACTTGGCTGTTGGCTATAGTTATTATGCAACTCTTAACATTTCTCTTTTATTTCTGTCAATAATATAAAATTCTCCACTTTTGTTTCAGAGCTAACTCTTCAAATACACTAAAATTTGTTCCACTAATATTTTTAATGACCAAGTTAAATTATTTCTTAATGTTCAGATTATATGCTTTACTAAAGGACAGGGAGATTTAGTGGCAGTGCAGTAGCATTCTTCAAACTGCCTATGAATAACTGAATGGTGCTAAAAGTAAAAAGACTTCTCTATGGGTCTTAGATTTTTATCTTTAAGCAGATTGCTCTCCATACCTTGATTAAAATAGCACATAGAACAAGAAACAGCAAAAGTGATGGTAAGGAGTGGCATAGTCCAGAGATGGGGTGATTTGGAGCAATTCGGAGACATTTAATCTGCCCACCCTTCCTAAATATCTAAATTCCTAATGTTAGAAATTCGAATAGTGGCCCTACACTAAAGTGCACCTCTCTGGAGCAAGCAGGAATATCTTGAGTTTCATCAGCCACAGTGCCCCTGAATTATTGAATTATGGGGACAGGACTCTTTGATGGTCATCTTGCCATAGTGTGATTGAGGGAGGGAATGTGCCTGATACTTCCTGAGAGCCTGTTTCTTAAGAACAGGATACCATGAAGGCCATTCTCTCAAGGACTGAAGGCAGGGTGCCACAATAGGAAGGGAAATGATTTGAATAGACCAGGACAGCTAAGGTCACATCTGGCTATGTCACTGTTTTACCCATGGTTGGCCCTAGCAGAGAGTCACTAATTGGAGGACCTATGCACCAGAGTGGCTAGTCGAGGAAAGGTTTACAGAAGAGGGGCATTGCATACTCATATATTCCAAGCTTGTCAACAAATAGTAGCTCCCCAGAAATGCTTGATGATCATTAAGTTCATGAAACAGGCACTTTGAAGGGATAGCCCCAGGAAAAATAAAAGATTCACAAAACCTCATTTTATGATTTGCTAATATAGGAAAAAAATGAATGTATGTGTGTTTGTCTTTCTGATTGCTTCTCCTGGAACAATGTATTGGTACAGAGGAGAAAGTAAATCAGTCTGTGTGGAGGCAGGGCAGTTAGGAAATCTTTTGAGAGGAGGTATATCTGAATAAGGTGTTAAGGACTTAATAGAATTTTCCAGGCAGACAAGGAATGGTTAGAGGGTTGGCGGAGGGAATGCTGTGTGTGAAGGCACTGAGGTAGCAAACAACATTTAGAATTTGGGAAGCCATTATGTGTGGCTACATCATGCTGTATTAGTTTCCGACTGCTGCTGTTAACAAATTACCAAAAACAACACTGAGTTGTTATCTTATAATTCTAGAGGTCAGAAGTCTAAAATGGGTCTCATTGGGCTAAAATCAAGGTGTTAGCAGGCTGTGTTCCTTCTGGAGGCTTTGGAGGAAAATGTTTTCTTACCTTTTCCAGCTTCTAGAAGGTCACTTGCATTCCTTGGTTTTTGGCCCTTACCTGCATCTTAAAAGCCAGCGGTGTAGCATCTTCATACTTTTCTCTGACTCTGACCTTCTGCCTACTTCTTCCGTATGTAAAGGTGCCTGTGATTATACTGGGCCAACTCTGATGATCAAGATAATTTTCTTATAGTAAGGTCAACTGATTGGCAACTTTAATTCTGTCTGTTATTCTAATTCCCCCTTGCCATGTAACAGAGCATACTCATAAGTCCCACAGATTAGGACATGGACATATTTGAGAGGCTATTATTCTGCCTACCACACATGCAGTACAAGGTGTTGAAGGTGATGATAATGAGAAAAGTTGTCACGATTCATCAACCCTGGATGGAAGAGATCGTCTCTCCAAATGGGGGCCTATAACCTGATTTTTTTTTTAAATGGAAGAGTCAGGGTGCTGGAGATTTTCCTAAGATATATTTCAGTTAACTATTGCTACATAACAAATTACCCTAAAACTTGGTGACTTAAAATCACAATCTATTATCATGATCCTGTGGGATTTTGCTAGGTGATTTCTGATCTAGTTTCAACTGGGCTCCATCATAAAGCTACATTCAGCTAGAAAGTTAGCTGGATTACAAGATCCAAGATGGCTTCACACTATATGGCATTTGGCGAAGCCACCGGCAAAGCTGCCTTGGTTGTTCTCACTGTGCTAGGCTAGGCCGGCTTCCTTAGATGATGACCTCGGGACAGTCTTCCAACAGCATGAATATAGAGCCACAGGGCCTCTGGACTCACAGCATTGCCACCACATTCTTTTGGGTTGAGCCAAGCAGTCACAAGGCTAGCTCAGATTCAAGAGGAAGGGAAATAGAGTCCATCTCCTGACGGGAATGGCTGCAGGGACCGGGTTTCATCTAGCATAAACTGTAAAGATAAGTATTTTTGCTCTGAGAGTAGAATTTTGAAATCTAAATTTCAAATGTAAAATACTCCTGGATGACAACACTATCCAGCTCATTACCAAAACTATGAATGGCTCAGGTAGAGTATGGCAAAGATCACTTGCATTGAAGAGGTGAAGAAACTGTGAAGCTAGGGTATAGAGTGCATCATCCTGCGTATACAACAGGAGAGCTGAGTCATTGGCAGACGTGGAGGAGGGACGTGAAGTCCCAGAGATGATTGTAATAAGGGCATAGGCAGGTACGGGATAATCAAGCTAGATCAGATAGTTTGATGGCCAGATAATTTGATAGCCATGACCACTGTGTTCTAAGCCTCCCTTGTAAATGGTGGGCACCAGCGCCGAGAGCTGCAGCCACCCTGCACCACCTCACCAAGTCCTTCACCTCCCAACCTCCACATTATCTTGTTCACTTGCTGGTTTTTAAATAAAATTATTACTTTGGACTTTCAAAGTGTGCAGGTAGCTTCTTCGGCTATTTTAACTATCAACATCCATATCCGGAGGATTCAGTAAAATATGACATGAAGTTCAAGTCAGTTGTGAGTGAGAAGACTACAAAGCTGCCATAGTAACAGGTTGCCAGTATCAGTTCTTTCTAGCTTTTTTTTTATGTTTCCCTTGCCTCCTCAGATGTGTATCTAAAGGCAAAAGGGTATCTGCATAGATCTACAGGATTTATAGTGGTGAAATTTATTAACAGCCTTAAATGAACAGTATTTATTACTCTCATTCTCGATAAATAAAAATCAGAAACCAGACAGTCATTATCCAGATGGTCCCAAGAGCTCATTCAACCATAAGAGTGCTAGATATGAATTAATTAGAGCCCATAACAAGTAAAGAAGGATAAAATTGCATATTTTTATAATTACTACCATAATTGAATGTTTATTTGTTTATATGCAACAGATGAACAATCAGTTTACAACGATACACGTGTAGCATGCGTTTACATCCTTGGCTGTGACTTCATACACGTAAAATGTTTTTTGATTATGTCAAAATTAATTTCTACCCAAAGAGAAAAATCTTTAGTATTTGAAAATCCAGAACACCCTTCCTGAAAATGTCATGCCTAAAGTGAGTAATCTGGGCTCTGAGTATGTAATTCTGCCCTGCTTTTAATTTCCCTTACGTGCTGGCCCCTTAGCACAAGGTTCACCACCTTTGGCAGTCACTTTGGTTCTGAGCAGATTGCTAGAGATTAGAAGATCCATGGATGTTATTCTTACCTTTGACATAGAAATTCTTTTTAGCATGAGATGTGTTTATAAATAAGTAATGCTATTTTTGTATTCATAGCCTTAATATAAAAATAGGAGCCTTTGTACCTCTAAAGTAACCTCTTGTAATAGTTCACATAGCTATTCCACCAATATTGCCAATAATCCCAAATTATTTTGCACAAATTCCTTTTTGAGGGCTGCTATCAGAGCTAGTTGCAAGCCAACAAGAAAACCAATTCTGTAGTTTCATGTCCTATCTCAAGTTTGACTAAATTCAAGCATTTGCCAAATTTTAGGGATTGAGTCTCTGTGTCTTTTAATTATCTAAAAAAAAAATAAAATTCACTCAAAAGAATGTTTTTCCACCACTTAGGGCATTCAAAATAATATATATCAAGTTCTAGAGTTGTGAGGCTCCAAATGAACCTATTTTTCTGGCACATGGTAATATCACCAGAAACTTATTGAAGACTCTTAAGAAGCATTACCATTTTCATTCTAGAATCTAGAAATGCCCCCTAAAAATACCTAACCTACCTTTCTAACTCAATTATTGTTTAGTTAGCTATATCCTCCTCGCTACCCAAAACTTTTCTGCCTTCTTTACATAAAGTCAGCTATGCTCCATCTTGTATTTATGTTCTTTGTTTTTCAATTACCCTTTCATTGCTCTACCAAAATTTATCCCTTTTACAGATTCTCTATTAAGTTTATGATTTTGCATCTAATTCTGGTCTTCTAATCTTGTTGTCATTTAAAGGCATTCATCTTGAGCATTATGATTATAATTTTGAAGTGGTTCATGTGTCAGGTATGGCACCAGGGACTGAAAACACCAGTTTAACTAATCCTCACAACAACCTTAGGGGGTTAGTACTATAATTCTCACTTCACAGATGAGGAAGCTGAGGCTCATTAAGTGCAAATAACTTGCCCAAAGTCAAATGACCAGAAAAATGGAGATACTAGGATTCAATCCACATCCCATCTAAGGCTGGGATTCTGTAACCTTGGCACTATGACATTTGGGGCTGGCACTATGACATTTTGTTATGGTGGCTGACATCTGCTTTCTAGTATGTTTAGCAGAATTTCTGACCTCTACTCACTAGAAGCCAGCAGCATTCCTCCAGCCCCATTATGATAACCAAATATATTTCTAGACATTGCTAAATGTTCTTTGACTGGTTCTTAAGAACCATTGATCTAATGCCGAAGTCATGCTTTTACCATTTATACTATTAAAAAGGGAAGTAGTAAAACCATAGAATGTTAAGGTGAGATTTTAAAGAGATCAGTTTTAGGAGTCACCACATCTGGCTGATCATCAAAATTAGAGATTTGCTTAAGATTCTTTCCTCATGAAAGAACTTCAGAATCAGCATTTGCCAGGTGTGTGTGTGTGGGGGGGGGCAGGCATCTTTCTCTTTTAAGCCTCTCCATGCTATATGTGGGAACCATAGAGCAGATCCTAACCTCACAACACATCTGTTCCTTAAATAACTCCACTCCATTCCTGCCAAATAGTTCTCCGTCCTCTGGTTTATCACTTTCTATGGTGTTACAGGAGACAATCCTGTGTTCAGATGGTCCTAACTGTGAAAAAACGTTCTTCTTCATATTCTTCTCTCTCTCTCTCTCTATCTCTCATATATATATATATATATGTGTGTGTGTGTGTGTGTGTGTGTGTGTGTGTGTGTGTGTGTGTGTGTATAAAATATTCTTAGTCTCATATGATCCAAATGATCATTTTTCTCAAATCAGTTGAATTAAATACTTATTGAGTCCCCTTTATGTATTAATTCCTGCTCTGAAAATTCTTTGCCATTATAGCCATTAAAACCATTATTGACTCTTTAAAAATGACAGTCTAACCAGGTTTTTTTGGTTTAACAATAGACTCTCTCAGCAGGGCAATTGCAGTTCATTAAAATCTTAAAATCTTAAAACGGGTGGTCACCCATTCAGCTTCTACCAGGAAGAAGTCTGCTCTGCAAATCGTGGAGGTTCCTGTCTGCAGAAGCAGAGCTGGCAGCAGCTTTTCCTCGTCCTCTTGACCCCTCACTCGGAAACCCTCTTTAAACCGTTTTTAATGGTTTCAGGAAGATTCTAAAGTAGTTTTTCAACCTGGTAAAATCGTATTTTACCAAATGCTCTAGATTTCTTGGTGAAAACAGAGAAAGGAAGAAAATTTTAAAATATTTTATAGTGCCCCTCTTGAGCAGATATTTTTTCAAGAATTTGATATGAATAAATAAATGAATAAACAAACAAATAAATAATACGAGTTAATTTTTTTTCAATGTATCAAAATTTAATGTTACAGTTTCTTCTTCTTTAAAGTCAAGTAGTCCTTCCTGTTTGCACTTTTGAGTCCCCTCTAAGTTATCAGGATAGCTCAGAATCGATTTAAAAAACTGCTTTTCAATGAGAGATATTGGATCACTGGAAGATTCTAAATGGTAGAGACACTGGTATTGCCAAGGCAGCTTATGCCTCAATGTCTCAGGTTAAACCTGCAGGTGACGAGTTCCTTTAGCAGGTCACGAGTTCCTTTAGCAGGTCACGAGTTTTTTTTGGAGGTCAACATGAGTAGCTAGTGAGCTATAAATGTGCGCCGCAGTCCTGACTCGTCTGGATAGAGCTCCAGTCGGCAGGTTGTGTTTAGAGAAAACCAAGGAGAAAATAACACGTTAACCGGAGTAAACCATTTGGGGTCAAAAATAACAATCCGGTGTTTTTGTACTTGTGTGAGATATAAAAAAGAAAACTCAAGTTTGGCTTATTATAAACTTCCAAACTCCTTGCTTATGCTTGGGTACCTCCAAAGAAGTGCCTGGACAAAGAGAAATCTGCCCGAAGCCGTGCTCACATCTTCGATTGCTCTGGAAAGCCCGGTGTCTTTAATGTGGTATCCACTCTCTTGTTATAGAGTTTTATAAATGGACACTGACATGGACTACGAAAGACCCAACGTTGAAACCATCAAGTGTGTGGTGGTGGGAGACAACGCTGTGGGAAAGACACGCTTGATCTGTGCCAGAGCGTGTAATACGACACTAACACAGTATCAGCTGCTGGCCACCCATGTACCAACCGTGTGGGCAATTGACCAGTACCGGGTCTGCCAAGAGGTAAGATGTACAGTTTCTTTAGAGTCCTCAGGGCACATCATTGCAAGTGCCTGTCTGATTGGTAAAGGGCAAAGAGGGTTAATTTGTGCATTCTAAATAAAATCCCTTTAGTGCCATCAGAGAAAATAAAAGCAAAAATCAAACTTGGAAGTATGGCTAGGGTATACTGAATTAGGAAGCTTTGAGTCATACGGTTCTAGGAAGAGAATTAGAACTTAGCTTAAGTTCTGTTAGGTGGAATGAGAAAGCTAAACGTGAGTCAGGTGGGCATTGAGGAGTGCTGACCTGCACTTCTTCTCCCGGGCAGCTCTGAATGACACTGAGCATGGGTGCTCTCTCTCCCTCTTGCAGGTCTTGGAGCGTTCCCGGGATGTTGTTGATGAAGTGAGCGTTTCTCTCAGGCTTTGGGATACTTTTGGTGATCATCACAAAGACAGGCGTTTTGCATATGGCAGGTAAAACAAGACGAGCGCAGTGCCGCTAAGCTTGAGTACAATTTCCTTTTCAAAACCCACAGCTGCTTCATAAATCAACAAAAACCACATCATATGGACTTGAAATGTGTTGGGTTCTGCACTGTGTCTAAGAAAAGAAAAAAAAATCTAAAACAGCATTGTTTCCTGTTGTCAAAAAAAGCAGTCTGCCTTGCCACTAGGTTCCTCCCAGGAAATACTTTACTTAAAACAACCAGTGCTAGTTAAACTGGGAGATTCACTAGATGAGGATTCTTTTGTGCTCTCAGCCTTAGGCTGCTCTGATTGCTGTTTTTCTCAATAATGCTTTATTTGCCTTATGTTAAAATGTTTTATTTTAGCTCTTGACCACCCTACTTCTGCAGGGCTCTGGTTTTTTCATGACCACATTTTACAGAGTCTGATGTTCTTTGCTTTGAGCTTTGTTATCTGAAAAGTCTGTTACTTTTATTTGAAGGTCATTTTTAAAAAGAAAAATATCCCTGAAGTCTTTCACAAGTCATATTTCCAAAGTGAACTGAAGCACTAATATCTATTTTTTATTTAAAAAAAAAAAAGAAGAAAGAAAGAATAAGAAGAAGAAAAAGGGCAAGTCCAATAAAGGGAAGATCAATCTAAAAGGACATTAATATGAGTAGGAACATGATCAAGGTGACAAAATATTTAGAACTTCTCCTTGTCACCAAACCTCCAGAGGAGTCTGTGTGACTTCAACTCTCTGAAAGTCTCTCTCGGGGAATGTGTTATAGCTATCGAAATCCAGATAAGGTTTTTCTACCCCTTGATTATAAATTAACACATTCATTTTAAATTTAAAATTTAGGTCTTATGGGTCAATTGTTCCTTGTGAACATCAGACATCATGTTACCTCACAGGATTCGATTAGTTATATAATCTAACACGTAAGTTACTCCTTGATATTGAGATAAACACTTCTGAAAGTACCTTTATTTCTTCAGTCCAGTAGCTAGCTCTCTGAAGGCTCTGAGCAGACTTTTATTGGCATTTATTCAAGTGATCTCAAATACTGAATAAAATGTTTAAAGGGTTTTGCTCTATTCCTGAGTAGTTCATACACTGAAAGAAGTTAGCCTAGTTTGTTCAAGGGGACTCAGAAAGAGGCATATGGAAGTAAATATTGGTTTTAATGTAGCAAAGACTCTTGGTAACAAGGACTTTTGAACTTAATATTCAGTATCATAGATACTTTTCTTCTCCTTGAATTTCCCGTTTTGCTGTTTTTCCTTTCTGTAACGTTTTTGATTCTTATCTTAGTTGCCATGTTAGTTTTTTCCTTTTGTCCAAGTGTTTCACACACACACACACAAAATAATGAACTGGCTTATGGGAATCGGCTGCAGTCACGTTGGTAATATTTATGGTTTTAAGGAAGTATAATAAAATGATGACTTTAAGCAAAGTAGGGATAGACATAATAGATTTCAAAGGACTCTTTGTATCCCCACTTCCAAAAAGGTGTCATGAAACAATGGGCCTAAATATGAGCTTACTAAGATATTGGGTTTAACATCTATAGGCTGTTTCAACAGCTCAGTGGTTTGTTGTTACTTGAAATTTATGCACTTGAAATTATGTATTTTATCTTGGGCCCATATGTAAACTTGTATCGTAATACAACGGCTGCTCCATTATCATGTGAGATTCCTGTTTAGGATTAGTTTAATGGTGCAATGGCCTTCATAGATCTAATATTGACAGGCTTCTACATTGGGCCTCATCCAGCTCCCTGATGTATCTGGAGTCATTTTACAATGTGTCATGCCTGTGCTTGTTCACCAACAAAAATAAACGGCTCTTTCATGTGACTCCATCAGTTCAAAGTGCATTGTTCTGCTCCCTTGTCTGTAGTGTTCGCTTCTATCAACTGTAACCAATTCCCCTTTGATGGAAACAGGACGTGCCTTCCAAGCCAAGTTTGAATCTTGGAGCAACACAGAGGGGCTTCAGGAAACACTCTGTTTCTGGCCGAGTTCCCCCTGGGCCTCCCTTTATGCACATGTTTGTACCTTGTACTTCCTCTGTCTTTTCCAATTCTCCACAGCCTCAAGGTGTCCTGCCACAGACCCCACCACTGGTAAAGAACAAAAACCAGAGCTGTTCTGTCTTGGGACTCCAGCAACTTTCTGTAAATTTTAAAAATGCAATACTATATTTATGTGGCACCAAAAAAATTACGTTTTGTGGAAAAGTATGATAATAGGAGTTTCTTTTATTCAGTATAGGACCCTGACCTCTGCATTTCATTACTGTATGAAAGCTGTTTAATTTCTTTGTGACTTCCATTTTTAGCTGCATATAATTTATAAAGGAGAAAAATCCTAATTACAGTTTCTGATAATCAGTGTGGTTTACAAACCTGTTTTTGACTGATGTTTTTACTATTCTTGGTGTGAATTACAAGTCAGTAGTATGTGATTTATTCCTTATATATGGAAATGTACTTGAACCTTTTTGAAATAATTCATTTGGTTCTTTTGATGAGAGTGAGAGAAAGTGTATTTATACCGAGGTGCCTGAGACTTCACCTTCAGTTCCCTCTGCTTCTTAGCACCAAGCTAGTTAATAATTTGCCCCCTCAAACAGTCTTTGGCATAGACAAGCTCTAGTTTGCAGAGTGGATCCTGTAGGTCATGGGGGTATCGCTTTGCTAACTTGCAATTTCTCTAGTATGGTAGAACCATAACCAGAATATCAGTGTTCTCTTCATGGTTTAAAGTTCAGTATTCAACCCTTCTTTCTAGTCAACTAGAATAATAGCTCCAATGAATCAAAAGCCTATAATGTACCAGTCACAATATTAGGTGCTTTGCCAGTGTTCATTTAGTTAATCTTTTTAGGAACCCTAGGAGGCAGAGATTATCTCCATGCTATTGTCAGGCAGAGAGTCACATTCTTTTACTACCACAACTTGCCCAATAGTGAGTTTCAGGGTGGATTCAAATCCAGCTCTGTCTGACTCCTGGCTCCCACTCTTTCTACTATATCAGGCTACCTCAACCTCATTTTAAACAGGATACAACTGAAAACCACCCTACATTGATGAGCTGGGTGTCTATTTGCCATATATTTGTGTAAATGCCTATAAACTAGATGAGATCTCAAAGGGTCATCTGGTTGACCTCATTTCTTCAGGAAGGGAAATTATCTATCTAAAAAAAAAGTATTGCTAAGAGGTCCTTGTATTTGATGGATATAAAAGGTAGCCACGTAGCATCAGCATCTTAACACCTAACACATTTGAAATCTGTCAAACCTTCTCTTGTCTGCAGTTAATGACTCCAACTCTCTTGTAGCCTTTCTTCCTACCACCTACTTTCTACCCACTTTTGGATGAACTTTTGAAGCTCTTTTCTGGATCTTATAAAATGTCAAAAACAAAACTCTACATAGTAACCATGACTGTGATCAGCTGCTCTTTTTTTTTGGCAAGAAAAGAGCCTCTTTTTTAAAGGGATATCACTCTACTCAAAGTTTTTCTCCAGAAATTTTATTCCCTGGAACTAAGAAATGTTCATGATGCAGTACCTGTGGACAAGTAGGATGGGCTCAACCTTCAGTAGTACATCTGGGCCCCTCTGCTTCTCTCCTATAGTCACATCACAAATAAGTAATTACAAATTGTATTGTTTCTTTGTCTTGAAAACCTCCACCATTGGTCTGTCTCACGACCAGATAACCTTCAAACACTTAATAAAGCCTATGGTTCTGGAGGTGGTGATGATAACAGCAGCTACGATTTAATCAGGGCTTCCAGTGAGCCAAGCCTGTGCTAGGTGCTCTATGAATCTTGTCTCACTTCATTCCTGTGGTGACCCTGCAAAGTAGGCTCATTTCACAGTTGAGCAAACAGGCACAGAAAGGGGCCAAGGTCAGACAGCAAGGAAAGAATGGAAATGAACTTTTCCTGTTAGTTTTGTCTGCCTCCAAAGCCTGATCTTCCCTTTTCCATCATGCTTTTGTGGCTGATAATGATGATTGATAACAAACACCCTTAAATTTATTGCTGGTACAATCTAATTATTATGCTGTTCTTTGTGGATACTGAAGATCAACATTCACTGTCTATCACCGGCTCTAATATTCCATTCTCTTAATCTTTTAATATATAGCAAATAACTTGATTCTTTATATTCATCTGTAAGTAGCTAAACACGAATCCCTTCATTTTCAGTAGAAAGGATACGTTCAAGTGAACTTTCTAAGACTTTGTTGGAAACTTGGTATAGTCAGCCCACTGTATCTGCAGGTTCCACATACACAGATTCAACCAATTGTGGATCAAAAATATATTTTTAAAAAGTTGTATTTTTTTGACATGTACTATGTAGTTAAGTCTACAATGGTTGCATTTACACTGAGCATGTACAGATTTTTTTCCTTGTCATTATTCCCTGAACAATGCAGTATAACAACTATTTACAAGTGTTTACATTATATTAGATATTATAAGTAATCTAGAGATAGTTTAAAGTGTACAAATGAACGTGCATAGGTTATATGCCAATACTACACCATTTTACATAAGAGACTTGAGCATCCACAGATTTTGGTATCCGAGGGGGATCCTGGAACTAATCCTCTGTAGATATCAAAGGACAAGCATACTTTATATGATATGCTTTCTCCCCAAAATTTAACTTAAGCATTCAGAACCACTGTTCTTGCCCCTATCTATACCAAACAGTTTCTGGGCATATTTGCAGTCCAGTTGGAATCCACTTATTATATAAATTATCCTTGCACCCTGATTTTTCTCAAATGCTTTTACCTCCTATGAAAAGTACAGTACATTTTAAATGACAACATTAATCAGAGCAAGGGTTTCTGTGTGTCTATTTAGATACGGAGGGTTTAGTTTCACATTGAAGGCACATATAATCAGATATTGCATGAATACATCCCATTTTGAATGCATGGTTAAGGCCTTTTAAAAAATTCAGGTGTATATGTCTTTGTCTGGGATTGGCTGTACTTACAGTTAATGGAGAAAGAAAAAGTCAAAAACAATTAATGTGTCTAGATAGTGTTGTGAAATAGCTCTTACTGTTTGTAGCACATTCTAAACACTAAGCCAGAAATCATTCTAATGATTTCAGGATGACAAAAAGCCTGTTGGTCAGAGAAACACATCAAAAGGAGGTAGACCAGGACCAGGACTAAGGTCAGATAAATAAGGCAATCACCTTGAGAACAAAATAGAAATAATAATAATTTTTAAAAGATAGGTTGCTATTACTGATTTTTTATTTCTGCTTCAGGCTTAGTTATGGCACTGCTACTATTCCTGACTTTATTTAAAATTGGAGTATTTTGTTCATTATAGATTTTTTAATTTTAATTTTTTTTTTAATACTCATCTGGATTACTGAGCTTGTTGGCATTTCTTTAAATTTAGCACCTGAGGCAGGCAAGTGCTTCACCTCTTCACCCATTGAAAACATAAATCATTGGTGTGAACTTAGAGGGGAAAAAATAGGACCTGATTCTTAAAAGCAGATTATGGGAAGTGGGAATGGTTCTAGAATCTCAAAGCTGATTATTGGACACTATCAATTGTCTCAAAATTATGCTGGTTCCCTTTTCCCAGAGAAGGAGTCCTCAGATATTGTGATCATAGTCTGACCAAGTGGCTTATGTCTTTGGCTGTAGTTATGTTTATATAGTTTTCTAAGAAGATACATTTGACCAGGTACCCTGTGATAGCCATAATAGAGAACACCACATTCCATGAAAGTTTTCCATTTCTCCGCCAAATAGGAACAGTTTTGTCTTTTGTAGTTGGTTCATTGTGGAACTAGTAAATGCAATGGTAAACTCTGGGAATATACTAATGGTCTTCTTCATTTGGTACTCAGTCACCCTGGCTGGGAACTGGGTGCAGAGTGGAGCTATCAGGAGTGTCCCCTCACTGGGTTAGTCAGCTACATGAAGGTGTGAGGCTCCACTACTGTGAGTTTCTCTGAGTGGGTCCCAGCCTGCATTTCTAGCCTCATCTCTTATTCCAGGCATAACAAGATATTTGTAGTTCCCTGTCCTCTATAGTTTCTAAGCCCACAAATGTACTTTTCATCCGCATAGAAATTATGTCCTTAGCTCACCTTTTCTGTACCTACTTAATTACTGCTAATATTCTAAGAATTTAGAACAAGGGTCACAAACTCCCAGAAGTCCTCTTCATACTCTTCTGAGCCTCCCTGTCACCTTCAGAATCTAGGTGAAGCGTCTTTCCTTTATGTTTCTGCAGAATTTCTCTGCAAATTTCTGTTACAACCATGATCACATTGTTTAAAAATTGTTCCTTAATCTGTTTCTTCTATTCCCTTTATCCTATTATTCCTAGTATCTTTAGAAAAGGGATTTTGTCTTTATACTCTATGTTTCCAATGCCTAGTCCTGGTACATAGTAGGAGCTTAATAAATGTTAGTTGAAGGAGTACCCGAGGTATTTACAAGGAAATAGTATTATAACTAACTTTAAATTATTTCACGAGGTCAAATTTTTATTTCTACCTTAAGGAATAAGAAATCATGTACCAACCTGAAAGTGACAAAGATGGAAAACACTGGTGCTTAGTCTCTCTTTAATGAATAAGCAAAGGAAAAGATAAGCTGTGAAACCAGGAGAAAAAGGAGGGAGACACAGTCAGACACAACCCCAAAATCTCCCTTTTTTCTTCCAAATATTTGGATTTATACATTTTTTTTGGAATACATCATTTGAATGAGTATTCTTAAAGAGAGAATTACTTGTATTCATAGTAACACTTTTCCAACTGTAAATTGTTTCTCCTCGGAGTATCATTTTCAAGATCTTTATAAGAATCATTTTTAGAAATTATTTTATATATGAATATATATTTTAATTCGTTTTCCCAAAGATGAGGGCATTAAGTAGAATAAAGGTAGATTATTAGTGCTTCATGCTCATCCAAAACAAATAAACAAAAATGCATTATAGCCATCTTGGCGGCTTCTCTTGGATGGGAGCCATCCCATATCTAATGCAAGGAGATGGTAGCCACAAAGAAGGCAAAAAAGTCCCTGGAGTCCATCACCTCTAGGCTCCAACTTGTTATGAAGAGTGGAAAGTACATATTGGAATACAAGCAGACTCTGAAAATGATCAGACAAGGCAAAGCGAAACTGGTCATCCACAGCAACAACTGCCCGGCCTTGAGAATATCTGAAATAGAGTGATACACCATGTTGGCCAAGACTGATGTTCATCATGGCAGTGGCCATAACATAGAATTGGGCACCGCATGTGGAAATATTACAGAATAGGCACACTGGCTATTATTGATCCAGGTGATTCTGATAGCGTTAAAAACATGCCAGAACAGACTGGTAGAAAGTAAATCATGTAAATTTTTTCTCTAATAAAACTGGCCAGAGCTTGTTTTAAAAAAAAAAAAAAATTCATTAGACTAAATGCATACAAATAATTTGTAAAATTAAAAATGGTGGAAACTTATGGATTCTATACTAACACATTCAAACATAGGATTGCAGTGATGCCAAATCTTCTCAAACACAGAAAATACATCTGTGCCACCCTCCTCTGCTGTCCTACACTGTCCTTCCTGCTCTGAACTGGTACATCTTATATTTTAACCAAAACACAAAATATCAGAAGATCTGGATTTTCACGCCAGATCCACTCTTTTCCCCAGGACAAAATTATTTTGGGGAAGAAGCAGAGCCAAATGAGATGGTAACAGGGCTTATATGATGACGGGGGTCACTCATGTTCAAGGATCTGGCAGGATGCTGGCTGCTGCCCAAATACTGGTCATATGGAAAAGAGAGTCCTTTTTGGCTCCGCTTAGAAAAGCATTGGTGGACCCAAAAGATGCCACAACAATATGAATAATGAGGCCCACTGAGATGATAAAGAAGAAGCATGCATTGTTCGGTACATTAATGTCTTGTGGCCTGTCTTCGTTTTTACTTTTTTTCTGTTATTACATAATAACTACAAGCTTGGCAAGTTGGGCCACATCTAGTTAAGTGTGTTGACTTTTCATCCTGGAAAAAGAGAAAACATCAAGTTGCAATGCTTCTATATTGGAATCTTCTGACAAAGAAATATAGTTTAGCCTATACAGTTTTCTCTTTCAAATTAGATGGTGAGAAGAAATAGACTGTTGAGTAATTCTGCAGTGTCTTCAGAGGATAATTCTATTACCATCTATTAGCAATTCCATATTCATAAAGGACATGAGTTAGTAAGCCAAAAGGAAAAGATTTGTTGATGAGAATGTTCTGCCATTCTTATTAGCTGCAGTATACAAAATACATCCCTAGTGACTTTTGAACTCATATTCGTATTTGTTTGACAATAATAATTAGTACTTTGCCATTTACAGAACACTTATACAGATGTTTTTCCTAATGAATCTTAAAAATAGTTCTATCAGTAACTTTTAATATCAGCATTCATTAGATTACGTGGTATTCCACCATCTTATTCTCTCCCCAGAATTCCTCTGCTCCCGGCCTAGAGAGTATAGTCAGAAGAACAAAGTTCTGAATTATAGAAAGATAAAGCAAATTAGCAAATTCTCTTTCAAACTTATCACATTGGCTATCTTTCTCTTTTAGTGACTTTTTAAAATTTGGTTTTCATGTTGTCGTCGTTGTTTTTTCTTTTTTAGACGGTCTGTGAAATAGAGGTTGTTTCCTTAAGCCTTCAGTCTATGTAACTAACCCAGAATTAATCCTGAAATTAACCTGCCTATATCTTTACATTTCTTTTGCCGCTGGAGATAATCTAAATTCTGGTAGAGCTTATTAACTCATTATTATGATGGGGTTATGCAAGTATCCCATTAGATTGGGTAAATAGATTTTTTAGATAAATTCAAATATTTAAAAAATATGTATTAACTGGTTAATCTTTGCTATGTACCAGAATCTTACATGGCTATCTTTTAGCAATAATTGTCTGAAGAAATACAATAGCTCATATACTATTTTTATTCATTATTAAAACTCAAACATATCTCCTAACTGGCTTATTTTAGGCCTAAGTTAATTACTTTTAGACTAGAGTCTATAGACATATTTGCATCTATATTTTTTTATTCTCTAATATCTATAAGGCTTTTTTATTTGATAAACAGTAATTGAAAGGCTCTTTTATTACAAACACTGTGTTATATACACAGTGGGAGAGAAACTGATAGGAACAGAACAAAATCCCTAAAATTGAAACTTACAGTATAGTGGATAAGACAGTAACATAAACAATGACAATTCAGTGTTAGAAATGCTGAGTTAAAGGTATCAGTACCAGGAACAGCAAAGAAAGAATTGCTCAGGGCGAGTACTTAGCGTAATTCTTGACTCCTTGCATCATATAACAACATCCTTAGTCATATGCCACACCTGGTCCATCAGCAAATCCTGTTGGCTCTACCTTCCATCTATCCCTACCTATTTATCTATCTACCTACCTACCTACCTACCTACCTACCTACCTACCTACCTATCATCTATATATCCATCTATAGAATGCTGCCACTTCTTACCATCTGCTCCCAGGCTGAAGTCACCATCATCCCTCTGGATTATTATCCTTTCATTGGTCCCCTCCTACCTTATCCTTCCTAACTATCCTCTCCCTACCACCAATTAGTCAGTTCTCATTATAGCAGTGGGTGATCCTCTTAAAAACATAAATTATATCATGTCATTCTGCTCATACACCCCTAATGATCTATCAGTTCTCTGGAAGTAAAACCCAGACACCGCCGAGGCCCTTCCTACCTCTGCACAGCACTGCCTCTCTGAGATCAGCTCCTGCTGTTTTCCCTGCTCACCTTCAGGGAAGCATCCCAGGCATGCTCCTGCCTCAGGCCTTTGCTCTAGCTCCTTTCTTTTTCACTGTATTCTTCCCCAGGATATCAGCAAGTTAGCTCCCTCACTTCTTTCAGGCCTTTACTGAAATGTTATCCTCTCAGTAAGGTCCTCCAAGGCCACATTTCAACAGCAGTTCCTCCCTGATATTTCTGTCCTCCTTTCTGCTTTATTTACTGTTTAGCACTTGCCACTACCTAGCATACTACACATTTTACATATTTTTCTTGCTCACTGTCTCTGTTTTCCACTAGATTATGAGCTTGATAAGGATAAGCACAATGAGGACAGTGATTTGTGTCTTTAACTCATTGCTGTATCCTCAACCTCTAGAAGAGTGTCTAATACACGATAGGTTATCAGTTAATATTTCTGGAAGAAATGATGGAATGATTGCTTACGATATTGGATAAGTGACTTAGCAAGTCCTTGTACTTTTATTCAATCAGAAAGGATTGTTGAGAGGCCTGGGTTAAACTCCCTTTCTTATTGTGGCAGAATGATCTTGCTGGTTTACACAGTTTTATTTCAGAAATCAGGGAGGTTAATCCCAGAGACCTCCTATCTGACGTTCTAGCTGAGATAGAGGCTTTTTTATATTTACAAGTTGTCTTGCTCTCAGGGGATAATATTAACAGTGTAGGAAGGAAGTTCCTCAGTCATTTAGCTTCAGGGAAAGCCAAAGAGAAATGAGAATGAGAGGTGGAGTAAGAAAGGAATTATTTCTACAATTTCACCTTCTCCTGTTCAGCAAGCTTTCTTTACGTCAGCGCTTCCTGCTTTCATGGACCAGGAGTTAAATGAGATTACTGTGCTTCCCCCCATTTTATATGCATTCAACTTTTTCTGACAGTATGGGGTATAAGAATATACTAAAGGGAGAGCAGATTGCTACGTACAGAAAATAGTATTTCAAGTGAAAAGTAGCTGGTTTGCATTGAATGGTAATTAACAACCTTCTAGGGTAGGGGCATTGCCCTCGGTGATATTTATACTGTGATGGTAGAACCAACCATTTTAAAGACTCAAGTGTTATCTGCCTTAGGGTTTGGGGGCATTGGTGGGGTGTGGCTATGGCTTTCCTGCACTTAAGAGCATTCGTTGCTTTGGTCTCATTTTGGGAGGGTGGGGGAAGACTGGTTTAATGTTGCTTCCTACTAAACATACAGTTATAGGTTTGGAAGAAATAGTTACGCATGCTAATCAGTCCCAAATCTGAATATATTTCAGGGTGTTTTCACAGTTTTCCCCACATAACATCTGTACTTAAGAAGCCTCACTGCTATTGGTAAAGTATTGACTTGATTTCTCTGCTCACAATCAGGGCACTGCATGGTTCTGCCCTGCTCTCCGCAGACCCCCTGCCAGGTGCTCCCCTGCAGGCCTCTCCATCTTCCATGAGTTTGAGTTTACACAGCCATTCATCTCCAGGTGGTTGTGTTCACCATCACTGACAACTCCCTCTGCATCTCATACACTCCAGGCTGCTCCCCTACTAAAAATTTTCCAAAGCCACACGTTACACATTTTTTTTTCTCTGCCATGCTCCCAGCTGTTTTGTACTGTTTTGATCTGTTTGTTTGCATAGTGCTGTCAGACTACATGCATGAGAGGTGTGTTGTTGACATAAATGGTTTTGAAAATGTTTCTGTAAAGAGCCTACCTTGGTTATTGTTGGGAGAAGGAAGCTTGAAGCCCCAAAGGTCAGGGACTCATACTTGAATGTTTGCCATTAGGGAACTTATGTACATTGACAGGAAAATGAACCAATTAAACTGTGATCATGATCTCTACCTATGTGAAGAAGATGAGAGTCTCTACTAAAAGTTAATAATAACAATAATAGGCAGTAGTGATATATAAAGAGGTGGGATCCCATTATAGAACAAAAGGCCTAAAAGTTTGTTTAAAAGATCTTCCAAGCAAGACTCAGGTTAATATAATTGTTAGCTTACTCTCAGTCACCAAGTGTTTATCGGCAAGAGACCCAAACAGAATTGGCACATTAGAAAAGAGCACTTGGATGTCCCATTCACAGCTATCTGGAGGACTAGATGGAATCCACTATCCTTCACATTGCCCATCAAATTGGCCTGATCTTAGGCTCTAAAGTAAAGAATAATTTAGAAAAATTTTTTTCACTTAACCGGATAGGAAAACTTAAGGCCTGCCGCTCATTACCTGGACAAGGGGGCAAAATAGACTAGAAAGGGGAAAACAGACTAAAAAGACAGCATTTCTATGATAGGAAAGAATTTAGAAAATTCATTCTTAACAACCAGTTTTTGATAATGATTTTCTACCCTGTTTCAACCACTTCTTCAAAAGATGAACTTGTTATTTCAGATGAGAAAAGCAGTTTAGTTTCTGGTGCTTCCCTGATCTTTTCCTACCAAGTTTACTATATTTGATTGTAGATATTATAAAAACAGGCCTTGAGAACATGTGTCACATTTGCTGTTTAAAGTCTGGCCCTGGCCAAGATATGTGGGTAAATGTACTTATTTCAGATTTTTTTTCTTTAATTCTCCAAAAAAAAAAAAAAATGGGTCTCAACTTTGCATGCACTCCTTATGCTATCCCAATATCTTTGCCAAACTTTTCACATGCTATCCTTGGCCAGTGTTCTTCTTGAAAGATAACCGAAAAAATATGCTTTTTTGTTTGTTTAATATCTGAAGAAAAACTGATACAACTAAAGTTGGGTTTATCAGCTCAAGCATTTTTGGATTACTAGGCCTCTCTCTGATCCTCTCCCACCTCATACCCACTCGATGAAACTGAAGATTCACGATTGTTTCAACACAGTTTTACTTGGGATTGTTTTTAACTTAACTAATCAAAACATTATTTTATGAACATGATTTAATGTGTTAGTACCCTAATGAAACTTTTATATTGATATTTATTTCCTCTTAGGAGCAAGAAGTCACATTTTCTCCAAAAATAAACGTTTATAGACAAACAGCTGAGACTCTCTACTCTTAAACCCTTTGTAATCCTGACTTTCTTTAACACAGCCACTTGGCCCAGTTAAAAAAAAAAAAAATTATTTTTCTAAACCTTTTCCTACCCCTTCTCAATCTTCAAGTTGCGGAACTTAGAGTTTTGTTTATTCTATGCTTTGCCTCTGCATTCTCAAGTTTTTGTGCTTTCTATTCCAAATATATGTAGGACTCCATTTACATCCTATTGGTTTATTTTTACAACTGAAATAAGAATTGTGAGGTCATTTCTAGGCTAAACCTACTCCCTAATTGAGAATATCCTCATCACACCTCCCCGTCCCAATTATTTTTAAATTCTTCTCTTCAAAGTAAAAATAATAAAAAATAAAAAAATAAACGTAACAGAGTCATAGAAGTAAAAATGCTAGAAGTTGCCTTTTTCTTTTTATCTCTTGTAGGAATGGCATTTTTAAACATGAACTTGTGTCAGACATTGAACAGTCTCTACACAGGAATGAATGTTTTGATTAAAAGTTATTTAATATCTCTAGTTCCTTGGAATTCTGCCTAAAGCTGGAGATATTCATAGCTGTAGGTTTTGTGCCTTCTTTGGCTAGACAGAAAAATGGCTCAAAATGTAGAGGGAATAAATGGCATTCTCAAAAATGTTACTTGATTGTATAGGCGTTTATGTCACAGAGGATACTGATGTGTTGAGAATTAAGGATTAGAAAAGAATGTTAAGATAAGGAGGAATCTGTCAAAGCAGCATCTTTCTGTGGGCCCTATCACCACGTCCACTGACTCTCAGCTTTTTGGTTAAAATCAGGTTTGGGGTACTACATTCATGTGACAGTCCTAAAGAATAAGATCCTATATCATCTGTACACGATGTTTTCTTAACTTGCACTTACATTTAGATCAATAAGGGTTAAACCAAAGATAGTTGAGCAAATATGATATTTTTTAACTGTTCTCAATTAAAGACAGGCCTTGGAGACAGATTCTCATGGCACCTAAATGTTCATTAAAAAAGAAAAATGTAATAACTTTATTCCAAGGATACAAATAGAATTTTGACTTGGTAAGTTATTTTAGCTTCAGAGGTAGTGTTGCTTTCAGTATAATCTCTTCTCTTTATCATTCTTTTGAGGCAAAATACTTACAGAGCACTGAAATTTTTTCTAGCTTTCCAACAGCGTTTCATACATTGAGATATCGATGTGACATAGTTAGAAGTTGGGCCCTCCGGACCTGTACTGTGTGTTGGCACTGTGCTACTACTATCAGAAGATTCCATTTTTTCCAGTCCCCAAGGTCCTGTCTGCACTTGTTTACAGGTCATCTGGAGAGTAACTAGTATGTGTTCAGTGGCATGAGCGTTATCACGGTAACCTTGGCAACCAAGCTAGCTCTGATTTCAAAACATCACATGCTGTATCATAAAATTAGATAACGGAATTGACATTTAGCTACATGTCTGTCATATAAATTAAACTCTGAGAATGATTTCCTTGATAGCCTTGTGCCTTAATATGGAAATAGAAGGCACCAATTAGAGCAGTTTTATCCAAATACATAATATTCCACTTTTAGGTGCTGAATACATTTCCTCAATCCTTTCTTCATAATATTGGACCTCAGATAGTGCCATGTTATTCTCACTGTGCCAGAATCCATGGTGGCTTTATTTTATGATCGGGACAGAGCTTACAGCAGAGCTACATTAGATATCCTATATAAATAGGATTATGAATAATAAAAAACTCAGCTCCTAAAAAATGTAAAATTCAAAGCATTCTTGGCTTTACTGGGTACTCTTATTTATGCTGATTATAAGTGAGACTTTACACAGACAAGACAGACTTCCCTTTCATTTATATATTTATGCATATTTTTACACATATTATATTTTCCAATATTCAAGAATCTTTGATAATATCTTTATTTCAAGGACATTTTAAACATGCAGATTAATACATTCTCCTACTTAGAGTCCTAGGTCCTCTTTTATGATTTGTAAATATTTCAATCTCAGGATTTTCCCCTCTGTTTGCTGTGGTATGGTGCTTTTAAAAATTTTTTTATATATAAATTTAAAGACTCAACTTGTAAATTACATTTAAATGCAAGAACACTGCAGTTTTCTGCATTGCAAATGATTATTTTTATAAATTTTATCGTTGCCTGGATATATTTGTTTATCTTCATTGATATGTAGGGGGGGAAGCTCATTAATGATTTAAAAAGGAGTTTTGATTCATTGACTTGATTCTTCTCATTACATAAATAATAAAGGCAATAAATTAACATCTAATAAAATTATAAGAGTTTATTTCTGAATTTAGCTGTAAGACAGTCTTGAATCTTTGGATACAATTATTTCTATTCTTTACACTCTTCTGCCTCAACATTTTCAAAGACATCATTCAGCATATTTTAACCTAGAATGATGGTTTTATAATTCTTATTAAAGATGCCTTTTAGCAGCTATCTGTCAAACTTCATAATTGAACAACGATTTTGTAAAACAGTTCTTTGGCTTCTGGAATGGTAAGTTATATAAAAATGGAAGCTCTTTATGTCAAAATTGACTATAAAGCAATTTTTCTTTTCTCCATATATCCATTATGTATCATAAATAACTTTGAGAAATCTGCTTCCAACATTTTCTCATCTGATTAGCCAACCATCTAACTCTTGCTAGTTTTATGTTAAATAATACCTTCTTGCCTTATTCCTAGTAAAGAGTCCAAATTCCTGCTAATTCAGAAGCAAATAAGTGGTTGTGCTCTCTACATGTGTGCTTAAATGAGAAGGGTAGAAATCCTTCTGTGTATTTGCCGACCTTATACGGCAAATACCTGTCACATTTTCAGTAATGTTGAAATGTTTGCTTTATCTCATCGAGTTGAGTCATCATCACCTTTATGTTTAAACTGGTAAAAGATAATTTGTATTCTCTTCTTTTATCTTGAAACTATTTCTTGTGTGATGAACAGAAATAGTTCAGCATGTTGTGGTTCCAGGACTGAGTCAAGTTTGCATAACCATCAATACTGTAAATAACTTCATTGGAAACTTTTCAACGTATAGGCATTCTGCAGTGCAATATGGAAATGAACTCAAGCTGTGTCGGTGCTGAAATGTGGGAGCTTATCAGGCTGTTTGCATGACTCTGAGATGTATTTTAATATTTGGTCTTTTTTTTTTCTAATTGTGACATGGTAATTAGCATTAGATGGATGGGAGAAGGGAGGAAACAATAATAAAAGGAAAAAGGTTAGAAGATGATATATCCTTTTTGTGTGATTATTTTTTTAGGTCTGATGTTGTGGTCCTCTGTTTTTCAATTGCTAATCCCAATTCCCTAAATCACGTGAAAACCATGTGGTATCAGGAAATAAAGCACTTTTGCCCTCGCACGCCTGTTGTCCTGGTCGGCTGCCAGCTAGATCTCCGTTATGCTGATCTTGAAGCTGTTAATCGAGCCAGACGCCCTTTAGCAAGGTAAGCCAAGGGACTAGTGTTTGTTTCTATGCTGGCCAAATTAAAATTTAGAGGTAGCTGTTGTCTCTAGAGCCTAGGGTTCTGTTCCGTAGTGGTCCTGAGACCCTGTCAACCAGCCATATGCTTTCAGTTAGCTCATTTATCATGAGAGGGTATGTCCTGAGCCCTTCTCACGATCACTATCACCTCTTAGATAGAAACCCATTTTTCTAAATGATCACCTAGTGTTGAAGTGAATTCTCTAATTATGACGTGGTGTGTGGAAAACTGCTTTGAAATGTGTAAAGTATTAGATAAAATGTCAGCTACTCCTAATGTCATTCTTGAAGTTACGATTATTATAATAAAGTTAGTATTTAGTGTAGTCCGTCGCAATATTTGGCCTCAGGAACATCAGGTTTATATAAATACACATACCCAACTGTTTTTCATCTCATTTTCCTTAATTCAATGTCTGAGAGTATTTCATTCCCAAGATTACAGTGTCCAGATTTTTAAAATCATATGGACCTATAGTTGCAAAACAAACACTGTGCTGTTTTTAAACGTCTCTAGTGGTTGTATTTTTAAAGTGCCACAAGTTTAAAAATCAGCTCAAAGGATGATTTTTTTTTCACCCTGTATAATTTGCAGATACCAGAGTGGGGCGGGGGAGACAAATAAGACTTTTTAAAAAACCTATGCTCCCTCAATATTCCCTTTATAAAAATAATTATATATATATATATATATATATATATATATATATATATATATGTTTCATGTTCAAGTGCTTTTTTTTTTTACCAGAGAGCATAGCTTTTTCAAAAACACTAATCTTAATACTTTCCTTCATTGTTTGCAATGGACTTATTACAAAATTTCATATGGACACAACTTTTATGCTCTTACAGCACAAGTAAATGAGACTTGGTTTCATAAAGGAGGTGGTATTTTTCAAGTCAGACTCAGAAACAGGGAGCACAAAATGCTTACAGGAGAAAACCTTGAAGTTAAACCTTCTTCTCTATGTTTCCCTTCGGCCTTTGTAAAACCCTAGATTTTTCTGTTTTCAATCCAGGTCTTCAAATCCAAATTCTACCCAGTATTATCTTATTTCTCATAAAACTAGTACATGTCACACACATTACCTTTGGTCATGAAAACCAAATATTCATTCAGGAAGATCAGTTCCTGAGAATATGACTCAGAATCAAGTATGCATTTGTGAAGAGGGTGAACAACAGATCACATCTTGCCTATGTTCTAGGATTCATCTGTATCTTTACCATGATTGTTCTGTAATCATAGCACAATTCTGCTTATACTGCTTCCAAACATTTGGCCTCCCTGGGTTTGATTAGTCTGTGAATCGGCCTTGTGTGCCTGCCTAAAGGATGTAGACTTTATTCCATGAGCTTTGTGGAACCAGAGGACTTTTTTTTTTTTTTAAGAACAGCAGCTAAGTCACACTTGTGTTATGTAAGGAGTTTTCATGCAGCAGTGAGAACTGTTGGCTATAATGTAGAAAGCCTAAAGAAAGACCAGTTAAGAAGCTAATGCACTAGTCCACACAAAAGATGATAATGTCTTGACTGAAGAAAGCGAAAGAGAGGGGAATGATATGAAAGAAGATTCACAAATCTAATAGAGGGGATTTAACAAGCTGTTGAATGTGCATCATTTAACTAGTCTAAAACTAGGGAGTTTTAGAGTCTAATTGCTTAGTAGAGGTTTCTCAGCAACTTACAAATGTGACCTTAGGCAAACCCTTTAAACCGGGGGTCCCCAACCCCTAGGCGGCAGACTGGTAACGGTCTGTGGCCTGTTAAGAACCGGATCACGCAGCAGGAGGTGAGTGGCCAGCAAGCAAATGAAGCTTCACCTGTATTTGCAGCCACTCCCCAGTGGTAGCATCACTGCCTCAGCTCCACCTCAAATTATCAGACATTTAGACTCTCATAGGAACACTGATCCCTGGTGCCAAAAAGATTGGGGACCCCTGCTTGAAACTCTTCCTCAGTTTCTTCAGAATATAGAATGAAAATAATACCAATAGGGTTACTGTAAGGTTCAACTGAGAAACGGAATATGGATTCATTTTAAAGCTGTTAAGCAAAATTTAAGTATAAGATGATGATGATGATGATGAAGATGAGGGTGTCATTAACGATAACAGCTAACATTTGTGAAGAATAATGGGCTAGGTACTATGCTAAGCATATTATTTCATTTAAACCTCTCAATGGTTAAGATGTAGGTCCTCATTATTGCTATTCCTCTTTAATAGATGGAAGAACCGGGGCTTAAAGAGGTTAAGTAACTTGCCCAGGATCAAATAGCTGGTAAATGGCTGATACCTGTGGTTACTATTGAAGGCATTTTTTTTCCCCTTGCAATCGTAAGTCCTTCATATTTGAAAGAGATTTAAGGTTGATAGAATTTTCAAGAGCCTTATTAAAAGCCTGAATATCATTTTAAAGGTATAATTTAATTAGGTGCTTAGATAGACACTGATTGCCACTTTTTTCCTAAAATAAGGCCAATAATAACTTTTTAAATATTTATTTCAGGCCCATAAAGAGAGGGGATATCCTGCCCCCTGAAAAAGGCCGAGAGGTTGCAAAGGAGCTTGGCATACCATACTATGAAACGAGCGTATTCGACCAGTTTGGAATCAAGGACGTGTTTGACAATGCTATCCGAGCGGCATTGATTTCCCGCCGGCACCTGCAGTTCTGGAAATCCCACTTAAAGAAAGTTCAGAAACCTTTACTTCAGGCACCATTCCTACCTCCAAAAGCCCCTCCGCCGGTCATCAAAGTTCCAGAGTGTCCTTCCTCGGGGACAAATGAAGCTGTCTGTTTACTGGACAGTCCTCTGTGCGCCGACGTCCTGTTTGTCCTTCAGGACCAGGAGCACATCTTTGCACACCGAATTTACCTCGCTACCTCCTCGTCTAAATTTTATGATCTTTTTTTAATGGAATGTGAAGAAACCCCAAATTGGAACGAGGGAGCTTGTGAGAAGGAGAAGCAGAGCAGGGATTTCCAGGGTCAGGCACTGAGTGTTGACTCAGAAGAGGAAAGGGAGGGGGGCACCCCAAGGACGCCTCAGGCTGATGGGTGGGAGCCCTCGAGCCAGAACCTGTCCCAACGGGATACGCTGGAGCTGGAAGCTGAGGGCTTGGATCCGGGGATTCAGAATTTGTTAGGCTGGAGTAAGGGCTTCATTGACATGCACAAGGAAATGCAGGTCAATCCTGTCTCAAAGCGTGTGGGCCCCATGACTGTGGTCAGAATGGACTCATCAGTCCAGCCAGGCCCTTTCCGGACCCTGCTGCAGTTTCTTTATACAGGGCAACTGGATGAAAAGGAAAAGGATTTGGTGGGCCTGGCTCAGATTGCAGAGATCCTGGAGATGTTTGATTTGAGGATGATGGTGGAAAATATCATGAACAAAGAAGCCTTCATGAACCAAGAGATCACGAAAGCATTTCATGTCAGGAAGGCAAATCGGATAAAAGAGTGCCTCAGCAAGGGGACATTCTCAGGTGAGCAGGTCCAATGGCCAAGTCCTGGATACCTTCGGTTGTGTTTTATCAAACATTAGCCAGGCATGAGCAGGGGAGAGGATAACTGCCACTAATACGTATAAGTATTTATTTTTCCCATTTACCTAAGTTACATGTAATTATTTAATTCCCATCAGATTTAAGGGCTAAATATTATCTCTGTTTTAGAGATGAGGAAACTGAGGGACAGAGAGGTTAGGTAACTTGTCCGTGGTTACACAAGTAGTAAATGGTAGAGCCAGAATTTGAATCCATGCTGTCACCTAAAATGCCACGGTATCACAAGGCTTCCAAGGGTAGGTCAGGTTACCTGTGAGCCTGAGCCAGTCAGCTAGATGCTGACAGTTCCCCTTCAGGATTCCTTTCCTGACCAAGTCTGTACTCTGCTGACCTTTCAGCACTTACCCATGACAAAAATCAGTGACCTCAGGTCTTGAGACTGCTAAAATCCTTGAGGCAATTGTGGTGATACTACCTTCCCATCAGGGTTGCTTTATCTCTTTCTACCCTCTCTCCTTTTTTGTTCTCACACTCCTTTCTATATTTTTCTTGTTTATTCTTTGTCTTTGATAACTATGCCAGAAGTTGCCCACAGCATCCTTACATATTGCTTGAACACACTGGTGGGCTGTATCCAAGATGGGTTACAGACCCATGCTTGCACTCTACACACTTATACTGTTTTTATTCTAACGTTGTCCTTCGGGTGTATACGTGTGTGTGTGTGATTATAAAAATTTGGCTTTCTGACTTCTGTTTATATGGATACTTCTATTTTTATCTGTATCTTTCAAAATACTTCTCATGGTAATATACATTTAGTAAGTCATTACTGCGTCTATTCATAAATTTTAAAGCTTATAAATAATATTTACTCTAAACATTGACCATAATGGTATAGTTTTGAAAGTTAATGAGAAAAAGTTACAAGCCTAAAGCAAATTAAACAGTGGAACTTAAGTTAATGAAATCACCCTCTCCTTACTATAGAAGCATAATGACCAAATACAGTGCAGAAGCCTCAATTGAATTATGTCAAGGAAAAAAATGGCTAAAAAATGCAGTTTAGGGATAATTAGAAATTTTTAAATATGAACTAGACAGTAAATGATATTAGAGAATTATTGTTAATATTCTTAGGAGCAATAATGGTATGGTTTTTATTTTTAGAAAACTTTTAATAAAGTAGTTAGGAACGAAGTGTAATGTTATCTCTTAAAAATGTCTACACATATATAAAAATGTACATATACACATATAGCTAAAGCAAACATGGTAACATATTAATAATGTGATAAATGGGTTATCATTGGAGTATTCTTTCTACTGTTCTGTAAATTTGAAATTGTTTATAATAGGGAGGGAAAAAATTATTTCTTTCCTTTATGTTATGTTATGGTTCAGAGAATTAGTGTTATGACCCTGTGTGTAATTTCAAATGCTTACTCCTTAATCCTTGGAGAACGCAGAAGGAACTGGATGTCCCACAAGTGAGAGCTGACCCAAAATCAGTAAGTCAGGATATAGTAGAAAAAGTACAGGTGTAAATTGATGAATATGGGTGAAATCTCAGCAAGGCTGGCTCATGGTGGTGTTTTCTCAATCCTTGGGCAGATGTGACGTTTAAATTGGATGATGGAGCTATCAGTGCCCACAAACCGCTGCTGATCTGTAGCTGCAAGTGGATGGCTGCCATGTTCGGGGGGTCATTTGTGGAAAGCACCAACAGTGAGGTACGTGCTTTCTAAAAAGCCTAAGTGGTATCTTTATGAATGTGCGTATGTATTTGTATAAAGCATTTTACTAGCCAGATGACTTTCAATACTTTAACTCCTTCCATGAAATAGTTCCTTAGGCAGTGCTTGCGTGTCAGGTCACCCTCTTCTTAATTCTGCAATTATAAGGAACCATTGTTTATTATTCACTTATTATGTGTGGGCACCTAAGTGCTTTACATGTAGTGTATACTTTCATCCCCACAGCTCTCCTGTTACCTAAAAACATGATCAGCTATACTTTTTAACAAATGCCACCAGACAAAATACTATCAAAAGCATATACAAGAGGGCAGAGTCTGTCTTCTAGAAGTTCAAGACAATGAACTGTTTCTTTAGTCATTTACATCCTAGTCTCAACTCTGGCCCTAATCAGATGAATCACCTCCTTGTACCTTGGTCTCCTCCTCATCTGCAAGATTAGGGATACACTAGATTGACTGCCTTTGAGGTCCCTTTGAGAACACTCCCTGAGGCTCTGCCCTGATTTGCCTTCTCTAAGGATTTGTTAACGGTAGAGAAACAGTAATAGAGCAAGTGGTTAAATGGTTACTCCTCTGAACATGCCCCTCAAAGGGCTTAGGTCTCATGGAAGCCTCTGGGTTACTTGTGTCCAAACAAGGGATATTCTTAGAGTAGAGCAAGCTGTATCTTGGACACCCCCTAGCTTCATCTTTTTACAAACTCTGTTGGAAAAGTAAGAAAAATTCCACTCAAGCACTTATAACTTTAGTATAGAAGTAAGCAAGCATTTTTGTTGGGTTTTGCAAGCTTTTTTTTTTTTTTTTGACCATCTTTAAAAAACAAAAAAGAAACATGGGGACACCCCATCAAGTTTATTGTCCTAAGAGGCTTGTTTTGCTCATCTCAGCACTTCTCCAAACTTTTAAAAGAAATACAGAAAACAATGGCTAACTTTTCAAAAGGGGCGCTCATACCAGAAATCTGAGCACTCCCATTGTGACCCAGGAGCCTGCATTTGCATCCACAAGTAGAGAAACAGAATTTTAGAATCACAAGTCAGGGATGGCCAGGACTAAAGAGGTCACTAGGCCACCCTCTTGCTTCCAGAACAAACTGTAGCTGCTTCTAAACCAACTCCCAGCAAAAGGCTGTCTTTTGTTTGGGAAAAAGATGTTGGAATTATCCTGATGACCTCTGTCTACCAGGTTTTATAAATCAGGAGGTTCTCACTTTTAACTAAATAAAGTCTTTCCTGTGCCATCAGAGGTGTTTCTGAGTGCAGAGACTGAGCATTATCTACAGCTCATTAAGAGCCCAAGGAAGGGACTGTGGGACTCAAATCCCAGTTCCTCCACTACAAGCTGTGTGGCCTTGGGCGAGTGACAACTTTTCTGAGATTTGGTCTCCCCATCTGGAAAACATGATAATAGCCCATTGTGTGATTGTGAAGTATAAGAGTCAATACTTGCAAAATACTTCATAAACATTAACATAAATGGTAGATGTCAGTAGTCTTACTTTGATGTCAGCAATGTTGATGATATTCTTTGCCTCTTACTTCCAAAATAATGTGAGAAAACCACCGATGAATGAAACTTCATTCAAATGGCATTTCATGGGCTTCACTAATCTCCAGAGATAGAGTCCAAAGGCTTGCTTCCCTTATTTTTCTAGCTCACTGAAAGGTGTGCTGATAGTGCTGCAGAGAGCCTGCGATTAACCCAGCAGAGAGAAGTTGATCAAGGTCAGGAACCCAAGCACAAAGGGATACTGTCAGAGCTGACCTCACAAATGCTAATCTCCTTTATCCCTTCCCAGAATGGACTGTAATTGTCTCCAGATTAAAATGTGCAGGAGACATGACCAAAACAAAAACTTGCCAGCAATGTGAATGCACAGTATACAGTTGATTAGTAGCCTCTCCTGGAGGTGGCCACCTCTTGAACACTCCCCGCTAGAAAGACAAGATCTCTCACCACTTAAAGCTGTGGCTAAGGCTAATAATAGGTAATAATAGGTAAGTATAGATTCAACCCAGCTTGGAAAAGAAAGACTATAGAAGCAAGCAACCAAAGGTCTGTGCCAAAATTCTTCTAGCCAATATATGAAGAATGCCACGAATGGTTGACATTCCTGGCCTTTTCTGCTCCTTTTCTTTATTTTCAGTATAGCTTATAATAGTTATGTAGTTGTGAACTGTAGTCTTATCTTGACCTTGGGCAAGCAACTGGCTCTTCTCTAAACCTGTATCCTCATCTATAAAGTGAGAATAACAAGAGAACCTTCTTCAAAGGGCAGGAAGGCATGAGAGTACATTTGTAAAGCATCACATTTGGTGCCTAGAACATACAAATGCTACAGGTGTTAGCAACTATTCTCCTAGAGGATTCTTGTTCAGTTCTTTCCAAGGAGAAGTTAAAGACTCCCCCCCTTCCCCCCCGGAGAGCTCTAATTTAAAGCCCCCATTTCCCTTCCCAAACTTGCAGAGCATGGTAAAGGTGGTTATGGGGTAGGAAAAAGCACTCAACAGCTCAATAAATGCTCCAGGGTTGATTTAGGCCTATATTTGCATTTGTGATTTGTCCTTTCTAGGCCACTTCTTAACTGTTTTGTCTTGTGAAAATCTGATTTCCCTGAGAAAATTCAGCCTATTTTATTTTTGCATTAATAGAATTCACATGCATATCCAGAAAAGAATAAAATATGCCCTTTGACGTTAGTTTAACTTTTTTTTTTGTCATTTAATATTTAAGAAGACACTATTTTACTTATGTGTTTCTCATTACTTTTAATATAGCAGTAAGCATAATTCTGTCCCCAGAGATACTCAGCAAGTGGTTCATTAAAAATGCATGCCCGGGTTGTAGTAAGCAATGCTCTGGATCTAGAATATTTTCTCATTCTCCGGGAAACCATCTCTAATTATAAGCCTAATAGTCTGAGCCGATTTTTGCAATTAAAATTTTAAACCAAGTAAACTGTAATATGGAGATGTTGTTTAGGGTACCATTATATTCTCTTTTATTACTCTTTTTTTTTTTTTAGTTACATCCACCAAATATGATGCAAAATTCTTAATTCTATTTCTTATCTAGCTTTATTTTATAGTGTTTTTAAAAAGTTTTATAAAATTATCTCTCCAGTTACACAGTTAATTATAAATGTTGAAATCACAGAAATAGACTTTTTTTAAAAAAATCAACCATGAGAAAAAAAATGTGTGCTCTGAAAGTGTTTTTAGTTTATTCTTACTTTCTGGTTACTTCCACAGGTGCCTAACATTATTTGCCAAAAAAGCCATTGCTTCAAAAAATATATTGGCATCATTAGCAAGAAGGCAGCAGCAGGTCACAAATAATTAGAAATGTCAAAACAGTCCAAAGACATTGAGAGTATAGGGGCAGGGCTGCTTGCTGGAAGCTATCATCTCCTGCTGCAAGAAATAATTTCTTTTTAATTTAGGATGTTCATTTTGCCATGACTTAGAGCACACTCTAACCAAAAACTACTAAGGTAATCTGAATATTGTCGAAATCCATAATCTCAGTAAAGAAGAAAAAGCTTTAGATAGCATCTGTTCCAAATTCCTCCCATGTAACAGATGAGGAAACTGAGAGTCATAGAGGGTGAATGATTTTTCAAATGTCACACAACATTTTAGTGACATTCTTGGGCCTGCCCCAGCCTCTCACCCTGTCCTATAAGCACTTATTTTCAGAAACAGCAGACATTCTCATTTCTAAGAGAGCAGGTGTTCACAAGAAGCTCTGGGACTTTTCATATTTACAGTCACTAACACTTCATAGCACTTAGCACTTTGTAAAATGTACACTGTACTTTTACTATCAGAATTATTCAAATTTTAAAGTTTCAGAACTGAATTAACCTTCAGTTATCTAGAAAATTATACTAATCCAAACACCATTCTAGAGAAATGGAATTTTGCCATGTGCTAATACACACAGAATCAGGTTTACGTGCATGTCTGTATAAGATAAATGCATGTGTACGTAAACATAGATGTAGGTAAGCATACACACAAGTACAATCAGTATTAGATTCACTGCAACAGCAATTAACTACAATGCAGTGGCTTTATTATTTTAAAATAACATTCTTAGTAATTTCTACTTACCAAATTCTATTGCAGAGTTTGTGCTAGAAACTTGAAATAGTCACACTTGTCAAATCATCGATAATAATAATTCACACACCTTATTTACAGGATTATAATTGTTTTTACTGACTCAAATTGAAGGTCGAGGGTAATTTTCTTAATATTTCTAGGGATTTTTCTGGGCCTTTCATTTGATATATCAAGGCAAAGCCCTGTCTGAAAGGATATGTCCTCCCTGAGGTGGCTGATGGCTGTGCAGGAGAATAACATAGAAGGTTCCTACAAGTTAAACAATTCTGGAACTACACCATTAGAAAGCATTGACCATGAGCTCTGTATGTAATGTCTGCATGTGTGTGTGTGTGTGTGTGTGTGTGTATCAAGAGAGATTAGTCATGTAATATAGATGTAATCATATATAATTATAGATGCATATCTTTATATGCTATATAATGGTTTATTAAGTATCAGAATTAAGAAGTTTATAACTACTCATCCTTTTAAACTTAGAAATCTAATTCTTAAAAACTGTTAATGAAATATGGTGCTGTATCGTACTATAACCTAAACATTGCCAAAAAGGATTTTTAATGCTACACAGACATTCTGAACATAGACTTTAGAATTATATTCCCTGGGTTCCAATCCCAGTCACTTACTAGCTCTGTGACCTTGGATATGAAACATAACCTCCCTGAAACTCAATTTTCTTATCTGTAAAATGGTAAAAATACTCGCCTCTTCTTCCTAGGATCAAATTAGATAATGCATATGGAAAGCTTAGCACAGTATCTTGTACATAGGAGGTCTTCAACTAAGGTTAATTTTTGTAATCATTATCATTCCAATAGTAAACGCCAGTGGCACCTTTCTATCCTATACCAAGGCCCACTTCTTGGAGTTAGAGACCTACAATGAAGAGTAGCTGCTGTACGGTATACACCCCTATTGATCCACGCCCAGCCATCCAGAACTCCCGGGCTCTCTAGAAAACTCCAGTATGTATTTATAAGGACAACTCAAGGGGAAGATTAGGGGAATCTTATAGGGAGAGTTTGCCATACCCAACCAACTCTTCTCCTAGAAGTTCCAGGCAAGGATTTCTCTGGATTCTCTCTATCTACTGATACCTGATAATGTTCCAGTAATTCTGAATCTATGTGGTTTTGTGCCACAGGAAAAATAATTAAGTGTGTATATCATATTAGCATACATTGCTAGAATGTTGGGATCAAGCCAGTTGCTGTGGCAACTGGGGTGGTTGTATATCCTCTGTTTAGACATCTTAGAGAGCTGGGCTCTATCGTGTATCAGCAACAGTGTGGTTTGCTTCTCCCCCCAGCACCTGTCATGTTGCTAGGAAATTTCTTTTTCTACAATAGAGTATTACAAGGCAGTTGGCAAGGAGGGCCCATAATGTCATCATACATTTACAGCCCATTTGTCTGATTTATAAGTCCAAATAGTCATTTAAAAATTCCAAATCAGGCTTTGTCAGACAGCCTCACTCTTATGTCATGTACAAATCAAACTGTTATGTTTAAAGCCATAAATAGTGAATGACTTCCGTACACAGCATCGAAGCAGGTGTTCCAGACTCTCCAATATCGAATCATAAGTTGTGATATTCATAAGCAGTATAGCCTGAAAATGTGCCCGCTGCTTTCTTCATCAGAACTTAGCTCTTAAAATAACATTTCAGGTGTACCTCCCAAACATAAACAAGATGTCAATGCAGGCGGTTTTGGATTATCTCTATACCAAGCAATTGTCACCTAACTTGGACCTGGACCCACTGGAATTAATTGCCTTGGCAAACAGATTTTGCCTGCCACACTTGGTTGCACTTGCAGGTAAGACTCATGACTCGGGGCCATGCAGTATCTGACTGTTGTGGTTATCAAAATTACATTTAAACAAAAGTAAGATTTCCAGGGACTTAAAATCAATTTTTTACCATCCCACTATAGGACTGTTTTGTATAGGATGATGTGAACTGGTCAGATGTATCAGATGGCCCAATTCAATTCAACATACATTTCTTAAGCACCTTCTTTGTGGTAGGCCCTGTTTGGTGATATAAATATAAAAAAGGGTAATGCATGGCCCCTGTCCTCCATACCCATGCTCTCTGCACTCTGCCTCATTTGTGGACCATGAAATTTGAAGTAAAAGTATTGTGTCTGTGTTATCCCCATTACATGTGTTTGGACATAGTCTTTAAGAAAGAGTTAGTAGAAGGCAGTGGTTAAGAACATGGCCTACACAGATTACTCTGGTTGAGATTCTGACTCCACTATTTACTGACGATGACTTCATACTTGACTAAACAGCTCTGTGTCTCAGCTTTCACTCTCTTTACAATGAGGATAATATTATTCTACCATGTGAAGATTAAAGAGTTAAGATATATATTATATATATAAAATATATGTATATATATATATATGGGTGTGTATGTGAGATAGATATAGAGAGCATATATATAGTCCTAGAACAGTGTCTGGCACCTAGTCAGCATTACATAAGTGGTTTTCTTTAAGCTATTTTAGAAAATGTTCTGACATTGTCAAAATCATTTTAGGAGAAAGATAAAAAGGGAGACGCCTTAGCTTCACAAAATCTTCTAGATTTGTTCAGTTGGTAAGCTGAAGCAGGTCTAAATAGGATATATGCATTCTAATACCTTTTTCTTAAATTTAAACCTTCGGCTTCGTTCACCATTGGTGTCAGCTATCTGGTTGTTTATCGCTACATTTAGTTGATTCCTGTTAACCACGAAAGCAGAGATAGTGCCTGTTTTGTTCACTGGCCTATTCTCTGCACACAGAAAAGTGCCTAAGCATACATATCAGGTTCTCAACAAATATTTGTTGAATCACTAAATGAATGAAAATGAATGTAAAAACAAACCAACTAGTCACATCTGTGCTTGACTCTGGCAATGTCTTTAGGAAAAAAAAAAGAAAAAAGATTTATTTCTTCAGGTTTCTACTACATTCCACCAACAGGAGATTAAAATCCTCCCCTAACCTTCTCCTTCCCCAATTAGATAGCAAGACATAGTTGAAGCATGCTATGTGATTTTTTTTAATCTGTTTTTAACCAATACACCTGAAGACATAGATCCAAATGAGTATATACTGCTTTTTAAATAGTAACTCCAGGAGGCCACGATGGGCAATTCCTTTTTTCAGAAGTATCAGTTCCAAATCATTTGACTGTTTAGTTTTTGCTTAAATAGTAAGTTTGGTGATAACAACGGGACTGATTTCTGCACCAAAGAAACTGACCAAAAAAACTTTGCATAAGACTACAGACTTCTCTGTATGTTCACTTTTGTTATTAAATGCTGCTGTAACTGCTATAAATATTTAAAATCTGGTTTCCTAAGACAAGTTCTTTAGTTATTGATAGTGTTTGGTGTATACTTTGCAGTCTAAGTATAGCATGTTTAAGAAACAGGTTTCTGGGGTGAAAATGCTTTGCAAGCCAAAGTGTTGAATGAATATCAAGAAATATTGCAGTTACCTAAAATTAAAAAGCCTGATGACTTCTCTGGGAAATTTAATTCTAAATAGCTCTTTGTCAATCCAAATGAAGAAGAGTGTGACAAAGAAACTATTCAAATTTAGATACATTATTGACTAGATAGAGACATGTTGACCAACAAGTAGGTAGAGCCAGAGCAGGAAGTAAGCATGACTTGGACAATATATTAGATTAGAAAAGCAGATGCTATGATAGAGATTTAAAATAAAATAAATAAAATAAAATAAGAAAATAAAAAAGAATACAGCAACATCAAGGAGCTAGAAATGCAGGCCTAGTCTACCCATGCATGTCAATCCTAGAGGAAGGTGATGGCTCAAACAGAGGCAAGACAGCTCAGTCTCAGAACCACAATTTAAATTCAACTTAGAAGCCTTGGTCACAGACCCCAACCAGAAATGGCTCTCCCAACTAGATTTTTGTTCCCTCCGGCTAACAGTCTCCCAACTCATCAGAATTTAAGAAGTTGAACAGTACATTGCCCATCTGCAGCTAGTGAGACAGACTCATGCAGTCACATTTTTAATTCCCCATATGGATTCATTCCTGTTACTCAGTCTCTCCACTATCAGAGTATTGAGATTTGCAGTGAGGTGATGGGGGAAATTGTTAAATAGGAAGCTACTAGAGAGTTCAGAGGATTCTAAGAAGGTGCTGGACTAACTAGAGCTTCACTGTCCAATAGAACTTTCTGCAATGATGGAAACATCCTGTGACTGCCTCATCCAATACAGATGTGGCTAGTGGGTATTTAAAAGTTGCTAGTGTGGCTAAGAACCTGGATTTTTTATTTTATTTTTATTTTATTATTTTATTTTATTTTATTTTAGCTTAAATTAATTTAAGTTTAAGTAATATCACATGGCCAATAGTTACCATACTGAACAATAAAGGTCTGGAGAATGCTGGCTATTTCAGAAGTGCTAACAAGCATCCCCAGAGTCATCATCGCAGCAATTGGAGACCAAAACTCTTATGTACTGAAAGGCCTTAGATTCGATTCAAATGGCTGCCATAGCTGTGTCCCATACTTTCTCCCCTCTTAGGTAGCCCCAGCCTGGACCCTCCAGGCAAGATGTCTGGCTTACAGGAAATGGTTTAACTTGCTCCTGTTACCTCTCTTCTCCAGAGCAGCATGCTGTTCAGGAGCTGACAAAGGCTGCTATGAGTGGCGTGGGCATTGATGGGGAAGTGCTCTCATATTTGGAGTTGGCCCAGGTTTGTAACAATTTGCTTTTTACCTTTTAAGTGTGTTCAACTAGTTCATTTAATGCTGATAAAACATTCCACTGTTGCATCTGTCTAAATAAAGATGTCACCACTGAGTCACAGAGGCACCCCCCGCCCCATGTACACTGAGAAGATCTGAGAGTTTTACATTTCATGCACCATTCACCCTGCTGGGCTTCATTTGAAAAAACAACAAGGACCTCACCCCCACACCATCCCCATTGTCCCTCGAGGCACCAGCTTCACATGTGGGAGAACAACTCTAGGCTTGCTAGGGAAAGGTTTTGACTCTCCTTTTTTAAATTCTTGGACATGGATTGATCAATATCAAACAGTTTCTAGAATTCCATGAAGTCCTGTTAGGCCCCACATCTCACTGAAGCTCTCCTGGAGTTCTCTAAAATCAGTATTGGTTGATATTGATATTGTGATTCTCTAATCCCAATACGCACTTGCACTCTTCTACAGAGGGTCCGAAATCCAGCTTCGGCTTCATAACTGAACAACTTATTCAAGGCGCAAAGCTAAACTCTGCCTCAGTTTCCTTATCCATAAGCAATAGGAATGGTAGTTCATACCCAATCAATCTTACAGATTATTTTGAGAATCAAGTGAGAGAAAATATTCAAGAAAGAGCACTGAAGAGTGGAAGCCTTCTCATAATGCAAGGCACATATGTGGGATTATCCAGTCCCCAGAGCAGACTTATTGACAATGAGATTATACTCTGAAGAAACTAAGAATAAATTCTTCACTCTTTGACCTGTTGGTTTTGGCTTTCTTTGTTCCCTCTCTCAGGGCAGTGGTTTACTAAGTCTTATATTAGGCAATTTAAATCGGTATTTCTCAATCAAGGGAGAGGAGGTGCTTTCAGGGAGAGTGAGGCACAGCACGTATAACTCAGGTCATTCCAACTGTGGCCATAGGAGATGGTTCAGATACAAAAGTGAAAAGGTAGACTAGGACTTTACAATAACCTGTTCAGTCTGACTTAACATTCAAGCAAAATTTGTTATTTTCTCTCCATGTACCAGGCACTGCACTAGACAAAAGGGCATGCAGATCCAAACAGTAGATTCTCTGCCCTTGGAGAAATTATAGGCAAGTGAGAGAAATAGACACAAGCACCAGTTAGTAAAATCTGGTGTGAAAAACAACCTAAGAGAGGTTACAATAAAACTATGAGCAGACATGAGTTGCATAGGATCAGCAAGCCCCCATCAAAATTGGTGGTCCACACTTGGAATTTGGGGTCTTTTGAAAGAGGCCTGGGGGATAGTTTGTGACTTGTGCTCTCTCCAGTAAGTATTCCTACTAGAGAAAATGAAATGACCCAGAATTTTATACAGGACCAACCTTCTTGAGGTAATCATTTGCAGTAGTGTCTGTTTGTTTGCCCTGTGTTCCAGCCCTATCCCTCCCCCACCCTGCCCACACATACATCTGCAAGGACGTAACATTACTGCTGAGTGCTGACAGGCCTTGGGAGAAAGAGTTTAGGCTGGAATCTCCCTTATATCTTAGCTTATTCATTAGACCTTAACACAGTAGTGTACTGATAAGTATTTAACAACGAGCTTGGGGACAGGTAGGCCCCTGATCTGTTGCATTCTGTAATGCCCATGGTTCCACCTGGCCAATTTTAACATGAAGTCTCTGAACTCAGAGTAGGGAAGAAATATGCATAATTGACTTTCTTGAGCAAGTACAAGCCAAATTCAGTATACCACTACTCTGACCCTACTTTCAGGAAGAAGTCTAATATCAAGAAAAATTGGAAGCACCAGCCAAAACCATTTATGGAGCTGGGGTTGTGATTTTCAGAGAGTTTCTTGAATTAGTTTCTAAGGACTCTGGCTTTTCTCTTGGCCTCCATCCAGGGCGATATGGGCCCCAGAAGAAACCAGCCTGTAGGTTTCAGAGTTTCTCTTGATCCAAGAAACTTCAAGAACACTAAGCATAAGAATGGATGTCTGAGAAAGGGTATAGACAAAAAGAGTGAGAGATGGGAGGAGACCTGCCAAATTTGGGGAAGAAGGGGTTGACTGATTGTAAGTGTCAGGTCCTTTTCAGTCGCGGCTACCTCAGTGCCACCTCCCTGAGCACCTGCTCAGAAAGGAGGGGTGGGGAGTTCGGATCATTTCCACCCTGCCCACACTGCCTGCTCCTCTTATGTAACCAAAGGACAGGTATAGGACAGTCACACGTTCTGCAGTGTCCTCTTTCAGATCTTTGGCCCCAGCAAGCTGAGCTCTGACATGCGACACGGAGTATTGCGTTGCCCAGGCTTCCTTAAACGGAGATGACATCGGTACTTTCTGCTTGCTGTTGCCTGATGCCTTCCAGAGGCCACAGTCACTTATCACTAGAGGGCCAGGTGGTGGGGGAAAGGGAAAGGGCAAGGCATACTTTAAACTCCTGATCTAATACAGTGATTATGCACCTATCACCGGGAATAAGGGAGGGGTATGCCAAATGCTATACTTGGCTGGAATAAGAACCATCCAACTTTAGAAAATAGAGTCTGACCCACTTTTGGTCACTTCCCTGCAGTTTCACAATGCCCACCAGTTGGCCGCCTGGTGTTTGCACCATATCTGCACCAACTACAACAGTGTTTGCTCCAAGTTCCGCAAGGAAATCAAATCAAAATCTGCAGGTGAGACTGCGGGGTCCCCATTCGTCCAAATCTTATAACTCTCTTTTCCCTTGAGAAGGAATGGGCAGCAATCAACTCAACAAGAGGTCCCGATAACTAACTGCTGGTCACATTTATGTGACATGACACAGGGATTATAGATTGGGAATTATCTTTGGAGAACTTCATGCTTGGGTGTTTAGGTGGAGTGGGGTTCAGGGGTACATGCTGCAGAGAGAGCATGCTGAAGTTGTCAGCGCCACCTTGTCTAGGGAGGCAGGCTTCAGGGCAAGCTTATACTCTAATTCAAGTGGTCCTGGGTTCAGGTTCTCTGTGCCCAGATATATGACTTTAGGGCAAAGTGATTCTACCTCTCATGACTTCAGTGTCACAGTCAGTAAATGGTCCTAATCATAGTCCCTGCACGTCTGATAGTTGAGAGGGTATATATGATAATCAATATGTGAAGCTTTAAACACAGAACCTAGCACATAGAAGCAATCAATGAACAACAAGATCAGTCAACCTTTTTCTTTACCAGACAACCAGGAATATTTTGAGCGCCACCGCTGGCCCCCTGTGTGGTACCTGAAGGAAGAAGACCACTACCAGCGCGTGAAACGGGAACGAGAAAAGGAAGATATTGCACTAAATAAACATCACTCGAGACGAAAGTGGTGCTTCTGGAATTCATCTCCAGCAGTTGCCTGAGGAGGAAGAGAAAAAAAAAATCAGTAATCCAACACACCACTTTTAAAAGCACTACTATAAAATTAGTCTTATTATTAGAGATAAGATGTAGTTCAGGTTTCAACACTGATCTTCCTCCACGTTTGTGCATTTATCTTTGTTGGGATCAAAGCACAAGATCACGATCAATGAGCCTGGATAAAAAGGGAAGCTGACTCTCACTGCATTCCTTAAACTTAAATGCATATTTTTTTGTTAGAAGGCTTAATAAACTTTAGTCCATTATTTTGAAGGTTTTTTTATACAAAAGGAAAAAAATCCAGCTTTCATGTTTCAAATTCCAAATTGGAAAATATTTTTATATGGTCTCTTGTATTTTATTGAAATGAAAATACTATGTATTACTTTATTTTACAGGCCACAAATTAACCATGAAGATGCCCTGTGATTCTCTGCCCACATGACCACAGAGCATTATTACATAATTAGAGGGTTATCCTTTTGTTGTGAACTAAAGGGTTGGAATGAAATTTCCCAAAGTGCAAGTTAGAGAGTGTTTAATCTTTGTTCTGCTGAATAACACTGGTATAATTACCAAGTCAACTCCAAGAAAGTGTATTTACAATATTTGCCGTGTAAGTGCTAGTAATTATATGGTTATATGTGCCATGTAAAATATAGTGATATCCAATCTTCTGTTGTTTAAAATGTCTAGATTCAAGAGGATAATCTTTATAATCATTAGAAGGGCTTATTAAATCCCAGCATTATTCAGGGCAAACTCACTGGTGGACCTGAATACAAAAGATACCATAAGAGTGTTGGTGTTTGGATTGCTGTATTAGGGTTTATGTCTCTCAGTATTCCGTGATTTTGCCATGCTTCTGCATGCAGATTCTCTACTGACTTGAATGGAGTTGGGTCAGGACAAGGGTCCCCGAACTCTTTCCCACTGTCTGCAGGCTTGTCACATCTCACCTCCAGAAATAAGCTTCCTCAGGTCTCTCACCTGCAGCCAACTTCACTTTGTGAGACACATATTTTTAACTCTTCCCAGGGAAAATCCATGTCGCTGTAGGAGTAGGCCAAAGCAGACCACCTACCCCTGCTGAAATTCAGTGGGGCCTGTGAAGGCACAAAGCTGGAGGCTGGGTCTTCTGGGGTCCTTGCATTTTCCAGTGCAGACAAGAATCTTATTCCAAGAGTCTAGGAAATGGTGCTATTGTGAGTTCGATCTGACCCTTTGTCATTCTGAGTTTTCAGTGTTAAAATAGAAAGTATTGAGCAGGGAAGCTCTCAAGAGGCAGTCAATCATTGCTTCTCTATAAATTAAAATGTTACAACATTCATACACAGCATTTTAGGGCCGCAGCGCCATATCTGCCATGGGTGGGGGCTTGGGCTTATTCTGTTAGGAGATGAATTTACTGATGCTAAAAGCTATGGATTTTTGTGTGTTTTTTTTTCTTCTAGCTTTCAGAAGTTGTAAAGGAGACAGCTGAGTCCAAACTCCATTGTTGACCATCACATATATTTGAAAGTCTATCCAGATTATAGATGGGTATTTATTAGTGGTAGTGGAAACATACCAGATAAGAGTTTGGAGAGTCCCAGAAATGCATCACCCTCTCATGAAAAGGGAGGGGGACAGTAGAGTAGAGATAGATGGTTGTAAGTGCATCTACTTTAATTTTTTGTCAATAGGACTGTAAATCATTATGGAAGGAGAAAGAAGACAGAATGAGAGAATAAATGTCAAGACCAAGACTCAGGAAGAATAGGCATATATCCCATCAAAAATGGTAAAGATTGAGTTTTCGATGTGTAGTCAGAGTTGAATTTACACAACCAAAGCTCCCATTTGATTGTAATCTTGCCAAAACGTAATGGATATATAAATGAACCTGGGGTATAAGCAATAATATCCACTAGTGTTTGTTATCAGCTGCTGTAACCAAGTGGCTGGTTCATTTGGTTGATGCTGATTATGGCCTTTAACCATGGTGGTTTGTGTTTTTTATTTCACAAAAAAAGCCAATAAAATTGTTTAGCTATAAAATTGCTTGATTTTTTTTTTTTAAGGACTACCATCATTATCATGTTTGTAACGTTAATAGCTTTTTTAAAAACTTTCAAAACTTTAAAGATACTTGTGTGTGCTCCAGCAACAAGGCAGCTTGAATGACTATCATCTTTGTTTTCTGTGTTGCTAGCTGAGATTCCAGCACTATGGTGTAAATGAGGGGTCCAGTTCTTTGCTCATGGCTAATACTGTTATGTCACTAGACATAGTACAGCTTTGGGAAAACAACAGAAATGTCTCTGCCCTAATGGACTTATTATAATATGGGTTTGGGCAATCTGCCAGCAATCAAGTGAAAGGTTGCATTGGTGAGCTTATGGAAATCAGTCTTTTCTTCAAAAGCACATCTAAGAAAGACTTTGGGAAAATATGTTAACAATTTTTATACTTCTAAGTGGTGTAATGTTTACCCAAGCCCAGATGGAAGAAGAGTCTCCAATGAGATCCTGCAAAGGGATTTTCTGAGTGGCAAGTTTTCCATAACTCCATGGAAAGGAGCTCTCAACTATAAAAATAACTACAGAAAGAAGACAGCAAGGTTCTCAATAATTCCCATACCTTTTTAAAGTGGGTGGTCCAGATCATGGCACCTTTTACATAATGCACACCAGTGGAGTTTTACCTATAGAAAGTGTTGGTCTAACTTTTTCTTAGGGCAATGCCTGGCAAATCATCAAGGCTCTCAACCACCCTATATTGGCATTATAAAAACCACAAATCCTACTTTAGAGGTAACTCAAGTATTTTCATTATTGACATTCAAGAACAAGAATCCAGTATTTCCAAGAATTTTTTTCACACTTGCTCCGGTTGTATGGTACATCAGCTGTCAAATTTCAGTTTTTTATCAATGTGACATCAGCTAAGTAGAATGAATGAATACTAATCAGAGGAAAATACAAAGTGAATCCCAAGTTTGGAGACTATTTTATGACCACAGCATTTCTGAAATGAATTCTTTTCTGCAGGCTGAAGACTGATCAGGCTTTTTCTTGAATTGGATTTTATATGTACACACACACATAAACATATACATGTATGTACATACACACAGGGTATTTCTTTAATTGAATGCCCTAATTGGATGCTAGCAGATGTGTAGCAATAAATCCTTTTTTCTAAAAGAATGTGACTATTGCATAAAAGATATGTTAGAGGTTAGCCAGGGAGAAAGTTCGTGTCGTGTGTGCATGTGTGTAAGTAATCAAGGAGCAGCATAGTGAAGAAAAAAAAAAAAAAGGCTAAGAGCAATTAAAATCGAAAAAAAGAAGAAAGGCCACTGACCAAAGCCATGGAAGCTGAGTTAAGCACTCTGAGCTATAGATATACTCTCTTTCTTTTAAAATGCTAATTTATGACATTACTCTGTATCTCATGACTTAATTTATTTTCAGATGAAGACTTTGTTCTTTTGAATTTCTAATTAGGCAGGTGCTATATGCAACATGAAAAGGAACTGGTGTGACAACACTGGTGACCTCCTATAAAAAGCAATGCTTCTGGAGAAGCAATACTGTTTCCTTTGGCTGCATTTGAAAAATTCCACCATGTGCTGATGGTACCTCTAAATTGGGTATTTTTACTCAAGTCATTTAGATCCATGATTTTTCACTGAGTTCATGGGCAGGTGCCTCATCAATAAGATATTTACAGACTATAGTCTCCAATATATGGAAATCATTTAGGAGCAGGTAACTCTAGGGTAGGAGTCAATCAATCATACAGTCGCAAATTCATAGACATGAAAATGCTAGCTAAAAGAACAGTAGGAGACATGAAGTGACTTGCCAGCAACTCACTCCTGTTGTTTATCATTTCTATAGAAACAGAACATTTTAGTGATATGAATTTCCACTAGAATGTAGATGAAATAAATGATACCCAAATGTGGCCCTATGGTAAACTATTTGAGTCTGAATACATTCTCAACCCCAAAGACAATAATAGTTATATTTTACAGGTGTTCAGTGAGAAAATAACTTGATTCACTTCTCTGTGTGAATGCAAATCAAAGTTTGGGCACTTTTCTTATTTTCTCCCAGTCTAATAAAAGAAACATCCTTTTGGTTTGACAATTCATGACAGTCTCAAATGGAGTGTTAATACCCATGGAATGTTAAGTTGAACTGTTGTGTGAAAAGACACACAAACTCTCTAAGCTTTAGTCACCTAAAAAATAGGAACAGGCTTCACTGAGTTTTTGGTGCAGATTAAATGAGATGATTTAGGTAAAGCCCCTGGCGCAGTGCCTGGCACGTAGTAAGCATTCAGTAAATGAACCTGTGCGCTAAGGACGAGTTGACTACCAAGGCAAGAAATCGAGAGTACAATTCCGCATGTTGCAAAATAGAACAACGTGGTCTTTTCCTGCCTTTCTCTTAAACCAAGTGCCAACCTTGCTGGTTAGTGCTTCATGACAGTGATTAAAAACTAGAAAATAAAAACTATGGGAAAGTAAAAGAAAAAACAATAGGCTGGAGACAAAAAGGCAGGTAGTGGGAAGATAGAGGAGAGTATGGCACTTTCCAAGAGTGACCCCCACTCCCCAGACCTCCGTTGTTTCTGTGTAATAAGGGTTAGACCACCCCAAAGCCAAACTTGGCTAAGTCTCTGATTTACTTGGAGCACTTTTTTTTTATTGCTCTCAGTCATTTGTCTCTTATTTTTCTTAAAAATCACATGCAGAGAGTCTAGTTTACCAGACTCCTCAAGGATCCTCACTGCTGAGCAGTCATTTTCAGTCAGTATAAGGGCCTTTCTTTTTTATCTTCTCTTTCTTCCATGATATCCAACCCCCATAAGATTTTCAATGCATGTCTTTAAATATGTGGATATCCTTCTATACATTGTTGTTTCATGTATGTGATCATTACACAAATGGTGTTACATCATAAATGTCATTCTATCTGCTTTTCATACTGCACACTGACTTTGGAAACCCAGCCATGTTACAATGTGTGTATCCAGCCTTCTTTTCCCGAGGCTTCATAGTGTTCTTAGACTGCTTCCCCATTTTACTCTCCATTCCACTGGTGATAAAAACCACTAGTCAATTTCTCCTCCCTGCCACTACAATGAACTTTGTACATGCCCTGAGGTCAAGATCTAAAATCGATTCCAGGTCCCACTCCAGACATACAGAATCAAAGTGTCCTAAGGTGATGAACATGCATGGAAACCCACTGCTAGTTGGACTCAGTGATGAAAACTCTTCTCTGCTCCTAGCACTAAGTTGATACCAGGCTACAGAATTTAAGGGTCATAAAGAATCTGAAAGATTCTGGCCCAGCCTGGAGACTGGCTGGCCAAAAAAAAAAAAAAGAAAGTGGAGAAACTGGGCTTGACATCCTGCTACCTGAGACAAAGAGACTTTCCTGATTATGAAAGCTGTTAGATATTGGAATGAGTTAGACAATTTCATCTGGTCCTGGTATTTTGTGTCATCTGAGAAGACAGGATGGTTTCTCAAGAGCATTAAGATTCCTGTCTGCCTTGAAAAAGTTTCTGGTGAGTTTGTGCACTGCCATCGAAGATTGCTTTCTAATTCTGTTATTTCACACCTCAAGTATAAAGAAAAAGTAACCCGCCAGTACAAATTCTATAGATTGTTCAAACTATCCCAGAGCCTTTCGGATTCTTTATGACTCTTGAATTCTGTAGAATCATATCGATAGGGGAATATACAACTTCCCTTTCCCCTAGTTTCCTGCTCTAGGTAGTAAAGTGCAGAGGAGCAACGCCTAATTCATTAGATGGAATGTGTTCAGACCACTGTGACTTCTCTCTCAGCCCCACCCACACTGAGATGTTTGAACCTCATTGCCACCGTGGCCAAGATAGCCTTTCCTTTATACATCTGAGAGATTTTTTTTTAAATAGGTAGTCATAGTAAGTGACCAAACATCTGAAATTTCCAACTCTTAGAGAAATGGGATTACCAATCTTAAGAAAAAAAAAAAAAAAAACTCTGTGGAAGACTCTTTCCCCAGCAGATTCTTTTCGTACTGCTAGCTATCCTTACTGCCATTTTGTTTACATTTGCATAAATAGCCAAGGTGATGAGGCCTTGGTATGTTAAGATGCATTTTCACACGCTCCTTCAGTCTCAATCAAATGTTTTTTCACTATGCCTAACTGGATAGATTGATGTTTCAAGTCTTAGCACCAAATTATCAAAGTCCAAAAAACTGATGCGAGAATCATAACAACAGTTAATATTTTTTAGTATATATCATGGCCAAACAATGATAAGTGCTTTCTTGCATTTACCTAATTTAATTCCCACAGTGTTACCTTATGGGAAGGTAGTGGTTTCCCCAGAAGCAGCCCCTGAGAAGAGGAGTCACATGTGAGTGGTTTATTTAGTAAGTGCTCTTAGGTAAGACCAACAAGGGAAAAGAAAGGAAGCTGGAAGATAAGAAGCCATGCAGAGGTATGGTGTCAGATACTCCTACTGAGCATGGTCTCAAGGCATGCTCTAGAACTGTAAACTATGCCTCAGATGTGGCTTTCATATTCCTACACCCACCAGTGGTCAAGGCTAAGTGCTCCAGGCAGAGAAGTAGGGAATATGTATAAACTTGTGGATATTTTAGTCTCTCTGGCTTTGGAGGGTTGGAGGAAGTAGCCCCAATAGCACACAAGAAATTCACCATTGAGAATCACAGGTGTGGGCTCTTAAAGGTAAGCAGAACACAGAAGCCAGAAAGCAAAAAAGAACCAAGCACATCTGGGACTGATCTGCCCACTAACCTTTATTTTGAAATTCTGAAAAACAGCCTAGAATATTTAATGGGGCTCACTGATAAAAATTCTGTGTGCTAATGAGTAAATGTGAATGAAAAACTACTTCCTCTTTCCTTTCTATGTCAAAAAGCTTCTTAAATTAATTTGAAGAACATCAAATGATAAATTCTCCTTGATTAACTTTTTAGAACCTCAAACATAATCATCATTCTAAAAATGTATGCAAGACATTATTTGTAAAAAGCATCATTGAATTTTCTCCAGATTGTGCAAAATAAATTTAATAATGATTTACTTGAACCTAAACAAATTACTGTCACACAGAATATGATAGACTTAAGTAATTTCTGGAAAAGGCCCAAGATGGAAATTTTGATTCTCTCCAGAGTCTCCCACTGTCTCCCCACACATAGGAAACTCAATCCAGGAGAAATGATTGAAATCTAAAGATTTAAGGCAAACTTTAAAATTTTTATTTTAATACCAACTGCCTGATTTTCATGCTGATCATGGCCTAATTTTGATAAGCCTACCATAGGACCTAAAGTCATTGCTCAGAGCCTAAGAGATAGAATCTAGACCCGACTCCTAATAAATTAACAGAGCATTCCTCCAACTGCCCAAAGGCTAAGCAATTCTTCCAGCTGCAGCTATAAGGCAGCATCTTCCCTTGAATAATTTTTCTGGTCTTATTCAGATAATTCTGTGGAGAAGAGAATGGTTTTATTGATCCATATATCTTCTTGAGACTTGCTGAGGGAGGTTGGGGGAGTAAATAAGCTCATTCCAGTACCTTTTTATTTTCTTTTCATAGTTTGGGTTGTTCCTGAGTGATGGATATATGGGTAATAGGGGTGAATGAAGTCTCTATGGTGACAATCTCGAACCTAGCTCTTTCCAAAAATGGCATTCATCTCAGTTTCAATGAGGATGTTCTTCTCAACTACGCATGTCCTAAAGCAGAAATGATTGCATTCATAACCAAATAGGATATGTCTCTTTTCTTAAAAACATTTGATTGAGTGAGACCTTCAAAATGTCAGATTGAAATGCTTCTCACTGCTTCTATTGAGAGTATCTTGATCGAAAACCCACCCAGAAAGTCAGGGCTTTCCAGGTTGAAGGTAATTCAAGATCTCATTTCTCCTAAAAGAGACCACCCAGTCCTAGCAAACTCTGATAACAGATTCACTTTGATCTTCAAGTTTGGAGGATGCATTACAGCTGTCGCTTTTCCATTCAACTCTCTCCCTTACCCTAAGCCTGAGTCCTGCTTCTAATCCTAGCTCTGTAGAAATTCCATTTGAACAGCATCATGCCATATGAAAGCAGATGATGCAAATGAAAGTCTTGGATACTGTGTGGTGGAATAGGTGAAAAAGTTCCACTTTTCAAATCCTACAGAGGTTCTTAATGATCATCTTAAACCCCAAATTTCTGGCATCATAACTAAAGTTAGTTATATTTTGTCTGCTATATTTTGTCTTATCTTTAGAAGCTTTGAGATCATGTGTTGATTTAGTTCTTCTACCTTGCCAAGGGGTTGATCTAAAGATTATCACAAATTATTTCAATTCATCTAGAAATCTCTGAACTTCTACTATGCATCAAAAATAATATGAGACCCAATCTATGGCTTCAGAGAACATCTAAGTATCTAGTTGGACACACCCAAACAGAACAATAAATAAACATGCTAAATTAATACTATAAATGAGGTATGGAAAACAGGTTTCATTTCATCTGCTAACTCATATCTGTAATGTGTGACTGTGTTTTAGGTTGTTCTGAGCCATAATCCAAGCTCCAGGGCAAAGAGAGCTGGGGTTGCTTAACAGTGTGTGACATGATTCTGGGAGAATGAACTAATAGCATAATTGTCAAGTTTTATTTATTCTACAGATATTGATTGCACAGATACCTGACTAATATGTGCAGGCATTTTTCTAAGTACCAATGCCCCTATTATTATGGAGTTTATATTCCAGTGTGGAAAGCAGGCAATGAAAACCTACAAACAAATATGTATTTTTAACAGATAAGTGCTATGAAGAAAAAAATGAATAAGATAGAAAATAATCAAGAATATCATTTTAGGGCAAAAGGAGTGAAAGTTGTCAAAAAAACAAACATCCAATTATAAAATAAGTCTGGGGATGTAATATACAGCATGGTGACTATAGTTAATAATACTGGATTGTATATTTGAAGGTTGCTAAGAAACCAAATCTTAAGAAAATCTCACCACAGGGAAAAAAATATCTATAGCTATGTGTGGAGACAAATGTTAATTAGACTTACTGTAGAGATCATTTAGTAGTATATACAAATATTGAATCATTATGTTGAACATCCAAAACTAATATAATGTTATATGTCAATTATATCTCAATTTTAAAAATACTAACGTAGGCAATGGTGGTCAGGAAGGTCCTCTGCAAGGAGGTTTTATTTGAGTAAAAATCAGAATTGAGTCATTAGAGAGGACATAGCAGGGCCAACTTGTGTCTACTTCACAGTGTTTGGGGCCTCAGCTAAGACTTGAAGGCCAGGGGCAGCTAAATGGCTACGGGCTGGAATCATCTGAAGGTGACTACACTCACACATTTGGTTGACTCCAGCTCTTGGCTGAGACTTCAGCAGGGCTGTTTACTAGAACACCTTCATAGGTTTTCTCCATGGGGATCTCCCTGCCTGGGCATGCTTGTGCTTTCTTAAAGAATGACAGCTGGGATCCAAGAGTGAGTACCCCCAAAGAGGATGGTAGAAGTACATGGCATATTTTTGATTTAACCTCAGGATCACATGGTGTCACCTCCCTATTGCTTGAGGCAGTCAAAAAGGACCATCAAAGTTCAGAGGGAAAGGACACAGACTCCACCACTCCATGGGAGGACTATCAAGGTCAGTTTGTAAGAAGCGGATTGAGAGATATCATTGCTGCCATCTGCCACAATACCTTAGCACAAAAGAGTTGAATGGTTTTCCAGAGCTGGCTTTTGATTGGAGAAGCAAGGAAAAGGAGATGGAAGGCAATGAAGAATACTCTGTGCCCAAAAAGAGAAAAGGTGGAGTCACGGCCCAGAGCAGGAGGAAAAGGTCTGGCACCACTTGTTTGTTACATAAGCAAAATTACTGCCAAGACTGTTCTCTAATTTTTCTTGCCTGATTTCTGCATTAACCCATGCTCACTTAGACAGGAACTCTACCTGCTTTACCCAAGCTTTTGGCCATTAATATGGCTGCCTCTGCCAGTGGGCAGCCACCATGTTTTAGCAACTTTAACTGTTTGAAGATTGTTGACTCCAAAGAGTCCCAGCTGTTTGCCTATTGGATCTTCCAGGTAAGAAACAATCACTTTTAAAGTCATGTCTTCTCATTACCTTCACACAAACTCTCCAGAGAGGGTCTGACATTGAACTAATGGTCTTTTATTCAGTAAAAGTTTAAAAACCAAATATTTCTTCATAAACAGCAATAGCAACAGCAACAATATTCCTTTTCGGTGGAGGAAACAGAGAGCCTAAAAGTCAATACAAAATACAAAAGGGATGGTGCCTGGATATCTGTGTTTTAAAGCATGTGGGTGATTCTAATGTGCATGGAGGTTGAGAACTACTGCCTTATCTGATTTGTCCTGATTCCTTCCAGGCTGCTTCCCCTGCTACTCCTCCCCTTGCTTATTGTGCTCCAGCCCCCCTGTCTTCTTAACAAGCCTTTAATAGGCTAAATGTGTTTTCTTCTCCTGTGGTCTTTGTACATCCTGTCCCCTCAGCCACCAGCCACTCTTTTCCCGGGTTATATGCTTGACTCACTCAATTCAGGGACTGGCATCAGGACCATAAAGCTTCAAGAAGCAGCCCTCTTGTCCCTTGGACATAGCCTCTTTGAGTTTCTATCTATTTGTACAACCATCTTCAAGGAGGCCCAAAGGGTTCATGAGATAACTAGAAGTAGCCATCTCGGCTTAGAAGTGGAAAAGAATTCAGTCTTGAAGTTCTGTCATTATACACATCTCATTTGTCTGTTTTACCAGCAGAACAAACAAGCAGTGACGTGGCCTCCCACATGGCTCCTTCTCTGAAAACAGTCTCTTGGTCATTTCCAGGTAAACTCATTGTTCTACCTTTGGCCCAGCCTCTGCCCTGGCTGGAACCCCAACCACTTTCTGGCTGCTCATTCTCTCTGACTCTAAGGAGGGTGTGTGTGTGTGTGCGCATGTGTGTGTGTGTGTGTGTGTGTGTGTGTGTGTGTGTATGCACGCACATGCAGAAGGAGGGGAGTGGGAAGAAATGGCCAGCAAAAATGTCTGTCAGGAGGCTCCAGTGCAGTGATGAGAACCAGAGGACTGGGTGTTGAGGTGAAGAAATGCGTCTCTTTCCCCAGGGTAACATTTCTAAAAAAAGGCATCCTGTCTCTTTGTATCAAAACCACTAACTCTTATGTATTCTTGGGCATCTGGTATTATAAAGTTCCAGATGTTCTGCTCTTGGCTTTCACAAACTTCAATAGGAACTTATATTCAGATCATTCAAGGTGAATGGAAACATGTCAGATGATGTCTGAGACAGGTGTCAGAATAAGTATTCATCTAGGAGGTTTCCTGAAGCCATCCAATTGCCAGATTTACAAATACTTTGAGCTCAAGCTCTTCACAACAGTATAATTGTTGTTTTCAACAGTACAGGCGTAATCATTTTAGAAGGAACTCTTAGCCCCCGGCCCATGTTTCAGCAGTTTTCACACCCCTCTCCCTGACAGTGGGGTCCTGGGCAACACTTCCAGACTTTCTCTCTACCCCTGTTGGTTCCGTCCTTACAGAACAGGAGCTGACATGAGTATGACAACTCACTGGACAGGGTTGTGCAGTTTCTCTCATCCCTGCCTCGAGGAAGTGGAGGAAGGGCCATGACTTTCTGATATTTCTTACCTGATAGAAAGAACCTCTGAGTCAGGACTTCCAGAGGCAACCTGGAGGCCATATTCTCTTGGGGGTCTTCCCTTCTCTGCCAGCAATGAAGATGGGAGAAGGTTATGTATCTTCCTGAAGTCAGCTGGGCTTGTTGAGCCCACTGAACCTCCCAACAGCTCCCCACAGACAGGGACTAAGGTCTGTCTTTGAGAAGCAGCAGGCGGCCCTCACTTGGCCCGAGGCCTCAGCCAAGGTCTCCAACCCAGCTTCACCAGGAAACCCTGATGTTCAGGATTATTGGGTGCTTGACACCATGAATGTAGCTGAGACTTCAATCGCCTTAGGCTGCTCATATCTTTTCTCCACCAGATAGAACCTGGAAGCAGGAAAAGATAACTGAAAGATCGCAAGCAAACAACTACTATTTTTCTTTCCACTCACTATGAGCCTGGCACTGTCCTCACAACAATTCTAATACACAGTGAGCAGGCAGAGGCTCAGGAGGATGTGGCTAAGGTAGTGGTAGGACCCCACTCTGTCTGATTCTAATTCCACTCTGCAGCGTTCTGCTATCCAGCTTTCATCTGTTTTACGAATGAGAGAACAATCTTGACAGGCTAAAGCATTTACATACTTGGTACCAGAACAGGGATTTGAACTCACTGCAGGACTTGTTCCTTTATTTTATTTGCATGCTACAATTGTTTGTTTGTTTGTTTGCTGATCTGAGTTAGACAAATTTATTCTAAAGTTCATATAGAGAAATAACATTAGCCGTGTGCTATAGACCTAATGCTCATCATGTTCCCACTCATATACATGTCTTGAAACCTGTGTTGAAACCTACCCTGCATGTGATTGTATTAGGAGGTAGGGTATTTGGTCATGAGGGTAGAGCCCTCATGAATGGGATTAGTGCCATTATAAAAGAGACCCCAGAGAGTCCCTTCGCCTCTTCCATCATGTGAGGACACAGAGAAAAGACCACAGTCTATGAACCAGGAAGTGGGCCTTCACCAAACAGAATTTGCTGGCCCCTTGATCTCAGACTTTCAGTGCTATCCTACAGAACTGTGAGAAATAAATTTCTGTTGTTTATAAGCCACCATACTGGGGCATTTTGTTAAAGCAGCCTGAACAGACTAAGATCCTATGAAATCTCTAAAAAAAAAGGAGAAAAAATAGGATAGCCCACTGGATGTTAAAATATGTAAGGAGAATTTACGATTAACACAGTTAATGTCAGCATAAGAATAGAGAGAAAAAATGGAATAGAATAGAAAGCATAGAAATAATAAACATATGCTCAAGTACATTTGTCCTATGATTAAAGCTGTACCTCCTATGACCAGGGAAGAGATGGAATTTTTAATAAATAATATTTGGACAACTAGATAGCCACTTGAAAAGAAAATATAAAATATATTCATACTTCCACATCATTTTTAATTTTGGAGATCTCAATGTAAAATAAAATAATCATTGAACTAACACAAAACTGTGGATGAATTTCTTTACGTAGGACAACACTATTGATTTAAATCTTTAGGAAATAAAAGAAACAGCTGACAATTTCAACTACATAATAAAATCGAAATTTTATTTATGAGAATCCTGAGGACCAGAGAACGTAAGTGCTTACCCCAGGCCACACAGAGTCAGTGAAGTTTACTGAGTCTGGGGCCAATTTCTTTGGCCTTACTCTCAAGGTATTTCCACATGCTGCCCCCTGGACTTCCTTCTTGCCACTAATCACCCTTCTGTTCTCTACTTGCGCCCTTAACTGCAAACTGTCTCACACCCATAAACCCTCTTATCTCTAGGTGCACAGAGCCATAGTGTTAGGTTCCAGGGCCCTTTGAATGAAATGAGCATCTCATTTTCACATCATTAGTTGGCTTCAATTTAATCTGTAATGGGATTGTGAAATCATCCAAAGTTCACCCATGTTGTAATCTGCAGGTATGGTTAACCGATGAGCCCCAAGTCCAGGAGACATGGGCTCTGCAGTTGCATCTTCATTTTCTGCAGAGGCAGGAGGCCAGCCGGACACAATATTTCTCTAGTAACCCCAGTTTAGAAGACATCTCATTGGGAGAGATAACATCGACGTAAAAAACCTATTCCCTGCCCTCAAGTGTCTTGGCAGCAAACTTGGAAATTAGGAAATTGGAAGGATCTTTAGAGATCATGTAAACCAACCACTAGTCTTTTAGGAGGCATCAGTGTGAACCCAATAAGAGATCTAAGGTAATCAATGCTAGTGTGTAAGCATAGAACAAGCTGAGACTCAGAGAAAGGCGGGATCAGGGGCAGAGTGATTGAGCCTCTACATTTTACAGACAGATGGCTAGTGAGAGTTTAACCCAAGTTCCATTCCCTATTTATCCCCATTCCCAGCCCTAAGCCTTCTTGCATGCAGTACTTTCTACATACAGTTGTATACAGCGTTGCTGCTCTAACCCGCACTGCTCATAGCAGGCCCTGTAGTCTGGGTTGTCACTTTGGATGAAGATTGAAATGTTTCAGACTCCCCCTTTCACCCTGATACAGACAAACATACCCTTGGGCTCTGTGATATTGGGAAACCTGAGAGTAAAGTGTTTGGCATTTTGATCCTTAATTGATGAGTCAAAACTGGAGGTGAAGCTCCAATCATTCTGTCAAGTTCCTTGGGGTCCACAAGGCAGAAATACAGAGTCTACAGATAACAGCAATGAGGATTTATTGTAAGGGTCCTTAGGCATGTAATGTAGGAGGAAAATCACCGCAGTCATCTCAAGTCTCAATTCTCCCAGCTCCAGGGGCAAGGTGGTTTCAGAGCCACTAGGAAGGGACAGGGAAGCACCCGGGGATCCCAAGCTGAGGGACCAAATCACTTGTTGTCCAATCTACATTTATCCTCAGAGAGTGAGGCTGGTTTTGATACAGGACATCACTTGTAAAATTCTTAATCTTTCAGCAAGAAATGATACAGGACATCTCCTACAGAGTTCTTAATCTTGTTAGTAAACCTAGTTAAGTTTTATTCCCTTCTTTCTTTGAGAAAAAAAGAAAAAAGAAAGTCCCTCTCCCTCAAATCCAGATAATTGCCTCAAAACTGGTTACTCCTCAGATCCTCTGGCTATCAATAAGGGTCATCAGCCCATTGTTAGCATAAATAGCGTTAGGCCAGACAGGGCCCTTAGAATCTGAAAAGAGAGGGGACTTTAGGTCAAAAGTCTTTTTTTACCCTTTAAGACATATATTAACGAAGCCTGTTTTCCTTTACTCACTTAATTGGAAAATCAATAATAGAAATTAACAGATAGATGATTAAATAACAAGTTATCTTCTTTTCCTTGTCTAGGAACTAAGGAGGCACTTTAGCAGGAAACCCAAGATCCCTCCCTGCCACCACCTGACTAAGGCAGAAAGAGCTCCATGAAACCCCTATAGGCAGGGACTAGGACCCTTCTCAGCAGGAAGCAGATGCAGGAGACCTTCCACCCCTCAACATCCATACTAATAATAAAGGAGTTCATGGCTCTTAGATAAGAGTTAGGTAGGAAAGCTCCTGAGGGGTTTTTAGGGGTTTTAAGGTCTGCCTGCAAAGATACTGAGGTCATCCTATCCTAGAAGGGGTCCGCCCTAATCCGTCCACAATTAAGCAAGCAAGAAGGCATTTTTTTTTAATTCATACAAACAAACAAGTAAGCAGAGAATTAAGAACCAGTTTAAGCCAATCACTTGCACCTGCAGAATGAAGACCCAAAAACATTCAACTCACCTGAGCCTCATTATACCGTCATTAAAACATGATGCACATGCCCAGAAGTTCATTAATATAAGAGACCGAATTCTGGGAACAAACATGCACAGAAAGCAAACGATGAATCACTGAGTCCTGTCAATCTTAATTGTCAATCAAGGAAGCCCACCCCTCTAAGAAATGTAACCAGCCACAACAAATAGGGATACAAATCCAAAGGCTTTGTTCCGAGGCCTTTTGAGCCATGCTTCTCTTGCTTAGGCCCGCCTCCACATTAGTACTTTCTCTTCTAATAAAGTTTTTCTTTTCTGCTGTATTTCGGTGTCTTGCTCAATTCTTTGTTGGAAACATCGAGAACCTGGGCAATGTGCCGGGAGACGATCCCACTCTCCGGTAACAGTTCGATGCCACCAGGCTTAGCACATCTCTCTGGAGCAGAGCCAACCTGTTCTAAGAACTTTGGTCCGGTCTGCTTTGCAAAAGGATGCTACAAACAGAAACCAAGCGACTACTTTCACAATGTACTCTAGTCACAAGAAGTATAGGCTCTGAAAGACAGAAATGGAAACTTTTTTCCAGTGGTGTACTGAAGCTGACCCACGCCAGTTTAGAAAAATCAATTGTTAAATTTTCAAGAATTTTCCAAGTCAGTTGACCATGAGTTGGTAGTTTGCAATCAGCCACAGTGGGAGTATTTATATGACAGAAACTGGAAAACACTACAAATCAGAGAGCCGTTTTTTCCAGAGAGTCAGTTATTAAAAATTGACCAGCACCTTACTGCCTTCTTCCTGTTCTTTGAGAATACAGTGCATCTGGTACCTAAAACATTTGGCAGTCAACTGAATCATTGTGGAGTCTACCAGAGACAGTGTTAGGCATCAGACGCCTTCCTCCAGCAACAGGTCTGTCTGTGACCTTTCTTTAAATAATGCTGAAGACAGGGAGCTCACCGCTCTCCATGTTGGGCAGCTCTAGTTGCTGAAAAGCTCTTTCTCACATAAGCAGAAGTTTCCTTCTCTATTATTTACCCAGAATTCCATTTGCTCAGTGGGCTCTCCCAGAGATGCTTTCAGGAGAAACCAAACAGGGAAGGTCAAGGGTTCCTATGGAGTGAGCACTGCCCCCCGCTGAACAACAGCGCTTTGACACAGTCACCCCTGGGCTTCTCCCCCTGCCTGTAATCCCCTCAGGGAGGGTCTTTACCCACGTCTGTTTGTACCCTTGAATGTTCCATTTCCAAGAGCCGTGATGACAAAATATCGCTTTCCCCAAACCTTATTTCCCTCTCCCCTGCCATTTAATGTGATCTCCATTTTTCTTGAACTATTCCAATTTTCTTAAAGCCAAATGCTCTGCTGTCAGAGGCACAGCATTGATGCTGTGGAGTGGTTTACACACTATAAGAAGCTCTCATTTATCTGCAAGGATCCTACCCTGGGCTGGGTGTAAGGCTGGGCCAGGAAGTACAAGGCATTGAGTTTCTGGGCCACATTGTCTTGCAAACCATGGAGCTCTGAGATAAGGCCCAGAGGGGACTGAAGCAACCTGAGGCTTCCTCCACAAGGAGCTCCCAATGTCCTGCATTGAGTAATGCAACTCCAAACTTACTGCCAAGTTCTGCTCTGGCCAGCTCCCAGCTGTAGAAATAGTCAAGCAATATTTGTAAAACTGGATTCCATTGAGGACATCAAGACTTCCAAACGGGCAAGTCTCACTGGGCTGGCTTTCCTCTGAAAAAAATCCATGGTGTGGTGGTAAAAAGATGGGCTTTCCAACCAGACCCACTTGGTTCATGAGCTGTTCCCTAAGCCTCAAACCAGCAGCTTACCATCTGCCAATCTACCTTGCATCACTCCAAATTCTGTTTTGGTCTTAACCTGTCTCTCACTTCCCTGCCTCTCGCATTCATCTGTAAGGACTCTGGTGATTACAGTGGGCTCACCTGGATTATCTAGGAAACCTCCTCATCTCACAAGCCTTAACTAAATTACACCTGAAAAATCTCTTGCCATGTGGCGTAACATTCATCGATTCCAAGAATTAGGATGGGAATATTTTTTGTGAGAGAGGCATTATTCTACCCATCACAAAGGGCCAAAGAGATTCAGCAGCAGTTTACTTTGCCGAATAAAGGAAGAAAGCCCCTGCTAATTCGCAGAAAAGGTTGGTAGGAAGCGCTTGGTAACTAGAGGGCACTACTGTTGTGGGTATTCGCAGGTGCTAAACCCTGCTGTAAGTGTTCCCATGGTTTTTACCATTTAGTTTGCATACTAGCCCACTTTATAAGTGAGGAAATGAAGCTTGGGAGAGATGGGGTCACTTTAGGCTGCTGGTTTGAGGCTTAAGGAACAGCTCATGAACCAAGGAATACATGGAAAAGGCGGAAAAATAAAAGTCAATTCTCCTTGAGAGCCTCTAGAAGGAACTCAGCCATTCCAACACCTTGATTTTAGCCTGCTGAACCCCATTTCAGACTTCTGACCTCCAGAATTATAAGAGTTGATTTGTTGTAGTTGTTTTAAACCACTACATTGTGGTCGTTGTTACATTAACGACAGGAAACTAACATAGCTCTCTTCACCTAGAAAACCCACCAATCTCCTCTTCAAATTTGGGGGGAATTTCTGGAAACCCCAGCTTGGTTCTGGCGCTACTGAATAGTGAGCCACTCAAGCATATCTGGGTGATGGAGAGAGGAGGTTAAGTCTGACTTGGGACAGAACCACCACAACAGGTTACATTAATTGAGTGCTTCGAAGTGCCTTATGGATATCAATTTATTTCTTATTCCACATTTGTAAGGTAAGTACTTTATATCCCTTTTTTACAGATGAAAAACTCAGGCAGAGATGTTAATCAGTTTATCCGAAGTCCATACCACTAGCAAGTTACAGGTTTCAGATCTGAACTGAGAAAGTCTTTCTTCAGAGTCCAAGCTCTAAACCACTGCTCTAACAGCAAAAATCCCCACACCCTGAGAGTGAGGTGCTGGAATGGCCCTCTCAGATTCTCTCCTCCAGAGACTTACCCCACAGGTGTGACCTGAGATTTTAGAAAGCAATTTTTCCCTCCCTCTGGAGATTGAGAAGTGGAAGCTAACCAACCAGCCCTATTTCTGGAATGCAATCACTGTCAGAGCCCAGAAAGCTTTCTAAGACACTTAGAAGGGAGTATTCGAGATAGAGTGCTCCCCTCCCACCTTAGGTTCTACTTTTTGCTGAGTCCCAGAAAGAGGTTTAAGTCATCTCCCAGCTGGCCAGACCAGAGTGGGTGCTCCATGTAACAGGGCACTTGACACCCTCCTGGACACTGCAGGGCAGCCCTGGCATAGGCATTAGGCAAGAGAAGAGTGCAGTGATGTGACCGATGGGTTATTAGAAGAGTTAATGTTTGAAAGGTTCTCAGAATGTTGACTGGCTCACAGAAAGAGTGTGTAGGCATTTGTTTAATTTATGAAGTGAGTTTCTTTCCCTAGGCTGAAGGGTGCTGGTAGAAGAGTTATGTAAGGCAGATCTTTTCAAACTTTAATGTGTACACATATCACCTGGGAATCTTGTTAAAATGCAGACTTTGATTTCCAAGGTCTGAGATGAGGAGTCAAAGATTCTGTGTTTCTAACAAGGTGATACAGATACTGCTGGTCTGTAGAGGGAGGGGGTAAGGCACAGATAATATAGACCAGAAAGCCATCGTCATTGTGGAAAGGGGTCATGAGGGTCCAGTGTGTACCCTGACTGAAGCTAGAGGTCTGGGGACTTTCAAACCTTTCTTCATTTCTGGGCAAGTGGCTTTGGGCAGGAGGCATCCCTCAGTCTGGCCACGATGGTGGCAATGGGCCATTTCCACTGAAGGCTGACCGTGTCTCAGGCATGAATGAGGCACTTAGCAGGAGGCCAAGGAACAAGTTGACCAGGAGAAGCCTAAACCCTTCAAAGCCTCCCCATCCCCTACAAAATAAACACCAGGCTCCTTGGGATTCACACCCATGTCGACACGATTCAAAACCCTGATCTCCTTTCCACCACACTACATGGCTTCCGAAATACCACTGGCTGTAGACAGATGGCTTCTTATTTGATCAAACAATTTCTATCACTAGGAAGTCTCAGCTGGCCTGTGTGCTCAGACAACAAGGTAAACCTTGCTCTTCTCAGCCTCATAGTCACTTTTGTGTTCCCCCCACCATCTTCTAAACCCTCGTTTCTTAAAGTGTGGTCCATGGACTAGCAGTATCAGTATTACCAGGGAGCTTATTAGAAATGCCCCACCCAGACTGGTTGAATCAGAAGCTGAAATTTATCAAGACCCATGGCAATCTGTGTGCTCCTTGAAGTCTGAGAAGCACTGGCTTAAGCTATTCTATTTCTGTTTGCCTCAACCTTCACACCCAGCCCCTGTCTCAACTTCCCTCTCCCAAGCAGGTCAGCTTGACCTAGATACCAAGTATAAATTTAGCTTTTCCTCTCACTCTCTTTGGTTACCTCTCTTTTCCAGTGCTTCCAGTCCATTCCTCATCTTCATCTATCAGGGCCAATTCTGCAACCCCACCCCCACCTTAAATTAGCCCCAGAACACACCAGTAGCCCCTATTTAAAAATCTTTGCAATAATTTTCTTCTTCCTAAATAAGAAATAATTTGCCTAGAGTTTTAAAACTGTAACCAGACAAGCTGCTCTGCACAGCAACACAACTGTGTTATGTTGTCCAGTCTGGCCCCAGAGATTGCCCACCCACCAGGAGAAGGCGTCTCCCTTCCTGGGACAAAGATAAGGGCCACCACTCAAGGACAAGTCTGCTTAGAGTTCTTGTCCTTGCAGCACCTTAGATTGTAACAGAAAACAGCAAAATTGCAAGCAGCTGCTATTCCATACGGATTACTAGCTAGGCTGACCCAGGTCATCCTGGGCCAGGTGGGGTTATTTCAAGGAGTCAGTTTTAGAAATTAGCCAGCAGAGCATTTCTTCAAGGCCCTGAGGGCCTGAGGATGAATTCTGAACTTAATCTTGGAGTCATGAATGATCCTGGTCCCTTATTCACTCGCCAGGAGAAGAGACTTCACAATTCTTGATGAAGCGTCTTAGTATGTATTGTAGTTTTTAATCTAGTCTATCAGTTTCTCTCAGAACATAAAAATATGTGCAGAAAATATGTAATATAAATTCATACGCTTTTATCAAAGAAAATAAAAAACTAGTTCACAAGTAGAGATGATCTCAATCATATGTGAGCCTGTTTTCTTTCTATCTTTGTCCTGAATGTCTGATATACTCACACAACTATGTTTTATGCCCTTACACGTGTGTACTGAGATATATAACATTCTTTATAAAATGGGGATTATACCATAGAATTTCACACACTGCTTTTTTAACTTAGTATGAGTTCTATTTCATGTCATTAAACATTTTTTAAACACAATTATTCACATCATGGAATTCTGTCATGTGGTTCAGTTTATAACTTATTTAGCCACTCCCCTAATGTTGACAATTATTTTGGGTTTTTTTTTTGCGCTTTTTTTAATTATTGATATCTTTATCATTTAATAAATAGTGGTTTTAAAAAGTTACTTAAACATTTCATTTATTTAGCAATATTTATTGAACACCTACTAAATGCCAGGTACTCAGACAGGTGGTAAGGACATAATGACAAATCATTGAGGGCCTCATGGTCCTGCAAAGAGACAGACAAGTAAATCAGTGCACAGAGTTCAGTAAGGCCTGTAATAAAGGGATGTATGGGGTATGAAAAGAGAACCCTCAGGCATGAAAAGCAGGATTCCCAGAGTCTTTAGTGTGGATGATAATTTCAGAAAGTACTGAGTAACACGTCCCCCCTGAGATAAAAATCATTGTCATTCACATAAATGTCTTGCCTTATGCCACTTCTATGTTTACGGTGGCAATACATTTTTATGACATTTTCCATATTTATTACGTTTTCAATAATAATACATAGCTTCCCAAACCTCTCGAGGCACCAATAATCCTCTGAAGTTCCACACCATTACCACAGTTACTCATTCTCAACACATTTTTTCAGTAGGTTTGGAACCAGTGCTGGGATGACAAAGGTAAAATCCATCACCCTGAAGGGCAGGATCCACAGTGACCAGGTGAGTGGTGCAGTTCTACATGCACAGACAGGGTTCAGAGTAGGACTCCAGACCTAGCAAAAGATAGGCCTGCAAGTCAAAAACCAGTAGCCCGATGCTATTAACTGGGCAAATGAGATATGAGAGGGAAAAGGCTCTCCCAGGAGCTTTAAGTCTCCTGGGTCTCAGTGTAAGTCTGCACAGCAAACCAGGACTCCACCATTGGAGCTATGAGGGAGCAACCCCTCCAACTGTACTGCCTGTGCTAATTATAAATATATGGTCTTCTATGTTCTGGTATGGTTTTCTTGTGGCTACTTTGAGATAAGTCCACACTCCTGGATAGGGAGTAGAGAGATAGTGTAACATGTCCAATGTCAAGGGCTGATATTTGAACTCAAGTTCAAATGACACACTTGAATCATTCTTACTGTCAGTCTCCCCAAAAGAGGTAGCTCTTCAAACTGTGAACTGGAATTTAGATGTTGAACCTTAGTTGGAAAGTAAAATAGTGATCATGATAGTACTAGCAAAATTGATGGAGAGATTGCTATGTACAAAACTTATCATATGTACTTTACATGTAGGAACTCATTTAAAGCTCATAATATATGAGGTAGCTCTCATTACCTTTATAGATGAAGAAACTAAGGCCCAAAAGGACCCAGCTAGTCAGTGGCAGAATCCATTGCTCAGGCTCTGAACCATTACACTATACTGCCACCCTGGGGATTCTCAACCTGTCATGCATGAAAGAACTCACACCCTCACCATGGAGTGGGACGGATGGCTTATATTACTAGGAGGAGCTAAGCAGCAAGTAGAAGATAAGTGAGCTGTATCTCCTAAATCAGGATTCCCCAAACTCCATGCCATGGACTGGTACCAGTCCGTGGACTGTTAGGAACCAGGCTGCACAGCAGGAGGAGAGTGGTCGACAAGCGAGTGAAACTTCATCTATATTTGCAGCCACTTCCCAGCACTAGCATCATTGCCTCAGCTTCACCTTAGATCATGAGGCATTAGATTCTCAAAGGAGCATCAGTCCCTAATGCCAAAAAGATTGGGGACCACTGTCCTAAATTACTGGTTCTTGAACCACGTATTTCTGTGCCCAAATCCCAGGCATTCTGCATGAAAATCTCCATCTGTAGACCTGAGAATTGGTATTTTCATTCCCTCCAGTGATTCTACTGCCCCCAGCCCATGAGTAGCATTTAGAAACCATATTATCAGACTATATGCTACTCTGTGTATCTGTTTCCCTTACGTTTTCAAGCACATCATAAAGTCTCAGAAAATTTGGGGACAATAAAAGGCCAGATAGAGGAAGCAGAGCAATTAGTGTGAATTCCCCCAAGGGGTAGATAAATCTCAAGGAATAAAATCTAAGGCTATTAGACTAGTTGCTTAGACTTGGATAGGACTGGAATATTCTGGACTGACGGCATCAGATCAGAAATGTGTCCCCACAGTGATCAGACTCCATTCTCCATGGATGTTATATAGGAGCAGTGAGCTCAGCCATTGATCAGCTATTGCCTTACCACAGGCACCAAACAGATATAGTTCTGAAATACTGAATAGTCTGAATTGGAATCACATTAAAATCCAGTCTTTATCTCAGTGGATTGGAATATTTATATATATTCAACAAAATGGTCCCTTGTCCCTGTAAAAAAGATAGCTTGATAAAAACCTAACATATAAAATATTGCAGTTTAAGATCATTGGACATTATTGTGATGTTTGTCAATATCACAATATCATTCTTCCATCTGCCAGCACATTCTGGATATCTGTTATGGGTTGAATTGTGCCCCTCCAAAAGATATTAAAATTACAACCCCCAGTACCTATGAATGTGATCTTATTTGAAAATAGAGTGTTTGCAGATGGTCAGGTTAAGGTGAGGTCATTAGGGTGAGCCTTAATCTAATATGACTGGTGTTCTTATAAAAAGGAGAAATTTGGATACAGAGACAGACACATACACAAACAGACAGAATGTCATGTAAAGATGAAGGCAGAAGTCAGCATGATGCACCTACAAGCCAAGTAATGCCAAAGACTGCCAACAAATCATCAAGAGCTAGTAGAGAGAGATGGTACACATTCTCCCTCAGAGCCTTCAAAAGAAACCGAGCCTGCCAACACCTTCTCAGACTTCTAGTCTCCAGAACTATAAAATAAATTTTTGTTGTTTAAGACACTCTATATGTGGTACTTTGTTACAGCAACTGTAGCAAAATACACATCACATGATCAATCGACTGGACATTTCATATAATAATGAACCTCTCTCTTAGCTAGACTCATTCTAAAGTGCACCCAGTTTTGAGAATCACAGATTTTAGAATCAAGCATATTGTGCATCACATCTTTAAGAAAGAAAGACATAGAAAGAAAGAGATGGACTGAAAATACGGTTCCCAATTCCTAACAAGTCATTCACTACCACCTCAGTTTGGGGATGGACATAAGCAGGGAGAAAACTCCAGGTAAAAGTATGCTCTAAACCCCAGTTTAGATCTTATCTGATGAGCTAAATTAACTACACATGAGGTACCAAAACTTGTTGTCCCCCTAGCCTGAAGGTTGGGACACTTTTCTGTTTTAATATCCTCAGTGCCTAGTAGGTTTGACCCCAGTATTTTCTCAAGAACTTTTTTAACTAAATAAAAAAATGAAAAGCCCCTTCTTTTTCGCTCATAACCTAATCTTAGCCATTTTAGATCACTAATAGCTTTGACTATGTGCCCCTAATACGCATGTATTTATTTATCATAAATGTATACTATTGTATATTATAAAACATGCAGAGAAATAGAACTATCCAAAAGATAAGGTGAAAAGTAAACATAGAGGATCCATTACATTCTTTTACAACTCTAGGTGATATTCTCGCACACTTCCGAGCTTCCTCAGCCACTGCCACCACTATAGAGTTTACTGTTTAAAGACAAGAAGGGCAAGAAAACAGGGACCCAAGGCAATGAAGATTTCTCTGTAAAACCCAGATAAGCAACCCCTGCTCCCAAACCCCCTTTGCTACTCATTTGGCGTTGGTAGGTATGACCATGTGGTTTGTTTAAACAGATTTCCTTAGCACAGGACCTCACAAAGCTGTTAATATGCTAATGAGCTTCTGAAAGCCCCAGGAGGAGCTAGGTGGTTTGGGAATTCAACAGACTGGGAATAAGGGATTACACGTTTCAATTCATTTAGGCTCTTTTAATGTTGATCAGAGAAAGTCTTCCCCCACCAATTTATTTGATTATGTAACTCTTTTCAGTGAATCCTTATTAACATTTTGAGGAAAATTAGTTTGAGATTGAGTTAACCAAAGAAAATAGTTATTTTGAATAACCCTCATTAGAAATATTCCATTTCTTATTCAAATATAACTAAAAACTTTGTTCGCTTAGGTTGGGAATGTAATTACTTTCATCTAACAAAATTTTAGAACTGTAATGAATTCATCAGTTGAATTTAGGTTCACATAAGAGGAGTTAATTTTAAATCCTAAATACATAATGGACATAAGAAATAGAAAACATAAGCAAAAATATTTAGCTCTGCTCAAGAAACACAAATTATAAAGACAGCTCTTATTAAATTAGCGAGAGAAACGAGAAAGACAAAATGCTGGTGAGTACAATGAATATGTTGCTCTAACACACTGCAGCTTTTTGTTTCATTGGAACAACGCTTTCGTAAAGTAATTTAACAATATATATTCAGAGCCAAAAAAATGTCTTGGCTTTTTTACCCATTAATTCTACTTCTTAGAAATATTGAAAGTCTGGAACCAGAAAAAAAAAAGATGAAAGAGGGGCACTATACACATGAATATATTCATTACATTTTTATTTTTGATGGCAAAAATGCAAAAAATTTAAATGTTTTATCCTACAGATAACAGTTAAGTAAATTTTGACACATCTTGAAGGAATACCATGCAACCATTAAAATTTTAAATTAAAACGTGGGCTATGTAACAACATTTTTTTAAAAACCTTATTTTATAATTAGGGGGAAGAAAGCATGATATAAAATTGCATAACAATATGAAAACCATATGCTCACAAAAGATTATAAAAAGATGAGTTCTTGTAATAGGCTGGTAATATTGTAGATGATTTTCTTCTGAAACTTTGTAATGTTATTATATTACTTTTTTTCTTTTAAAAATATTTTTAAGAATATAAAAAGTTTGATGCCAATATACCAGTATTCCCCTAAAGAGGTATCCACATACATTTTAAACCCAAGTGAATTTCTGACAAGGTACAGAGCACATTCAAACATTCTCCCGTTCATCTGTAGACCCATTAAAGTTCTACCAAACTGTCAATGATACGAACTATCTTTCAACTTGAAAGCTGTGTTAAGGCTCTTAGATAAATATAACCATTTCTGCTGCCCAACATGATTATTTTAAGTAATTTTATAAAATCCATTCTGCTATTGCTACACCTGGTAATTAAGTTCAAACATCCGGAAGAAGGCCACCTCATCTCCCGGAGGCCCAGAAAGAATTTCAATTGCCATTTAAAGCTTCCAATTAGTTCACAACATAAAACCACAATTTACTTTTCATATTTTTTCCTCTGGGTCTAATTTTTTTTTTTACCACTCTTCTAATCCGTATTGTAATTATGCCTGCTCAAACTGATGCAAAAACTTCCCCTTTTATCATGCTAGGCTTGGCTAGTTACTAGTCACCCACTCTCGTATTTAACCATACCTAGTCCTGGAAACAAACTGTCAGTCCATGCTTGTGGCTCTCTAACCAACTGAAGACCTCCTAATCTTGGACCCTACCCCCACGCCCTGTCACTCAGATGGAAAGACTTGCAGGTTTCATCTCTAATATGTGTTTCCATTTTTCAAATCTGATTTCCAGAAGGACCCTTATTGTAATGCAGGGAATGAAGGTAACAACTGAAACTTATCTTCCCACCACTTGAGAAATAAGTATCCATGCCACTGTGGCAGGATAAGTTATTGAGATCTTGATTTCTGTTAGTTTTTCTTATAACCTTCCACCTACCTATTTTAAGATGATAGCCAAACCCTCCACTATTTCTTGCCTCCGGGATTGCCTCTTCAAACCCTACCCAGAAATCTGAAGAAATTGAAATCAGTTATTTTAAACACCTAAGTCATTAAAGAGATCCAAGTAGTCTTTGAGAAAGAAGAGGAAAAAAAGCTTTGAGAGCAGTGAAGGTGAGAGGAAAGATCACCTCCTGTCACTCAGACCTCTCCCCACTTCAACCTCCTCACCCCCCCAGGAGACTAAGCCCCAGGAATTCTGGGTGGCTACAGAAAGGTGGCCACATAGGCAGTGCTTTCTTCTCAGGGCAAAGAGGTACCCCTCTTCTGGAGCCCATGGTTTAGAGGATTCCACTTATCACAAATGTGACTATATTTATGTTTATTAAAGAACATTCTAAAAGTCCTCTCTGTGCGTAACAACTGTTATGACCCAAGGAAATACATCTCCCCATTTCCCTTTCTATTTCTTCAAATTAACTGCATCTGAATGCAATGAAATTATGTGGATTGTCCTCTTGACCATGTCAGAGATGGGCACTGCCTGAAATAATGAGGAGGGTTTCAGAGGAGGAAAAGTTTAGATAAGGAAAAGGACAAATTAATTTATTTGTCAAATCCTTTCTTTCATTTATCACGAATGAAATAAATCTCGCAAATGAAATATTAACAGTAGTGCCGAGCATTCTTTTTCCTGCGTTTCTTCATGTCCCAATTATAGTTACAGAAAAAGCCAACAATTAGAGAGGTATTTGCAATATTTTACAATAGTAAATAATTTATATTACTCAAAATTTTTATATATGAATCTAGGTTGTTATATGTACAAAATGTGATCCTAATTTAATATAGTGTGACTAGAATATTGTAAACACCAGAGTTATGAAGAGTCTTTTTAATTAATAAGATTAAATTAAAATTTCAAAATTAACTTAAAATTTAAGCTACATGTATATATCTTTGAATTATAATTTTTTGATATTAACTATATTTATTTTTATTTTATTTTAATAAATAATGTTTAAAATCTTAAAAGCAGTTTAACTTAAAAACATACAAATATTGTTTTCTAATTTACATTTACCTTAATTCTATATTTTTTATAAAAACATATTTAAATTTTATTATTTAATCTATTGTATCATTACTGTCAATAGAACATAAATTATGTGAAAACCTTGATTATGAGTGATTTTTGCTGACATAAATGAAAGGAAAATAAAGTATATAGAATACATACATAACAATTTATAGCATATGTGTGTGTGTATGTGTATTTGTGTGTTCATTTTATCACTGATCATCACCAGCCCACTAACACGTGCCTAAAACTGCTCAATACAAATTTAATTCATTTGTCTTGGGTATTTGATCATTTGTATTCATGTAATGACCATAGCCATAAGTTTTGATTTTGTCATTATCAGGATATACTTGTCATGATGGAAGAGAATATATCGTATTAGGCAACTCAGTACCTTTTTATAGCTTTGTTATTTTTAGATTTATGGTATGAGGCCTCTCTCTGTGCCCTTGCAACAGCAGCCCTGCAGCAGGATCTGCTTCCTCAACAACTAGCTTTTCTACACAGTTCAAGGACAGAGTCTCTTTGGCTGTGGTTGGGTCATGTACCCTGAACCCCTGAACCATTCTCTGTGACCAGATGAATGCAATGCTCTTTTGGTCAGCCTGGGAAGACCTGCACTTCTAGTGTCTGGGATAGACTTGGCTCCACTTGAATGTCATAAAGTGAGTGTGGTAAGAAGGATAATTCCTAGAGGCAGTCAAATTGTGTGAGTTCTAACACTTTTTCAGTTGGCGAGGGAGGGAGCTTTTTAAGAAAAAGACAAAATTACAAATTCAAAATTAGACATCAAAAGAAAATATTTCAAACAGGAAAATAAATAACATATCCCAAATCCCAAAAAGTTAAGAAATACCATAATTACTACAAAATCTTTCCTGACATAGCTCTATAATTTTTTTCCCTGCCTTTATTGACTGATTGAAGTTACTCTTCAATCACTTCATATGACGACTTCAAAATATCATCATTTAATAAGAATAGAAAGATAATTCAGTCCTTCTACCGTGGTTGATCAGTATTTGTATATTTTTTTATTAGTCGTAGTAGGAGCTTTAAAATGTTCTTTCACCTTCACAATGTATTATTGGTAATTTTCTGTATATTTTTATGATTATTGCCAAATTTGAGACTTCTCTCAAATTTCTTCTACATATGAGCTAAATGAGTTCAAGACATTCCAAGGTTCCTTGTCAAATTCGAGTCACCTTAAATTCTCTAAATTAATGACACTCATCAACCAGTTTTCTTTCAGTGTCCTTGTCATGACGTCAGCCACCACAGTGGGCAGCAGGAGTAATCCTGGAAGTCAGGAATCACATAAGCTAACAAACACTGAACTGTAACTTAGTAACTATGAACCACGTAAATATATCCACTGAAACACAAGCTAAATGTATTCCCAACTCAACTTCTCCTTAACTGAATTTAAAAAATATGCCTACAGCCCTTCCAATACCTCAAACGCAAGGGGAGGTATGAATGAGAAACATCAGAGTGGAGACAGTGGTCTTAACCAACTGAAGTTAAAATATCTCATTTTCACACATTTTACAACATGTATGACTTTGAGACACATTGCTAAGTCCCCTCATAAGGCCTTGGAAGGGGACTGTGCAAATGAAAGGGTTAGTGCTTAAGCTTCAGTAGCTTTAAAATATATCCACCTCTGGTGATTCCCTAAGGAAAATTCCAATACTGTTTCCTGAAGAAATGGGAATGGATTCTGTCAGGCTAAAGCTGTAGCTGTCCACAACAATTATTTTGGTTTTTGTCTTTTCCATCAGTAAGTCGAGTTATTCCCCTATGAATAAATATGTCTTCTACAAAAGATTTTTGCTGCCCTCAGTCATAACATCTTGTTTTTTGCTTTTGCTCTACTCTGCCTAAAATATCCTGTACCCCATCTTTATTTAACCAAGTAACTCCCATCAGACAAGGCCCAGCCCAACTGCTATCCTGCTATCTTTTTGAACTTCCTGTATCAGGGCTTTCAAAATCTATTCGTTAGAATACTAGATCCTTGAGATGCTCTATTTAAAAAATGAGAAATGTTCTGTGGTCAAATTTTTGAGAAAGTTGCATCATTTCTCTTCTCTCTCTCTCTCTTTCTGTCATTCAGAATGCATATTAGCACTCTGGGTTCTGAGAAGTCACTGACAGTGTACTCTATATCAGGCTGTTCTAAATGCTTTACATATCTGATCTCATTTAATTCTCACTACTAATTCTATGGAATACATTGATTTTACAGATGAAGAAACTCTAGGGTTAAATAGTTTAACCAACATCACACAAGAAGTAAGTGAAAGATCCAGGTTTGGAGCAAAGATGCACTCAGCCATTGCACTATACTGCCCATTTAATTTTGTTTAAACCAGGGCTTCCTAACATATTCGGGCATAGGCCCCCTTTCTGAATAACCTTTATTAAATCATAAAAATAGGTTACACCCCATGCACTTCCTGGGCCCTATCCCCTTCTGTCTCTTGGCTGAGCCATTTGTATATGTTTCTCATCCTTTCCAGTAGGTCATAAACATCTTTAAAGCAAAGAGACCTTTGCTTTAGTCATCTTAACCCTCCAAATCTCCTATAGTGGAGTGAATACATATTTATAGCATCTTAAAGTTTTCCAACTTGTATTTAACTTCAAAAGGGAGGAGGCAAATCCAACACATTACATAGTAACAAATGGAAATTAGAGGGCTTTATATAACTTTTCCAAATCCTTTCATATTGCTCCACTTTCACTGCTTACCAAGTAAATAAAGAAATTAAAAAGAAGCTACAAACTGTTTTAATGGTCAGACTTAAATTCAATTTGGAATCAGCACAGACAAATATTATTTCTGAAGGCCCTTAACTCAAAAGAGCTGGAAAATATATTAAATAAAATTCAGAAGAGAATCAATCATAGCCTGATATTTGCAGCTTTGAAAGAGAAAATACATGACAACATTCTTAAATAATGTCTAATAATTCCCATAACATAAAGATACAAAAATATTCATTTGGAATGACAGCATCTCTATTCAGGTTCTTGTTCTTTAACCTGGAATAAACAACAAGCACTCTGAATGTCCTATTGTTAAGAACTACCAGTGCAGAAGGAATTTTAATTTTAGAAGATTCAAGTTCAAATAATGAGTCATCTTATCCATTTCCATCACGATTCTGGCATACTTTTTATTGGTTAAAATGAATATTTCTTACTGCAGGAAATAAAAAGAATGTAAGAAAATTGGCGCACTCACTTTCAGATTTAATCCAAACACATATTGGTACCAACAAAAATATGTCTCACCCAATTTTGCAATGTCTTTTAGACAACAAGATGGCTTGTCTTAAAAATCCCTTAGTCATGATAAATGTATCGCATATCACAAATCCATATTACATTATTTTGGTTGCAAAAAGCCAGTCCAAATACTTACTGTGAATAGCTCTGCAGAGCAAAATACTCTACAGGTAGCAAGATGTTGACAGAGCTGCTACAAGGTAGAATTCCAGCTGTGAAACCAGACCATTCTCCACGTGGCCTCTGGAGTGATGTTGCCTCTGCCTTGCTTTCAGTCTTTCAGTGGCTCTCTTTCACCCTCAGCAGAAAGCACAGACCAAGAAGACCCTCTGTAGCCTGAACTCTTCTTTCTTCTTTAGCCTTATTTCTCACCACTTTCTCCATCTAGAACTGCTTTAAGTTTCCTGTATATTTCTTTTTATTTTATATCTCTATGGATTTGCTCAAAATAAAAAATCCTCCCAATTCTCACTCATCCTTTCTCCGTCCTCTGACTTTCTCTGCTTCTTCAGCCTATAACCCTATTTATCATTTCAAATAATGTTTATCCAAGCAATTCCACTCCTAGGTACATACCCAAGAGAAATGAAAATGTGCCACACAAAAACTTGGACACAAATGTTCATAGGTGCTTTATTCATAATAGCCAAAAAAAATGGAAACAACCCTTTTGTATATCAACTGATAAGTAAATATAGTGTATCCATACAATGGAATACTATTCGCCACTAAAAAGGCATGAAGCCCTGATACATGCTACAACGTGCATGACTCTTGCAAACACTGTGCTAAGTGAAAAAAGCCAGTCACAAAGGACCACATATTTTGAGATCCCTTTTACTTAAATGGCCAGGATAGGCAAATCTATAGAGACAGAAAGTATATTAGTGGTTACCTGTGTCTGGAAGGGTTGAGGGAAATGGGAAGTGACTGCCAATGAGTACAGAATTACCTTTGGAGGGTAATGAAAATGTTTTAAAATTGATTGTGGTGATGATTGCACAACTCTATGAATATAAAAACCGCTGAATTGTGTGTTAAATGAATGAATTGTATGGTATATGAATTATTTCTCAATAAAACTATTACAAAAAACAATACTCAGGCATCACCCCTTCTGGAAACTCTGACTTTTTCCTATAGTCTGTAGCTCCATCCTCTGATTTAGAACAATTAAGAGTGGCCATTTTGCCAAGTACTTTATACCCAATTATCTTATTTAATGTTTTCAATAAACCTGTGAGATAAATATTATTATCATGTCACTTTGCAATAAGATACAGTTTTAAGTGCTTTGTCATTCCACAGGACTGTATCTCAAAGACAGAAGTTGCACATATGTGGCTGTCAGGCCTAATGTGGTCCAGTGGAACTTTTGTGTGCTCCAAAGGCACAATGTTTTTAAAAACACAATGCTTTAAAATTAGTTGACTTTTTTAAAATCTGGAGATTTTTTGTAAACGTCCATTCAGTTATCTCAAAACTCAGAGGGCCTAATGGTAACATTTGATCAAAGCTTGTAAATCTGGGAAGCCCTCTCCAGTTTGCCACAATCCTCCTTACTCCTCCCTATTGTCTCATTTTACTAACTCACTTTAACTCACTTTACTAACTGGTGCTACCTGCATAAGGTAGCATAATAGAGTTTGGAAGCTACAACTGCCCATAGACAAGGGCCATGTCCTATTCATCTTTGCATTTCTTGCAGCACCTGGCCAGCACCTGGTCAGTATGGGAACAGTAAATAACCCTGAACTACTACCTCTCTGACATAGGTGAACTGAGTTCTGGAGCATGTTCCTAACTCCCTGCCCTCTTTTTTTCTTTTTTCTTTTTCTTTTTTTCCTCCTATTTACCAGCTAATATATCCCCAGAGTACAGCCTTACAGAGAGTGGGCTCTAAGTTGAAATCAGTTAAACCAAGTTTAAATCCTGGCTTTCCAGGGAAACAAAGGGAGGTCTCACTCACAAAATAATTAGCAAATAGTACCAAATATCATTAACAAAATGTAAGTAAGGTGTACAGATTATATAGGATCCCCTGTCACTTTCCCACCCAAAATATTTTTTAGTAAGCCTTAGACAAAGTATAGGTATATGAACACTAAAACCTTCCTAATATGATATCTATTTAGGGCCAGTCTGGTCCAATTTGAAACTAACCAAGAGTTTTCTATGAGGGTATATTTTGCTAAGCAAAGTTACAGCATAAAGAAAATTTGTAAAAATTTGTTTAACTGACTTGGCCAGAAGGAAAAAATTAAGGACTTTATCGAATCTATTATTGCTCGTATGAGAATTGATAAAAATGAACTTTCAATTACCTAAAATACTTCCCATAAAACCCTTTGAAGCATTTTATTGGCATCTGGTACTGACTTCAGTGACTATGTATAAACTCTACCTTTCATTTGTTTACTGGTGGTGCAGAAAATAAGCTCATTTTTACACAGAATTGTATTAATTATATAACATATTGAAGTACAGTTAGTCATGTACATACTATACATACATGTAACCTAAATCCTTAATCTACTAATAATGTTTTAGATAAGTATATCTTTTCAATTTTAAAATAGTCATACACATAGAAAATTAAAAGAAAAATATTAAATTTCTCATAATCCCAATCACACAAAGATGAACATTTAACATTTTAGTATTTTTCCTTATAGTCTTTCAATGCATATTTTTTCATAATTTTAACCATAAGGTAAATCACTTTTGTACATTGTTTCCCATTTAAAATTATAACTTGAATTTTTTAATGGCTGCATAATATTACATTGTGTGTTGTGTGTATGTACCTATTTATATAACTAGTTTCCTATGATTGGACATTTATGTCTTATTTTTCAGATTAATTAATATTGTTGCAATTATCTTTTGGTAAACAACTTTTTCATATTTCAAGTTATGTCCTCAGGGTAAATTCCCATTAATAAAATTACATGGTTAGAATCTTCATCTGTATTTCCAAACTTCCATCCAGGTTAAACTGATTTTCACTCCTACCAGCAGTGAGGGTTCACCAATCCAGTTTTAATTGAGATTTTCTCTTCTAGATTCTTTTCAATTGCAATATGCAGGGCTAGCTGCAGACAATCTGGAGAAGTCAAAGAAGAATGTCCTTGGTGCCACATCACTTGCTTTTCGCTCCATTCATGTTATCACCCCCTCCCACCTCTATTCTGTCTCTCCGTGCCCCCTTTCCCTTTAGGCCTATAGTGCCTCTGCCTTCTCCACCCAAACTCCTTCTGAACCTGTATGCCCCACTAAGGAGCTCATTGCTGCAGCCAGATTTAGCAGGGAATAGATAAAAATGGAGATGTGCTCATCTTCAACCGAATTCGCATCTGCAGTATCCCCAGGAGCTGCAAGGCTGACTGACAAAAGGCCTTGAATAGCCAAGAATTTCCTGCGACCCTTGAATCTTACCACATAGAAGGCTATTGGTCTGTTCTGAAAAAAAATATATTTTGGAAAAAAAAAAGGAGAAAGAAAAAAGGAAGGAAGAAAAATATTGTTTTAATAAACTTTTTGTAAAAGTGATATATGGTCCCTATTAAAAATCTCCAAAAGAATTAAAATAAAAGCACCCAGGATTGCATCGCCAGCTCAGTGTGTATATTTGGAAGCCTCTGAACACTCTGTAGCCTCACCTTGAGCTCTTGTGAAATCTAAGGCCCCTTGGAGAAGCCGAGTCCTATCTGTTCCTTTGTGACTGGATCCCAGCAATTTGTACTCAACTAGGTCACCAGAGTTGGAACCAGGAAAGGCGATTTTATCCCATGTAAGCTCAGAAGGCTTTTTGAAAGCCCAGACCAGCAGTTCTCCCCCTCATCACTGAGAAGACAGCATGTTTCCGTCCTATCTGTGTTTGGAATCCAGTGGCATTTCCTGGAATTCAATCACCTTCCTCTCTCTACAGAGGCCCTCCAGAATGGGAATTTAATTATTGCCATAATGTCTTTATATTGTTTCCACTGAGTATAATTATCAAGTAACTTCTGTTTTTCTTCCGGTTTATAAGACTTCTGGCCAGACATTTGATTCAGGTCAAGTTTCTGACCTTTTCTTATGCAACTTAGTTTTCCTTGGACTCACACAGCTTTCAAACGACTTTGTCTTCCAGAGATAGTATGGTACAGTGGTTAAAGGTACAGGCCTCTTGACATGTACTGGGTGAGTGTGGCCATGGCGAAACAGGCACTTTGGTCCATGGCTGGTAGGAATGAAAAAGGATACAAGTCCATTGGAAAGCAATTTGGCACTATCAAAATTACAGAATCATACAGCCTTCAGTCTGAATTCTGGCTCTGCGACTCACTAGCTACAAGGCCTGGAACAAAATTTCTAAATTTATGACTTGTCCAAGGCTGAGATCGCTGCTTCATAAAAATCAAATCCACAGGTAATTGAGATACATTAGTAACATGTTCAGTGTAGGGTAGGACCACGGCATGTGCTTAGGAAGTGTTAAAGGCAGTTGGTACTACGTGCTCACTTTCACTTTCTTTCAGATGCCCCAAAGACATTGGTCTCCTCCTGCAGCTGCCAGCATTCCAGAACCTGAGACCTGATTACCTGGGGATGGATGGGGTGGATTCAGAGCAGGGTTAAATCCCAGCTAAGTCCATTTTTACTGACAGCATGGACTCAGGCAAGTGGTTTCAGTTTCCTCATTTGTAAATGGAAACAACAACAATATTAATAACCACCATAGTTGTAGGGTTGTTGCAAGGATTAGAAATGATGTTTGTGAGGTACCCAGCACAGCACAGAAGAGGCACTGAGGCCATGGAAGTTATTTTGAGGTGGAGGACAGAAGTAGCTGGTAGAGATGTGGAGTGGCTCTTATTCCCAGCTCCTGCTCCTCCAGTGTAGTGGGCAGCTTAGCTACTGAACACCAGTTGCTACGTCTTGTCCTCTTTTAGCCTCCTGTGGAGCAGAAAGCATCTGGATTAAGATGCTTATTATAATATGACACTATTATTCCCAACGATACTCAATAAAACAATTTTTGGGTAGGTCATCAGTCAAGAAAAACTGACTGAGCTAAACAACAAGTACAACAGCAACCCAATTTTTTGAGCACCCCATGTGTGCCAGATACTGTCCTCGGCACTGAGGCTCCAGGCACAAACAAGGCAGATGAGGCCCCAGTTCTCATAGCATTCATACTCCAGTGGATTGTAAACAAATGAGTGTAGAGAATAACAACCATGTTTGTGAGATGCTGCCTAAGTGAGATGGATATGAAGGTAAATTGGGGAGCTCAGGTAGTTGGTTTAGGGTTTGAATATGTTCTATTCATATTGAAGGTATTCTAGTCCCGGTTTTTGAAAGATTGAGGACTTTAGACACATTTTCATCTAACAAGGAGAGAGGGAGAGGTCAAGTGAGAGATACAAACACTAGTCTAAGCCCTGTCTCCACTGTTCACTGGGGTCTGTTCTCTCAATCCACATGGTAGCAGTTGAGCTGGAAAATTGCTAATTATCAAGGTCCTGACACTCTGGAATCCCACTGCTCAAATTAACCATAATATCGATGTGATGACATTGCAGAATTAACCATAATATCATTTTTATGTCTTTGCAGACTTTTATTTTTTACTTTCTCTCTTGCTGAGAGCCATGTGCAGCTCTATATATTATGGAGTCAGGTTTTTAGTGTCCTGGATGTGAAAGGTCACATTTTTGGCAAGATGTGGATAAGCAAAACCCCATGTGTGTCTATAAAACTAAATAGTAATTCCAAAGTATCTCTTAGTATGAGCCCAGGATGTTTCCCAGATTTTAAAAAGTGTAATTTTAAATTCATGATTCTTTTGAGAAATGCAGGAAAGTAAAATAAATCTCTTTTATACACGTCTCAAAGAAAACAGAGTTTTATGTAAATAGCTGTAGATGGTGATGTAACAGTATTATAATAGCCTCTATAAATTTAGAAGTCCTCCATGTGGGCTCTGAGCACAGGCTCTGAGTCTTTGCAAATTCTGTTCCTTCTCCTTAGAGTACCCTCTTCCTCCCTACTGCTCCTAATTCACCTGACATTTTTAAAATTTTCCTTTAGTTAACAACTGAGACATTTCTTTCTCTAGGAAAACATCTTTCTGTGATCATCCCAAGACGGGGTTAGTTGCGCTTCATCCGTGTTGCCTTACCAACTTCAATCTTTATCAAATGATTTAAATAATCTTTACCACACTGTTTAAATAATTTTTTTCCCCTTTACCTCCCATGCACAGATTGGTTGAAAAATAATCTTCGGTTTTGTAATGCATTGTCATCACTGGTCTAAGCTTGGCCCTGTTTTATAATCAGTATTTTATCTGTGTGTTTATTTATAATAGTACTTCCCAGTAGAAACAAATGGAAGTCACATGTCACTTTATATTTTCTAGTAGCCCTATTTAGAAAAATAAAGAGTAATAGGTGAAATTAATTTTAATAGTATATTTAACCCAATATATTCAAAAGATTATCGCTTTAACACAGAATCAATATAAAAATTAATGAAATACTTACATTCATTTTTCCATATGAAGCCTTCAAAACCTGGTATGTATTTTACATTTCAAGTATATCTTAGTTTAGTCTCATCACATTTCTCACATTTCAAGTGATCAATAGTCATATGTGGCCAGTGGCTACCATATTGGACAGTCTAGATTTATAATATAACAACCGCCATGCACATAAGACCAAAAGGGAGAACTAAAATTTCTCAATAAATTTATCCACCTATAGACTTTTCCCCCAACCTGCTTCTTGTCAGCTGGTCTGCTGGTTCAACTAGATGTTAAGTTCGTAAAGGACAGAACATGTACGTGATGCATGTTTCATTGTCCTCTCAAAGTGTGGTCTCTAGTTCCTAAGATACTTTTAGGTTGAAGTATTTTTAGGGTCAAAGATCCATTCAAAGTACATGATAAACCAGTAGACTTTAACACAACAAAGAACAAAATGTTCATTGAAATGGTTTCAGATTTTATTTTACACTGCAACTAATCTTTTAGAAATGATCACTTATTGAGTTTTGGTATAGTATCAAAGATTATCCACAATCATCTAAAAAGGCTACTAAAATATCTCTTCCTTTTTAAATTACATATGCACTTTTCATATGTATTACATATGTATTTTTTCTTCATGTACTTCAACCAGAAAAAAATATACTGCAGTGATTGAATCTAGAATCAGATAAGAAAACCCAGCTGCTCTCTATTAAGCCAGACATGTAAGAGGTTTGTAAAAATGTAAAACAATGACATTCTGTTTACTAATTCTTTTGTTTGGGAAAATAGTTATTTTTCATGAAACATATATTATTTGTGTTATTTTATTATAGGTTTATTATTGTAATAGGTTTATTATTTTAAAATAAATTAATAAGTCAATATTTTTAATTTCTCAGTTTTAATTTCTAATAAGTAAGCATTGACAGATATAACTAAAATAAAAGTTTTTTGAGACCCTCAATAATTTTTAAGAGTATTCCTGAGACCAGAGTCTTAACCACTAGCCTAGCACATTTCCTAATATTATGTTATATTTAGCTTATATATTTAGTTTCTAGATTATATTTAGTTTATATACTATATATGCTGATATTTAATAAAGATAATAGCTTTTACAATATGTGTTCTACCACCTTTCAAGTAATGTCACCAGCAATGGGACAAAACGAAATCAACATCATGAGCTTCCTGATGTGATACACAGAGAAAGACAACATCATTTCTATGGTACTCCTAACAAAAATGTACATTCTGAATGTAATCATAAAGTGACAACAGACAAACCTAACATCGATATTCTACCAAATATTTTGCTTGTATTTGTCAAAAATGTCAATATCAAGAAAGAACAAGAAAAAGCAAGAAGTGAATGTCATCTGGGAGTTTCTTTTACTATAAAAAATATGAATGACAATTGGAAAAACATAAATAAAGTCTGTAGAATAGAAAATGATATTGTCTTAATGTTTATTGATTTTGATCCTTAATTTCTTGATTTTGATCATAGTACATGTTAGGTCTGTGGGGGAAGGACCAGCCAGATTCCTGCCTGGAGACTCCCCAGCTTGAAATCCGGAATACAGACCTTCTGAATAGGGCCCACCCTAAAGCCCTAGGCACCACTACCCTAATCCGGAGGCTCAATTAGCATTGATTAACGATTAACGTTCCCCACCCTATACCCCTACCCCCAACATAACCCATGAAAGCCACGCCCTCCCACCCCAGGGGCGACTTCCCTAGCCCCTCTCCTCTTGGGATCAGAGAACCTCGTCGGGGATCCCTCTCCCAATAAACGCTTACTTTTACAACTTCTGTCGGCATGTCATGCATTTACCTTACATTTGGTGCTGAAACCCAGAAGGCCTTCCACACGTTTACCTTACAGTACAGAGGTATTATAAGAGAATGTTCTTAGGAAATATACGGTAAGTAGGAGGAAGGTATAATTTCTTCTATGACTCTCAAATGGCTCAGAAAACAATAGGAGAGAGGAAAGAAGAGAACAAACATGGTAAAATGTTAATATTTGGAATCTGGGAAAAGGAAATCCAGAAATTCTTCACATAATTTGTACAACTTTTCTGTTAGTAAGAAATTATGCCAAAATAAGGAGTTAAAAAGAAAAAAATTACTAAATGAACACTATGAATCTTTTTCTAGATATTTTACCCTCTTCAGCTTCTGGGTTTCGACGTTAGAAGGATTAAATGGAGGAAAAAGAAGTCTCTTAATGGTTATTGTATCCTTATATTACATTAACAATACGTGCTAAGTGCCTCTGAAATTTCCCTCCTCTCTTAATTTTTCGTAAAAGGGCCTTTAGACCCCTGAAACTGAGGTTTTCATTACATTAACTTCAAATTGTTTTGTTCCTATTTTGATGTGGGAGAAAGAGGATCGTTTGCCAGCCTCTGACACTGAGCAAGAGAACAAGAGCAATTATAAAATTACTCTTGGAAGAATCTGGGAAGGCACTTGCATCCTATCTTCGCTTAGCCATCAGGAGTTAGGGCAGTTGGTAGGGAATGGTTAACAGAAGCTGCTCCTCAGTTCCTGGAGGCTCTTAATGGCTGGGGAAGGGGGTGGGGGGACACTGTATCAGTGATTCTTCGTTCCACTTCTCTGGTCTGAGAATGCCTCGCTTGTGGCTTGACTGCCTTGTGGGTGAAAAAGGATCCCAGGCCCTGCAGGCCTCGCTGAAATGTGTGTGGTTGAGAGTCCAGCCCTCTGTGTAATTAGATGCAGATCCTGGGAGTGGGCGACGGTCGTTTTGTTTGTTTACTTGCTTGCCTGCTTGCTTGTTTTAAAACAACTCGCCTCACTCAGTCTTATTCTTAACATTTCAAATCCGCAAAGACAGCCTCGCCCGCCTCCCTCTAGCGGTCCCGAGAAGGATCGCCGTGGTCAGAGGAGCCCTTGTGTTTCTGACCGGTGGCCTCCCAGTTCACGAAGGGGTTGTGAGCACTGGTTTCTTGTTTTAAGAGCAGAAGCCTTATAAATTAGTTCATCAGACCTGGGCTAAGAGTATTAAAATTTAAAGAGGTTCAAGAAATCTGAGAGCACAGCAAATTAAGGGCTAAATCAATGGGGACAACCATCAACTGAGCCCAGTCCTGAGCCCCTCAAAGGACAACTTGAGGAGGAAACTACTGGCTTCCTACACATACTGAAAATTCTCAAGCCACATTTGAAGAACATACAAAGCCCTTACCCCCTTATTTTGCACTCCCTGCAGAACCCTGCATACCCTGTCTGACTCATCTCCTACCTTCTCCCAGGCTCCATAGGCTTTATTTTTAGTATATAGCCTGAACCATATCTGACATCAGATTGCACATCTTTGTATCTGTGCATTGTCTCTTCCACATTAGAATATAAGCTCCATGAAGGATGTTTTTTCTTAATTGGTCTCTTACCTATCCCATCGTAAGTGTATTAGATTCCGATGGCTGCTGTAACAAACTGCCACAAACTTGGTGGCTTAAAACAACAGTTCTGAGAGTCAGGGTCTGAAATCAGTTTCCTCCGGGTTAGTGGGGAGAATCAGTTAGTTGCCTCTTGCAGTTTCAGGTGGCTGCCAGCATTCCTGAGTTTGTGGCTGTATCATTCCAGTCTTCAAGGCCAATATCTTCAAATATCTCTTTGCACCATCTTCACATCACCTTCTCCTCTGTGTGTGGGCATCAAATCTTGCTCTGCCTCTCTTTTATAAAGACAGTACTTGTGATACAATTCAAGGCCTGCTTCAATTATCCAGGCTAATCTTGCAACTCAAGAAATTAAAGTCCCTAACAATTGACTGCCCATGATCAGACAGAAGGAATCTAGGGGCAGAGTCTGAACCCAGGCAGTCTGATTCCAGGGCTCTCCCACCACCTTGCACAGGAGTCTGATAGGCATTGTGCTTTACAGAGTTACCCAGTGAACTATCTTTCACTAAATCCTATTCTGGACACTGAAGCGATCCAAGGATATCTATGATCTGTCTCTCTGCCCTCCAAGATATATCCATCTATAACAATTCATCTCTGTACACTTGTGATTTCTGCACTTCTTTGTGTGTATTATATTTTGAAAAAGGCATAAAATGAAGGCATAAAGTCAGGACTCAGAAATGTAGGGGCTGCAAGAGAAGTCACAAAGCACTCTCTCCACAGCACTGAATGTCTGGGCCATTCCCTAGCCTTCTGATTAACTGCCTGACTAGTTAAGGGCTATGAAGTAGGAGGGTGAGGGACTGAGATTTTTCTAGAGCCTTTCATATCAAAATTCCCAAGATGAGCCCACCTCAAACTCGGTTTGGCTTTAAAGCAAAGTTAAACATTTTAAGTGACATTCTACAACATTGCCAATAAGAGTTAACCCCTCCAAAAAGGAAATCTATTATCATATAAATTTAGAAAATTCTGGGCTAAACAAATTTAGATCCCTTTCTTTACTGCAGGACTTGTCAGAGCCTTTAATATATTAATGTGAACTCTAAGTCAGTAAGAGGGAGATATATTTTGCATTTTTCCCAAACTTATTTTACTATGGAATAGTTTTTTTTTTCTTAACACTTTCATAATTACTGTTCTAAGGAACAAATTTTGTGAAATGATGTTTTAGAATCCTAAAGTACAGATCCAGTTCACTCAAAAATCATGGAGCATTCTCTGTGACCTCTCTAGGTTACTCTCACTGTCCCTCAGCAAGCAAGGGGAATTGGTTCAAAAGACCAAATGAATTTCCACGACCAGACTGCTTTGGTTTAACAAAATGATTATTTACTGTTAGGATATAAGGCTTTCTCTTGGAACCCAAGAGTGGATGACTCTAGGCCTTAAGGACAAGTTGGGACTGGACTCCCTCTCCATCAGTGCTCCTCAGTGGCCCTTCCATTATTACGTCTCCCTGCAGACCTACTTTTTGGTTCTTAGTCAGCAAGATGAAAAATATGGCAACCAATAGTTCCTGAGTTTGCATGTCATTGTCCAGTCGTCTGGAGAGAGTCTCAACTGACTCGATCCCAAATTCTTGTGAAAGGATTTTGATCAGGCTACCAGCTACTGTTGGTTCACACAGTGTGTCAGTCACACTATGACCATGTGGATGGAGGGATGTATATGGACACCTGCATACGGGAGGGGAGCTAGACAAACCATCTAATAGACAACTGCTCAAATCCAAGGATTCATTGTGTGTAGAGCTGCTTTTTAAAGCATCTTCTTGCCTTCTGTGTAAATAAAGAAATATAACTTTTTATTTGGTGATTCGGGAACTTTCAACTTTTTAAAATCATGATCCAGAAAACCAGCTTTCATCTCCTAGCCTGTAGATGTGTCATGTAGAGGGGAAACTGCCTACTGTGCTAGCCAGATCTGAAAATCATTTTACCCAAGTAACATGAGAGGAACTTGCAGTTTTTAAAAAAGATTTGTTTCTTTCCCCTAAAATCTGAGTCTGAAGAGAAATTTAGTTAATTAACAATATTTGTTTGTGGAAACTGGTTATTTGAAGCTTCACTGAGCAGGGTTTCTGTTGTTTTCAGCTATTACATTCTCCATATTTAATGCCATCGTTTTGAAAATGGATTTACTTCAGACACATTTTTCTCTTGCTTTGGAGATTTTGCACACTGGCCCAAATGGATTTTTATTTTCCATTTTAATTTACACAGTATAAATATGATGTTGGACTTCTTTGGAGTTAACAGTTTTGCTGTGCAGATGTTTCTTGAAAGCCTTTTCAATTGTGTTGGTTTTTTAAAAATTATTTTTTATTAGCCTGGCTGCCTGCCAGAACAACAACAAAAACTATTCATTTTTGCATAAAATTGTAAGATTTTCTTTCCCTGTTCTTTCCCCACCCCCCTGCCAGCTACACGATTATTAGGATTAAAGATGCCATAGTGACATCTTGTGGTCAACCACGAGATACACAGCAAAAAGTGGTCATGCGAGGATGACAGAAGTGATCCAGTTCATTCTCCCACAAGTATTTCTTGATTTACTTTATTTGCTTTTTATTTATCATTTGGCTCAAATCACTTTAGATTTCCAGGTTGTTTTTCCTTACAGAAAATATTTAACTTTGTCCCCAGAGAAAGGATAAACACACTATGTTCTGGAAACAGAAGGAAGGAAATAACTCTTGCTTTTGGCTTTTTGTTGGATCCCTCGTAAAAACAGAGTTGCGCAAGTTACTCAGCAACAACTCTGAAAAATATTCTATTTTTCTCTCTGAAAAAGGAATAATAAACGATTATTCTAAACAGCTTTCACTCGTTATTCTAATTTTCTGAAACTGATGGTTCATTTTCTTCACTTGTTTAGAATTTAAATGAAAATGTATAAATAATAACTCCCCAACTTTTATTTCCTCTCCCTAACTACTGTGACTGGAGATAAAACCTGTTTGCATAATCCTTAACTTTTAGAAGGAAAATATACCAAATGTTATGCAGCAATGCAAAATTAGTCTTATCAGAACTTTTGGAAAACGTAGAAGATGTAATGCAGTATTAAAAGAGCAAGATACCAAATCGTACATAAGATATGATGCTCTCTACCTCTCATTGTATTTGTATGGGTGTAGATGTCCCAGTTTGGGTGGCAAGAGAGAACTGTTTAGGATCCAAAATCATATCTTTAACTATTCACCTTTTTAAGCTAGATCTTTCCTCCTGATTTTCTAATTTGCTGTACATGCGGCACTTTAAACGTTCACAGCAATCCTAGATATGAAGATTATTGTTATTCTTACTTTTAAAATGAAGAAACAGAGGCTCAGAGTGGTTAAATGTTTGTCCAGGATCATACAAGCTAAAAAGTAGAAAGGCCGAAATCCCACCACAGATTGACCCAACGCCAAAGTTATTTTTCTTTCTCCATGTCATGCAACTTCCAGTTTTCTCTACACTGTTCTTCAACACCCGTTTAGAGCTTCCTCTTTATTTGTTTCTCTGGTCCTCCTCCTAAGAGTACTGAGCCTTCTACATTCCTCTGGCCTCAGTGTCTACAAAATCCAGTGGTTCTTAATACTAGTCCTAGATGCAATTGGACGCTTGAGGAGGTAAAAACATACCTCTGATCAGAACTAACCTTTAGAGACTTTGTTTTAATTGGTCTGGGATTGGGTCTCAGAATCAGTATTTTCAACCCCTTACCTCCACTTTAGGTGTGTTTTATTCAACTATGTATCCCCAGTGCCTGGCAGGCATTCACTAAATATTTGAAGGAATAAATAAATGAACAAATTTTAGGATAAGGTAGAAGCCAAAATTATTTTTGACAATAAACTGAGTAGTTTTGTAAGACCTAGGCTCGGTACAAGCTCGAGATAAATGCAGAGTCATTTTGCTCTTCTTCTGGGACGCTGGAGAAGAAAGCTGCATCCCTGTAACTGAGTCCAGAGCCCACACAATCAAAAACTATAAATAGCCACCATGAATCACATGAGCGTTATGTAATGTAGGGTTCACAGAACACGGCTGCCTTTATCACTCAGGCTTAAGTTGCACTGAAATGGAAACTCAGCTGATGCCCTATGTATTAGTTTCTCCAAAAGATGAAAGCCTACCAGCATTCCCCCAGACCGCCTATTTGCCCCTGTTTGAGACAGGTTGCCAGGCCTTTCTTGCTAAGGAATCCCTGCTGTCTTTCCAAATAACAAGTAGGCAATTTCAGCAGTAGAATTTTTTTTACTTGTAAAGATAAGACCAGAATTTTCCCTGATCAAGTGAAAAGGCAGTGTTTGTCAGCTTTTCGGACACTTGAAAACACTGGATCACAGGCTCCAGCAAGGAAAGAGATACGCTGCACTTGTGTGTGTGTGTGTGTGTGTGTGTGTGTGTGGTTCCAGAATGGACACCCCCTCTGTTTCTCCAGTAGAGATTTGCCGATCATCTGAAAACATTTTATGAAATACCCAAATCCATTCTGTAACATTTAACTCTATTCGAAGAAGTTGTCACTGTCTATAAAATTATGGATGCCCACACCCCCTAGAAACAGGTTCTCAGAGCTACCTCTGAATACAGAGTTTTCACTGGTTGGCAAAGGGAGACTCGGGGATATATTTTTCCATGAGCCAAACAGTAAGTACACAGTGACAGAGATTAGTACCCACATCCCTTTTATTTTTTAAGGCACAACTAGCCCTCATTTCTCTACCTTGCTTTCAGCTAGGTATGACCATATGACTGTCCTAACCAACAGAATGTGAAGAGAAGTGAGGTGCCACACCCAAACCTCGGCATGCACATTTCTCCATGTTTCTATCTGCCTCCAAATGGCTGGAATAGAGGTCCCTCCTAGGGCAATTCTGGAAGACGCCAGTCTAAAATCCCTGAATGCTTGCCTTCAGGTGAGCCATCCTGCCATCCTTTTCATTATGTAGTGTTGTTATCAGAGTAAGAAATAAATTTCTATTGTATTTGAGCCATTACGCATTATAGACTCTGTCTCTTATAGCAGTTAGCCTTCCCTATCTAATTATAGATTTCATTCACATGTCACTACACTTTAGTATCAAGGATAGGAACCCTTCATTTGCTTTGGAAAAAGAGATCCCCCAGAATGGCCAACCCAAAAGCTATTTTTTCAGCCTGCCTTTGCCCGCAGGAGGCCCTGGGAGTTGATAAGCTCAAATTCTTATCTGAAGCCAGGTTTGGATGTTTGTCAGGATCACCTGGTTTATCTCTAACATAGATGAGCAATTTTTTCCAAATTCCATCTCAAAATACAGATATGCCATGAAAAGATTTTAGTAAAGTCCTGAACTGGAGGAAAAGGATACCTCAAGTAAAATTCACATTATACTACAGATGGCTTTCTGAAACTGTTGGACAAAATTGAAACTTTTATCAAACTGAACATATGTCAAGAATATAAAAAAGGTCTTTAAAGATCTTTTTGCAATTCAAATAATCACAATCCACATTCTCTACCTAATGACTTTTTCAATTTTTATAGCCTAGTAATTCTTTTAGTGAAACACAACCTATATTTTGCAGAAACTATCAATGATTTCAATGATATCACCAACATGCAAGTGGAGGCAGAATGAAGAAAGAGGAAAAAAAGAACACTTAGATGAAAGTGAAAAATAACCTTCAATCCAGAAATCCACTGTGGTACAGCAGAAAGGACTTCTGGGCAAGAAAGTAGGCAAAGCGTGTTTGATGCACAGACACCAAACAAGTTAATGGGAAGAGCTTACCCTTTTCATAGACTGCTCTGTGATTGACAAATGGGAGATCCTGTTAGACACATATTACGAACCTTGTCTATCAATGGAAGAAAAGGGAACTCAGGACACCAAATGATGCTCCCCCAACTCTAGCTAGAATGAGGTGTAAGGAGTGATGGGGTTTGATAATGTATGGTGCTTATTTGGGGAAATAGGTGAAAAGTAACTCTGGAGAAGAGCACCAACAACAAAGAAACATAAAAGGGGTTCCCAAGTATAAGGGAAAACAATGACCTCTTAAAACTCAGGATCCTGACAGGAAAGAAGAATTTATTCAGCTAAGAAATCTATCCTTCCTCTGTGTTAGAGAAGATTTGGTAGTCTGTAGGACCTGACTTGCACTTTACTACTCTAGAAACCTCTCCTCAGCCATCAGGCCAAATCTGAACCTAATGATTTTGGAAAGCTTCCCAAATTATCCTTTCAGCAGTTTCCTACACTGTTGAGAGAAGAGAAGCAGTGTAGCTGTATCTTTAGAACTGCGAAGCCCAAATTCTTGATTACCTACTTCATCAATGAAACACTATTGAGCACATAACATATGTGTACTTATTGTTTCATAAAGTATGTATGTGCACTAATATATATAATAATAATATATACATCATCTAAAACATATTCTCAATAAAAGAAATGTATATCATGGCTGCAGAGGTCCCCCTTGAGAAGCAAGGGGTCTCAGACCCAAAACACGCTCTCCAGCCCAGGGTTATAGTGCTAAGAAGATAAGTCCCTCTAACTTCTGGCTGTGAAGACCAACGGAGAGTGAAAACCAATGGCTGAGTGAAGTGGAGGGCTGCTGGAGTCTCAGGTGTTCCTTTTAAGGGGTCTGCTCCTGGACTTATTCACTGATGGACTCATTCACTCAGAGCTCCAGCACTGGGGCAGTAACTCAGCAAACTCCAAGGACATAAAGGGAGAAACTGAATTATCTGGCTTCAGGGAGAGGGCTGGAGGGACAGCTTTCTCTTAGACAGAAGTGCTTGGGAGGAAAGAAGAGGGGAGTGAAAGGTAGGAAGCCAGATGATGAGGTCAAGAAAGAAGCAAGACTGGGTACTTTTTACCATATTGTTTGGATTTTTAAATACTATATGCAAGTAATAACTACTCCAAAATACAAGTATTACAAGAGCTCCCAACCTTTGTCCTGGGGAGTCAGTTGTCATGGCAGGTTTCTGCTAGAGGCTGCCATGGCCAGGGGAGAGATAAATGTGCCAACCGGTGAAGCCAGGGAAGTGCCAGACTGGCCCGGAGCTCATTTTCCTCAGCCTGCTAAGTAGTCGTGCTTGGATTTACCTGCTTCTTGTGGCCGCGTGAGGCTCTGGCTGCACACTGCTTGAGTTTTCTCTGCTCCACCCCAGCATGGCTCTTGGTTGCCAGTTGGCTACATTGCACAGAAGTGGTTACATTTTAGAGACTTACCCAGTCTAATAAACTTTCCAAGTTAGGCTCAGTTTAAACTGAAAGAACATGTTCTCACTATAGGCTTGTGTTTGGTTGAATCTAAAGTATTGTTGGGCTAGAAAAGCCTGGGAGGTGCCCCCAGTGAAGCCATGCTCCCCTCATACCTCATCTCTTGAATTCATTCATCTATTCTAGTGAGAAATGTTGATGTATGATTCCTTGACCAGCCAGCTGCAAAACACTTCCTCTACATAAGCAGAGGATCCAGGTTGCAGAAATTTGTCAATGCTGGTAATTTGGTCATACAGTTTAGCTTACAACTGGTGTATCCAGTCCCTTCAACAAAGTTTCAGAAAGCTCAGAGAAACAATAAAATATGTGAGAACTATATTAAAATTAGAAATTCTTGTTCATGAAAAGACATCATTGAAAAATTGCGAGACAAGACAGAGAGTGGAAGAAGATATTTGCTACATATATAACCAAGATTTTCATGTAGAATATAAGCAGCTCCTATAAATCAATAAGAACCAATCAAAAAGCAATTCATCAGAACAGTAACCTGAATTGTCAGTAATATGTAGGAAGTCCCTCAGTTCAAGAAAAAGAAACTAAAACCTCAGTGAAACATTGTTGCAGACTATTGGGATTAGCAAAACTTAAAAAGTCTGACAATATTTAACACAGGAACTCCTGTACACTGTGGGTAGTAATATAAATTGGTATGTCCACTTTGGAGAGTAATTAGAGTAGAATTTGCACAACCTATATGTCAACCTATATGTAGGATATAACAGAAAAAACAAAAACCATTCCAAGTACTAAAATATTAGGAATTTAATCTAAGGAACTGGTTACCTGGAGTTCAAAAGAGCTGAGAAGTCGAACAGTACACAGCGAGGCAACCAGGGACTAGCCACTTCAGAACCCACTATCATCCCAGTCTACAGCGATTAGAAGTAGGGCTCCAGAAGACCAGGAGTGAGTTGGGGTCTAGAATCAGGGTTAGACCTGTGCAATGGGAGTTGGAGCTGCAGAAGAGACACCACTGAGCGAGAGAGAAAAACCCTCTGACTTCTCTTTCCCCTCTCTCCCCACTCTCCTGCCAGTGCCTCCCACTGGCTAAGACCAGAAGCAAGACACAGGAGTCTAGAAATGCAAGCTACGTGGGTAGTCAGGTCTCCACGGTACAAAGCAGAATAGGGGATGGACGAAAGATGGATCTGCCCCCCACCAGAAAAGAAATAAACACACAGAAGCAAATGGAAACATATAGAAGAAAATTTATAGCAGCATTGTTCGTAAAAGCAAAAACATGAGAAATAAGTGTCCATGATAGGAGAAGAGATGAGTAAGTTGCAGTAGAGTCAGACAATGGAATGCTCTCCAGCAGTAAAGGCAAGTGAACTACAGCTACATTTATCAACATGAATAAATCTCACAAAGCCAAACTAAATAAATTTCAGAATCTTTAATATTCTTCATATAAAACATAAAAAGCATGCAATATGATGATAATGAAGCTAGATAGATAGAAATGATAGACATGTAAAATTATAAAGTTGGAAAAGTATAAAGAAATAAATCTCGTGGGGAGAAAGGAAGATGTGATCACGGAGAGATACATTGGGGGTTTCAAATACAATAATGACACAGGGTATGACTACATCAGGGCAGAGCGTATTATTATCATTTATATAAAAATATTTCATAGTATATTAAATTTTCATTTTACATAGGGGCTCAGAGGATGAGTGATATAGCCCTGGTTATTCTAAAAGACAGGAACAAATTCCATTCTCCGAGTTTTGGAAGCAGGCTTACTGACATTTGGCAAGTACAAACTGACCCGAGACCCCCTCTCCAGCTCTCTCCCTCTTGGTCCCAATCCAGTTGGGCAAACGATCACGTCTTCGTCCCAAAAGTCTCTAGACATGCATGCAGGCCCCATCCCAGTGACATTCTCCTGTCTTGTAGATATGGTGGGTAGGAGTTAGGCTTCTGGTGAATTTGCTTCAGTTTTTTCAGGCCACAAGCAGGCATTGGTTCTGTGTCTCACAATGGCATGAAATATGTTTCAGAGCTCTTTAAAGGGTGCCTTTGAACCACTTCCTCCTTAGACTTGGGTCAGATGGGTGCATTCTGAAAGCACGGCACAACTCTGCAAAGATCACCAGTCCAAAAATCTCTCCTCTCCCCTCTATTTTCACTCTTCTTTCTTTAGCTAAAGGATCTGAGCAAGGCCATCCATGGGCATATGACCCATGCAGCCACACAGAACCCCACACTTTGAAGGGCCCTGCACTTAGTTAATTTAATATTCTGCTGTTGTTGTCTGGGATTTTAAAAAGATTTTTGAACAAGAGGCCCCGCATTTCCATTTTTCACTGGACCCTGGTAATTGCGTAGTTTATCCTGGGCCTAAAGTTGTGGGACAGGTTCTTAGAGACATTTCCTTGTAAACCTGCATATCAGATATGGAATTCTGATCATTTATAGCTATCTGATGGGCCTAGTGAAAACATGCAGAAAGAGTCCCATTCTAACATCCCATTACATTTATTTACTTGCTTATAATCCGTCTTTTCTATTAGGAAATGTGAAGTACATCAAGGCAAGAACTATTTAGTTGAACACTGTGTCCTTATATCCTACCATAGTATCTGGCTCATAATGTGAGCTCAATAAATACTTGTTGGATGAACAAACATTTACAGAATCATTAAACTTGTGCTTGTCCCAGGATGATTTTCCAAAAACTGTTTATGTGAAAATCATATACTGGATTTCAGAGGATGTATTCTTGAAGAACTTGCACAGTATTTTCCACAGAAACAATGTAAAGTAGGGGGATGCTTCCTCAAAATCCATACCTACTGAACTTTTTGCTTTAATGCCGCTTTTTATTTCATCAAGATTGTCACTAACATTTTATGGAATACTCACACTAAATTGTACCATGGAAGTTGTTTGGTCTTCTTTGTGACATGAAAGCACATCCAAAGTTCATTCTAAAATGCCTAATTTTCAGGCCTCTTTTTCAGCACTAGCATTGTTACCTCCATCGAATGAATGCTCAGATAAGATTGCTTCAGAATGTAAAAATATTTCAAATTATAAAGCAGAAAATGTTAAAATAAGTAGAGTCATTACCACAGGCACTGGCAGGAGTTCTAATTCAGGGAAACCACAGGTCGGCTCACACAACACTGACAAAAGGCCACAGGTATTTCTGTCTCACCAGCCAAAGAGCCGTGGGGCAATAGCAAAAACCAGTTCTACAGTTCACTCGGCTTGCCAATCTTAAAATGAAATTTCAAATCTTGAAAGTATTTGCATTATTTCAAATTCTAAATGAGACACTACTCATAAACTTTATGTTATTCGGCTTTTACATAATTAAATTCACACAAATGCAACCACTCTCTCTGTCACTAGGTTATCTTGGTTTTCATATGTCCATAAACACTGCTTTAAACTGAACACAATAAATAGTGGATGGTGAATATGCAAAGAAGCAATAGCTGGGTGTAGCACCAGATGACCTAAAGCAGTTTGGCAGCAAAATCAAACACAAGGAATACTTCTTTAAATCTATTTGCTCCACATGGCAAATGATAGAGGAAATGAAATATCTGACTAAACCTAATATTTAAGTCCTAGACAAAACATTTCAGTACAAACGGGGAAGTGCCAAGTCAAAGGTAGCTGGATAATTAGTTTTCTTTAAACAACATTCAGCTTTGCTGACATCTCATTTTCCAAAAGCAGCTGTTAGCCAAATATAGTATTGTTTATTTTCTCCCTGGAAGGCTGTTTTTTAAAAAGAGCTTCTTCTGGTAAAATGTTGCTCACGTAATTGGAGATAACAGGAAAAGGAGTTGTTGTTTGTATTTAAATAAACATCTGCTCAAAAGTCCAGTTTTTTGTTTGTGAATAATTCCTTTATTTTTAGCCATTAGGCACACTGAATTGTTGTTTATTCCTTGCTTTTTGGCCATGCTAGGAAATATTCCAAACATGGTAACATATGAGATAGTTCTTTTGGAAAGGGTTAAGAGATGAAGTTGAGCTCTTTGAATTTTTCCTTTGCTATACATATATTAGCTATTCCAGTGCCCAAGACCTTATGAATATATAGCACTATTACAATGTTTATTATCTGATACAAATTAAATTGAGGTTGGATAGTTGTTTTTGTTTAAAGAATGTGGCTATTTAAAAATACCTGTAGAATCTGAGGTAAATCCTAGGTTACCCTCTAAACTGCAGTGGTCCCCAACCTTTTCCCACTAGGGACCAGTGCTCCTATCATAATTATAATGCCTGATGATCTGAGGTGGAGCTGAGGCACTGGTGGTAGTGCTGGGGAGCGGCTGCAAATACAGATGAAGCGTCTTCGCTGGCAGGCTGTTCACTTCCTGTTGTGTGGCCTAACAGGCCACCGACCGATACAGGTCCTCAGCCTGGGGTTTGGGGACCCCTGCTCTAAAGGGAAGTAGAGAGTGAAAACCACTATTGTTTGTGCAAAGAACACACTCAATACTTATCACAATGTACTTGGCTTGCATTTGTTACTTGCATTTTTGGCTATTTCACTTTTAATTTCTAGGTTTTGAAAATGCATACAACTTTCTCTAATCTGAATTTTATTTCCTCCTCACTGATTACTTGGGTTCTCTCTTGACTGAATATTTTATCCTTAAATACATAATTTCTTTCTTGACTCCATTATTGATCCCAACTTCATTATCAGAGCCAAACTGAAACAAAGCAGAAATATCTTTAAAGCAGATGTCAGACAACCTAACTTCTGTTTCTCTGTTGCTGAAATTCACAGCTCTCTCTTTGGGAAAATGAGGACTGAATTGCATGATGTCCAAATTCCATTCGATTCTAAGATTTTATGACTTCACTAAATAGGAAATAAGACTTACTGCCTAAAGTGGGTGGGTCACATAGAGAATGCCAAAATTTGAAGTGAGAGGTGAGAATTTTTGCTCTTTAAGGTTGCTATGACCTTCTGTTAGCACAGGTAATTAAGAGCTCCCAATATATGCCATTACATTTGTCATCCAGTTCTTGGGGCTTCAGATTGATGTTGACTGGTCAAAACTGTTTTGTGTTCACCTGGGAAATTGAAACCTTTTACGTTTTGAGCCATTTTCTACCAGTACTTGTACATGAGAAGTATTTCAAACAAGCCAAAAAGGCAATTCTAAAACTATGCTCAAATTCTAGCAGGATTTAAGATGGAGCAAATGCTCTGCTTCCCATTAGGATCATAGCAGTGAACACACTTCATGAAGAATACATTTTTATTTTCTTGCACATAAATCCATTTGTGATATCAGAACCATTGAGACAAATGGCTATGCTCAGTTAGGAAATGTATCTTTTCTTTCTGTATTATAAAGAATGTATTGTGGAATAATTATTCTTGTTTTATAGTTAAGAGCATTTTTATAGCATAGGAAGCTTCCATCTATTGAAATAGCATAATGCTACTTAACTACTATGAAGCTCTTTACAAATATAAAGAATTGCTAATACTTACTAGCAAACAAATTCCCCCAAATACCTTCTGCTTTTATTATTGCATTATTTCCTTAACAGAGAATAGTATGATTTTGAAATCCTCTCTCAAGGGAATGACTGCCTATAGAAAGCATGTTCTACAGATTTCTACTCCTGACTGGTAAAGAGCAGGTACCAATGTGTAAACATTCCTCAAAAGTTTGTAAGTTATTTGAAAGGTCAATAGGCATACAAAACATTTACATACCAGGACCATTTTACACAACCAATACTAGAAGCCACAGTGAAAACAATGATTATGAACAATAAAGGGCTTTTAAAGAAGGAAAATATCATGTAATGATTTATAGCTACAGGGGTGCTTAAAATTGAAAGTTCCTTTAAAATTATCCAACTGTTGTCCTGGGATTGTCAGCTGTATTAACTCTCTGAGGTTTAAACAACAGAACCCAACTCAAACCAGGTAAAGCAAAAAACTCGTATGAGGAATTCTGGGTAGCTTGCAAATTTGAAGGCAGTACAGCAGGAACCATGGCACCGGGATCAGAACCAGCAACATAATGCTCCCAGGAATCTATTCGCCACTTTCTGAGCTTGGTTAACTCCAGAGTGGAGACGCCATAGGCTTCCAGTAACCTCATCCCAGTTCAGCAAGAGCAGACAGACTTCTTTCTCTCAGGGTTTCTACAGCAAAAAGAACCCTAATGGGTCATTTAGGTCATTTTCCACTCCTTGGACCTATTTCTGCTATTGGGATGTGGTATCTCATGACGGATGCAACCTGGTTCATCCTTATGAACAAGGATCGGGGACCCAAAATTAAGAATCCCATTGGGCCACATGCATTAGTAGTTTCCCAAATAAAAGGGGCTATTGCTACCTAAAATGGGATAGAAAAATGGACTGGACTGGTGTCCTACTTGGGTCACTTGATCTTGAGGCAGAGGTTTCTGATTATCAGTGAGGACCTTCAGTGCTAATAAGGGCTCTGGTATTGGTTTTGACAACCCCAGGCTTGGTGCTGCTTGGCATCTGGGCTACATTGGCTTTAGTGTTGCCCCATCTTCTTCAGTTTTCTTCTTAGGTTTTTAAAACTAAATACATGTTTTCTTTTCAGGATTATCTTGAGAATCAATGTGAAACCTTGGAAAGATAACAGTTTGAAGTGAAAACGCCCCAGGTCCCTGCTCTGGCATTTACTAGCCTTGTGACTATTGGCAAGTTACTTAAGCTCTGTGGATATCAGTTTCATCATGTGTAAAATAAAAACGCCCACCCAATTATTGGGTTGCTGGGAAAAAGAGAAATGTATTGAGTGACTGCTCACAGAAATTCAATTATTATTGTAAGTTAGGTGCCACTATCTTTGGGCATCATTAAAAAACTAGACTTGTGTCAAATGCTTGAGGTATTAGATGAAGGACTGAAAATTAAAGAACAAAACATGGCCCCTGCCCTCATTGGACTTATAATTTAGTAAGGGAGAAAATAAAAGAAGGGCTATAAGAAGGAGTATGAGAAAGAACTGCTGAAAATTCAAAGAAAGTTACAATGTGCCAGGGAACTTTACCTATACTCTATAACAGGTGTTACCATTTAACAGATTTAAGCACCAATTACTGTGGCAGAAAAACAGCTCTAACTGCCCATTTTTTGTAATATATTGAAAAGGTCATTTAGGGCATCCTGATAGGTTACATCCTATATATGCAGAATGCCTGGTAACCCTATCTCCATCCCTCACAATAATTCTATTTATTCTCTCCTTTGCATAAGTTAAGGAAATAGACTCAGAGCCAAGTGATTTTTTCACAAGGATACAGACAGAAATGGCAGAACTGAGAAAAGCCCTAATCTCTCCAGCTCTAAAGCCTGGAATCTTTACATTGTTCATTTTTCCTAACAATGACAATGTAATCTTTAGGTTCAAATTCCAATTCAGTCTCTAAATGTTATGCCTGACTTTAGGTCAATTTCTCTGCTGCACTCCTGTGCTTCTCCTACAAACCAGACAAGGTGGCTGAGCAAGTTCAGTCCTCTAGAATTCTGAGAACTACCCATGTAGTGACTCCCTGGACAAGGAGCGTCATCACCTGGGAACTTAAGAAAGCATATTCATGACCACTCAAGACATACTGAACCAGACTCTAGAAATGGACCTGAATGTTTTAAAAAGCTCTCCAGATCCTAATGCAAGCTTGAAAATCAGACCTTCAGCATTTCAAAGGAATGTTACTATTGTTATACGCTGTTCCCTCCTCAACAATGAAATCTTTTGACTTTCTCATTTCTTAAGATTTTAAGGTGGCTTAAAAATTCGGTATTTACACTATGGCATGGGACTGAAAATGCTTTCAAATACTTCATTAAATTTCACCCTTCTCCAAAGGACTGCAGTTACAATCCTTTTCAACACCATTCCCATCCCACCTTTCCTTTCCTAAATGCTGCTTTTAAGTCAAAAAGGACTCCCTAGGATCTTCCATGCTTTATCCCTCCTCCTTTCGTTTTCCCTTTAGTTATTCAATACTCTTATCTTGTCACAAACCTATGACCACTACTCTCTTCTCTCCACATTCCACAAACATCAGAAACGTCTTTGCTGTGTCCTCAAAGCAAAATGAGTCTGTGGTCCTATGAAAGATCACTCGTTTGAACACGGTAACTAACGGAGATGAGTTGACCTATTATGAACTAGTTTGCTAGAGGAACTAATGTAAAAGTTTGTTCCACCCAACAGAGCTTTTGAGTCTCAAGCACTTTTAACTTTTCCTTACCATTACTGCTTATATATTTAAACTTAAAGATTTAAAAACCCTCCTCTAGAGACTAGGGACAATTGTAAGATAGAACAGTTGTCAGTGAATGCACGAGTGTATGAAAGTGTTGGTGATTAAATACACAGCCCTCTCTCCTCACTAAGTATAAGCTGAAACAGAAATATGTTAAAGATATTGTCTGATGCCATGAAGTTTTAAGATAACTAAAACCAGATCTATGTCCAAAGTTGTTAAACTCACAACAAATTGCTGGGTGCATCAGAATCAGATTGGGGAACCTTTGAAAAACTAATTTCCTGGAATACATTTCCCAGTTTTCAATTTCAGAATCGTTCAGGGTAGAACCAATTAGCTTGCAGGTGTTTCTAGGGCATAACAGATATAAGTACTGGCCCAGACAAGCTCTATTTTGAAATGGATCAGAAGTATCATAGAACAAGCTAACTAAAATTTAAGCATGAGGATCCAGTTCAGAAGTTTTTCATCCCATCACTGAAGCTGACATAAATATTTTACATAGGACTAGAGAAATATGTAGAGCAGGAAAAGTAGGTCACTCAGTATACCATTTGATGACAGTGTTCAACATCTCATTGTCCTGGTCCACCAAGTAGGTTCTAAACTGATGAATTGACTTTTCAGACTTAATGGAGCAATAGCAGCCAGGTTCCAAGCCACTTCTATAAAATTCAGAGGCCCCAAACATTTGAACACCCATGTATCTATATATTACTGAAACTAAACTATCAAGAAATAACTTTAGAAGATAGGCGGATAGTTTCTATTCTACATGGGGACGGGTTGAGGGCTGTTGATTAATGCCGGTCCTGAACCACTAAAGAGCTGCAATGCACAACACGAAAAACAGATCATTTACTTCACTCCGTAGGTTAAAACACATATGTAGACATGCCATTTCACCACCTCAGTTAAATCTTTTGTGTGACATTTCATTTGCCAAACTTCCACGATAAATTCTTAACTCCACAATATGACACCAAATGACTTCTATCTCTATGCTCTGCATTCTCTTACTAAAGGCTGTCTTCCACCGAAGAACCTAGAACACAGCCACCAAACCTCTCATCTTACAAGTCTCACTGCCAAACTGACCACACTTTCTTCTACAGAGGGGAAAAATTCCAAGACAACATAGATTAGGTAGATCACCAACTATATATCCAGTTGGGTGTTAGGTTAATAACAAAGAAATGATTGTTCTAGCCATGGGTAAGGTAACCAGGAGGAAATATAGAATATATGTGGTCAAAGGACATACATACACTAAAAATGATAAAACTATTTTAACAGAAATTGCTTTGGGTTATAATAATTTAAATTAGGCTGCTTATAAGAATCACAATGAGCAGCATTATTAAACAATTCCTGAAGTTAGTGATTTTAGCTAAATATTTGTATATTAGATCTAAGTAGGTTGCTAATAAAAAATATTTACAAAGTTTTGAGTCAGAATTGAAAGCCATAAACAACTCCTTTGTATAATTATTACCTCTAACCAAGGCCGAGGAATTCACCAGATTTCACAACATACCTAAAAATAGGGTAGCTCATAAATTCTCTAAACTGTTCTTCCCTGCTATAGACAGCCCTTGATCTTTGACTGTAAAACTAGCAAACTTTGGCATGCTCTAATGTTAGTTTTATTAAGTTACTGAAAACCCCTATAAATTAGCATTATTTCTTAAATCTGGAAAGTTTTCTCATTCTGAATGCTTAAACATTTAGGTCACAAATTGAAATGTCGGTAGACAAACATCCATCCTTAGGCAGATTGTATAGTTACATGGCACAAAACTGACAAGAAAATTTAAACATTCAGAGCATACAAATACTTCAAAGCATTATGACCTTGAACTTGGCACACTTTCCTAAATTTCAGTATTTCCAACTATAGAAAAACCAAACTGCTATCAGGTTTGAGATAATTTAAGCTAACTCAATTTTTCCTGATTCCTGACATCAATATTAGATTTATAGTTTTATTATAGTAACAAACAGTTGTTACAGTGAGATCTACACACATATACAGATTATATTTAAATTCATATAGAACAATATTTACATTAAGTTACAACTTCTGAAACTAGATGAAGTACAGCTTAAGTTTACAACAAAGATAAGAAAAATACACAAGACAAAAATAGAGCTGACAGTAAAAATTTAACTATCTGTTCTTGATAGTGGAAACTTTCTCAGAAAGCTATATCTTCTTAATCTGATTGTCCAAATCATTAAAATATGGATGATTCAGCGCCATTTTGCCAGAAATTCGTTTGGCAGGATCGTAGACTAACATTTTCTAGGGAAGGGGAACAAATGAAAAGAAAAAGATTTTTATTTATTTAAGAAATGAACCGTTTTTTTAAAATAAAAACTCCATAAAGCCTGAACTTCTCTATCTATAAGCCGCAAGCTAATTTTAATGAAAATATACTAGAACATTTCCTTTTGTTCAAAGCCAAACCACATAAATGTATCATCCTCTGTACTTCACCCTCTAGCTCTAGAATAACCTATTCCTTAAATCATAGATATCTCAATAACCTTTTTGCTATAAATTATGGTTTAAGACATGAGCATTCAGAAATAGCTTTAAAACCAAGACATACATTTTAAAAAGATAAGTAGTTAATTATGTTTGCTTTGAGAATTAAATGGCTATCTGAGTTATTTACAACATTCTTGAAATGATAGCAATTAACTGTAGTGGTTTCTGGTGTAGTAGCTGCCAGCAAGTTCCAAATAAAAACAAAAGCAGAGCACGATGTGTTATAAACATAGTTAAAATGAGTCCCTAAATGAGCCTGACAGTTTACCTATTAAAATTAGTTTACACATCACCGGAAAAAGCTGAATAAAGTTGAATACTAATCTTAAATTTCATCTTAAAGAAATATTAATCTTAAAATCAAATCAACAAGTAGGCAAGAGGGATTTTTACTATTCAAGCTCTTATTATTATCTAGCATTATATTAAGTGCTCTGCACATGTCATGTCACTTAATACAGCAAAAGGTATTAGTTCCATTTTACAAATTAAGACACTGAAGCTCAAAGAAGTAATTTGCCCAAGTTCATAGAGCTGAGGAGTGATAAACCCAAAATTTAAAACCAAGTCCGGTTTATGATTTCTAACACTGGCTCTCAACTAGGTGAGACTTTTCCCCTCAGGGGACATTTGGTAATGTCTGGAGATATTTTAGGTTGTAACACGGGGTGTAATGTGCTACTAGCATCTATAGGGCAGAGGATTGGGATGCTGTTAAATGTCTTATAGCAATGTATGGAATAGCCCCCAGCAACAAAGAATGATTCAGTCCAAAATGTCAATAGTGATAGTGGCTAGACTAAGAACTGTGATGTATAGTGTTTGAATTTTGTTTTGTTAACTGAGGCGCAATTCTTTGTATTAAAAAATTACAAATGTTAAAAAGATTGGGCCCAGAATGTAGAAGCCTTTTAAATCAAATCAACAATATGACATACAAAATATTGAATAGCAGGGTGAAGAATTTTGGACCATCAGCAACTGGGAAATCCGAGGTGAATCTAGTGGCACAATGATTTATAAAGTGTAAAAGGTGCCCAAAGACCACTTAGATGTATATGATAGCAATAGATTTTTTTCTTTGTTTAGTAACCTACCAAAACATTTTTTCTGGAATCAAGTAAGTTGAGATTTATAAAAATTAGTTTCTTCTAAAGCTCAATATTTAAAAATTTTTCTAAAACAAACATCCTGAAGCAGACCTAGGGCAATTTATATTTTATCCTAGAATTTTCATTGTTTCTAAAGAAAACAACTGATAATTGGGAATGGCAATGTAATAAAAGAGAGATTTTCAAGAACTGTATTAGCCCTCCTTCTGACATGGAACAAGGTACAAAGCAAGAAATGGGAGTTCACGCAGTAAACTCTTTCATAACTAAAAATATTAAGCAATAAGGAAAACACTATGACTAGGATAAACTAAAAAGCAGTAAATACTGAGACAAAAAAAAGCTGTAAAAGATAGCTACTGCCAAGTCAGCAACTTAAAAACAAAGGTATATATATTAACCCTCACCTCTCCTTCACAGAATATCTGTAGCTATCTATCAGATTTAAAAAATAAATAAATAACAACTAATGCTAAATCTTCCTCTCAAAATCAGTAGGGTTCCTAAGTATCTAAAATGGAGCTGGTAATACAATAAAGACAAAATAGTTATCTGCATAACTCAATAATAAAATGTTTTCTTCCCATTTCCCAGGTAAAAGGACTGAGTACATTCAGAATCATCAGTTGTAGTCAGTACAAAGGGCACTCCTTACTGAGAGCAGGTCCAATCCATTTTCATCCAAGTTTTTGACATGGGATGCTAGACTTCCTGGTTTCCACTTGGGAAAGGTATTCTTATAGTCCTGTAAAGACTCCACTTCTGGCCACACTTCATTGTTAGGGGTACCCAAAGCTCTAAAAGCCATAGCAAAACAAAAAAATTATTAAAGTATAAATATATCTTGTTATATTCATGTTGCCTTGAAAGTTCTTAACAGCTTAACTGTAAAACAAAAGTACCTGAAAATTCTGAAGAGTTGATCGATTTCTGAATCCCCGTGGAAAAGTGGTTTCTTAGTTGCTAATTCCGCAAATATGGTGCCTATACTCCAAATGTCAACTGGAGTTGAATAGCGAGCTGACCCCAGCAATACTTCTGGAGATCTATACCAAAGTGTTACAACCTATTACAAAGCAAAATTTTCACACTGAATAAATGTGGTGCTTTAAATTACCTAAATGTAAATATTTATATTTCATCAAAACTGTTCTTCAGAAGGTTATATGATTGCCTCTAATAATACTGTTTAGAAGTCAATTAATATACACAAAATAAATGAAAGATAACTGTTCCATTTCTAAGTTTTATTCATTAGGGAAAAAAGATAAAAGCATACGAAGTCTTTTCTTGCTTTTCAAATCATTAAAGTAGGGATCAAAAAAATAGAGACAGCTTTAACATTTCAAAGAAAAAACAACCTATTTGATCATGGATAATGAATTTGGGGTTGATACTGTACAATCTGCATGTAGTGTTTACATGCTATTAACATGAATAAGTCATGTAACAGTTTATTAGTGGTCTAAAGCTAATTTATTATTTTAGTATGTATAATTTATCACAATGGAACAATATCACCTATAACTTAAGGAGCTCAATGGCATCTGTTAAAGCCAATGGGAACCAAATAATCTTTATATAGCCATGGGGAAAATGATATAATTATTTTTAAAAAGCCAAGATATCCAACTAGATGAGCACTTTTAGAAATCTTGATCTGGGGACAGTCTTTGGGCTCAAGCGTAGACACCGCCACAGAAGACAGTTTTTCAATATAGTCACGTACTACATAATGATGTTTCAGTCAACAGCGCATGGCATGTATCTACGGTCCCCAACCTTTTCGGCACCAAGGACCGATGCTCCTGTGAGAATCTAATGCCTGATGATCTGAGGTGGAGCTGAGGTGGTGATGCCAGTGCTGGGGAGCAGCTGCAAATACAGATGAAATGAAGCTTCACTTGCTCACCCACTGCTCACCTCCTACTGTGTGACACAAGACACAGACTGGTACCTGCCACAGCCCAGGGGTTAGGGACCCCTTACGTATACAACAGTGGTCCCATAAGATTATAATGGAGCTAAAAAATTCCTATTGCCTAGTGATACCAAAGCCATCCTAATGTCATAGAGCAACACCATCTTTATTTTTGCTTATAAAGTCTATAGTAGAGTACAATAATGTCCTAGGCTTTCATATTCATTCACCACTCATTCACCGACTCACCCAGAGCAAATTATAGTCCTGTGAGCTCCATTCATGCGAAGTGTTTTATACAAGTGAAACATTTTTTATTTTTTACACATTTTTACTGTACCTTTTCTATGTTTAGATATAGAAATGGTTTTTAGCCTAGGAGTAATAAATTACACCGAATAGCCTAAATATATAGTAGGCTATACCATCTATGTTTATATAAACGTACTCTATGTTGTCACAACGAGGAAATGACCTACAGACACAATTCTCAGAACATACCCCGGGTGTTAAGTGATGCATAACTACACTCCTTTACTGTACATTTCAACATTCTCTTTCCCTTCAGAAATAACAAATGAAATGCCAAATCATCAATATAACACCAACAAAACATGATTATGTTTAGTAACATCTAGATGTATCAGAAACAATACCACTTAAGCAACAAAACCCATCTTTTAGACCAATTTGATTGCATATAAGAGAGGATCCAATAGGGAGACAGGCAGAAACCACAGTGATTAAATGGGACAAGTTTAATATAAAGGATTATTAACTATAAAAGGATTAAAATTAGAGATTGACTAGTAAGACATAATGAGAACTTTAAAACTATAGCAATAAAAACCCCTTTCTCCTGCAATGCCTTTCCAGCACCCTTTACTGACAATACTTATCCCACAAGCTAGCAAAACAAACATTTAAAGGTTCTAATTCTACTTTGACATAGCATGTAATGAAGGGTGAATTCAGAGTTGAGAAGCAATAAATTGATACCGGCAGACAGGAAATCTTTTTGACTTGAACAAATGTAGAAGATAATGTAGCAATAACATATTCAAAACAAAAAACCACTATTCTACATACCTCATGTGTATATACTCTAATAGGTATTCCAAAAGCTCTGGCAAGGCCAAAGTCAGCCAGTTTAATTGTTCCTTTGTCATCAATCAATAGATTTTGAGGTTTTAAGTCTCTATGTAGAACTCTTCTAGAGTGGCAAAACACAATCCCTTGTAGGATTTGGTACAAATAACTCTGGAAGAAAATGTTAGAAATTGAAGCACTTAATGATTTTTTATAATCTTGTTTCAAAATATATGGAATTATGATGCAGGGAAATAATTTAACTATCAAAAAATGATTAAAAAGAAGTATTTCAAGATTGAAAAGCCCATTTATATGCAATATCATAACATCATGTTTGTACACCTAAGAAAAAGATATTCACTTTATGAACACATCTATATCCATATGAACTCAGTTTTCTTTTACTTATTTTTGGTCCCTGATTCTTAAGTCACAAGTTAGTTTGTTATACAGAAAAGTTTCTTAAATTTTGCTCTATATAGCAACTCTATTTCTACCTTGAATAAAATTGGTCTTTTTCATTTCTTTATCTTCACATATTCATTTCCTCTTTGGAGATATTGGTCACAGAATCCAAATGAAATGACAAAGAGGATATTATATGTTTAAATAGAAAATGAGCAGAAAAGGTTGTTTTGTAGTTCAGAAACAAGTGTTTTACAAGACAGAGTGGTTTGCTAAAGCAAGTATAAGTATAGGACACTTTTATACACTTGAATACTTTTAAAAATATTATACATACATTCACAATTAAACGGAACATAATGCGTAATAAATTAATCAAAACGTTCAAAACCAGAATAAAACTACCTGCCAACATCACCTTGCCCCAGGCTTCTGTTACCTTTATTTTTCACACATCTAACAGTCAAATAAAGACCAGAATCATCCTAGTTTCCAACAATATACATACTTATTAGTTTTAACTTACCTTTGGCACTACTTTTCTATCCATTACTATCCAGTAATAAAATGGCAACTGTTAATCTAATCTCTAGACTGTGTGGGAGGAAAATGAAACATTTTTCTTCTTCATTCTACTTTGTAACACTTTTTCTAAGTAAATTCCCACAAAACATAGGCACTTCTGTTAAGCAGAACTTTTACATTTACAGTGGATAAATACTAATAAAATTAGGTCAGCATCTTACCTTAACAAGTGAAGAATCCATAAACTGACCAGGAGGAATAGAATCCAAGTATTTCTTTAGATCCATGGAAAGGAATTCAAAGATGAGATATAACCTGGAATCCTGCATGAGCACATCTTGAAGACTGAAGAATAAAACAATTAGATGGGGGGAAAAAAATAACAAACATTTTTGACCTCTCAAAATACAACTTCATTATATTCCACAATGGCAATTACAAAAAGTGGGGCTATAAGAAACTGTCTGTAATAACAAATATATACTGTTTAGAGAAAAGAAGAGAAGGCAGCTTCCCTAATGGTGAAAACCTTCTGTAGCAGCACTAAACAAGAATTTGAGAAAGGGATCTCAGGGTAGCAATGGGAAATTAAGTTGTATTATACATGAGTTGCTTACTATCAAACCACCTATATTCCAAAAGAACATTTCCAGATTGAATGCTTGCTGTTTAGTGTTTGTCTTTCCACTGAGGTAAACTATACATTTTAATATAGTATCTGACCTATAATAGTTGCTCACTATCTCCAAGCCCCTAAATTTCAATTAAATCCTAAGTTAGACCTTTAGAAAGACAACCCCCCCAAAACACCAGCCCAAATATTAAAAAACAAAACAAAACAAAACAAAACTTCGACCAAGCTCCTCTAACTCTGTTCCTGCTTTAGAAGCCCATTTTTCTTATGCCCAGTATTTTCAATTAACAAAAATAGTAGGGTTCTATTCCACTCAGCAAGGTTACACCAAAACTTAAGCTAATATAAAAACTTCCACATTGAAATTCACATTTTAAATAGTATATGGAAAATGGTTTGAATCCAGATATTATACCATACCTGACTATATTTGGATGACGAAGTTCTTTTAATAGAGAAATTTCCCGAATTGCAGTACTAGGAACACCTTCTTCTTCACTTTCTAATCTGATTTTCTTCATGGCTACCACTTGACCTGTAGTTTTGTGTCTACCCTTATACACAACTCCATAGGTACCTAAAATACACAAAGTAAATATCTGGTATGTGACACCCTCCACAAACTAAAAAATATTTGAAAAAATGATTGAATCCCATAAGGTGTCACATGCTGTGGCCAGATAGGAAGCATCTTACTCATAACTGTACCTTCATCAATTCCAAAAAGAAAATGAGGCTAACAACCTGGTGAGTCTGTAGTTGAGAAATAAAATTCAGGTAGTCATCACAGGTTTTCCATACATTTAAATTGCCAGTAATTTTCCAGAACATGTTAGAGAACAGATGCTTTTCAAATCCGAATTTATCTCCTGTCAAATACCCTACCTGACAATAAGATAAAATACAGTGTAAGGGTGTGGGCTCAGGAAGTATTACTAACAGGAGTCACTGAGACACTTTCAGAAGACAGTGCTTTATGCATTTCAAATATAGTCAATAATCCTCATCCAGAAAAGAATGGGGTTAAAATATTCTCTTAAATATTTATTAAATCTAATAAAGGCCACATTGTTTACTGCATAGTAGAAAAGCCTCACACATTCAGAAATTGATGAGAACACATATATGTGATATACTTAATCCCCTATATAAGTTCTTTTTAAATTGGATTGAACAATTTAGGGAAGTCTTGAATCCCTTAACTATATGTAAAGTTTTACTGAATAGCTTTTGCTATTTTCTATGATCTTAGTATAATTTCAAAGTGTTTGAAATGTATTATAGGGAGAAGTTCTACAGCTTTTATCAGTTTCTCCAAAGATAGGAAAAGGCATTACAAAAAAAAGTTAAGAAACTTTAATTATCTGCCTTACATATGTTAATTAAATTTATTTTTAACTCAGTAGCAAACAAAATTAGTGTAGTTAAATGGGTATAATAAAATATTTAATTTTTTTTAAGAAAAGAAATCATATAAAAGGAAGTTAAAAGAATGTATCTCCAACCCAACCACCACACAAACCTGTCTGTCATTACTATCTTGCTAAATGCCTTCCAGTATTCCTCTCCTGGCTTTTTAGTGGTGCTCCTTATACAAGTAGGGTTTTGGAACACAATAAAAATATAGTTGAAAATGTACCTCAAACAATGCACATAAATTGTACTCGAGTAGCAAATCATTTTTGTATAAGTTACCTCATTTGTTTCCGGAGCATTTGGAATGTTAATATCAAGACTCCTATTTAAAACTTTAAGATATTCTGTTGCAGGGGGGCAGGCAAAGGGATATTTTTATGCCTCGTACCATTTAAACATTCTTTAAAAACTTGATGAAATTACTACAGAAAGTGAACAAATAATTATAACTCATTGGTTTTAGAATAACAAACATGTACATATAACAGATCATTTAAACCTAGAGTAACTAAATAGAAAATTTATTTAAATTAGTTTAATAGTCAATTATTGACACGAGTTCAGAAAATTTAGGTAAAAATGTTTATCATCTTAAAAATAATTGTATTGTAAGAGACTAAAAGTACTCTATGAAACTTAACAGAATTCTACTACCCTTACTACTCCCCTCAACACATATATGATATCAAGTCTTTTCAAAATGCAAAATAGCTTTAAGTGTTTAGTATTAGAAAAATATAAGATTATGGGAGTTGTCAGGGAGCCATATCAGAATAATTGCAATTCTCTTGAATTGTGAACATTTTTGTAATTTTTGTTTGTTATTATGTAAAAGACATATAAATGAACATTAGCAGTATAAGATACTTTAAAGGTTGGATTTTAATAAAATTTACATGTCTTCATGTCCAGGTGTTATAGTAGCATTAAATCATTTAAAACTTTTATATTATTAAAAAGCACTCACCTTCTCCAATTTTCTCTATTTTGGTATAGTCTTCCATAGTTAATCGATAGGTATGATAGATGCTAAAATCAGAAGAAAGAATTATTTGATTATATGCCACTAATTCAAAGGGTGGTTTTAAGTTATTAATGAAATACTACGTAAAACATTTTCTACAGTGCCTACAGTATTAATTTTTTGTAAATATTTGTTATTATATTAAAACATTTATAAGGAAAGGGACTCCTGTGATAAGACTTTGCCAGATTTCTTAGCTCCTAAAACATTGAAAAAATTTCTACATCTTATAGCATTGTAATATTTTGTCTCTTCCAATCAAATAAACCCTCAAATTCAGACATCAACTTATCCATCCTCCCCAAACAAAAACCAGAAGTGTTGTCATATGGAACACTTCTACGGAGCACCAGTGTGTGCCAGTTATACCCAGATATTTCAACAAATAATCTTATTTAGCTGAATTATTACTGCTTTATGATTTTATAAAGATAATTTAAAGACATGACTTACAGTGTATAAGTGTTTAAACTTGCTGAAGTGACAGTTTTTATCTTTGTTTTTAGCAATCACACAAACATGATCAAGACTTTTTGAAAGACTAGGTAATATCACTTAGCACCCTAAAAGGTGCGATTCCAGATAAAATTCTAATTATGCCTTATACAATCTTAAAAAAAAGTAAAAAAATATACACTTGAATCACAAATGGTTAAAAAACGCTGAAATCCTGACAACCAGACACTCAAGACTTCCTCAGCGGGTAAGTTTACCAATGAAACATTAACTTTGGAAGCCCAAACAAAGCATCTAACACACCCATTACTGATAAAAATCATATATGAAGGTCACTGAGTAATTGACCCTTAAATTCTTTTCTCACATTCACCTTCAAAATCATTCCAGAAATAAGCAGATACCAATATTTTTAATTGAACAAAACTGCACTACAATGGCTGTGAGTGCCCATCTTAAAATTCTTTGATTTTACAAAAAAAGCAATGGAAGATTAAGATAATTACCTTTTTTCAATTTTCAGATTTTTATATACCTAATGCACAATAAACTGTTGAGCTCGCTTTGAACAAATAGTCAAAAACTAACTCATTTTTAAAACGGGATCCAAGTACTCTCCCTCCATTTTCCTGTTGCAACAATTTTAAATAAAGGATTCAGCTTGAAGCCTTTGGAATGCCTCCTAGGGTTCTGTACTACTAGTTAGTTGCAGGATATAAAATACCAGTGGCTTAATGTCCCTCCTCAGACACCTCCAGGTCTTTAGAGGAAGCAAATCATTGACACTAGTGACTTCAGTATTAAATGAAAATTGATTAAAAGATATTAAAACCCCTCTGTGTATCTATCTTTGGGCATTTCTTAGCTCCCCGCGTTTTGCCAGTTCCATCGTACATAACAAACATCAAGCATACAATAAAAAAGAAAAATCGAAGTTCCCTCTGGCTCCATGACTTGCCTACGGGTTCTTCAAAGCTCTGGGTGGACAAGCAAGGCCTGATGCTCAGGCTAGCCCGAGAAGGTGCACAAAAGTTCCTTCATTGGACTGGTTTTCCGGGAGGCCTGGGTTTAAGGACTGGCGTGGGTGTCAGGCCCAAGGAAGGTCTTCTTGCCTTCTACCTCCGGGAGCAAGGGCAGAATGCACAAGGGAACTAGCAACAAGCCCGCCCCTCCGCAGGAACTAGGCGTCGCGGAGCCAAGGCACGGATGCGGTTTCAACCGGGACTCGAAAGCCTCCTTAAGCTCGGCGAGCGGCCTCTTCCAGCGAGCACAGCCCAACGCGGCCCCAGACGGCAACTCCAAGGCCAGGGCCGCCCCAGCCCTCCTCGGAGGAACCCGTCCAGCTTTGGGCCGCCCCACGCCTCGCTCGAAGGCTGGGATCCGGAGTCGCTCACGCGCCCAGGCCCGGCGCCCCCGCTCAAGGCCGGGCCCCGGCTTCACAGGCCCGGCGTGGCCCCAGCACTGACCCACGCTGCCCAGTCACCACCCAGGTCCTCAGTGCTCCGCCTCGGGGCAGCCCGGGCCGCTCCCTGTCCACTCCATGGGCATGCCCCAGACCCCAGCCACCCTGCCCGGCTGCTTACCCCGCGGCGAGGGGGGCGGCGGCGGCTGGCGCGGTGGCGACGCGCTTCCCTCAACCTTCCAGAGCCGGCCCTGAAGTGAAGTGCGAGCAGTTTCAAACTCGCCGCGCTAAAGGATCCAGGCTCCGCCAATCAGGTGGCCCGTAGACTTTCAAAGGAGCCAATGAGAGCCAAGCCACGCTTGGGCGGGGCTTCCCGGGGAGCTAGAGCGCGAAAGGAAAAGGAAACGGCGGCTGGGGAAAAGGCAGGAGGGCGGGCGCCAACTGAGTCTGCACGCAAGCGCTGTCTCTCAGCCCGGGGCGGCGTCGTCCTGCTGTTTCTAGTCATCAGACATCTGCTGGTCGCTCTGAACTGGTCTCCCCCATCCCAGTATCAGCACAATTAAAATTTATTGTTCGCAGCGTACAAAGTGCCACTGTGCTTGCACCCAGATCCCATTATTATCACTTCTAATACTTCCAGCTAGTGCATGTTTCTGTTTACCTGAATGTATGACTTTCGGGCTGGGCAGAAGGAGCACCTTTCAGTGACCTTAAGAAGACAATGGAAATTTCAGATGTCCTTAACAATGTAAAGAAAATTTCAATCACTTAGCACCCTAAAAGAAAATGTACAACTGCACAGATAAAATTCTAAATATACCCTATACAATCTCAAGAACAAAGTGAAAAACAAACATATGTCCATGCTGTTTTTACCTCACCCTTTTATTTAAAGTTTTTTATGTATTTTGAATTTTAATTATTGAAAAATGAAAAACAAAATTTTACTTTTTTTAAATTTTAAAATATTTTCACATCAGTATTTTAAATATTCTTCAAAACAAAAAATTCACAATTCTATAAGGGAAGAAAAAGATCTAAATTGTATTTTAAATAACCCAGTATCAAAATCTCTCTTTCATATCTCTCTACCATGTCCTTAAGAGATTTCTGATCTTGAACATCATTCTTAAATCTTCATAAAATAAGAATAAAATAGAACTGTAGATAGCAAGAGTCACCTAGTAAACATTTTCCTTTGTATTGACCTAAAGGGACACAGAACGACTGACTACCATGACCTCTACGAGTATGTATTAGATGACCCAGATTAAGATAATGAAAAGAACTAGTACATCACAGGCACTGAAGTGTTTCATACCATTTTACAGAAAGAGCAGCATCTGTCATCTGGTCCCATATGTGGCACAAATACTCTGCCTTGACAATTTTATGCTCCTAAGTGAAAGAGGCAGAGCATTCACAGTACAGGTAGGGGTTTGAAAACTCTCCACTGAAGCTATTACCTTTAAAATTCCAAATTCACATTTAAATAAAAACTGACTGCTCCAGTGAAGTGCTCTAGGGAAGAAGACATTTCTCTGCTAATTTAGGGTACCAATTTTAAATAATGAATATATATATTTAATATATATATATCTTTCTCTTTCTCTCTGGGAGGCCTAAGCAAGGAATTTAATTTATATTATCTAAAAACAGGCAGTAATTCATATATCCTCTTTATATTCAACGTAAGACCACAAGTTTCCACGGCTGTGATATTAGATTTTTAAAAAAATTTAACTCAATTATCTTTGTTTTTGAAGTTTCAGGAGTTATAATTAATTCATGCTATAGTTTATTATACTTTGGGCCCACTTGTATAAATGTCTTTAAAGTGCAATGTTATGCTTTATAAACACAAAAATTAATCAGATACAACTTCTATCCAGGTGTTGGTGTGGGAGAACACAATGATTACTTAGAATTCTCTTCTGGCACTTATGTTGTAATTTATGCTATAAGGTAATGTGAGAGCACAGAGAAGGAGATTACTAATTCAAACAAGGGAAGCGACATTTGAACAAACACTGGAAAAAGTTGTGCAGTGAGTCTTCTAAGCAGAGGAAGTAGCATGAGTAAAGCCCTAAAAGTCTGCCCAAGTAATTCAGGATGCCTCTATCATAGGGTACAGAAGGTCTGTGAGGGTTAAGCAGGGAAGAGAGTTTGGAGTCAGAATCTCTAAGAACCCTAAATACTCTTGTGAGGAGCTGCTCGGGAGAGGGATGGCCTTGGAGCCATATTTTAGAACTATTATAGAGTTGGTATGAAAAGAGAACTGAAGAGGAGAGGATGGAAAAGCATGTGCCCCCAAATTTTTATATTTATATTTTGGTAAACTCTGTTTAGAAGAAAAAGATCAGTTGGCACTGCACATAGGGTTTTTTTGTTTGTTTGTTTTATTTTTAGATACAAGTATTGCTATGGACTGATTTATGGCCCCTCCCCACCAAATTCATATGTCAAAGCCCCACTCCCTAATGTGATGGCATTTAGAGATGAAACCTTTCAGAAGTTTAATGAGATCAAGAGGTTGAAGACCTCACTATGGCATTAGTCCTCTTATAAGAAGAGACACCAGAGAGCTCCATCACTCTGTCTCCTCCATGTGAGCACATAGGAAGACAGCTCCATCTATGAGCCAGGAAGTGAGCTCTCACCAGAACCTGACCATACCAGCATCTTGATCTCAGACTTCCATCATCCAGAACTGTGAGAAAATAATATCTGTTGTTTAAGCCACCCATTTCATGGTATTTTGTTATAGCAGCCCGAGTGGACTAATACAAATATTTTTTTCAGATAAATATTGGAGAAACAGTTACTTATAACTACAGTAGTCCCCTCTAATTAGCAGTTTCACTTTCTGCAGTTTCAGTTACCCACTCTGTGATGGCTTGAAAATATTAAATGGAAAATTCCAGAAAGAAACAATTTATAAGTTTTAAATTTGCACCATTCTGAGCAGTGTTCTAAAATCTCGCATGGTTCCTCACTGGACATGAATCATTCCTTAGTTCAGTATATCTGTGCTATAGATGTTTTTTGTGCTCATTAGTCACTTAATAGCCATCTAAATTATCAAATCTACTGTCATGGTATCCCAGCGCTCATGTTCAAGTACCTCATATTTTACTTAATAATGGCCCCAAAGCTCAAGAGCAGTGATGCTGGCAATTCAGACATGCCAAAGAAAACTGTAAAGTGATTTTTTTAGGTGAAGAAGTGAAAGTTCTCAACATTGTAAGAAAAGGAAAAAAGATTATATCCTGAAGTCACTAAGATCTACCATAAGAACAAATCTTCTATCCATGAAATTGTGAGGCAGGAAAAAGAAATTTGTGTCAGTTTTGCTGTCGCACTTCAAACTGCAAAAGTTATGACCACAGAGCATGGTCAATGCTTAGCTAAGATGAAAAAGGCATCAAACTTTATCATAGGTATCTATGTGTAAAAACATAGTGTATACACACACACATATATGTATATACACACATATATATGTATACATACACATATATGGTTTGCTACCATGCGAGGCTTTAGGCATCCAAAGATATTCCCCACAAATAAGAGAGAAAAACTAAACATTAAATACCCTGGAAGGAGATGCAAAAAACTAATGACTTGCCTCTGTGAAGTAAAAGAGTGACTGGGGCACAAAGGTGGGAGGGAGATTTTTATGTCTTTGGAATTTTGAAACACGTGAGTATATTACCTAGATCAAAAATGAATGAATGAACAAATGTATGAATCTTGCCAAGACTTCTTTTGCTACTGGATAAAATTTATAGAAGTTGCTGAAAAACTTTTCTAAAAAGAAAATATTGATCTTCCTTTACATTTATTCAGAAAATAAAATGATAGAAAAAGCAAGACATATAATTTCAAGATCTTTTTATCACAATTGTAAGTGATTCTCATGGCTGTTCTTGAGTTAGGAATTTTTCTAACAAAAGTAATAGGTTTGGGGTGGGGGGTGTTGGGAAATTTTTCAAACAATTGCATAATAAAAGCTTTTCATATACGACCTCCATACCCCTTCCCTCATTCTCCGAACAAAGGAGAGTGAGATAGGGCTCACTGTTAACATAAAGTATCTGTTCCTTAGAGTCATGGTGAATTTAACTCTGAAACTGATAGGCAATTTAATACATATCTGGAACCAGAAGAAATGATCAGGGTTCTCATTTTAGTTGAATCTCTGAGATATTTTCAATTTTTTTTATGGATTCTTAATGCTTCTTAAAGTTTGTCATAATACTGCTTATGCCTAAGATAAGTATTTTTGTCAGAACTAAAAATTTATTGTGACAATTCTTTAAATCTTTGTCTTTGTAGAGACAGCTCAATGAACCAGGGCAATGGATTATGACTAGATCTCTAATCGGTAAATTAAGGAATTAATATAAATGTTTGTTTTCTAATAACTGTCATCTGAAATGACATAGGCCTGGGGGCTCATGTTATAAAATATTCTGCTTCAGTTTAAATGTTAACTGTAATCGACAAAGTCCAAATATAAAAACCATAATAATATCCTCTTACTGCTAAAATAATATGGAACATAATTTATTTTTCTCTCAAAAATGAGACAGTCACTTTAGTGTCTTATATTGTCCATGGGCTTCCTTCTGAACCCAGCTATCTGACTCTTAGTTGTGCATCATTTTATACCAGTGATGTGATACCAAAGTACAACAGAAAATTAAACTGTGTTAGTTTCACTCACCAAATATTTGAATGTCTTCTGTCTGCCTGGCATTATTTGGGGGCTACTAAAGATATAAAGATGAATTAGACCACCTGTCCTCATTGAGTTTAAGAAGAGGGGCGAGATAAGTAAAATGCATCAAACAATTATACTTCCTTTTTGCTAATGATTTCATTAATTAAATACCTTTCTTCAGCTGGAGTTTTGAACCAAGCATATGGGAATACAAAGTGAAGTGATGTCACATTCAAATAATATAAAAAAAGAAAGACTTAATCCACTGTTTCAACATTTGATAACATTATGAAGCCCAAGTACCAGTCTTCTAAAGCTTCCAGATGGGAAACATACAAAAAGAAAGAAGTTCGAAGAGAAAAGTAGACATTTTCATTCAACAAGACAAAACATAAACTTCTCCAACCCCAGAAATTCTATTAGATTCTTTCCACAGCCAATTCCAAACTGCAGACTCAAAATTCAGATATAAGGGTAAAGACATTCAAGCAGTACTACCTTGACAAAAAGCCTTTCTCAAGTGGCTATGCCATCATAGTAGTTAAAAGCTCAGGGTCCGGAGACTGCCTGGCCTCAAATCCAGAGACGGCCTATGGCTTTGGGCAAGTCACTTCGTTTCTTTGTGTTTCATTTACTCAAATGATTATAATAATAGTACATAGTTGTGTCATTTTGAGCATGTAATGAAGTCATTCATGTAACACTTACTTATCAATGCTGAGTCTACAGTAAGCATTTCACACATGTGATCTTTCCTAACCATATTGATCACTATCTCTCACCCAAAGTTTATTGGTGGGTACTGAAACAGAGACTTGAATGAATTACACTGAGGTCATAGAAGAGGGCCAGGGGAAACTCTGGAAAAGGCAGGTAAGGCTTCACTAAAGATCTAATACTTGTGTTAGGTAGGGAAGAAAAGCTGATGTTAGTTTAAATGAGAAATGAAGGAGAGGATCCTGGGTATATAACATCCAGGCAAACAAACAGTGTATGTGGTGTCAAAGAGGTACAAGGCTTGTGTAGGGAATTTGTAAAGGGAATTTGGTAAAGATGAACAAAGGGTGCATTTGAAATAATTCTTGGAATATGAGCACAACTTTGGAAAAAAAGAAATGGAAGAAGGAAGTTGATGGGGTGGAGATGACTAGGTGGGTGGCATGCTGGACAGAAAGAGGAAAAACAACTGGGAAAATTTGGAGCATATCCAGCAGTTAGATTTGGCTGGAAGGTAGAGTGGCTATAGGGAGTAAAGGGGTAGGAGGGTAGAAAAGAGAGGTGAATTCATATTGTGAAGAGTTTTGAAAGTCGCTGTAGGGAAAGTTAACAGCAGCACTTCAAAGATCTAAAAAAATAAAGTGTTTTTTATTATTATTATTGAGCAGGGGAGTGATAAGACTGTATTTTTCTTTTAAACAGATTAACCTGTCCACACTTTCCAGAGAGGAGCAAGAATGGTAGTTAAAAGGTGATTTCCTCCAGGAGTTCATAATATTTAACACTGGGACCAACTCAATAAAGCTGAAATTTATGTCTACATATGCACACGTGCGTGCATGCGTGTGCATGTATGCGTGCACATGCGTGTATTTAGAGACAGTGCTGTAAGGATATTATGACTATGAATCCACTAGAGGGTAGTAGAGACAAATTGGTAAAATTGATAAAGCTGGTATCATCTCAAGTATCAAGCTAAATATTTTTCTTCTTGTTTATATTTTGTAATGTTTGCAAGCTTAATCTAATTACTCCATGGCCGAGAAAAATATGACAAGTACATTTAGTGGGCTGTAGCTCTAAATTTAAGTTATGTATTTTCAGAAGGCAAGAAAGTTGGATTGTCAAAATAGAAAACTAGTTGCCATTTAGCCTTTTTACAATACCCAATATCTTATTATGGCCTTGAATGCACTCTTCTTTTAAATTGAATATTACATCCAAGTCTGATTGATTATAGTAGAAGAAAGAAAAAGGAAGAAGAAGGAGTGGGGCAGGGGGCGGGGGGAAGGAAGGGGAGGGGAGAAAGTATTGGTAAAAGTTCACCCTGGTGTATACTTTTGGGTACATCATTTAAGTTGAAAAAAAATCTTTGGTATACTTATTTACAGTTAATATCTTAAAAGCTATATTACTATGTTATATATATTACTATATTTATACACATACACATATCCTTTTGGAAAGTAATACAGTAATAAAGAGCTATAATGCTCAAAATACTGTTCTTTTCTTTAATTTAGTATACCTTCTAGCATTATTTTATCACAAGGGAATAATTCTACATGAAAAAAAAGTCACACACTTGAAAAAAATTATTACAACAGTTTTTATAATAAAAATTTAGTACCAACCTAGAGACATCTAGTAGAGACATGGTTAAATAGGTAATTGTGCTATCTCCATTAATCAAATACCACACACCCAAACATATATACTGTGATTACAACAGGTTGGAAAAGCAAGAATTTATACTAGAAAGAAATAGATGCAGAATTGTTCTCTTGGTGTGATGGGATGTGTGGTCATTTAAAAACATTTTATCCAATTGTTTTTCTGTTGTTGTTAACAATGACCACACACCAATGGGGAAATATACTGCAGCTAACATTTTACTTATATTTTCAAAATATTGCCATTCGACTAACACCTTTCAAGCCTTCAGAGTGTTGAGATCACTATATACTCAATCTTTAATCAGAATAACTCTCTTCAATTACCTTAACTTGTTAAAAGAAAAAAGCAAAAACGAAGCATAAAGGAAGGCAAGAAGGAACTAAATTGAACATCTCTATTGTATCTACAAGCCAAATATCTCTGGAATAAAAGATAGTATTTTTAAAAAATTTATAAATACCTTCTCCAATATCTTAAGAAAAGGAATGCAAAGAGAGCGGCAAAGCAAACAGGTTTCAAGTGGAATTTTCCATATTCCAGCAGTACTATGTGTTGCTAAATACCAAATAGGCATATATTAGTGTAGAAGTAGAAGCTTTGTAAACTTGTTAAAGCCTTGAAAATGGCCATTTAAGTTGGACATCCTCTTCCGCCTTTGAAAACATAACAAAACTCCAAAACTAAAATTAAACTTTGGCTTAATAGCTTCCAAACACAGGCAAAGGAAATAATCATAGAATTTACAGAATAATAAAATGTTAGAGCCAATAGAGCTTTATAGAGCATATGATGAAAAATGAAGAGAGCGCTAAGGAGATTGTTTACATTTCCCCTATTTCCTGAGATTTGTGTACATATTTGTTTTGTTATTTAAGCTTTTTATAATAAACAGTATGACTTTGTCAGTATGTAGAAAATTATATATATACACACACATGTGTATGTGTGTGTGTAGTTCAAATGTTTCAGTATGGTAATAATAGCTACTCCCTTTTGTAACTTTCAGATTTATGCCATGATGTGTGCTAACGTTTTAAATGGACTGTCTTTAAAGATGCAACAGTTCTATTGGTGCAGATCCAACTTCAGGTGAGGAAACTGGGACCTAGAGAGGCTAAATAATTTGCCAGTGTCAGACGGGTAGTAAGGCAGAATGGAGACTTAAATAAAGAATTTTCTCACTCCAAAGTCTAGCTTCTCTACCATCATGTAATGTTCTACTTATGTGCAATAAATGTCTATTAAGATAATAAATTATTGTAGACAATTTAACTATTAATTATTAACTAATTATTATTAACACCAATTTTGGTAAATAGAAATTATGTATTTATTCCTTTATGCTATGTATCTTAATGATAATTTTATTCTCACTACTGTCTCCTTAAAAAACAGTAGAAATGTATCATTTACTTTAAATAAGAATATGATTAAACAAGGTTGAATCATTGGTTAATAATAGAGTATTTAAAATAGTTGTTCATTATTCTTGCAACACTACAATTATTAGCTTCAGATGAAAGAGATGAAAAAATTTAGAGCTCATTCTCAAATGACTGGGTCCAGCTTTCCTCCCCTCACTAGAATTTTCCACTCAAGCTACATGGTTGTTTTCAGTATTTTTGTGGGATTAGGCTGATGATGCCTTAAAGACACAGAAGTGGATTAACATAATCCTTGGTTTGTGACACACTCTCATCTTTGGTGAATTTATGGCTATTTTATTCATATAAGTATTAATCTATAGTAATAATATAGTAAATACCTATAAAACCACACCTAACATTAAAACTGGGATAATTTTAATTTTAACAATAGCTTACATGTGTGTGATCTTCTTTGCACCATCTCATTCTGTCACCAGCCAGTCCTAGGTAACTACCATGCTGAATCATCCTCCCTTTACTTGCATTTTTTTGTTTTGTCTTATCTGTACAGACTTAAAGAGAATGCATGTATGTGTATTTTCCCTCAATTTTTTATTTAAAAATTTTAAACCTAAAAAAAATTGAGAGTGGTAACAATAAATCCATATTTGCTTCACCTAAGTTCACCAATCATTATCATTTTGTCAAATTTGCTTTATCTTTATCTTCTCCTTCCCTTCATTCCTCCCTCCCTTCCTAGCTCTCTCTTCCCCTCCTGAACCATTCAAGTGTAGACATAATGACTCTACCCCAAATATTTCAACATGCATCTCTCAATAATGACATTTTCCAAGATAATTAAAGCATTATGATGTCTAACGAAAGTAATACTAATACCATAATATTCTCTAACATCCTTCACATTTAAATATCTAGTTACCTCCCAAAATATCTTATCTAGATTTTTAAAATAAAATCTGAGATACAATCAAGATATATGAATTATATTTATTTCTATTATAAAAGTCCTTTGCCTTTTATTTTATTTTGTTTTTCATGATATTTTTAAGCTAGTTATCTCGACAATTCCCACATATCTAATTGTTTCTTTATGGTGTCCTTTATTTTGTTTTAATATCCTCTGTATTATATAAAATATCTTCTGTAACTGGAGATTAGATCTAGAGTACTGATGAAATTCAGCTTAAACATATTTGGCAAGAATACTTCATAATATGGTTGTGTTCACATTGCATTCTGTCAAGAGAGATATGATGAGGATTGCCACTTCATTTAAAGAACTTTCAGCTCTTTCCATTTTAAAGATATGTCCCCAAATTCTTCCATACTCTTCTGCTCTGAGATGGATCATAATTCCACTGTCCTACATGCAGTGCCATGAGAACATGTAGGCATGGATGGAGAGGTATATTGGGTAAGGGGCTATGTCTTCTGTCAAGAGTCACTATTGAGCAAGTTCTTGTACTGAGTGAGTTTGGAAGCGAATCCTCTGCCAGGATTAGGTTATTAAGTTATACTTGTCAAGGAATTTATTCCTTGGGCCCAATTTTCCAAATTGTTGGCATATTGATGATAATAGTGTTCTCATGGCATGTTACATCTCCAGTATTTCTATTGATTGTTTTAATTAATAATACTCTTTGTGATTTTTCTCTTTTTTTTCTGGTATAATATTGTCATAGGGTTACCAGTTTCATTTATTGGGTTTTCAAGAACCAATGTTTGGTTTTCTAACATTCTCTATTATATCTTTGTTTCATATTTTATTGGTTCTGCTCTTATTTGTATTATCTTTTTCTTCCTATTTATTAACTTTTAGCATCTGATCTTTCCTAATACAAGTATTAATATCTAAAGTGACTCATAACATCATTATTGCTCTATCCTATATGCTTTGTTATATAATGCTTTAATTTTTGAACATATTGAGTACAGTAAAATAACTGTTTAAATGTGATTTTCTGCTAATTCTAACATCTGTGTCAGTTCTATTTCATCTTCAGTTGAGTTTTTTCTTCAATATTGGTTATATTTTTCTGCTTCTTTGCATGACTGGTAATTTTTTACTATGTCATATGTTATGAATTTTACCTTGTTATGGGCTGGATACTTCAGAATTCCAAGAAAAATTTCTGAGCTTTGTTTTGAGCTGCATGTAACTTTCTTGGAAACAGTTTGATTTTTCCTGCTTTTATGATTTGTTAGACCCAGAGCTGTGTTAGGCTAATTATTTTCCATTCCTGAGGCAAGACACTTCTGACTACCCTTCCTGTCATCTCAGAAATTAGAACATTTTCTAATCTGGAAGGTGTAAGCAGACACTATTCAGGCCCAGTGTGAGCACTGGACCTTTATTCCTTTCTGGGTGATTATGTTAGTCAGGGTTCCTAAGAGAAATAGAACCAACAGAATGTATTTTTGTATGATTATATATAATAATAATATAATGTACAAAGTAATAATAGTAAGAGAACCAATGGTATATATACACATCATATTATATAAATAATATTATTATAAGGAAGTATAATTATAGCACTATCATTATATTTATTCATTATATTATATTACTTAATTACATTATTATAATAAAGAATTGGCTCACGTGATTATGGAGGCTGAGAAGCCTCAAGATCTGCAGTCAGCAAGCTGGACACCCAGGAGGTCTGATGGTGTAAGTTCCAATGTGAAAGCTGGCAGGCTTCAGACCCAAGGAGAACCAGTGTTTCAGCTTGAAGCCAAAGGCAGAAGAAGAATGAGTCCCAGCTTGAAAGGCAGTCAGAAAAGAGAAATTCCTCCCTTTTCAGGGAACATCAGCCTTTTTTCTATTTAGCCCTTCAAGCAATTGTGTGATGTCATGGACATTAGGGAGGGCCATCTGCTTTGCATGCCATTCAAATGTTAATCGCACCCAGAAACTCCCTCATCGACATATCCAGAATAATGTTTGACCAAATAACTGGGTATCCTAGTGGCCCAGCCAAGTGGATACACAGAATTAACCATCACAATGGTTCTTTTCCTGCCCTTTTATAGTTTCTTCATATGCACATGCTGGTCCATACTCTGGTGAATCCTTGATGGAAGCCTTCTGCAGATTTTTAGGGTTCTCCGTGTATCTCTCTCCTCCCCAGAATTTGATTCTGTGAATGTTAGCCACATTGGTCTGTCTCCGTGGACTTTCAGCTATGTCTCTTGGACTCAGTAGTCCACTGAACTCTGCCTGCCTGGGTTTCCTCTCCCTGCACCATGGACTAGAAACTCTCTCAAGGCAGCAAACTGGGATAAGCAATAGATCCCCATTGGATTCCCATCTCTCAAGAATCACTGTTTTAAGTTGCTCGATGTGAAGTGTTTTGAAAACTGTTGTTTTGTGTATGTTATCTATTTTAATATTTTTATGGTTGTTTTAGGTGAGAGGACAAACTAGGTATCTGTAATTCCAATCTTCCAAGCGGAAGCCCCTGCTGTGTTCTAGATTTTATTTTTAAATTTTCAGTATTATTTTTTTCTTTAACCCAGAGTTATTTTGAAAGTGTGTTTTTACAGTTTGTTAATATGCAAAGAATTTTATTTGTCATTTTTTAAAATTAATTCTTTAATTTAATACAGAAAACCTATTTTTTATGGCACTTAATCATCAAAATCTGTTGATTTTTGCTTGATGGCTTGATATAGGATCAATATTTATAAATGTTCCATGTAAATTCAAAAAAAAAACTAGGTATTATCTACTCTATTATATAGAATTATAAATGCAGTTATTAAATTCAGGCTCATTAATTTTGTAGTTTAGACTTTTATCGCTGTTGAATTTTCAATGCTACATCTATTAATAGTTGAGAGAAATGTGTTGAAATTTCTCATTATAATAGTTGGATTTATCAATTTCTACATGTACTTCTATAAATTTTGCTTCATCTTTCTTGAGGTATTTTATTATGCACTACATATTTAGTTATACTATTTCTTCTTGGTGAATTGTGCTTTCCTCATTACATAGTAACCATACTTTTTTCTTAAGGATGCTTTTGCTCTTAAAGTCTATGTCAGAATTGCCTGATGTGAGACACATGTGTTCTTTCATATTTCCTAGTGGCTGCATTAAAAAGGTAAAAAGAAACAGATGAAATCAATTCTAATAATACACTTATTTAACATAACACATTTAGATATGGTAAATTGAATATGTAATTGATATAATTATCAGTGATGTATATACATTATTTTTGTGCTAAATCTTTGAAATTTGGAATGCATTTTACATTTATAGAACATCTCAATTCAGACTAGCCCCATTTCAAGTGCTTAATAGCTAGTGCCTACTAGCTATAGTTCCATATAGTTCTACCAGCTTGCATTTGGTTAATATATGTCTGTTGCTTGATTTTTCCATTCTTTTACTTTGAAACTCTACTTTTAAGTGCTGTGTCCTTGTAAAAGTCACATGCATTAATTTAAGGAGTCTAAGCTATATAAAATTTGGCATTTGAATAATTTTAAAATCAGGATTCACCTTATAATCAATGGAGTGTTACAATCTCTGTCATCCAGGTAGCATTTGTACCATAGTTGTCATTGTCTGCACATGCCCAAACATTAAAAGTACTAGTATCAAAACTTGAAAAATGGATATCAGTGGCTTGGAATCAAATTCTAAGAGAGAACTTACTGGAACTCTTTTTCAGCGCCTAAGAACCAAATGATTGTGGGAAAGGAGTGGGGAAAGTGTGAATCAAACAAGATTTGCAACATTCACAAAGCCAGAGTAAACAAAATAGACTAGTTCTACATAATTGCAAAACTGTCCTATGGGCCCAGAGCCAGGGGCTTTTCATTTTTTAATGAGTTATTTTAAGAAGTGCTGAATCATCAAAGCTTTTTGATGCCACAAAGAATAATGCCTGGATATTGACAAATAAAAAAGTGTTTTTTGAGAGTTGGGTGAAAGTAATGAAACAGAAACACTTTAATTAATTTATTTTGCTTCTATTTTATTTTTTATATGTGCACATTAGTTACATACAATAAAATGTACATCTAAGTAAATCCAAGAGCTCTTTAAACTACCGTAAAGTTTAAGTGATCAGAAAGCTATTGTCATAATTTAATTGATAGTATTTGTTTTTTCCTTACATTTACATAATATATATCTTAGATTTGACGGCATGTTAGATTTGATTAAATAAGTTTTTAGATTTCAGTTTTGCTTTTATACTATATGAGATCACTTTAACTGGCAAGTTTTGTCCATTTATATTTACTGTAATGATTGATATATATGGCTTTATTTCTATAATCATAATTTATTATTTCAATATGTACCACATTTTCAATGCTTATTTTAACACTCTCTTAATATATATTGTCATTTTGGCATGCTTTCACACCCCTTAAAATGGGCATTCATTTTCTCTCTCTGTCTCTCTCACTCTCTCTCTCTCTTCCTCCCCTCCCCCACCTATGCAGACATTATGGTGGGCAGAATAAGGATCTTCCAGTAATGTCCACATCCTGATTCCTAGAATCTGTGAATATATTCCCTTATATGTCAAAAACGACTTTGCAGGTGTAATTAAGGTTTAAGGACCTTGAGATAGGGAGAGTAGCCTGCATTATCCAGGTGTGTCCAATCTAATTAATTATCCTTAGTAAGATTCCTTCAAAAAAGTGAAAGAGTCAGAGAGTCAGACTTGGAGGAAAATATGATCATCTGTATGACCATCTGGAAGAACAGTTAGATGCTAGACTACTGGCTTTGAAGATGGAGGAAGAGGGCCATGAACCAAGGAATACAGCAGCAACCTATAGAAACTTTCGGAAAAGGCAAGAAAATAGATTCTTCTACTAGAGCCTCCAGAAAGAAATCCAGCCCTGCTGACATCTTGATTTCATCACAATGAGACTTGTATTGGATTTTTAACCTACAGAACTGTAAGGTAATGAATTTGTGTTGTTTTAATCCACTATTTGTGCTAATTTGTTATAGCAGCAATAGAAAACCAACTCAGATATTTAAGGTAAACAGAAACTTTATCAAGTATTTGAGGATCTTTATATATCTTGCAGACTTTTTAGACTTGTTCTTTTTTTTATACTTAAAACTGTTCTCAGAGTAGGTCTTTGTGTGATAAATTTTCTGAGGCTTTAAATATCTGAGAATATTTTTACCATGCCCTTATATTTCAGCTTAATAAAACATTATAGGTCTTGAATCTTTTCCATTTTTTTAAAACATATTTATTCTTTCTGTAAGATTTTAGAATTTCCTTTTGATTTAATATTTTAAAATTTCCCTTAATAAATCCAGATGAAGTATGTTTTATTTTTTATTTTTTATTTTTGGGGTTTTATAGGTTTTTCGATTCTAGATTTTTTATCTTTCCTTGATTTAAAGATTTTTATCTCCATTATTTCTTCAAATATTTACTTCTCCCTATTTGTATTTTTCTCTATTTTGATGACTCTTTACCCAGATGTTAGCAATTATACTTCTTTCATATTACTCAGTTTTATTTTTATATTTTCTTTGGTTTTTCTCTCCTCCCTTTATTGGGCATTCTTCAGTATGATCTTCCAACATATTAATTTCCCCAGCTGGATTTCTTTAATATTTATTTCATCCATTGTGTGTTATTTATCCTATCTAATGTATTTTCCATAACCATTTTTCCACTTGTTTATCTTTTTAAAATACTGTTAATAGTTTTTATCTTTTAGTATATGTTTTAGGCTTATTTTAAATTCTTTGTTGTTCCAACACTGCTTCTATGGAAATCTGTAACCACATGTTATTTCTCTTTCTACATTGGTGTCTGGTTAGTTTAGACTGTGAGCTCCAGTCCTCCTGGAAGTACTGCCTACTTTCCATGTTTGGAAAAACCCAAGTCCATCTCTAATTGGGTGTTGGGTAAGTGGAATAGCCCCAGGGACCAGAAAATCACAATTGATTATTTCTCCCTTTATGAACTGCAGGATGAAGCTGCTTTCAAGGAAAGAATTCCTTAGACTGTGTAATGGAGCCAAGGGAGTGTCAAGGGGGAGCGGGAGAGAAGCACTGGTCAGGACATGTCAGACCCCAGATGTTTGTTCTTTACCTGCACAGCTCTTTTGGGTGGCCCTCCGGTCCAGCATTTCCCCCCAGTCTCCTTGTGACTTCTAGTTGTTTAGTTTAAGATGACAAGAATGCAAACTATGTGGGCCTGGAAACAGACTGTTTATTTCTGAATCCATAGGGACAGGACAGGGTCTAGCACATAGTAAGGGTCCATTAAATAATTTTGTAGTAGAAGAGCGATAAATTAGATGAGAGCAGTACAAGGATGGTATTTATGTACTGATTAAAACACATATGGGTCATTTAATAAAGATTAAAGATAAAAGGTAAGGCTATATAGGTTTAGGGGGAAAAAACCTTTAAGTTTATTAAGTTAGATTACAGAAATAGAAATTATTTGATTCGTTATTCATACACATGGAAAAGTCAGACAAGAAGTATTTATTTGCTATATGCACATAATTTTATGTGATCTTTATGAGGAATTTGATATTTTTAGCAAAACTTTTCACTTTGAAACTCTATTTTAAGAGATGTATCTTTTCCATCATCAGCCTGTCTGTGGTAAGTGATTTTCCTCTTAGCACTGGTTTCTGCTTCCTAGTCTTCTCCACTGGCTGTTTCTTTCTCTCCATCATGGTTCTCAGGGTTTCATCCTGGGAACCCTCTTCTCACTCTATTCTCTTTCTTTGCATGGTCTTATTGAACCTCAAAGTTACAGCACAACTTATATAATGGTGATGACTAAAGTCATATTTGAAATCTTTACTTCTCTTCTGAGCTCCAAGCTTACTGCTTACTGGACATTTTCACCTGGAGTTCCCATAGGCATCTAATCTCAATTATCTTCCTCCACCAAATACAGTCTCTCCATTTTCACTCGCTCCAAAAGTTGCAATGCTGATCTTGACTGACCATTTTTCTCCCCAGCCATAGCTAATTTGACATGTACATTCTACCTTTTCCTTTATTTTCATTCTCACTGCTACTCCCTTTGTTTATAGGCTCTCATTGATTAAGGCTTTCAATAACTACTTAATTGGTTGTCCTCTCCTGTTTCTCCTCAATCTTCACAGCCATGTTATTACTTTCCTTAAACTTATTCAGTACCTTTCCATCACAGAGGTAATAAAACCTAAACTTATTAGTATACTATTCCACTTTCTTCACTATATGGCCCCAGTCTATCTGACTTATCACATCTCCTGATGTATGCCCAATGCTTTACTCTGTGCTCCAGTATATTTAAACAACTTGTGATTCCTTAGTCACATATTGCATTCTTTCTATGTGAAATATCTACCTGCTTTATCTAGTTTTGTGAGTGAGAAGGGTCAGCAATGATCTGATTAAGAAGAGACGAAAGATTTCAAGTTTAGCTGGTAGAAATGGAAGCAATTTATTCAGTAATTTCGAGAGAAAATGAAGGTCAGCCAAAACATGAGAGAGAGCACCGTTATAGGAGCGGCAAAATAAGGAGAAGAAATAGAACTCTCAGTTAAGTTTCATTGTCCATTATCTAGTTCTGGTGACCTGGCAAGCAGATCACCATTTTATGGTAATCACCATAATGAGAAAAACCATATGCAAATAAAATAAACAGTAATAAGGATCTTGGACTAGTTAGCATTCCTTGGAAGAAAGTCAAGGGATGATTTGGTGAGGGGTCTTGCTGTAAACAAATAATGAAGTCAGAGAAGAGTAGTGTTTATATATCTACAGGATTAACTTTATCCTGTGCTTAGAAAAGATTTCTGATTGCCATACACCTGTGTTTTGGTCAGTCATTGTAAACTAATAAAACATGTGGTTATAAAAGTTTCTCATAGTCTAATGGCATGTTTCTGTTTGGAAGGAAACCCCAGAAATCAAGAACCTAGACTGGGGAAATGGTGGATACTCCCTGTCTACCAGGGGTTTAGAACAATTTAGGCAGGTTGCTCATTAGCTTGTTTTTTTCCATTCTTGCCATTACTAAGTGAGAAGACTGGCTCTGGCTGAGTTAAGTTTTAAAGGATGAGTGAGAATGAGGCTGGCAGTCATGAGTATGTAGAGGGAAGGTAAACCAGGCAATACTTTTAACAACAGGAGCTTGATGTCAGGGCAAGTTCATTTATAATTTTGAGAAAAGCCATCTCTGATAAGAATCCTAGTAATTTATATGTGGATCGGTTTATTAAAGTAGCCAGGAGAATGGGAATTTAGAAATTGTGTGCCAAGAGAAGTGTATGTGTGTGTGTGTGTGCGCGCGTGCAGGTGAGCCTGCGTGAGTGTGCAAGATCAGAGAAAAAGGAACAGTTATGTTTAGTAGAAAGCTAAATCTTTTTTCAGGTCATATCTTTGTTTTCTGACATTTTTAACAGTAATTGCAGTAATTGTGACTAGGCCAGTCTCCTTTGCATTGTTTTAGGCACATGAATTCCTTTTACTGACTCCAGTAGCCTTGTCCAGAGTAATTTCCTCATTATTACTCATTACTCAGTGGAGCAGAAACAAATTAACAAGCTTAAAAGTATGTCTATTTTTCATCCAAAGAGAATTTTAGCCCTTGTGATTTTATAATAAATATATGACCAAGTATATTCATTGCATTTCTTCTTTCTAATTCTGAAAACTTCTTTAAAAACAGGGAGGTATGTAGGCTCTTGGTCTTCAGAGGCCCAGAGGCCAAAGCAAAATTTCTGTAAGTGCTTTAAGAAGTTATCAGGTAGGGATCCAGGGAAAAGAAAATGTCCTGTAAAAAGGTGGAGTCAAATCACCCAATTAACAAACAAACAAACAAACAAAAAACTTTACAACTGCTTTAATTTCAATTTAGGAAATTTATGAAAATCATACCCTCAATTTTTTTTTTATCTCAACCACTTTGCTTGTGAAGTGAAGGAATAAGTAGAGGAATTAATTAAAAGTTAATTACATTCTAGATAATTTTAATTAAGAGGTTTAAAAATTAATACAAACTTAGAAATGTTATCCAACTCTAATTAGAAGAGCAGTAAATGTCAACAGAGTAATCTAATTATCTTATATTTTACCTGAAAAATCTTTACATCATTACAATTAAGTGAGCCAAGAAAAGAAAGGTTATTATATTTAAGTACGAGCAATTTGGGGAAAAGATACCAGAGATGGGTAAATTCAGATTTTTGTTTCTTCTGTAACTTTAGTGAATTGAATTCAAAACTCTCTTAATTGAACATCTGATAGTGTTGGGCAATTCTGTACAGAAGTAGATAGATTTTTATGTTTAAGATATAGTGCATTCTTGGCAAATATTAAGTAGAAAATACCAGCTTCTTGGATCTCTCATCATATAAGGTCATGAAGAAGTTCATTACAGAGCTTCTTTTAGAATGAATAGGCTTCACTTTCACTAAACAATAAAATGATGCTGATGCTTCAGGATGGGTGTAATTTGTGTTTGACATTCACTGTAGTTGGTTGAACAGTACATTTCCCACCCCAAAGCTATATGTATCCTCTGGTACCGCCTTCTTGCAAAGCTGGGATTGCTGATGTGAAAACAGCCATACCCCGCACACCAGGAAAAAACTGGGAGAAGGTAACTGGATTTTAGGGCGCCAAGATTTTCTAGATAGAGGGAGAAGATTGGGGGTTATCTATCCGACCTGTTTACTTGATTTTCTCTTCTGTGAGTCCAGCCATCAGTATTTACTTCTGTCTCTGTCCCCACCCACACCAGGCCTCCCAACCACTTATAATTGTTCTCAATCACTCTGACTAAAAGGTACAACTTTTGCTGCTGCAAACATGAGGTTTTCATGAAGAAAACTAATACCTAGCAGGTGACTGAGATGGGGCCTGTCAGGACACCTTATCCAAGAGCAATGTTTCCCAACCTTGGCACTATTGACATTTGGAGCCAGGTAGTTCTTGTGAAGGGCTGTCCTTGCATAGTAGGATGTTTAGCAGCACGCCTGGTCTCTACTCATTAAATGCCAGCAACAGCCTTGCAGGTTGTGACAATTAAAAATGTCTCCAGACATTGCTAAATTGTGCCCTGGGGAACAAATAGCCCCCATTGAGAAACACTGCCCTAGATCCATATCCCATCAGGCGTAAGGAGGAATTTCTGCCAGTCTGAAGGGTGTGACATCTTGTCTCTCTTCATATTCTACACCTTGACCTAACTGGAGAAAGGAATGCCCCACATGACTAAAGGAAAACTGAAACCTCCCATAGGAGGCTCCTAAATTGTTTTTTATCATCAGTTTAACAAATTTCTGTTGGTGTCACCCAGTAAGCTGTCAGTTTCTCTTGAAATAATTTTGCAGCTGAGAATCCATCTTCCTTTCCTCACCCTTTTGTTCAAAGACAGAACTTTAAAAAAGTTTTCAGTTCTCTGGGTTACTTGGAAGGAAGGCTTCCTCCCCTCCCTCCCATGTATTCCAAGTCTCTCTCTTCACACCGGTTGAAATTGTTCTCCTTGCTGTCATCCAAAACCACACTCCTGAAACTTAAAAATAGTTTCCATAGTATTACTCATACTAATTAATCCTTTGTCAATTACTTTTGTCCTGTCAGTCATAGTGAAGGTCAGAGTTCTCCATCCCAACACACCTGAGAAGAAAACACACCTTTAGCTATAATCATTGGCATGGTCATTCTCAACTTGGGAAGCAAGCCCTGCTCTCACTCTTTCTCCCTTCCTCCCACCTGCTTCACCCAGAGAAGTCCAGCATTATCTTAAGGAAATAGTTTTCACATTTCAGCTTCCATCAGAATCTGGAAGGTCTATTGAAACACAGATTGCTGGGCCCCAATCTCAGACTTCCAATTGGGTCTGGGGTGTTCAATAATTTGCATTTCTAATAAGTTCCAAGTGATGCTGATGCTTCTGCTCCAGACACTGAACCTTGAGAATGACTGCCATAAGGTAAGATGGCAGAGGAAAAAGCCCTGCAAATGAATCTGATTGGGGTAGAATCACTGATTTATTTCCCTTTTATTCTCCAAAACAACAATGTTTCTTAACAAGTTCCATTCCACCAGCAATGCCAGCTGAGCTTGAAAAGGGCTATGAGAAAGCTTCCAGACCTCAGGAAACAAAGGAGTTGGGATCAACAAAAATACACAGCATTACAACTCATATACACTTCATTTACTCCACCCCCAGACAGGTGAATTTTCTGCACTGGTTTTCAGGGTAGTGTTTTGCCTTACTGCTTCCATAAAAGAGATGACATTTGCTAACTTAGAAACTTAAAAATGTTTCTTAACTGTTACATTTAGACTTCTCTAAAGAAACAGGAGAGAGAGCACAAAGCTTAGAGTTTGATAACTTGGACCCTAGTTTGGTTGAATAACCTGGGGAAGTCAACTCATGGTATTTTGCAAATACTCAGTCTTCACATCTATAAGATGAAGGACCTAGTTCTCTTCTCAGAGTGCACTTCAGTGCTATGATTCTAGAAACATTTCCTTAAGAAGAAAGTTTAATAGAGTCCTGGCTCTAGGGTTGGAACCTGCCTAACTTGATGTGTCAAGGGATCTGTCTGGTCTCCCTTGTTAGGCTCAAATGTATCTGCTGTATCACTCTGAAAAATGAGGCACCTCACACTACTTTTTAACACTACAACTGCACTAGACTGAATAACTGTCCCCAATGGTATCCAGATCCTAAATCCTAGGACCTGTGAATGTTACCTTATATGGCCATGAAAATTCAGCAGATGTGATTAAGTCAAAGGATTTTGATATGGAGAGATTAATCTGGATTTTCCAGGTGGGCCCTAAATGTAATTACTAGGGTTCTTATAAGAGGTAGGCAGAGGGATTTGGTGACAGTAGGAGAAGGCAATGTGATGACAGAAGCAGAGGGAGAAGAGGCAATGTAATGTGAGGCCATGAGCCATGAAATGAGGATGGCCTCTAAAAGCTGAAAAAAACAAGGAACAGATTATCCTCTAGAGCCTTCAGAACGAACTTGCCCTGCTGACACCTTGATTTTAGCCACATGTGACTAATTTCAAACATGTGCCTTGCAGAACCATAAGAGAAGAAATTTGTGCTGCTTAGAGCCATTGAGTTTGTGGTAGTTTGTTACAGCAGCTGTAGAGGACTAATGCACCAAGCTTGGATCAGCATGACACTCCCTTAGTTCTCAAAGTGGAAGCTTTTGACAGGACTGAGTCCAAGCAGTAAATTGGGGATCTATCAAATGGGACCCTATTTTCCAATGAATCATATTGCCTACCCTTCAACATTAAAGCTATATTTCTTTAGATCTTAAATAATTATCTATTCAAATTGCAACTCCCTGACAAGCCCTCTGGCTTAGTAGCTAATGGGTTTAGCTCAAGGCTCAGCATATTGTGGGGACTTCCTAAATGTCACTGTTTGACTGTGCTGTGCTTAAGGAACTATGAGAACAAGATCTAGAGTTGAGGGCAGGTGGAAGGGAGTTGACTGTGAGTATGTAGAGTGTCTGTCCAAGCCCACTTTCTCCGTTCCTCGTGTTCCTCCAAGTTCATGTTTGGACTAGTACACATCATCTTGCTGGTCTGGAAGGACTTTTCATTGCTATTGCAGGAAAAGCTCCACGATCTTTCATTCCTGACTCCACCTTTAGTCCTACTAGCCACAGAAACCCACTACAGCCTGTCTATAATCTTCCTGACGTTCTTTGGCCCAGTTGTCCCTGGCAGTTGACAATCATTTCCCTCAGGCTTTCACCAGGAGTCCACGGTGATAACAGTAACCATGAAAGCACTAATAGCTGTTTACAGAGGGCCTACTTTATGGATGCTTTATGTATCTCTAGTTATTGCCAGGTATTATTATAATATCTTCTTATACATAAGTTAACTGAGGTTCAAAGAGATTAATTATTTTAACCCAAATCATACAGGTTATCAGTGATTGTGCCCAGATTCGAACCAAGGTCTGCCTGATGCAGAAGTCTTTCCCTTTTGTCACATTGTTTCTGACCACAAGAAAATGTACCCCAAGTAATTAGCACAGTATTTGGCAAATAGTAAGGTCTTAATTCATGCTAGCTTTTATCATTATTATATGTCTATGTTTATTAATACAGCTGCCACCTTCAGTGTACATGGAGCATAGCAACCCCACAGGTATGGTGGGCTAGGGCTCAGCAAATGGACATAGCTCTTTGGCTTTTGCACACCCATGTCCCCAGAGAGCATCAAAGCCACATAGATGCTCTTCTGCTTCTACATCTCCATTTTCCCTCATATCTCATTGTTTCTAGAAATGAGAAATAGGAACCACAGCCAAAAGATGAACAAAATGTAAATATAGAGAGACCCTCTTAGATGGAGCCCCTCTTCACCTGGCATCCTGCCAAATTGACTCTCTCTCTTCCTCTCTTTGTAGGCCCTAAATAGGCTTCTATGCCTGCATTGCTACTATCCCAGAAACTTCCACATCTTCATTTGGGTGCACTCACATTCTGCTGTCTGAGAAGCAGAGAAGCTGAGGATGGTGAGATTTGAGGAGAAAGTGAGAGACCCCTCTCCTAAAAAATAATATCTCTTCTTATCCTCTTCTCTCATCTTGGTACTGGAATACCTCAGCACTGGCATAACTTAAGAAGGTATTTTGATGTGAGGATACATAAAATTTGAATTGGGGCAAAACATTCTCATTATAATGTTGAAAAGCAGGTCTCTGAGGGCTTCAGGCAGGTGAGGCAAGAATGTGACACATATTGTCCCTTCCCTTATTTCTGACCTGTGGCAGGCATCGCCAATTGATCACGGCACCCTTCCCCATTGAACCTGGACCAATCAATTGAATATGACACTCTCAAGGACAATCATTTGGCATGCCTGAAATATGGCGTGCATTTGAATATGGGGTCCTTTGTGAACTCTTTCTAAATTGTGAGTCCATTAAGCAATTTCTGAATTCTACCCAGCCTATGCACTCTGGGAAGCCCTCCATGACCACACTGACATTTGTTTCTATTCCTCTCCTTTGATGTTTGTAGCTCCTGAGCAGGATCCAGATTTCATGAGAACCGAAACTTGACAACAGCTTTGTATTATTTTCTATATCAAAAAATGGAAGGTAACTTGGTTTTTCTTCTAGGTTGATTCAAATTTGTTTAGAAAGTTTATTTTGGCTTCATACTAATTATTAACAACACTGTAAAATTTCAAGATGTTCTCCACTTTGGGAAAACAACTATCACTCTTCTTTCATATGTGAGTGCTACGATTTCAGAGCATTTCCAGTTTCTGCACGGTGTCTAATCAGAAATGGTCTTGTGATTGATGACACTCATTGACCAAACTGTTCTCAATGTCTGCATATCACCAAGTTTGCTTTCTAGGAAGGATGTGTCTAAATAGCTAAGGGTTGTGGCTGACCCATCGCATCCTGGCAAAGGGAACTTGGCAGATCCCTTGGAGCACAAAGGTAGGAATGCTTCCTCCTGACCACTGTGGTCAGGATCCCCTCAGTGTGAGAGAAACCATGTTCCTGCTGAAGGAGGAACCAAATGCGTGCCTAGAATCAGCTTTTACCCAGAAAGTTGGAGGCAGAACCTGGACTAGAACAAGGTATATATACTTCAAACCTCTTGCTCTCTCTCCTGTCTGTTTAGAGATCTCAACACTCTGGGTATTTAAAAAATACTCTAGGATTCAATCATTTTACTACATCTAGTAAAATAACTATGAGAATTCAAAAATACACATTTTTAACAAATGAATAAATAAATGAACAAGTGAGTGAAAGAATACAGGTCCTGGCATCTCCAAAAATTCTGGTTGTTCTTATTTTCCATATTTCTTGTACTAATGAGATACATCAGTGTGGCTTACTTAACTGAATTTCAGGCTTATCTTTTCAGATGCTTAGATTAATTCTTGGTGAAATTGTAGAATGTTAGCAATGGAAGAGATCCTAAAGATCACATAGTTCAACCCTTTTTCAGTTTTCATAAGATCCTTGAGATCACACAGTTCAACCTTTTTTCTTTTTAATGGATAAGGAAGCTGAAGCTAAAAAAAAAAAAGTTATTTTCTAGGGCCTCAAAGTAGCTCTTCTAAAGTCAGATCCCAACCTCTTTCTTACTACAACCATACTCTTTAGTATTAAAAATAATGCTTCTTGCTTCCTTTTAACAGGCTCAGAATTCAGAATTCTTTCTTCTGTCTTAAAATCAATCACTTCCACAGTCTCCTCCCTTCTATTATTTTTCATTTAAGACATTGAGTATTTATTAAATGTGTGTGTTTTCAACATCACGGGAATGCAAAGAAACATGGTCTCTTCTCTTAAAGAATTTGTAATCTAGTAAAGAGAAGAAACACACTTTTTCCACAGCAGGGCATAATTATGAAGAAAATCCTGTTGATTTCCCCTGAACTCATTGTGGAAAAAAAGTTGTTTCCCTTCTAAATCATATTTTTTTCATTTTAGTGAAAACTTTGAAGAATGACATTCTAAGAGTTAAATCATTTTGACAAGGCTGTTTATCTAAACAACAGAATTTTAGCCACATCAAGTTGGAGCTGTCACTTTTAAGGGTAATGATCTTTAAATGAAGTGTAGCATCGTCTTTGGTCATTGAACTAACTGACCACACATAGTTGGTGTATTTTCTTTTCATCTACTTATGTCTTTGTGGTTATAAGTTAAGGGATGGGGAAGGAACAACACAAACCAAAATCTTCCCCAACCAATTGCTACGATATGTCTCATGAGAAATCGTCTCAGTCAGTCCTGGGAAGCAGTAAAGTATGATGAAGAGCATGGGAATTTTGTTACAAAACATTTGTTCAGCAGATATTTATAAATATTTCTTGAATCCTTATTGTATGCCAAGCACTACTGAATACTCTGATGATACAGCTGTGAATAAGAGAGATAGAGATGTATGCTTCTATAGAGCTCACGTTCTAGTGGGGCAGACAGGCATTGAATAGTAGACTAGAAAATTTGTGTAGTAATGAGAGCGATGTAAAGAAAAAAATGGTTGATGATAAAGAATAGATTAAAGAATCAGAGACGTTCTCTGGGGAAATAATGACCTTGAGGCTGAGAACTAACTGACAAGGAGGAGGTGACTGAGAAGGACATGGAGGAAGAGCAGAGAAGATGCTCCAGGAAGAAGGAGCAACAGTGAAGAGACTATAAGGCCCGAAGGGTCTGGGTAGGCACAGAAACAGAACCTGGGTTGGTGTGGCTGGAGCCTGCAGAAGAGTAACTGGGCAAAGGGTGAGGTCAGAGAGGCACCAGACTATAACAGGCTTTGCAGGCAGGATAAAAAGTTTGGTTTTTACTCCAAAGCCAATAGAAGCCACTGAGGGTTTTAAGCTGGGAAGTCCTATGATCTAATTTACATTTTAAAAAGAACATTGTTGATGTTATGAGTAGAAGGAATTACAGGGAGGGAGCAGGAAAGCAAGATCAGTTAGGATGAGATAGCAATATTTCAGATGAGGGACGGCTTTTGAACAAGGAGGGGCTCTCACATAGTCAGACGTGGTTACTTGACTCAATAGCTAGGCGAAACTGCTCAAGCCGCCTAGCTAAACCCTAACTTCTTCATCCATAAAATGTTGATAATAATATCTTTCTTGGAGATTTGTTTTGGGGGATTAAATGATGTAAAACAGAATACCCAGCACATACTAAGTGACATTCTACAAGGCCAAAGGATAGAATGATGGCAAGCTTGATCAGGAGTCAGTTAACTATGGCTCATTCAGACTACAGCTTATTTCTGTTAATAAGTTTTATTGGATCATAGCCGTGTCCATTGGTTAGGTATGCTTGCTTTCATGATATAACAGTTAAGTTGAGTAGTTGTTCCAGAAAGAGTATGGCCTGTAAAACCTAATATTTACTCTCAGTCCGTTTGTAGAAAAAGTAAAGAAGTGGAGAAGGAATGTACAAGAGATGAATTATATCTGTACACCTGGGAGTCAGTGCATCCGGGGAAATATTGATGGCATGTCATGTACTATATTTTTCAAGTGCTCTGCAAAAGAGAAGTCCCCAGCTATAAAGAGGTGATTAATAAAAGGAAGCATTTGAAATAAATTTCAAATGTCATTGTCATATAAACCAGCCGATAATATCATGTAACATTTATGTAGTGTCTCTATATTTCTATTCTCTTCATCAATAATTTCATTAAAGTAGTTCATTATATATTTATAAATTCAGTGTAAGAAAAAATAAGTAATAAAAAAGATATATATCAATAAATAGAAAGAGTCATAAATAAAATACAGAGTTCATCCAAGCACTCAATAAATACTAATTTAGCATCAAATATGTGCTAGGTCCCATGCTAGATGCTGGGATATATGGTGGTAAACTTGACAATTATTGTCCCTGCTTTCGTGGGACTTTGAGTTTAAAGTTTCCTTCCAGGGAAGACATGCAGGACTGATGTGCATCTTTGTGTGAATAAAGGAAGACATTCTCCTTCTCCAAGACTTTTTATCTTCATCTGTAAAACACGTTAAAGAATGTATTCATTTTCTTAGGTCCTTAATTACCATCTGCCAAAAAATTTAATATAAATATTCAACTCTACTATAAAAGTGATGTGAATAGTGTTCAGGTATGGCACCCATTTTCAGCAGAGAAACTTGCTCAGTTATACGTTTAAGCACCAGAGGGATGTGTTCAGAAGAGAAAGCAATGACAATACAAGGAGCAGCAATAGGCTGAAGGTTATAAAGATTATTTCTCTGGTTATTGATTTTGATAAAGTCAGTGATCTCTAATTATGGTGTATCAGTGTCCTAAGGGTGTCCACAAGAATTTCGTATTGCTCTCCAGACTTTCAATGTGGAATCTAAGCAAGCTGTATAATGTAATTGAAAGAGTGAATGAGGGAGAGTGGCAAAATAAAATGATTAGTTATAGGATATCTTGTGACCAGAAGTGCTAGAACGTTCATTTGGGGGTAGTATCGGAGAGTTGTGTTGGTGTGTTTCTATTTTCATTGAATCTAAATAATTTATTTTCTATTTGATTTGAATTTAAAAACTCAGATTTGAAGTTCAAAGTCCTATATCACATAGCGGTGTACAGTTAGAATTCCTAATTGCAGAATTCACACATAAAACCATTAGAAACAGCTTTATAAAGCCCAAAGACTGAAAGAGGCAATTCCACTGGAGGTGGGAGCAAAGCTTGCATGGACTTGGTCAAAGAATGTCATGATTATTTTTTCCCTTTGTTCAGGACAAAGATGAAAACATAAGAAAGCCTGGTTCTGGTTAAGCAGAGTCAGAATGGGGGAGACTAAAGGAAGCAAGAGGGAACTAAAAGGAGCATTTGGGAAGGAAGAAAGCGTTTTAAAGTCTGTTCCTCTTCATTCTCCCAAATCTTGTTTTAAGGTATCACTTCCTTTTACCACTTTCCCCCTTTGTCTTAGATGCTATGTCAATGAACAAAATAGTTTCTCTTTCCTTTTCTTTCATAAGCGCTCTCAACTAGAACCAACACAGTTCATTTCACTGGAAGTTAAAGGAAGGGTAATAAAAAATGTCTATTTTTCCTTATTAATATGTGACTGAAAGTTACCAATTTATTTCCTGTTGCTAATTAGTTTTGCTTTATGTTAACTTTTTATATGTATTTTTGAGGTCGATATTACTATTTTTCATATTATCATCACTTTATATGTCTTTGAAATCCCAAACTAAAGTGAGAAAGAACTAATGACAACTTATTATAATCAAAATGTAGAGATAAAGTAGACTTCACCATACTGATCTTTTCTGTAAAAGATCTTTTACTATGAAGTTTATCATCCCATTTTTATGAACTACTGTTACTGGGTTTTTAAAAATCAATAATTACTTATCTCAAATATGTTGAGTCAGTCAGTGTTTCTCACTTCATAGCAGACATCAGAATAATCTCTATTTCCTTTCGAATGTTTAAGAAATTTAAGAAATTAAATAGTAAAAGTACATACTAAAATAAGTTATTTAACCATATTCTACATGGAATTGCAAAACTTACTCAACAAATAAACATTATACTCTCATTCCAGTTGACCTTGATACAAATATTGCTAAGCTATCATCTTTATTGTATATTTAAAAGTATGAGATTCTAACCAGTTGAGACCATAAATGGGAAAAAAGGCCAAAAGCCACAAGAGAGAAAACATTTTGGTTAAGCTTTGTGCTTGGTGAGCTGTTTTCCCTCATAAAATTTACAAATTAAGGGACATATTTTTACTACAATCACAGTCCTCTCGGGTAGTCATAATGAATTATGTATTTCTCTTACTTGAGAAATGCTTTTCTATTACTTGGTTGTTTTATGAAATAAACACATATTCACTAATTTTAATCTCCTGATCGTAAAAAAAAATTTCTCACAAGCGAAACTTTCTGTATTAACTCTTGTTTCCTTGTTTATTGCAGATTTTTTAGACGCCATGAACAAAATCAGCTTTTCTCTCTTGCTAATGGTTAGGTGGGAAAGTCCTACTGTTTAAATATAATCATGAGTTAAGAGTCTAATTATAGTAGAAACTACTCTGGAAGAAATAGTGTCTAATTGAAGTTGTGGGGAAATATAAATGTAGAAGCAGAGCGAAAGAGGAAATTTCATATAACCCTACTCCTACTGCTGGTTCTTGAGATAACATTAGATGGCCTAAGAACAGTGCTTTAAATAATTTTGAATCATATAATAAGATATTCCTTTTCAGTTCTTTTTCACTCCTATTAACACTGAGGAGAAAGTTTACATCTAGTGCCGGTGTTCATGCCCCCTTAACACTTACTAAGCTTCCTTTTTAACAAAGAGATGGGGCTTCAGGCAGAATACAGACTAAAAGAAGAAATTAACATATTTTGTTTTCATCATATCTGTTTAGTGCAAGTGGATATGATTTTCCATGAACATAGTGAGATTATGTTTCTTCTAAAAATAAATGTTTAGGCCTTTCCTCCCTCCCTCCCTCTCTCTCTCCTTTCTTTCTCTCCCCCTACCCATTTCCTTCTCCCTTCCATTCTTTCCTTTCTCTTCCCTCTTTTCTTTCCTTTCTCTTGCTTTATTCACTAAAAATAGTGCCAGGAAGAAAAAAAATGGGAATAATAAGTATCAAGAATTGAAAAACAAAAAGAAATGATTGAGATGAATTTGGGAAAGTGATTTCTTCTGAGAGAAAAAGAGAGAAAAAGAGGAGAGGTATAAAAAGTGGGGAGTTAGGAGTGCATTCATGATTTTACTTTGGGTCTTGGGCAGATACACCCTAATCCCTCTCCAGGTCTGTTTTCTCATCTGTAAAATCAAGGGTCACTCTCAGTTATCTCTAAAATCTTTTCCAGATCTTAACATGCTTTGAGTTCATGAAAACAGACTGTGGAAGATCAAATGTTGGCTTCCTTTCTCAAATGTTGGCTAAATGTTATGAATATACTAGTTAGGAATCATGAGGAAAAAAATAAAAATAGATGTTTAGATAAAAGTAAGTTAATTTAAATAAAAATAATAAGTAATAAAGGTGATGCGCAAATATGATGTATTGTGAAGTGACTGAGTTTGGAACATACAATCAGAATCCTCTAAATAGAGATAAAATGATCTTCACTCAGACCTCTTTCATTCTTTTTTACCTTCCTCTCTTCCCCCTCTTCCCCTCTGTTCTTTTCTACTATCATTCAACAAAATGTGTTGAGTCAATATATAACGTGCCTGACATTGTGCTAGGGACTGTGAACCCGGAAATACAAAGGTTACTACATCATCATCTTTGCTTTCAACTTGCTTGCTCTCATTGGAGACATGGGTATGCAAACAATTACTACATAGTGAGAAATGTGATGTGTGCAAAGTATAGTGTAGCGCAGAGGAGGGATAGCTGTGGGGGAAGGAAGAAGAGGTGTCAGATTTCGACCTTGGGACTCAGTCCTATGAAATTCAGTCCAAGTTCATAAATCTGCCCTTAATCTTCTCAGCAAACCTCTACTGCACCAGACATTGCATTAGATACTGGGTATTTGGACTGGAAATTATACAGTTGAAGCTTCAAGAAACTTTCAATTTCAGGGGGAAACAGACAAGGACAAGCAATGGTTATATAGGTCTATATCTTTTATCTGAAACCTTTGGAGGCAGATGTGTTTCACAATTCTGAATTTTTAGAGCATTAATATGGTGGCCACACTGTACCTTACATAACACTCGTTAAAGATTCTGGGGCAATATTTTATAATTCAATCAGCAGACCCCAACCATTTTGATACCAGGGACCAGTGCTCCTATGATAATCTAATGCTTGATGATCTGTGTAGAGCTGAGGTGGTGATGCCAGCGCTAGGGAGCAGCTGCAAATACAGATGAAGCTCTGCTTGCTCACCCACTGCTCACCCCCTGCTGTGTGGCCCAGGTCCTAATAGGCCATGAACCTGTCCAGGGCCTGCAGCCCAGGGATTAGGGACCCCTACACACAATTAAGAGGCTATTGTAATTGTTCAGGTGAGAGATGAGAAAATGCACATTGGCATGATTTGGCACATAGTAATTGCTCAATAAATTGTAGCAATTAGAAGGTCAAAGAGAGGGGTATAGTGGGCATGGTTAAGAAAGGATAATTTAGAGATACATTTAAGATGATTTTGGACTAAGTATCTGATTGCACTAGGAGGGGGGCGGGGCACAGTCTCTCCTCTCCTCCAAGACCTCTAAGCCTCCTCCCCTGGCTTCGAGGTCTGTGTTGCTTGTTGTTACATTTGGATACCATGAAATATGGGTTTGGGGTTCAGGGAAATTGTCTTAGTTAGATTTGGGAGTCATTATGTGATAGCCAGAGCCTTGATGTGATGGAGATCACAGAGGGATAGTGCATGGTGTGAGAAGTAAGAAAAACTCAGTTCAAAATCCTAGAAAAAATACTTATGGGGAGAGAAGGTAACTAATGGCCATGTTAAGGGCCCTGGAAGATCAATTGAGGTAAGGTCTAGAAAAATCTTTAATGGATGTGGCAAATAGGGGACAACTGTGATTTAAGAAGTGCAGTTTTAATAGCTGAGGAGGGGCAGAGGCCCACTTGCTATGGACAAAAGAGTGCAAGTGAGAAAGTGGGGGCACTGTGTTGACTACTATCCTTTTAAGATACTTAACTGTGAAAGGAGGGACAGAGAGAAGGACAAAATTAGAGGCAGTCGTGCAATATATGGAAAGGTTTTGGGTTTAGTTTTAATTTTGAAAGGTAGGAGAGATGCTGCCATATTCCCAGTTCTGACTTGTAGTCAGCCTTTTTGGTTGTGTTGTAGCCTGTCTCTGGAGGAGGATGTGTCTTTAACCTGAACACAAGTGTTTCTCAGAAACAGCCGGCCAGATAAACAGACTGGACTGGAATAGCTTTGCAAGGAAGCATGTCTTTCTGGGCTGTCTCTCAGGTGCTGCTCCTTGTGCTAACTTCCTGTAGCGCTTTTGCGCCTTCTTCCCTCCACCATTGTCTACTCGATTGGCTGCTTGCCACTTGTTTAAAATGGTTCTAAAGCCTCTATCAGTGCCAGGGAGCCAGCTTGTAAAATTCCCGTGTGCACGCATAATTTACTAAGGTGATGCTCTTCCCAGCCACCCCACTCGTTCTTGTATTGTCTGCTTCACACATTTGATTTAGCTCAACCAACGCCTCTGAGTGGCTGAGGGGTGAAAGTACCAGGCTAGCTATAGGAAAAATATAAGAGGACAGGGCATTTGCTTCTATGGACCTTATAAGCCAAGGCATGGGACTGTCTCATAAATAATGATAACAGTGGCTCTTAAACATTTTGGGGATGTGTCTCTCTTTGAAAGTTGGTGAAAACTACATACCTTTCCCCCATGAAACAGTACATAGAATTTAACATAAAATTTTGGGTTTGTGGAATTGCTAAATTCTGAAGTGGTTTTTTCAACTCTAGTTTAGAATGCCCAAATTCTAAATTCTATTAGCTTGTGAACACAGCTAAATTAGAGTTTCTGAGAATAAATTTCCATATTGTGATACTTACTTATAAGGATTTTGTGAGGACCAAATGAGATATCATATTCACTTATAAAATGCTTAACACAGAGCCCAACACAGAGCTGATGACCAAAAAATTTCAGCTTTATGTGTGTTATGAAGGAAGTGAGCTAGGTGTTAAATTGGAGGCACAGTTAATTCATTGCTCTCTGGTTAGGGAGTTATTCTGCCTTTGGCTGTCGCTCGTTGAGGAAAACACTGTTGTGAGTTTTCCATATTTCAGAAATTCTCTACTTTCATCTAGAAGTTTTGCTTTATCTTAGTCCCATCTGAGCTATTACTATCTTTATATAATTAAAAGCACGTATATTTGCTTACAAAGAAAACTGGATCCCTATCATAAATAGGAGACGTGCTTTCATTTGAAAATAACAGTAACAATAAACAGTGAAATGTAACAATGAAAACTTAACGATGCTATAAATTCTAATTAGATCCCAGTGTTTACCTAAGGCTTTGAGCCTGGAGCCTACTCTTTGAGAAAAAGGGTTTAGTGAGTGTTTGACGATACTTTCTTCTTTATGTAAGTGGGAAGCATTAAAAGAAAGTGAAAAGGGAATCACTTTCTAGCCAATGTAATTTACCTCATTTAAAGCCCTGACTCTACTCTGTGCTTGGACTAACTGCATCTCCCATGACTCCAGAGAGAGGATCTCCTTTTGGGAGATGGTACGTGAGGGCCAGTGGCTTTCCTCCCCAATGGATCTGAATAGTGAAGTCTGTGTGCGGGCAGCAGCCTGAATCCAACAGTCCCTCAGCCTTGTTCAGGACACAGTCACTTGAGCTTTCAAGGACACTCAGAGGTCCTGTCCCTTCTTTTCCTCCTGGATCAGGCTCAGTGCCTACCTCCCACCCCAGATGGCTCCTGAGTTTGATCTTTTAATTGGACAGGTAGCTGAGGCAATGTAGGCGCTGCTGGGACATAGGTGGGGTGGAAGGAAATGCTACGAACATGGTTTTGAGGCTGCGTGCCCGGCAAACCCGACTTCTGCATGGATTGTATCCTCTAGATTAATAATAAAGCAAAAGCGAAATTGCCTACTAATGATTTTTCACTTCAGCTTGACTAAACCTTAAGTAATCACATAACTAGAGCTTGTTATTATTATTTACTATTTTGTTCTGCTGGAGATGGTTAATGGCACTCCGGCAGCCCGCAGGTAGCAGCACTCGCACTCCTTCCCTTCCCGGAGCTACCTCCGCCCCATTCCTCCCCAGGTAAGGCCACCCGCCCCCTCGCCCCCGCCCCCTCGCCCCGCCACTGCTCGGACCCCCCAACGGCGGCGGACTGGGCATGCTCGCGGGCGGGGGCGGCCGGCGGGGAGCGGAGCGGGCGGCCGCCGCGCCCCTACCTGAGCCGGGCCCGCCCCCGGCACACCGCGCGGGCGGGCACCTGGCGGGCGCCGCGGCCCCAGCGGCGGGAGGAGGCGCGGCGCGGGGCGGGCGCTCGGCGTTTCCGAGCCGCGGCCGAACTTTCTCCCGGAGGAGTCCCGCGTCTGGGGCCGGAGGCGCGGGCCGGGGAGGGGAGAGCGGAGTCCCTGGGTAGCGCGCAGCGGCGGCCCCACAACATGGCCTCCTCCGCCTCCTCTGCAGCCGGCGCCGAGGGCGCCCCTCCTCCTGCGCAGGTGAGCGCCGCGCGGCCCCCCTACCTGTGGCTTCCCGTCCCGCAGGGGCGCGCGGGGGATCGGGGAGCGCGGGAGGCCGGGATGGGGGTGCCGCGGGAGCCGTGGACGCGCAGGGGGGCGCCGCCCGGACTCCAGTCCTTTGGGGGTGCGGAGCGGCGCGGGAAGGGCGAGCGGAGGGGTCCCGGTCCCTGCGGGTCGTGTGTGGGGGTCCCGCTGCGCCCCAGGGCGCGGGACTGAAGTTGAGGCCGGGGGTGGAGGCGCGAGGTCGTCCGGAGCGCGGAGCCGGAGCATCCCGTCCCGAGTCAGGAAGGAGAGGGAGCCCACGGCGTCGGATTGGGGCTGTTTCGAAACATTTGTGAAGAAGAAGAAAAGCGCGGCCCAGGGCTCCGGACGCCCTCACCTTTCTCGCGTCTTCGGGCGTCTGGTTCTTGGCTCGCCCCTCCAGCGAGCTCCGTGCCAGACTGAACCCTTCCTAAGGACACGACCGAAGTAGACTGCTCCTTGGCGGGTGGAAGAAAATCACCTGGTTCTGAAAGTTACCTTCGGAGTTAGGCTCTTTTTTTTTTTTTTTTTAATTTGAAGGTGATTCGAGATACTTCATTTAACCCAGTGAATAATACAAAATAGAAACATTGGGACATTTAAAAAAGTACAGACCAGTGCACCTATAGTGGCAGTGCCAGGGGGTGGGGTGGCTCGCAGTGGGTTTATCTTCTCTCTGATCTTAAAGAGCCTTCCATAGGCAGGCGAAGAAAACACACAGCGAAGTAAAAAGCCCGGTGCACGATGTGTAAAAACGCAGCTTTAGGATACATCTTCCTCCTATCTCACATCCCCTAGCAGATCGCCACCTTTAAGCCTAGAGGCGTTTAGTAGCAATTTTGCAGCTGCCACTGTGTGTAATATAGGATAATTGGTTTAAACCACTCATGTATGTTTGCATCTGCATAGAATGCCTACGGAAGGGGACCGGAGAAACTATAGTTGTCCTTGGCAAGGGAGCTGGGGAGCCAGTGGGAGGAAGGCTTACTCTCGTATACCTTTTGGGACTTTTTAAAAAGACATATGTCTTGCGTTATCTATTTTAGAAAAAAGAAATACCACTTTTCAAAAAATTATGCATGTTTGAGTAGCCTTGAAAGCAGTAGTTTACATAGTTTCAAGTTATGTAGAATTGCCCCAAACACGCAAATCTCCTACCCTGGATCGTGTTTTTCTCTTAGTTGTTGCCTCGAAAAATCCTCTGGGAAATCAGAGAAGTCTTCAAGACTCTTAAACCTTGGCAGAGTCAATTGGTGGTTTTTTATTGCCACCTTGATTCTGAGTTTTAATTTTTCTTGTTTGAGAATAAGTGTGGCTTGTCTAATTTAAGAAGAGAACACTTTCTCTTTAAAAGAAGGGTACAGGAATCATCCTTCGGGTTATATGAGATGTATTCCAAGAGGGTAGGACATCACAGGTAGGCTCTGGTAGGAAGACTACAGGGACACAGTCTCTGAGTTGACATGCATTGCTGCCTTAGCAGTTCAGGCATCCTTATAATCTGCTGACCTTGGCTCAAATGAGTGCCTCTCTAAGGAAGCAAAATTTCAATATTGAAAGTGAATGTAAAATTAAAACCCCGACTCTGGAAAAAAAAAAAAAAAACGAAAGAGGGCCAGTTTCTCTTAGTTCTCAAATTAGTGGAGGGTGAATAAGTGAGTTGTGAATTTGGACTGTAGTTAGATGGTTATTTATGATGACTCATTATGATGGTTCTCAGTGTTCTTTTTGTTAAAGTGTAAATAAATGTCTGTTTCGTTATCTGCACAGCAATGTGTTAGGTTCCATAATAGAGAATGTGGCTCAGTGTCCTTAAGACAATGTGGCTCAACGTCCTTAAGACAATATAAAGACCAGTGGTGTGTTTTGGAATCCTAGGAAACATTGTAGATTATGAACTTGTTTGCATTTTTGTGGTGTTGGTTACTTGAGGGCTGTACTTTTCCTTTATTCAGTATTTAAAATTTTTTTTCCTTTTACAGTGCTAATGGGTTTATAGAGCAAGTGAGTATGCTCAATTCTAGCGTAATATTTTGGTAATTGAAAAGAATATAATTGTTCTGGACTTTCAGTGGTTGGTCCTAGGTTGATTTTTAATTAGTAACTTCTTTATTTAAAAATTATCCATTTTCATGTACAAAATGCTTGAATTTTTTGTAGAATGTATTACTGTAATTATAGGGAAAAACTATAATTCAAATTGGAGATCATGGGAGATTCAAGCCTATATAAGTGGCATTTTTAGTTTTTGTAAAAATAAACCGAGTACTCAAAATTGATGAGACCAACTATTTCATACTTTATACAAAAAGAATTCTGAGTTAATGAATTTCAGTTGGAATGTTTAACCTTGCTGCAGTGTCTCCAAACTTATTGAAGTCCGCCCTTCTGAAAAGATCAATGTTAGTAATGATCTAATCAGATCTGAAATAACCTTTCCCTGTATATTGACTGGGCTCTTGTTCACATTACTCTTCTCTTGGAGTTTGCAAATCACAATGCCAGTGAGATGGTAGGTTAATGCTGAAAGTACCTGGAACAATAGGCTTATTATTGCCTTTTCATTTTCATCTCCTGTCAACATGTAAAAACAGCTTAAATTTTTAAAATTGCCTTCTATTCATGATATAATTTTAAAGTTATTTTGATATTGTCTAGTTTTTGTTAGAGATTATTTTTCAGCACTGGAAGCCCAACTGTGGTTGTAGATTGAAAGTTCTACTAAAGTTAAGTGCATTATCTGTTTGAATATTTTTTATCTTGGGGGTCCCCAAACCCTGGGCCGCAGTCTAGTACCAGTCTGTGAAATGGGCCACATAGCAGGTGAGCAGCGGGCAGGTAAGCAAAGCTTCATCTGTATTTGCGGCTGCTCCCCAGCGCTAGCATCATTGCCTCAGCTCCACCTCAGATGATCAGGCATTAGATTCTCATAGGAGCACTGGTCCCTGGTGCCAGAAAGGTTGGGGACTACTGTTTTACCTGACTGGACCCTAAAGGATGTGGCAACATCTTCAAAATCTATAGTTATGGTTGAAATACACCCTGGACACTTGTCCTAGTGTGCTTGAAAGTGGACAGACTATATCTTCTAATGGATCTTCTAATGGTCTGTTAAAAGGACATAGATTTTTCTAAGAACCACTCAGTTTTCTGGTTGACTATGGGAGTGAGATCAGTGGCACCCAAAGAGAACCAATTCCTTTATGTTTTATAGAAATTATTCCTGAATTTCATCTCTTTGGAAGGTCCTGTACGGATTAATAAGCAAATATGTTGGGCAAGAAGAAAACAGTCACATTAAAGTTACATGTTTTCAGATCTGAGTACATGGTAGTATTTTTCTCAGAAAAAACTCTTTAGTACTTGATCATGTATATTAATAGACAAATGAAGTGAACTAATGTTTGGAGTGAGAACTTTAAAATATGAAAGGAATATTTTGGTATTTTATCAGATGATGCTTAGTTACTGCCATTTTCAGACACTGTTAAAGAAAGGGAAATAATGAAAAATTGGACCTAACATACATGTTTTCTGGATAGGGCATGAAGATTTGGATCTGGCCTGATAGAGGAAAGAGGTAGAATGGAAATTACTTTAAATGCGATGTTAGTAGAATAAAGAACTGTGTGTTGCTGAATTGGAAAGGCTGTTTCCCAAAATGGTTTCAAGATAACTATTGTGATTCATTAGTAGCTATTTTGTCCCTCCGGAATCAAACTACATTTCTTCACTGTGCAGCTTCTCTGGGTAATGCTAGGGCTTGATGCCAGGGACCTGCCATACAAGTATGGAGCTTTTCTCTTTCCTCTTGTTTTCCGTGTCATGGCATTTTATATGGAACCTGGCAAAAAGTAGCTCTGTGACTACAGCTTTGCTCATTAGCATCAAACACAGGGCTTGACACACAGTAGGCCCTCCAATGTTTGTTGAATGAATGATAGAATAAATGATGAGAAGGACCTGATTTTTAGAACTAAGAGCAGCTTTAACTATTTGAACAACAAGAACTTTTGAGTACCTATCATGTGAAAGGCTCTCTCAGGTACACAGGGTTTGGATTTTTAGTCTCATGATGTTCACAATCCAAGTTACACAGAATTTATATAGTACAAGACTCAGAGAGCCAGGACCAGACATGTTTTCATACCTAGAACTTTGATATCCTTTAATCATGTGTCTCAAATTTAGTTTGGGCTTTACTGTGTAATCAAGAGGGAGAATGTAGACTGAGGCACCTGAGAATTTAAGAAGAGGGGTGTCAAGAAGTAGAGACCTTTATATTGTCTAATTTTTTTACTGAAAAATACCACAGAATGAAAACATGAGCAACAGGCACAGAGACTTGTCTGGAAAGGTACTCTAATTTTTCTTTTTAATGGCTGCCAAATATTCAGAGTGTGGATAGATCATAATTTATTTACTAATTTTCTTGTTAATTAACATTTATGTTGGTTTTAGTTTTTGGCTCTTAGAGACGATGCTGCAAATAAACATCCTTATACATAATAAAGTTTATAATCCAGTTTGATAGAGAAGACAGCCATTTTTAATAATAACAACTATGATTTGTTATGGCTCTCATGGTAGGTGCTGTATACTTCAAAACAAACTGTAGAGTAATCATTATTACCCCCACTCCATTTTATATATATGCAAAACTGAGCTTTAGGAGCACTATGCCAGTTGTAGGTTGGTAAAGGTGAAAACTGGATTTGAGTGCCTTTCTGCCTGAGTAATGGAGAGAGCCATGATGATGAAATCAGAAGGCCAGAAAGGCAGTCCTCGTTCTCTAACTAGCTCTGTAACTTCAGAATCTTGGGCTTCAGTTTCTCCACTGAAAAAAGGAGAGTTGGAATAAATGATTTCTAAGGTTTTTTCAAGCTAAAATAGTGTACGACTTAAAAAATTTTTAAATGCTATGAGAGAATTATATGTTATTTGTAATAAAGTGATGCATTTTCTTCTTTCTCAGAAGCATTTTTATTTCCTTTATATTTTGGCATTCCTGATAATAGGATAATTTCTTAAATGTTGGGAACTCTTAGGATTTTATGTTGTGTATTTTAAATGATTTATTTTTTCTGAAAATCTGATTTTTAAAGAAATTATTATTTGCACTTGATATTTTAGAGCATAAGAAATTTATTAGTTTTTAGGGGACATCTCAGTGAGTTTGGACTGGTAAATGAACACTCAACAAAAACAAAGAATTTGAGTGGGGTGTAAAAGAATTGGGACACTTCATATATTAGGTAGAGAACAATTGGGATAACTGCTTGGCCTTTGTCTTTTATGTTTTCTTTCTTTTTCAAATTTGAGATATGATCAGTGGTATGCTAGTAAACTGGCTCTCCAAAAAAAAAAAAAAGTCCTAATTAATAGCATTTTTTAAAGCATTTGTTCATTTCTGTGGTATAAATATAAGAATTCTGGTCACCAATTCCAATGTTTGTGTGTGTGTGTGTGAGGGGGGAGGCAGTTTCCCCTACACCAACAAGCAATGTTCTCACACCAGCTAGGTGTCCTACCATTCAACTCAGTTCTGACACTATCTACAGATAGCATCAGATCCCACAGGTTAAGGCTTTGGTCTCATAAGACTGGCCTGTGGGTCTGTCTCCTCCACTGACTTCAGAAACTAGTCACAATCCCAGGTTATCACCTCTGCTTTTGACCAACTGGCTATAGATTGGAGGTTCCAATTACTATCTTCTTGGGTTCAATTAATTTGCTAGAGTGGCTCCCAGAATGCAGAGAAACATTTTACTTATTATATTACTGGTTTATTAAAGAGGATATAACTCAGGAACAGCCAGATGGAAGAGATACATAAGGCAAAGTATAGGGTAAGGGGCTCAGAGCTTACATGCCCTCTCTGAGTATGCCACTATCCACACGTGTTCACCAGCTTGAAACCTCTCCAAACCTAGTCCTTTTGGGTTTTTATGGAGGCTCTGTTACATAGGTATGATTGATTAAGTCATTGGCCTTTGGTGATTGATTCAACTTCTGGTCCCTTTCCTGTCCCTAGAGATTATGGGGGTGGGTCTGAAAGTTCAGACTCTCTGATCACATGTTTGTTTCCCCTGGTAACCAAACACTCCTATTCTTAAGGGGTGCACGGTCCGCAAGGTCCGCAAGTCATCTCATTAACAAAACAAGTCTCCTTTACTTGCTCTCATCACTTAGGAAATTCCAGGAGCTTTAGGAGCACTGTGTCAGGAACTGGGTTGAAAACCAAATATGTATTTCTTATCATAAATCACAACATCACAAAATACTTGTGTCATGGCTGAGTTAAAGCTGCCAGTGAGAGGCTAATATGGAATTGGTAAGAGAAACACAGAATTGGCTTTCTGGAAATTCTGGTATTAGCTAGTTCCAGCATACCACTTACACTCAGTGAAATGCACTGAAATTTTTTAGCCAAATCAATAATTTATCTAAAATGTAGTTGTCACTTACCAGATGACACGAACACGTGGGGAGGCACAGATGAATAAGAACTAGTTTTTACTCTCCAGAATGTCATAGTCTAGCAGGCTGTTTAAATAAACTTTTAAGTAAAGAATTCAATACTTCTGAGAAGGGTCAATCAACTCTCTGTTTTTCCACTGAGAACAAAATAAATACGAAGTAGACATCTGGATTAGAAATGAGAGAACTAAGGTCTGTAATTGGCTCATTACAGATGTTAGAATGGTGGACAGGATTTTTGAGACTCTTTCTGTGGAGGTCAGGTTAAGCATATTAGAGTTTTCTTCCCTTTATGCTTGTGTCGGTGTGTGTTCATGTGTATTAAACACATTATTGAGGTGTAATTTATATACAATAAAATTCTCCAAATTTAAGTGTACAATTCTACCAGTTTTACAAATGTTGTATCCCACCACAATGGATTATTTATCGTAAGTTCACTTGGGTTCTTTCCCAGCTCCCTCCAACCTATTAGGCAACCACTGTTCTGGTTTCTTTCAGCATAGATTAGTTTTGCCTGCATTTTTCTTTTGTGCTTGGCCTCTTCCAGCATAATGCTTTTGATATTTATCTATGCTGTTGTAGGTATTACTAGATTATTTCTTTTTATTGCTGAACAGTATTTTACTGTATGACTATACCACAGATTGTTCATCTATTCATCAGACATTTGAATTGTTTTCAGCCTCTGGCTATTATGAATAAAGCTGCCATCAAAATTTGGGTATTCATCTTTTTGTTGACACATAAATCCCTCATTTTTTTTGGTGGGAGCATTAAATACCTATAAGTAGGGTTGTAGAGTCAAAAGGTAGTATATGTGCAACTGTTTTAAGAAACCATTTATGTTTTACCTCACATCTCTAGAGAATGAATGATCTCAGATTAAAATGGGAGGAAGGAGAAAGTCCAGGGGAATTATTCCTTTGGCATGGACTTAATCTTAGAACTTCTGAAAATATTTTAACTATGGCTGAAAAGTGGATATTGTGAAAAAAACATTGATGTTAAGTAAAACTTTATTAAAGTGTAAAAGGAAGTTACAAAGAGAAAACTATAAAGTTTCTAAACAGATTTATATGCATAAAATTCACCCACTCAAAGTGTACAATTCTGTATGGTTTACAGAGGTGGAAAACCATCACCACAATCTAATTTAATATCATTTCTATTACCCTTAAATAAGTGCTTGTTTACAGTCAAAACCCATGGTTTTGTATTTAGGTAGTCCTATGTTTTAGTCTGAGCTTTACTAGTTAGCAGCTATGTTACCTTGGAAAACTAAATCTCAATTTCCACACCTTTGAAATAGAGATGAAGACACCTCATTTACAATATTTTTATAAGAACTGTGATTAATGCACATAAAGCACTTTGGTAGTAATACATGTTAAATAAATGGTAGTGTTTACTATTGAACAGCATCATTCTAATTTCTGTGGTGTTTTGTTTCCATCTTTACAGCACTGACAATAATGTTCCCTTTACTATAGATACCTTTAAATATATCTTTTAAGAGAAAATGAGGTGGAGTGGAAAGAGGAAGCCTGGCCTTTAGAGCAACATACTTGGGTTTTGTGGCCCTACCACTTAACTGCTCCACTGGGCAAATAACCATATTTGTTTCCTCGTATGAGGATCTAGAATAATAACATACACTTTGCAGGATTGTTCTAACTGTTTGAGGAAATATACTGGACTTGTTATTATAGTAGGTGCTAAATATATAGGAGCTGTTATTCTATGATATCAGATGCTACCATCTTTGAAGTATTACATTTAGGAATAAAATTTATGTACAGAATTCAAGGCATAGATGAAAAATTTGCTAATGTACTGTGTGCATATTTGTTGTATACATTTTTATAATTTAATACCAGTAGAGTGTCAGGGACATAGTCCTTAACAAAATATTTGATTAAGTAAATGCATAGATGAATAAATAAAGAAGAAAAAGTATTTGCCCCATGCGGTTTTAATTTCCTTCAATGTTTAGGTATTCAGGAGAAAGTTTTGTTTTCCAAGTTTTAAGTTTATTCACTTACCTCCTCTCATTTGGCTGGGTGTGGATGGCAGTGGGGTAGAGAAAAATTAGAAATTATTATAAGAACAAAAATTACAACAATAATTGCTTATATTTGTAAACTATATTCTTAAAAGTACTCATGTTATTTTTAAAAATTTGTGTGTAATAATAACATATCAGGTGATTGGAGTAAATAGTCTCATAGTGAAAAGAAAAACAAGATTCAGTGGTGAACTTGTTCATAGTCTTTATGGAGCTAATAAGTGGCCAAATGGAGGAATAAATGGGAAACCTTGTGTGTTGCTGGTGGGAGCATAGACTGGGGCAGCTGTTTGGAAAGCAGTCTGGCATTATTTAAGCAAATTAACTAGTTATTTACTCTATGACCCAACAATTTAATTCCTACAGATGGACGCTGGAATGTGCCCCATAGATACCCAAGAGAATGTATCCAGAGTTACTCACTGCTGTGTTATTGGTGGCGTAGGGGAGTGGGAGGCACTGGGTGAGCATTGCTGGGAGACGGAGAATATAGAATGGTCGGTGCACATTATGGAGTTGTCTGCAGTTAGAAGCAGCGGATTATATAAAAGCAACACAAATGGATCTTAAAAATATAGTGCTTTGTGAAAAATGTGAGTGCGGAGTGTATTTACTCTTTATGAGAATTAAAAATTCACAAACATAGTACAGTACACATCTTGTAAGAACACTTGCGTAAAATACTTGTCAAGCACATTAGAATGGTTGCCTGTGGGGCTCAGTGCATAGGAGTAGGTTATGGAGATAAAAAGAACAAATGAATAAGGAACATAATGATAATGTGCCCTGTACCAGTAAGTGTGGCTAACTCAACCCTCTGAATGCTAGTTAAAAACAAAATAACGCATTGTTACTTGATGTCAGGCCAAGCTGATGGAGAAGGAAAGGTTTCAGTAGTGAGACACCCAGTAGGAAGAACGTATGAGGAGCTGACATGAGCATGAAACGGCAGGCGCCAACTTTATTGCTGGGAGTGCGCTTCTGCTCCTGCTCCCCAGGGGGACCGCCTGGGCTCCACATATATCAGTGTGCAGTAGTGGTATTCGGCCACACATACATGATACAAGAAACTGAGTTATGTTTACGTATATTTGGCACAGGCACCCTAGTACACTAAGGTAACATTTTAAATCTGGGGTCTGATTCCTATCCTCGAGCCTGGATCACAGCCACACCTGGGACCAGCCAGTCCTGGGGCCCACACTTGATATAATTCGAATGGCTTTTTTATGTGATCAACAACTCTGCTACTAGGCTTAACCAAAGAGACCATTATATATGGGGATGGATGTTCTAAGCAAAGTAAAATTTGCATTGGTTTCTAAATTTGAACAGAGAGCAACATCTTTTTCTTTTTTAAAAATTTACAACATGGTACTCTTGAGTTGTTATAATTTTAAAATTATCCTTTAAAACTTATATTTTCGATAATAGAAACTGATGAGTTATATAGTATTTAACATTTTTTCAGAATTATAATACAGTATGCTAAATATTTAGTTCTAAAATGATACTCAAACTATCATTATTTTTCATGGATCTAGAGGTGCACAGTATCCTATTATATATATAAAAAAGTTATCTGCATCTATATTATCTTTAAAGGGCTTACATCTGTGAATTTTTTTGGCAGATATTTCACCTTGTATTTTAATATTTGTATTTCAAGTTAAATTTTAAGTATAATAGATACTTTTTTCTTTTTTTGACTTAAAACAATGCACATTTATTATGTTGCAGTTCTGGAGGTCAGAAGTCCAAAACTGGGTTGGCAGGATTTTGTCCTTCTAGAGGGTCTAGGAGAAAATTCTTTTCTTTACCTTTTCTAGCTTCTAGAGCCTGCCTGCGTTTCTTGGCTCTTGGCTCCATGTCACTCTGTCCTCTGCTTTGATCATCATTTAGAATGGATTGCTTTTAAAATTTTTCTTCCCTTTCTACTTGTTATTTGTGATCCTTCCTTAATGACAGTTATATAAAATGGTTATAATTATGTTTTGTACATAGTGTACATATTTGTAACAGCAACTCTTCTGTTTAAAAAAGCCACAGTGGTTAAACATTCAACTAAACATTAGCAGCCTTTAAAAGTGTTTATCTGTCACTACTGTGGAGGTGTTGCCAGTATTCAGTAGGCAGACTGCTGGGACAAGAAAGGTCACCTAGTTATTTTAATAATGGGTATAGAACGTGGAGAGAAATTGATTATAACCTTTGCGATCTCAGTGTCCACCTGTTTGTGAGTGATGTGCAGACAAGAGTTTCAGGATTACCAGAGGGAGGCCTGGTTCTTGTGTAAGAGTTTCATCTGCAATACCATGCAATAAAATGTTGACAACAAAGAATTGATTTTAATGCTGTGTTTTATCTTTCTCAACAACAAAAAAAACAGTAAGAAAAGGGGAGCATTGATACCTAGTAGAAAGGATAGAAACTCAGAGTCAGATATGTGAAAATGATATTCATAAGTGCTATTCTGAACTGCTTTGCAACTTAGTTTCCTCATCTACAAATTGGGAATAATGATAATGCCTACTTTTTCCATCTCTGAGTTGTAAGGATCAAATTGCATTATTATGTCATTTATTTGATTTAAATTGCTTAGTGCTATGTGAACATATTGGTGTGTGTGTTTTTTACATACTTATTTAAACGTACTATTTATCAGTATGGTATTTTTTCCATCTTCCAAATATAATAATTAATAACCAGTAATATTTCAGTGATTATTGGATACTTTAAAGTTAATTTCTTAAAAGTTTACAGATATTTAGTATCTCTTTGAGTTTTGGCAATTTTTAATCTTATTAAAGCATTATGTATGCCAGGAAACTCCTTTTCTGGTTAATGGGTCCAACAGAGCAGGTATATAAACACTAATTTAAAATTTCCTTGAAGTTCAATGATGCCTTTTGCAAAGTCTGGTTGGATTGTAAAGCTGTTATTGGGTATGAAATGACATGGCTTAGATTGGTGTAGATGTCCAGACAAGTTTTTATTGACTCTCTCGGTGTGTGGAGCCAATCAGCTTGAAGTTCTCCAGGTGTATGAAGAATCAGTGTAGTGAATTGCTCTCTGAGGTGAAAAATTTGGGTTCAATCTATTATTCAGAATGTATATGCACTTGGTCAAATTATTTCTAATTTCAAATTATGTCCTCCTAACTGGCAAGATTTCTACCTGCTTAAAGATTTTCCATGCCCTGAGATCCAAACTGTGGTGAGGCCATCAGTCAAAACTAGCACAAGGTGTTTTGCAGAACCCCCTAATGAGCTCATTTTAAGCTGTACGTTTGTCCAGAAATTGCTGAAGTTTCGGGAGGGTTGAGTAAATACTTAACGCACATTTACATGAATTTCTGAAGAAGCTTTTATTTGTTTGAGATCATTGCTTAAGTTAGAAATCTGTGTTTTAATGAGACCTTTCTCCACGTTTTGTGTAGTCAAGTGCAAATACTTTAGATCCTACCTGACGTGTGGCTTGTGTGGTTTTTAAAAAATTAAAAAGTTTTTTCAGTTATGATACATGGCTTTTGAATCCAGCCATCCTTCCAACTCTGTGCCACTGCTTTAGTTCTGCTTATCTTTCACATGGGCCACTTTAACTGTTGCTTAAATTATTTCTTAGTTTCAATGGACAGCTGGCCTCCACAGTCATCTTTACAAAACAAAAATATGATGTCATTCCTCTGTTTAAAAACCTTTTATGGTTACCTATTATAAATAGGGTAAAATCCAAACATGTGAGGGTTGCACAGAAGATCTTTTACCAAGTTGTCTCAATATAACTTAAGATTTTTACCCTTTGTTTTTTCTGAAAACAAAGGACCATGCTGTACTTATTTCTCCATCCTTTTCCCAAATGGACTGTGCCTTTGCATTCTTCCATGTCTCTGTGCAAGCTTTCTCTTGCTAGTTTGTGTGGTCCTCATTTTTCTCTTCTTGGAAAATCCCGGCAAATCTTTCAATACCTAGCTCAGATGTCCCCTCTTCTACACAACCTTCCTGGACTGCTGCAGATAGTGACAGTCACTCTGTCTTCTACAATGCTGTAGCACTTCATCTACATTTGGCTATCATTGCATTTATTACATTTTATTGGAATTATTTATTCTGTCTTTCTTAACTAACTAGATAATGAACTCTTAAAGGAGGACATGTTTGTACCTTTTCATATCTGCCTCTCTTCATCTAGGATCTGGCGCATCCTGTGCTTAGTTTCTGGCTGCTGAAAAAAATGATACTTAACATTTGGACAGTGTTTGCCAACACGGTCTCCTGTAGAACAGTGTTGAGGTTACTTCGACCTACAAAAGCCATAAAAAATATTTATATTTAAGGCAGATGTAGATACATTACAACTTTAGAAATGTGCCAAATCTGGCAAGGGTATGCGTATATGATTATATCTAATAATATTTTTATCTTTTGGAAGGTTTGACCTTGCAACCGTTTTCTGCTAAATAGCATAGTATAGTGTTCGGATCTTGTAGTAGCTGTGTGCCTTGGGCAAGTGAAATTAACTTTTCAGGGACACATTCCCTTATTTTTATTTAAACATTTTTTTTGTTTTAATTTAATTTAATTGTTAGTTTCCAGTATACAGTACATTGGTTAGACATTTACATTGTTTATAAAATGATCCCCCTAATTGCTCTTTCTCTTCTATGGCTCTCTATCTAGCCATTACATTAATACTAATTGCATTCCTTAAGCCTTTTAAATGGAGGTACAGATCTTATAGGGTTATTGAAAGAATTAAATTATATCTTCCATGGAAAGCACACTTAGCATGGTGCCTGGCACATAGCTACTATCTTTTGGGCATCTACCAAAAATACTGAGTTTACTCTGTGTGTGTAATATCTGTGTTAGTATATATTAATAATATGCATTTCTACTGTTATTCTAGTAAGGAAGGGACTATTCTCATAAATTCTCTTTTGCAAAAAACAATACATTCTTTTGATTAAACTTTGTCCTCTTGAATATGATAAAGATAATTTAACATTGAGATAGAGTTACACATAGTAAACTGGGAAGATGTATATTATTTATTATGAGTATAGCATGATACAATTTTGAAAACAAAAAGAAGAAAATAATGTCAATATTTGTTTAGCATAGGTTGTTGATGGTTTTGGTTGCCTAGAGTAATGGAATTTTGAGAGGGGGGAAGTTATCAGATTTTCTTTTCACTTGACATGTTAAAATGAGCATGTATTTTGAAATGAAAAATTCAATGAAACAAAAAAAATCAAGGGAAGGAAGAAATAATTAAAGGAAAAGCAGAAAGCAGTTGTTCTCTTGGATGTCTTGTATAAAAACTACAATCATTTATTCTACATTTGATCTCATGAGTTTTTCTTATTCTCATAGTCATAGAACTCTACTCTCTAAAATGTCTTGGTATCTGTTTGTGCCAGTTTTCTCAGTGCTAACTAAGATTTTGCTTCCTGTGCATAGGCCTACTACTGTTTACTAGTTACATTTGTAACTGAACTGGAGCTATATGGAATTTTTATTTGGATACTGATAGCATAATCCTTGTTTTTATAGGGTGGAATTAATGTTTTTTTTTTCTCTCTGTTTCACACCCTATCTTTTCCTTTTTATTTCCAGGTAAGTAAAGCCCTTGCTTCATTGGCTCCTCTTATTTTTAATTATTACTTTATTTTAATTAAAGTTTAAATTTCATAAAGTAACTTTTTTATTATAAAAGCAAATGTAATTCATTCCTGAAAAATCAGAAACATGATCAAGTACATATCAAACAAACCTGCATCCCTCTCCCACAGTGAGGAATTTTGCAGATTCTACTCATTTGATGTTGATCTCTCAACCCTTTTCCAACTATTCATTGCAAATATTTTCCATAGAGCAGTGATGAAGGTAAAGGACTTTAAGAGTCAGACCAGGTTGTGCAGAATAATTATGTTACTGAAAAATAGGTATTCTTTGATAATCAGTTGTGCTTTGGTGTAAAATAACACCACAGAGAAGCCTATGAGAGTGAAAGAGGTGTATTGACATTTATAGGTCCTGGAAGAGTGGGGTACAGCATGACTCACAAAGGGACATGTGGGAAGGTCCAGGGTGGAGTACACAAGCTAAAGGTATGAGTGGACTACATGTGTGTTTGAATGTCACTAGGTCACAGTCAGGAGAGGGTAAGAGGGGGGACTTGTGGTCAGGACCAATATAATCATACCAGTGTGCCTGGGCCGGGTATTCACAGCCTGTGTTTGTGGGGATGTTGAGGCATCAGGAAAATATGAAGTTTTAAAAATTGCAATATTCAGACAAATATGAATTTCTATCCCTAGAGCTGGTTGACTTGTATCTTAGCTTTTTTTAATCTGGAAAATGGGTATAATAAATAATAGCAATCTACCATAAGGCACTAAATTATAAAGCTTAGTTCTTGGTTCATAGTAAATTCTTTTTATTGTTATATTTAAGGGTATTTTTGTGTGTGTGTGTATATAATTTTTATTGCATAAGTAATACATTTTCAATATAAAGATGTCAGTCACTATACTTCTGAACCTTTTTTTATAACAGGGCACACAGTGGTCAAAGGACTAGGCTGTTCCCAGATGAAGGTGGCACTCTGGAGCTGTGGCCACACTAGGCTCTTTTTCACTGCCCTAAAGACTGAGATCAATAACTCCTCACTTCCAGGACTCATGTGGGACTTATAATGTGTTGCCAGATGTGGAATATTTTTATATATCTTTATTTTTGTGACAATCAAATCTTTCTTCAAATGATAGATTATATCAATATATATCTCTCTAACAGTGTACAAGAAGGCATACTTCCTGAACTCCCCAGAGCGCAGTATTATCACTTTCTTTATGTTTGCCACTGTGATTGGTGAGAACTGGTCCAACCTTGTTTTACTTTGTGATTATAACTTTTTAATCACTGTAACAGTAAAATATGGAATACTACCTTTAAAAAAAGATGCTCAAGAGATAATGTATGGAGACTAATATCTGAAGCCCTTATAAATCACTTGCTGGATAGGAAGGTATTGTTGGTCTCTGATCTTTTTATTTGTCTTAGGAGCTCAGCTACTCATATTACCATTGTACTTGTGCTTCTGGTAGCAGTTGTGTAATGTTACTAAATTGAGATTCAACATAAACATCTCCATTCTGAAAAATTTCCCTTTAATATTGGTGAATGTGAAATTGTGAGAAATATAGAGGGTGGTCCATGGCTTGAGTGGAAGGTTGAGACTGATTTTCCTGACCAGAGATCCAAAGAATTGTCCTTACTATGTTTGAAATTTTCTTCCTTAATAATATTTAATTACATGTTTACTTTGGCAATATAAAGTTGTTTCTCCAAATGCTTGCTTTATGGGAAGCTATTCTTAGGGTTTCAGTAATCACCTTTTCACACTCCCCCCCCGCTACAATCAGTTTTTCTTAAAGATGTCAAGAGAATTAGTAAATTCACTACTTAGAATTACATTTTCTAACTTTCTAGGACTTCGATGTTAAAATAAAAATTTTGGGGGCTATAGTGTTAATGATTCTTTGTAGAGATTATTATTTTCATGTCATATCCATGTCTTTAATAGGTATACAAGAAAAAGCTTTAATATATGTATATGTATTATATGTAGTGATAGTTTATGGTCCTTCAGAGGAGAATATGACATTTTTAACTCACTCTCTGAAAAAAAAATTCTCTAATGTTGCGGTTAGATTTAATTTTTGCATAACACCTTTCTGGTTTTTCTTGTATTAGACATAGTCTTTATTAAGGAATAGAGCCAAGCAAAGTTGGTTAGCATGGTCCTCAATTTTCAAACCTGTGATCTTCAGATCAGAACCTTAATGTCTTTCAGCCAAAGCCATTGTGAAGCTTGAATTTTTTTTTAAATAAATGTCATGGAAACAAGTATAACATTCATGCTGGAACATAGTTGCAAGTATATAAAACCTACCTTTTAAGAATAAATTTTGTAAACCGTCGATATAGCTATTTAATTGTAGTGTCTAAAATAACTATTCTGGCTTTAGGAGGAAATCCAAATAAAAAGGCCCCAGATTTTACCCTCGAGTTACCAACACAACACCCCCGCTTCCTTGTCTCTGTGCTTTTGTTCAAATTGTTCTCTCTGTATATATCCCCCACTCTTCTCTACCCAGGATAGGTCTCTTGTACTTTATGCCCATCTTTTGAATATCTCTTTTGTAAAAGCTTTTTGAAGTTGTGTCTCTCCCTCCACCAAATGTGGATGTGTGTGCATGATTTAAAATGATAAAATACCATCTTTACTCAAGTACCAAATTAAAAAAATATCAATAGACCATTTTCTAGAGCAGTTTTAGGTTTTTAGAAAAATTGAGTAGACAGCATAAAGACTTCCTGTATACCATCCCCTTTCCAAACCCTCCACATAGTTTCCCCTATATTATCTTGCATTAGCATGGTACATTTGTTGTAATCTATGAATAAATATTGATACGTAAATATTCACTAAAATTTATAGTTTATATTTGTGTTAACTTTTTGTGTAGTACACTTCTACGGGTTTTGACAGATGTATAATTTCCATATCTTCCGTTGTAGTATCATTACTAAAAGTCCTCTGTGTTTCACTTTTTATTTCTTTCTCTTCTCCCAACTCCCTGGAAACCATTAATTTTTTTACTGTCTTTGCCTTTTTCAGAATGTCAGATAGTTGGAATCAAACAGTATGTAGCTTTTTCAGATTGGCTTTTTTTCACTTAACAGTATGCATGTAAGGTTTCTCCATGTCTTTTGCCTTGATAGCTCATTTGTTTTTAGTGCTGAATAATATTCTCTTGTATTTTTTTACCCATTTATTTATCCATTTTATTCATTATTTATTTATCTGCTTTATTTATCTATTCTCTTACTGAAGAACAACTTGATAGCTTCCAAGTTTGGCAATTATAAATAAAGTGGCTATAAATACTCATGTGTAGATTTTTTGTGTAGACATTGCTTTTAACTTATTTGAGCAAATACCAAGGAGCACAGTTGGTGGATCATATGGTAAGACTATATTTAGCTTTGTAAGAAACTACCAGCTGTCTTCCAAAGTGGTTGTACCATTTTTCATACTCACCAGCAGTGTATGAGAGTTCCTGTTGCTCCACATCCTTGTTAACACTTGTAGTCAGCGTTTTGGATTTACTCATTCATTTGATGTGTGGTGGTTTCTCATTGATGTTGATCATCTTGTTTCATATGCTTATTTGCCATCTGTATATCTCCTTTGCTGAAGTGCCTGTTCATATCATTTGCCCATTTTTTAATTGGGTGGGTTTTTTTCTTCTTAGTTTTAAGAGTTTAAGAGTTTGGATACAAGTCCTTTATTAGATATTTCATTTGCAAATATTCTCTCCTAGTCCATGGCTTATCTTTTATTCTTTTAACAATGTTCTTCACAGAGCCGAAGTTTTAAATTTTAATGGAGTACAACTTGAACTTTTCTTTCATGGATTGTGCCTTTGGTATTATATCTAAAACTCATTACCAAACACAAGAACACCTAGATTTTCTCCTATGTTATCTGCTAGAAGTTTTATAATTTTACATTTTACAATTAGGGCTATGCTCTATTTTGAGTTAAATTTTTGCAAAAAGTGTAAGATCTGTGTCTAGATTTAAGTTTTTGCATATGGTTGTTCAGTTTTCCAAGATTGTTTGTTGAAAAGATTTTTCTTTCTTAATTAAATTACTTTTGCTTCTTTGTTAAAGATCACTTGAATATGCTTGAGTCTATTTCTGGCCCCTGTGTTCTGTTTCATTAATCTATTTGTCTAGTCTTTTGCCAGTAACACAGTATCTTGACTACTGTACTTTTATAGTAAGTCTTCAAATCAGGTAGATCAGTCCTTTGCTACTGTATTAGTTATTCTGGGTCTTTTGTCAAGCCATATAAACTTAAGAATCAGTTTGTGATATCCACAAAATAAGTTGCTGGGTTTTTGATTGAAACTCTGTTGAATCTCTAGATTAAGTTTGAAGAATTGACATCTCAATAATCTTGTTTTCTTGTCCATGAATGTGGAACATCTCTCCATTTATTTAGATGGTCTTTGATTTCTTTCATAAAAGGTTTGTTGTTTCTTCATATATATCCCGTAAAATCTTTGTTAGGTTTGTAGCTAATTCAGTCTGTCCATCTCCCTCCCTCCCTTCCTCCCTCCCTCCCTGGTGCTAATATAAATGGTGTTATATTTTCAATTTCAAATGACAATTGTCCATTGCTGGTATATAAGAAAACAATTAACTTTTGTATAATTACTTTGTATCCTACAACTTTGCTATAATCGCTTATTAGTTCCAAGAGGTTTTTGTTTGTCTGTTTTTAGTAAATTCTTTGTTCTTTGGAATTTTCTACATAACAATCTGTCATCTGTGCACAAAGACAGTAGCTATGAGTTCTAGTGTGATTTTGATTAGGAGTAGTGAGAAGGGACATCCTTGCCTTGTTCCTGATCTTACCATAAAGGATGATGTTTATTGTAAGTATTTTGCAGATTTTTAAAATCAAGTCTAAGAAGTTCTCTATTTTCAGTTTGCTGACATTTTTATCACGAATTAGTGTTGGCTATTCTTACCATAAAGGATGATGTTTATTGTAAGTATTTTGCAGATTTTTAAAATCAAGTCTAAGAAGTTCTCTATTTTCAGTTTGCTGACATTTTTATCACGAATTAGTGTTGGCTATTGTCAAGTGCTTTTTCTGCATGTATTGGTAAGATCAGATGATTTTCTTCTTTAACCTATTAATGTGATGGAATCCTGTTAATTGTTTTAAACAGTTAAACTAGCCTTGCATATCTGGAATAAAGTTCACTTGCTTAAGGTGTATAATTATTTTTATACATTGCTGGACTTGATTTGCTAATATTTTGTTGAGAATTTTCATGTCTATTTCATGAGAGATATTGATTTGTAGTTTTCTTTCTTGTAATGTCTTTGGTTTTGGTATTAGGGTAATACTGGCCTCAGAAATTGGGTTAAGAAATATTCCTTTTGTTTATATTTTCTGGAAGAGTTGTAGAAAATTGGTATCATTTTTTTCTCAAATGTTTGTAGATGCCATCAGTGAACCATTTCAAAAGGGTATAAATTATGTTTATCAAGGTTTTAATTACTGATTCAATTTCTGAAAGCATACATTGTATGACTTCTTTTGTCTAAATTTGTTAAGGTGTGCTATATGCCTCAAAATGGTCTATCTTGGTGAATATTCCATGTGAGTGTAGAAAAATGTGTATTCTGGTGGTGCTGGGTGAAGTATTCTATAAATGGCAGTTAGATTCAGTTGTTTAATGGTGTTATTTAGTTCATCTGTGCCCTTACTGATTTTCTGCTTGTTAGATCTGTCGTTTACTGATAAAAGACTGTTGAAGTTTCTATTGTAATAGTGGCTTTATCTATTTCTCTTTGCAGTTCTAACAGTTTTTGCTTCACATATCTTGACATTTTGTTGTTAGGCACATATACACTAACAATTGTTATGTCTTTTTGGAATGTTAACCTTTTAAATTATTATCTTTATCCATGATATTTTTTCTTGCTGTGAAGCAGGCTTTTCCTGAACTTAACATTGCTATTTTAGCTTTCTTTTGATTCATGTTAGCATGACATGTCTTTATCTTTCCTTTTACTTTTAATCTATGTGTGTCTTTATGTTTAAAGTAGGATTCTTGTAGACAACATATAGCCAAGTCTTTGTTTTTTTTTTTTAATGCATTCTGACAGTCTCTGTCTTTTGTTTTATATATTTAGATCATTTATGTTTAATTATTTATGTAGCTGGGTTAATATCTACCATATTTTTGTTTTCTATTTGTTGTTTTGTCCTTTATTTTTTATTTTCCACTGTTTTTTTAAAAAAATTTTGCCTTCTCTAGTTTTAAGCATTTTACATAATTCCATTTTCTCTCTTCTCTTAGCATATAAATTATGTTTCTTTAAAAAATATTTTTAGTAGTTTTTTAAGAGTTTGTAATATCAGTTTACAACAAATCTAAGTCTACTTTTAAGTAACACCATCTACTACACAAGTAATGTAAGTAATTTATAGTGTGCCCAATTCATCCCTTCCTTATGACATTGTTGTCCTTCATTTCACTTATCTATAAGCTATAATCACCAAATACTTCATTGCTATTACTCTTGAACAGAGTTGTTATTGAAGAGACTCTTATCTATTATATGTTAAGAATAAAAATACTAAATAATTTTATTTTACCTTAATTTATTCCTTGTTTAAAACACTCTCCCCTTTTAAGTGTAGATCTGAGCTTCTGGCCTGTACCATTTTCCTTTTTTCTGAAGAACTTCTTTTAACCTATATTTTTTTGTAGTGCAGGTCTACAGGTAACATCTTCCCCTTCCCCCCACCCTCCCCTTTTCTTTTTGGTCTGAGAAAGTTGTTATTTTTCATTCCTATTGAAGAATAATTTCATTGGGTAGAGAATTTTAGTTCGTTAGGTTTTTGCTTTTAGTACTTTAAATAGTTCATTTCATTCTCTTTTTGCTCCCATGTTTCTGAAGAGAAATTGATGTAATTCTGATGCTTGTTCCTTTTTAGGTAAGGTGTTTATTTTCTTTGGCTTCTGTCAAGATCTTTGATTTTGATTTTTTTCAGTTTGAATGTGGTACATTTAGGTATAGATATTTTGGTATTTATCATACTTGGTACTGCGTTTCCTGTGTCTGTGGTTTGGTGTCTACCATTAATTTTGAAAAAAAATCTCAGCCATTATTTCTTCAAATATTTTTCTGTTCTTTCCTTTCTGGCAGTAACATTATACATATATTATACCTTTCGTAATTGTCCCACAGTTTTTGAATATTATGTTCTTTTTTCTTTCATGCTTTTTTCTCCTTTTATTTCATCTTAGGAAGTTTCTACTGACATCTTCAAACTCATTGATTTTTTCTTTGTCATGTCCAGTATACTAATGATACCATTAGAGGCATTCTTCATTTCTGTGATGGTGTTTTTGATTTCTTATATTTCCTTTTGATTCTTTCCTAGTTTCTACATATCTTCATACATTACAAATCTATTCTTGCATACTCTTACTTTTTCTTTAGAGTCCTTAGTATATTAATCAGTTGGAAATTCCCCATCTAATAATCCCAGTGACTCTGTCATATCTAAATCTGGTTCTTATGCTTATTCTGTTTCTTCAAACCATGATTTATTTTTTTTGTATTCTTTGTACTGTTTTCGATAGCTGGATTTGATGTACCAGGTAAAGGGAACGTATAATAGGACTTCATTGTGAGGTTTGTGTTCATTTGCTGGAAATTAGGCCGTGTTTGCTGTCTGCTGTATCTGGTGTCACAGGCTATAATTTCCTCTAGTGTCCTTGTGTTTGCCTCTCTGTTGTCTTTGCATTTCTCTAGAGACTCTTAAGAGGAGTCTTAAGAGCAGTTAGCATGTATTAGGTCTCAATCTTTTAGTGTTTCCCTATACTATCTTAAAGTGTTTCTCATCCTTTCTTTCCCCTCTTAGGTGAAACAAAAAAACCTAGGGCATGCTGGATTTGGGTATTTCCTTTCCCTAGGTAGGTTGGGCTCTGGTAAAACCCATGTGAGTTAGGCTCTGGCAAATTAATTTTCATTGAGGACAGACTTTTGTTTCTACAATTTACGGAGTGTTGACTTATCCTGTAACATCAATTTTCTGATGAATTAAAGATGAGTGGGTGATTTTCAGTTTTTGCAACTTTTACTCTTGTTGTGAGGACCAGAATGATGACTTCTAAGCTCTTTTCATGTACAACTATTAACTGGAAGTCCCATGATCACTTTCAATTAGTTCTTAGTGTGACTAATTTATCAGAGGAGGAATTGTCCTGTAAGAGTTTTATGGAAGAGTCATCTGTGATTCTGTGAGTATGAAGGTGACTCTTCATTAGAATTTGTTATCTAAGAATGAAGTCTTTACTCTTAGCAGCTAGATGTAAGTCAGTATTAATAGATGAATCTTAAAGAACTGTTTACATTTTTAAAACTATTTTTTTCTGCCCATGTGATCCAGAACATTAAGGTGTGACTATCACTATTCTTTATATACATTAGGAGTAGAAAGTAAAAGTAAGCATCTGATATGGAACTATTTAATAAGTTTTCCAGGTTATGGTTATCTCTTTTTGTGTCACCGTTCTCTGCATAGAATTTCAGCAATGCCTATTCTAAGGGACACTTTTAATGCAGGGTCCACTAAGTGACTATACATTGTGCATTGTTTTTCTTTCCTCTCCTGGGTTCCGTGAATGTAGCTTTTTCTTACGTGATTTCCAAGGACATAAAATAATTATCTAGATATTTAAATTCCTGACTGCAGTTAATAAGGAAAGTTTTTAAAGATAGCTCATTTATTTTTGCTGCATTTTCCTCCTTTTTATTTTAATGGTAAAATTTCATATTTATTAAAAGTTTGCTATGTGCCAACTGTGATTTTAAGATCATTAATATATTAACTCATTTCATTCTCACAATGTTGCTACAGGTTAAGTATAATTACTGATCCCATTTTATGGATGAAGGCACTGAAGATTAGAGAGATTAGAGCAGTTGATTAAGGTCACACAGTTATTAAGAGGCAGAACTCAAATGTAATTCCAGGCAGTCCGGCTGGGATCCCAGAGCCCTTGAATTTTTTGCTATATTCATGTCCCACCTTATTTAAGTATTATCCTTTAAATCACCATTTTACAAATAGAAATTAATTTTTTCAGAAAGGAAACTTTACATCACTGTCATAAATTAAAGATCACTATGGTTTTCCTGAAATAGAAAATAAACATAAATATCATGATAAAAATAAAACAGTGTTTCACATTTTAGGTAGATACTATAGCTTGCTTAAGGCTTTGATCCAAGAACTGCTTTCTCTTTTCTGAAAGACAAAGTTAGCACCTTTTGAAGTGTTAAAGTCTCTAAACAAACTATTTTTCCTTGACGTAATAAAGGTTCAGAGAATATTGAAAGGAGAGTAATTTTCTCCTTAAGTGATTCAGTATTTATAAGCCCCTTTCCTTCAGTTTCACTGACTTTGGAGAAATTACTCACCTGTTAAATTCATTCATAAAATACAGTAGTGTAACATTCATCACACATAAGCCTCCATATTGTATATGTTTATGTGTGTGTCATAGAGTACAATGAGGGCACATATGCACACCAAGATTATTTATAAATGGTAGATACCATTAATATTAAAATTTAGATACCCTATTATGCATAGGGATTGAATTTTAAAAATAACTTTGTTAGGATTTATTTTTAAATTAACTTATTCTAATAGTCCTCAGTTTTTTCTCTCTTGGGTGCCACATTTTTCTCTCACAAATATAGCACACAGTCCTGCCTCTTGAGAGAAGAAAAAAAACAACAGACCTTAATTGCCCTCAATTTTTTTAAAAAATTGCATGTTCTTAAATTTTTGGCACTAAACACCTACAGCACCCAGTATTCCAAGGTGGTCTCCCATCCAAGTGCTGACTAGGCCCAATCCTTCTTAGCTTCCAAGATCAGATGAGATTGGGCACATTCTGGGTGGCATGGCTGTAGACTTGGTGCTACTCTTTACTACTGATACAGTGCCACCTGGAATTAATGAGACAAAGAGAAAGGGAGGTGTGTAGATGTATAAATTGTGGACTCAGCTGGCTGTGAGAGCTGCAGGTGAGACTCAGTGTTTCCTGTGCTACATACACCTTATCACTGTTTCCTTCCTTATAAACATTTAAAAATGCATATTCTTTTTTTTTTTAATGAATAAACTAACATATATTCATTGTGGAAAGTGTGGAAAGTACAGAAAGCATAGGCTAAATAAAAAGTAATCCTGTCACTCAGAAGACCATGGCTAAATTGACCATAGGCTTTCTTAGAGGGATAGTGTGCAATTGCTTTTCCCACTCTTTCATTATCCACTCACTCAGCCACTTCACCCCTATGGGCTGTCTTCCAATGGTGTTGTCTCTTAATAGTTCTGCAGTTGTGAGGAAATTTATGTCTCCATACTGAGGGAGGCTTCCTCATCTATAAAATTGGTATAATAATTTACCTCATAGTTTCCCCATGAGCATTACATGATTGGACACATAAAAAGCATTAAAAACAGTGTCTGTGACAGTTAAGCTCTAAATCATCCTGGCAGTCATTGTAATTGTACTCCCATCGGAAAGGTGGAATGTCTGCCCAGTGGTGCCCGCTCATGTCATTACCTCTAACTGGGAAGTCCAGTTTCTGCCTGACTCCGCCTTTTGCAGTACTACCCATTCTTTAGGGCGTATCTTGAATGCATTCTCTCTGTGGGTTTCTGTTTTGACCAGTCTTTCCTATGGAGTTTGTTTTTTCCACCTTTGGTGTTATACCTTTAGCAGTCTGAAAACATGGAATGCACTGAATTATAGTCTTCTTTTGTGTTTTGACTTAAAGAGGGGTTTCCTATGTAAATAGGCTGGATTGCCAGGAATGATAGCAGCCAAGGAACTTGGGGAGATGGAGAATTAGACTGTGGTTGGTTATTGGAATTCTGGACATGACCAGGGCTTGGCAAGGTCAGGGTTAAATGTGATATAACTTCTGGGATGAAATTTAGGACTGGGAAGGGTAACACCAACAGCAAAATGTACCAATTGCCAGCTTTTAAAAAATCATAACATGCACAGAAATTATTGTGTAATCATCTTGAATATCATTTAATTGGCATTTATAATTTTATAATCATGTCTAGTCATGCCTAGGTTTATCAGAATTGTACTCTCCTAAGCTTCAGGAAAACTTTTTAGGCTGGTGCAAGTCATGATATGTGCAGTTCTGTCTCATTCTAACAATTGTTAGAATGATTAGAATTATTTCTGTTTGATGATTTTTGATTTTCATCACTTTAGCAAGCTTAGAATTGAGGCTTTAATTTTACATACCTGCACCATACTTGTGTATATAGGAACCCAAGGTAAGCAATCGCTTAAATCAATTGAAATGTGAAAACCTGGGTTTTAAGGTCAGTGGTTAAAATATCTTATTTTAAATGTAAGGTTTCTCATGAGGGTTGACTTTTGATAATTTAGATTTCAAAAGCAAAATAATTTACTATAGCTTGCTAATAATTTTCAGTTTAGAACTTCTATAGTCCAAAATTAGATTTTACATGATCCAAATTGTGTGTTCATATTTAATAGTGATTCTGACTGAAAGGTTAGGAGTTTTTGTTTTGTTTTGTTTTGTTTTGCAAAGTGGCACATTAAAATTAATTGTGAATTTCTAGAACTTGTAGTGAAGAAATACACATATTAACACATTTATGTATTATTAGGTGTGAAACATAAATAATATATAAATAAGTATATATGTACAGATACTCGTGTGTATATATATTCACACTCTAGAATATTTACTTCTATAAATATTGTCTTTGTTTATGTCACTTCATTACCACAACAGTTTTAATTTGCTTTGGTTTCAAGTATATAATCAAATTATATTCAAAATATTTCAGTGAGTAACAAGTACAAATTAGTTACAGAGTTGAGTTTATTATACTTTAAGTATTTATTGTATGTCCTACCAGCTGTTTGACTTGATTTTGTTAATTAAGTGTAATAAAACTGAACATTTGTCCACCAAAATCAATGGAAATAATTGTGGCAATCTTGAGAAGAAACAAATCTGTAGAAAAAAGTGCATTTACTATCCACAAATACCTAAAGTTTTATTAAACCAATTATATTCAACTACACTCTCAAATATGTTCAAACTCCTGCAGGGTCAGTAAATAAGATCCTCTAGTAGAAAACAACACTGGGAAGGTACTAAGAATACCAGAGATGAAAAATCATTGTGCTGTCTGATAGCACTGGTGATAGCTTTGGCCTGGGTGCAACTTTCTTGTAAGGTGCTACTTGCACCAAGGGGTGCTTTAGTGTTTAGCGTTTCCACATTTTGTAGGGAAAAGGCATGTCTAGCCATTAACTACACACCCCCCCTTGCCTCCTTGAATTAAAATAAATTTGAAATCTGAGTGGAATAATAACTGCTTGACGCATCTGGATTCCTTCTTTCATTCACATTCATTTCCTCAAATGACCTTTGTACTTCCTCTTTGTAGAGTTTCTTTGTTGGAAAAGGTCAGGAGGACAACGTTATTAAAATTCTTTAGATCTCTCTCACTTCACCGCCATAATCTATTGCTTTTTCTGAGGTTATTTATTTATTTTTTTGACTTTCAGTTTCTCTTACCCTAAAAGCTCCGTTTTTTGGATCCTTGTTTTTTTGTGTAATTACACTAAACTTCTTTCAGAGTTTAGGCATATGCTGATTGCTGCTATTTATGCAAGCTGTGTTGTTAGTCAGCACTGATTAAAATGCATTGTGGAGCTGAGGTTTTCTTATTCCAACTGCTATTAAATTGGGATACTGTAAAAAGAGAAGCAAAACTAATACTGATGTGACATGAATTGATAAAAATACTGTACTTGACATTTAGTATAATGACTAAAACTTATTAACAGCACAATGTTTGATTTTGATTCAATCTTCATATTATTAGTCTTACACTTACTTGGCAATTCAAAATTAATTTTTTGAGAGGCAATAAGGTGTAGGGGTTGAGAGCATAGGCTGTCTGGAATTTAAACCAGGCTCAGCCATGTGTTAGTTTTGTGACTAAATAGTTAATTTTGCTAATCCTTAATAAAATGGAGATAATGGTATTTATTATTTTAAATTTATATAGCATCCTTCACTACCTTGGGATTCACTGGGCTACAGATTAAATTTCAAAATCAACCTTTTTTGGAGCTTTGCTTGAACCTTACAAGAGTTCATGTTAACTTTTAATAGTGAACGACAGTCAGGCATTAAAGATAATGTCTGTGCTACAATTATATGGAGATAATAGGTATATATGTGTGAATATAATTGGCACTTAAGGGCTTCTTTTATTCATTTCCATAAGTACTTTATGCAGTTGTAATTTTATATAATTTAGAAGGCATGTTTAAAATGTGTTTTCTACCTATAACTTATTTCCAATGTTATCTCGTTTTTTTCCATTTTTTTTTTAACTTCCCATTTCAATTCGAAGTTGTTCTACTCTGGGAGCAGGCCCTGCCTAACACACTCCTTAGGACCCATTTTAACTATCATCTTCCCAAGGGTAGGAAGTTCAAATAATTTTAGAACCATTTTTTTTCTTCAGTCTTTCTTTTAGTCTGTCGGTAAGTTTATCTGGTGGCGAGGTAATGATTGTTTCTCTTTCCAGACTGTTTTTGATGGCCTTTTAAAGGCTAGTCTCTGCCTTATTTCCTGTGGGTCAGTTTCTGGGTCTCAATATCTATTGTTCTTCATCTGTATTAATGGGTTGTCTGATATATGGGATGCTTTTGGTAAGTAAGTTTATCGAAAGGAGCAAAGTTTTTCTACAAAGGGCTAGATAGCATTTACTTTTTGTAGGCCATAGGTTCTGTCGCAACTATTCAGCTCTGCTGTTTTATTTGAAAAAAAAAAAAAAGCCAAACACAATGCACATAGATAATACATAAACAAATGGGTATGCCTATGTTCCAATAAAGTATTATTATGGACACCGAATATTGAATTTAACATAGTTTTTATGGATCATAAAATAGTCCCCCCCAATCATTTAAAACTGTGGCCCTATTTTTAGCTTGAGTCACAAATGTTTGGCTCTTCAAAGCCAGACAGATTTGATGCATATATTGTTGTTTGGAAGCCCTTGGTCTGGTATCTCATCTTTATGACAAGTAAAGTGGTAAAGAAGTATCTATAAATAGTAGATATTTTTACTATGACTATTTGGTCCTTTAAAGTACTTTTTTTTATAAATAGGTAGTAAAAGTATAAGACGTAGTGTTCTGATTATGTATTGCTGCGTAAAAATCATACATAAACTTGGTGACTTAAAATAAATTTTTCTTATGATTCTTTTGGTGGACTTGGTTCAGCTCTCAGGCTTTCTTGGGCAGACAGTGGCTGCAGCTGGGCTGGGGTCATCTGAAGGCTCCACTGTGCTCGATTGCCAAGATAACTGTCTCAGGTGGCTGAAGGTTGATGTTGATGCTGGCTTTCAGCTGAGAGCTCAATTTACTCTTGCCCTTTCCATGAGGTCTGGGCTTTTCACTGTGTAGAATAATGGAGTGACCAAAGAGCAAATGTTTCAAGAGACTCAGTTGAAAGTCTCAAGCCCTTTTAAATGACCTGTTTTAAGAAATAACAGAGTAGTAGTTCCACCATGTTCTATCGATCGAGAGCAAGTGTCAGGGCAAACCACAATTCGAAGGCTGACACAAGGGCATGAACACCCAGAGGTGGTGTTCATTGGAGAGCTGTCTTTAAAGAGTAGCTGCACATGTGGGACTGTCATCGCTGAATTCAAAATAGTGTTTATCTTTGGAAAGGGTAGGGAGTGGTGGACAGAGGGAAAAGGATAATTGGGGAAACACTTTCTGATACTTTATATGTTATAGTAGTTGGTAGATAGATAACTGTTTCTATTATACTTTTTGGTGTTTTTGAACAATTTCATAATAAAATTAGATTATATATGTTTAAAAAAAGATTCTATAGCATCTTAGTTTTGGAGAAGAGCTCACAACTAGAAAATGTTCACCAGAAATAAATTTGTCACTTGGTGGTAGAAACCGAAAACTTTGATTAGCTTTTTATTGTGTAAAATTTTAAACATATACATAATTAGGCAGAATCATAGAATGAACTCTCATTTTCCTGTCACCCAGCCTTAACAATTATAGACACATGGCTGTTCTGGTTTCATTTATATCTCACCCATTTTCCTCTCCTGTATTATTTTGTAGCAAATTAAAGGTACCATAATATTTCAGCCCTACATATTTTACTTGTATCTCCAAGGGTTAAGAATTTTTAAAAATAAATATTAATATAACCATAATATTTGCATTTTAAATAATACCTATAACTTCAATAGTAATTCCTTAAATATTATCAAATATCCAGTAAGCTCAGATTTTCTGCTGTCTCTTAAATGTCATAAAATTTTAATTTTTTTAAAATCAGAATTCTAAAAAGATTCACATATTGAAATTGATTGATGTGTATCTTTACTCTCTTTTAATCTGTTGGTTTCCCCCTCTTTTTTATTCAATTATTTGTTAAAAGAAACTAAATCCTTTGTTTGCTGATTACATCCCTATGATATTATTGAAATTGTTCTTTTATTTTCTGTAAATTGGTAGTTGAATTTAGAAGCTTTATCATTGAGATTATTTTTGGGGGGGTGGGATAGAACTTAATAGGTAATTGTGTGTTCTTCTATGTGGAGGCAAAATAATGAATGCTTGATTGTCTCTTTATTGAGGAAAATGCACAGATCCATTATGTAGAAAGTGCAAAATTGTATTCTGTTTGTAGAATTCATTCTTTTTTTCTAAATCAATATTTTTTATTAGCAGAAATATTTCTATAAAGAAAAAATTCTTATAGTCACTATTTGTTTATCTTTTGATACAGTTCATACAGGAAGTTTTCAAAATACAAAATTAGTTCTCTTGTCTCCTTCTATCTAACATCTGTATTTCTTTTTTACTCACTAAGAATTAGTTTTTTAGGCTCCCAGAAATGGTTGGACTAGACTACCGAGTAATAACTCTAATAAAACAGTCATGTACCACTTAACGAAAGTGATACATTCTGCGAAATGCATTCTTGGGCGATTTTGTCTTTGTGCAGATATCATAGAGTATGCTTATACAAAACCTAGATAAGGGTTGCTTACTACACACACGCCATATGGTGTAGCCTACTACTCCTAGACTATAAGCCTATACAGCATGTTCCTGTACAAAACAACACAAGATTAGATCAAACATGAGAAAATGATGTGATCAAGATACATGGTAAACACAGATATATAAGGCTGCTGTCAGCAAAACACAGCAAACTGTTTTACACCAAACTTTTTTTTTTAGTAAGTAGAAAAGTACACTCTAAAAATAATGGCAAAAAGTATAGTAAATACATAAACTAGTAACATGGTCATTTATTATTATCAAATATTATGTACTGTATATAATTTTGTGTACTATACCTTTACAGGACTGGAGATACAGTAGGTTTGTTTACAGTAGCATCACCACAAACGCATGAGTAATATGTTATGCTGCATTATGATAGCTATGAAGTCATTAGGTGATAGGAATTTTTCAGCTCCATTATAATCTTATGGGCCTACCATGTCTTTGTGGTCTTTTGTTGACCAGAACGTTGTTATTTGATGCATGATTGTATACACTTAACAGTCTCAAAATCACTACCAGTAACTACCAGTATTACAATCAACAATATGATTACAGTAAAATATGTTTTTTTCCCCAAATTTTTTGTTTTTGTTTTTGTATATTACACTTGGGATATACAAATTACTTACTTTGAAGTCATTTAGTATAGTCTCTATATAATTAGCATTTCAAGTAGCCATACATTTATTTGTTTTTATTTTTTATTTTTAGGAATTCCTGCTTTAAAATTTATTTTATTATATAATTATATACATTATTTATCTTCCCACTACCTCGTTTCTTCTCTTTTGCTTTGCTTAACATTTAAAGTTTATGGTTTATGGTTTACATTGTTTTTAGCATAATTTTTGGTATATATTTTTACATTTATTTGCATCCTCCTTTTTCAGATAAATGATAGTGTAGTATGTACACTTCCCCCATCTTGCTCTTTTTACTTAATAAGACATCTCTGAGGTTACGTCAGAACTTCAGAGAACTCCATTGTGTTAATGTACCATAATTTTATTTAGCTTGTCATCTCTCGATGGACATTTCCAGTTTTCTGCTGTTATATATACATCTTGCTATGAATTGCCTTGTCTTTTCACGTAGGGTTTTTTTTTTTTTTGCTAGTGTCTGTCCTTTTATATTTTTCTCATATATCTTTGAAAAAAATGTTTAAAATGAGATTGACAGGTCAAAGGACAAATTAATATGTAATTTTGCTGAATATTGACAAATTCCCTCTCATGGAGGCTGTGTACTATTTTGCATTTTCACCAGTGTATCAGAATGTCTTGTTTTTTCTTAGCTTCACCCATGAAGTGTGTCATCAAATACTCTTTTTTACCAATTTAATGGATAAAAAATCACGCATTGCATCGTTTTGATTTTATTTCTCTTGTAAGTAATATTAAACTTTTTTTTATATGATTAAGAATTATTTTTTCTTATTTTTCAATCAACTTTATTTTTCTGGCCCATTTTCTGTATCATTATTGGTCCATTTTTCTCTATTTTAAAGAAATTATAGTTGATATCTCCTTTGTGATTAAAAATTGTAAATATTTTTCCATTTTGTCAGTTTTCTTATCTTGTGATTTCTCTTACCATTTTGGCTTTTCTTTTATTAAACAAGTTTATCTCTCTTTGCTTTTAGGGTTTGGGCCTCTAATTAGAAAAGTTTTTTTAATTTTTAGGTTATAAAAAAATTGATTCACATTTTCTCTAGTATTTATATAGTTTCATTTTTTTTACATTTAAATTTCTGATTCATTTGGGATTTATTTAGTGTATTAGGTGTAAGAAATGGATCTTATTTTATAGTTTTTCTGTTTAGTTATTAAAATATTCCCCCAAGTGAGAGTCTGTCTTTATCAATATTACATTTGCATTTGTAATTGGAGGTAGTTCTCGATTTTATATTTTACTTGATTGGTCTGCTTATTCATGGGTCAATATCAGACTTTTAATGTTATAGACTTTAAAATATGTTTTAATATATGGTGCAGCTAGCCATCCCAACTCCATCTTATGCAGGATTTTTCTGGCTTTGTTGTATATTCATTCTTTCAAATGAACTTCAGAATTGACTTATCTAACTCCAGTGGGGGAATTGTATTTTTGTTTGCATTGTTTTAAATTAATAAATTAACTTAGATCTAACATTTGGGATGTTGAGTCTTTCTAACTAAGGCATGTTTTTTTTTTCCATTTCTAATTTAAGTCTACTTTCGTGCCTTTCAATTGTGTTTTATATTACATTTTAATTTAAGTTTTAGACATTTAAATTATGTAAACACTTAAATTAGGTCATGAGACAGCTCATGAAACTTAATAGATTAGGTAGAAAAATTAAGGATTATTGCTTTATTATTAAGGTACATTTTCTCTGTGTTAGAGTTATGTATATCACTGGTATTATCTACAGTAGATCTTTTCTGTTTCTGTTTATTTTCTTTATTTCAAGTTACTTTTAATGCATCTGTCTTTAGGAAGCAAAAAGCTCTATGCCCAGGTCCAGTGAAAGAAAAATTCAACAAAAACCAAAACAACAAAGGCTGACTGGGAGCGGGAGTGGGCCTGGGAAAGAGAGAGAACTGTACCGAAAAGGAGGATGTGATGTGGGTGGTGTGTGCATTTAAGTACAATATTTATATGAACTTCTAAACTTACAAGTCTTTGTATCTCCTCGAAGGATTTTGAAAACTATTTGTCTCTGCATGTTTTTTAGTTGACATCTTACATTTTTTACTGTGAATTTAAACTGTTGCAAATGTTTGATTTCTTGTATACGATAAATATTGTCACTTAAAAAATGATACCATTACAGCATTCTTTTAAATGTAGTCAATGAAATTGAAATAACATAGCAAATTTAAGTCCTCTGCTCATCCATTAAAAAACTATAAACAAGATCTTTAACAGTCAAATTTTAAATTACTTCTTTTTCTCCTTGAAGATGTATTTCCTTTCCCTTCTTGCACAGAATTACATTGTAATGAAATACACTTTTATGCTAAGTTGTTTTTTAAAAAATCTATTACTCTTCATACTTCCTGGCAATAAAAGTGTATATACATTTAAAATAATTGTTTAAAAATTTTCTATAACCAAAAGGCCTTAAGTACTAAGAAATTTTCTATTGGATTAAGTGACCATTATAATTATTAGCAGTATAAAATTTATTCAAGCAGCATACATGTATTAAAATATTTGAAAATCATGTTTTTAAAAGCAAAATTTATTGGAAGTGCATTTCTTAAAGAGATAGATGAGACTCTTTTACGTATTCTTGTTTGAATATTAATTATTATCAAAGTAAAACCAGGTTCAGCAATAATTTCATTTCTATTTTTGTTTTTATAGTTATAATCTTGAGAAAAATGGTTCACGTGAATAATAAATGATAATAAAAAGAATCTGGTTATCACAGTTTCATTACCTTCTTTCACCTGCAACCTTATATATGCTAAAATTCATGTAACAATCTATATTATCAACAATTACTTTTAAGGATCAGCTCACAACAGAATTATACCTTTCTTCAGTTTTGTTCAAAGTAGAGAATTGGGAATCACTTGAATTGCAAGAGAATGTGTTAATCGTACAATAAGGCCATTCACTTTCTCTAATTGACTTCAGTAAAATTTGAATGGTCCTTATATTTGGAATTCCAGTGATTGTTACATCCTGAGGCCATGCACCCTAGAAAGATTCAGAGTTGGAAAGATGTTTACCCCCCCCCCTTTTTTTTTTGTAATGTGGAAGAGAAGATGCTTTTAGGAAGAGAATAAGAAGAGCAAAAAGAACTGGAGAACTGGTACTCTCTCATATTCTTAGGCAGGTTGGATCAATTTTAGGAGAGTGAAAATGGAAATTAAGAATTTGGAAATTGATATATAAAAATATCCATGTTTCATTTGATTATCCTCCACATTGTAGAGTTTACATAGTTCGAGTCTGAAGACCGCTATTCAAGGTATCCCATGAGAGAAGGGACAGTACCTTGGACTACATTGGTTTCATCTAACAAAAAGAAGCACAACACTGGAGGTCAGCAGAGCTAGTGCTACCATGCTCAAACTTACACCAGTACTGCCCAATGTATTGATACTGTCTTCACAGTATGCAGCTACTATATTTGGTGTTGGTGTGTTCGAAGGCAGTCCGTGTTAGACATGCAAGAGATATACCTCTCATATTATATTAAAAGGTCAAAGAGCCTGGCCTATATTTAAGTTGGGAAAAATGGTCCTCTTACTTTGTCTTTTGTGAACAGCAGAGGCACTCTTCTGTAGGGCAGTGTTCTTTAAGAATTTACTTTTGATCTGCTGGTAATTTAAATAAGTGAAATGTGGCATATTCCCTGGATGCCAGGTATAATTCTCAGTACTTTACATTGTTCCTTTCTTTTAATCCTTATAATAACCCTGTAGAGGTCATACTGGTTTCATCCTCTCCATTTTACAGTTAGGGAAACTGAGGCATGGTATGATTAAGTGGTTTGCTCAAGGTCACACATTAGTGAGTGGTAAAGCAAAGATTCAGTACAGACTGTTAACTCCCCTGAGTCTCTGCCCTTAACTGTTGTATTATGCTGTCCTGAGGTATTTGAATAAAACCTCACAGAGTAGAGCTTCCAAACTATGTGCCACACTGTAGAGAATGAGGTTCAGATGGTTTGGTCCTCTCAGTCTCAGATGAAAGTAGCTCCAAGGTCAGTTTGCATATCTTCTTATCTGAAGTGTAGCTTTTTCTTCTTATCTGGGATGCTAGTCTAAATATTATTCTCTTTATTTATCAAGAAATGGAAAAGATTGGGAGGCTCTGCCATACAGCATAGGAGAGCTGGCTTTGATCTGAAGGCTCTGTGGGAAGATGCCATCGATTGACTATATGCCCACTAAAAAAATAAAAACATACAAATTGACATCTTGAATGATGTTATTAATATAGTTTGAATGGTGATGCAAATTTGTATGGATTTAATCCAGTAGTTATAAAATAGTGGCCCATGGGTGGGCAGATTTAACTTGGAAATCTGTATCAACAAGCTTGTGTTGTAGCCAAGCACAATATTTAAACACAAATAGAATATGTTATTTCTTTTCATGGGCTAGAAACATTCCTGGTAACAGTTCTTACTGCTGCTGTATACCCAGAAGCTTCACACTTTTATGTTTTCCTGCCTGGCTTCTGATGGTTTCTAAGTGTTCAGCTCTTGGTCAAATCACTCATAGGAGGTGGTGGGTAATACAATGGTTAATAGGCTGTATAAATGATCTTTCGGTTATTTTCACCAGAAGTTTGGTGGAGGTGGTGGCGACAACACTAGACTTATCCAAGTAGAATTTTAAAATTTAATTTGGTTAATTTAAATTTTTTTCTTTATGTTTTGTGCTTTTTTAAATTCAGTTTAGGAAATCATCTTACTCAAAGGTCTCAAATATATTCTCTATTTCTTTCTAAAAGTATTAAAGTTTTTCTTTTAACATTTTATTTAATTCAACAAGAATTGATTTTTGTTTGTGGAGTAAAGTTAGGATTTAATCATATATATGTACAGTTTTTCTATGGGGTATTCTTTTACACTTTTATTTTTCTAAAAATTTATTTTCAATTACAGTTGATATTTAATATTATTTTATATTAGTTGCATGTGCAACATAGTGGTTAGACATTTATATAGTTAACAAAGTGATCTCCCTGATTAGTCTAGTCCCCACCTGGCACTATGCATAGTTATTACAATGTTATTGACTATATTCCCTATTTTGTACTTTACATTCCCTTGACTATTTCATAACAGTAAATTTGTATCTCTTAATCCCTTCCCCTTTTTCACTTATCTGGCCACCATCAGTTCTCTATATTTGTGAGTCTGTTTCTATTTTGTTTGTTTATTTTGTTCTTTAGATTTCACCTATGAGTGAAATCATATGGTATTTGTCTCTTTGTTTGACTTATTTTACTTAGCATAATAGCTTCTAAGCCCATCCATGTTATCACCAAAGGTAAAATTTTATTCTTTTTTTTTTTTTATGGCTGAGTAATATCCTATTGTATATATGTGCAACCTCCTCTTTATCCAGTCATCTACTGATTGGCTCTTAGGTTGCTTCTATATCTTGGCTATTATAAATAGCACTGCAGTGAACACAGGATGCATATATCGTTTCAAATTACTGTTTTGGGTTTTTTTGGATAAATACCCAGAAGCAGAATTGCTGGATCATAAGGTAGCTCTATTTTAAATTTTTCGAGGAACTTCCATACTGTTTCCCATATGGGCTGCATCAGTTTGCACGAGGGATCCCTTTTCTCCACATCCTTGACAACATTTGTTGTTTCTTAATTTGTTGAAGATGGCCATTCTGACAGGTGTGAGGTGATATCTTATTGTGGTTTTAATTTGTTTTTCTCTCATGATCAATAACATTGGGCATCTTTTCATATGATAGCAGCCATCTGTATGTCCACTTTGGAGAAATGTCTATTTAGGTCCTTTGCCCATTTTTAAATTGGAATGTTAGTTTCTTGATATTGAGTCTATTGGGTATTCTTGTTTGTTCTTTTCTCATTTGTTTTAATTTTGCTTTGGCCACGAAGTAAGTTTCTGTGTATATGTATTTGGGTTGGTTTCTGGGCTTTCTTTTTGGTTTCTGTGGCCTGTTTATCCCTATTTCAATACAAGTGTTTTAAATACTATAGTTTTATAAATATTCTTTATATCTAGTACAATCTCCTCTTTTAAAAAATTATTCTAGCTGTTCATGCTCTTCTATAAAATTTGATATCAATTTGTCAATTTTTATGAAAAATTCTATTTTGATTTTAATTGAAATTGTTTTGAATTTATAGATTAGTTTTGGGGAGTATTGAGAATGTTTTAGGTTTTCTCATCATGAGAAAATTTTTACTTGGGACATTTTTTGTTCTATTTATATTAGGTGTGGTCTATAATTTTTTTTGATCTTTGTTTAAAAATTTTTATCTATATATTACTTTCTATTCTTATGTGTTTGGAGCATATGTGGTTAACTAGTGGATTTATGTCTTTATTAGGAGTCTTCTGTTTTTTCTTTACATTTTCTCCCTCACAGATCTCATTGGCTTTCTGAATCTCAACATTCACCTCTATAAAAATGAATCTTCAGTCTCTCTTAATAGCTTGTCTACTCCTGTTCTTAATTCTCTAGATCATCATTGTAGGCACTTACTTTCCATTCTCATTTTCAGTTGCAAATAACATAGTCCATTCCAAAATGTATTGTCAGTGCTTTGTAGATTAGCTGAAGTTTTGCCTTAGCTTCTCTTCATATTGTGGATCACGTCTGTACAGTAAACATGCAGTAGATATTTAGCAAATTCTAATGACTTAAGATTGACTATACTTTAACGCCTGTTAGAGTAAAGTTGTTACAGTTACAAGGCCTTTTGACAAAGGAAATGAAAACAGTTTGACATCAAATATTGTTGGCCATTTTGCCTTTACATTGATTTTTGAAAGGGTGTTTGGCTATTACGCATCATAAACAGATTAGACTTTCAGACCCATCTCTGAATTTCTGCATTAAGGAAAAATACAAACAATATGCTTAAGATTGCGATTTGTGTGTCCATTCTTTAAGGTGATAGAACTTCTCTTGTGCTCTTTTTAAGGCAGCTGTAGCTTATCTAAGTGGATGGAGCAGCTGCATTTCTCTATAAGGACTTTGAACAATCTTGCCAAGAAAAATCTAAATTAGATTTAAAACACACTCTCAATCTGGAACGTTAACAAGCATTTTGTAATAACTGAAGAAAGGGCATTAAAAACCATGGCACATCTTTTAACATATTGAGCTTTTTGTTCTGGCAGTACCCTCCCCAAAGGAATGACGAGTATAACAATGACGAGTCTCAACCAACATGAAGGTTTATCATATTCGTCAGACTGCTTCCACTCCTTTTTAAGAAAGTGATTGTTATTCTCTCTTTATTTAATAGGCTAATGATTTTTTTTCCTGCTGCATCCATGACTGCACACTTACTTTAACGTTACATAATGACTTTATACATAGTTCTATTGGTTAGCATTGATGAAACAAGCAAAAATTATTGTAGATGTGTAAGTTAAAAATCTTTTTAGGGACTTAGGGTATTTCCATGATTTTAAAAGAGTAAGTTTATCTGAGGTAAATGTATCATGTTTTATTAGTTTTGTAATGCAAAGAAATGCCTCTAAGTGGTTGTAGTGTACAGAAAGAAACTTTGACATGGGACTTGAAGACCTGGCATGCAGTTCTGGCTTGGAAACTTACTTCTATTCTTTGTGCCTTACTTTTATTCTTTGGAAAATGAAACTGATGCATATGGGAACTACATAAAAAATGACTATACAGGAGTTTGGAAAAGTATAAAAGGAGAGTAATCTGGTAGATTTTGCCCTTTGTAAGTTTAAAACATACTTCTCATAACTTTCTGGCTTTTAAGGTGAAGTTGAGAAGAGGCAAACTCTATTTCTAAAGGGAAACCACACTTGTGAAATATCTTCAGAGTGAAATTCAATAACATGTTTTTAGCTCATCTTTCTTTTGGGAGATAAGGACAGGGTCACATACTATGTTAGATGATGAAAATGATATGGCTGCAGTTAGCCCCCATTGATTGGAAAATTTGATGCTGTTGGTTTGTCTTCTCCTACTACTCGTCCTTGCCAAAAAGCCCTGTGCCTGGTTCCATGAAGTAGGTTCTATTGATTTCCACTTTATAGATGAGAAAACTCAGGCATGGAGAGGTGAACAATCTGCCCCAGAAAGAGGCAGAATTCAAATCAGTCAGTCTGAGCCCAGAATCCTATGGAAGATGAGTTCAGTTTTGGTCATGCTGAGTCTGAGGCACCTCCAAGGCATCTCAATGAAGAAACACAGGGATTTGGAGTTTAGAAAAGAAACTCAGGCCACAGACATAGATTTGGGAAGCCTATGCCTGTATGTGGTAATTGAACTGTGAATGTAAGAAGATATTGAGTGAAAAGAAGAGGAGAAGGTCTCTTGGGAATACCAGTGTCATAGAGTCATTCCTAGAAGACTAAGATTAGGTAAGGATACAGAGTTAGGAAGAAAATGGTAGAGTATAGGCTAGGTATCCAGTGATGTCTTCATGGGGGTAACTGGTTTTAAAAGGACTTCGATAGTCTCTTTCCCACTCCATCCATGACTTGGAGCCACTGGGCTATGCTAACACTTACTGCCTTCTTCCTGGTCCTCCAGGCACTCCTATCTTCTACTGCGATGTGTCTCTTCTATTCAGACCCCATTACTAAAATATTTCAGTTCTCAGACTGAGTTCTTTGTCTGCCTTCTCCTGTGTATCATTTTGGGTATTCTAGTTTGCAGGCAGATGGTGGCACTTATTTATTAGTTCATTGTACTTCCTGGTTGTGTAATACAAAGACCTTGTTTACCTCTGAATTAGGCCGGGGACCCTGCAGTTCTCCACCTTGAATACTCTGCTTACCAACCATCTTTCCTATTTCCCCAGTCCTTGGCTCTGTGATGGCTTTGTGATGGCTCTGTGAGCTCTACCCATGCTTTTCAGTTCAACCTGTTTTCTCTGATCACCCACCCAACCCTTTAAAACCCAGTTTTAGACTCCTCTCGTTAACCTGCTTCCATGCCTAAGTCCCAACATTAGATTAGGCCTGTGTTTGGCTTATTTCTTCATTTTCTTTTCCTGGGCCTCAGAATGTTTTAGAAAAGAAAAATCAAAAATCAAATACAGAACATTTATTCAACCTTCAAAATCCTTCTTATATTTCTGAAATTTTGAAGTCCTACCATGTCTTTAATTTTGTCATAGTATACAATGATCCATAAGTAAATAATTTACATAAATAGTAAATAAAGCAGAATAAACTTATAAATGTTTGTTAGTAGACTGACAGCATTATCCATGTTAGCTTTTGTAGATTTTATTTAGTAATAATATTGAATATATATTCTCATAAATAAGGCATTTTATAAATTAAATATTTAAATATATGTATATGTGTGTGTGTGTGTGTGTGTATATATATATGTATATATATATATATATATTTTTTTTTTTTTTTAAATTCCAAAGAGAGGAAAGCCACATTCACTGTTTAAGCTAGATAAAAAGATGTGTTGTGCTTTGCTTAAATATATCCTCTAATGTGTACTTAAGCAGTGTGGTTCTAAAGCTACTTAAGACTTTCTCATTTTTATTCTTCTAACTCAATGTTTTGAAATTTTGCCCCCAAAATTGTTTCTTAAGTAATCATCTGTTTTCCCATTTTTTTCCCATGTTGAAGCCAATATAACTCTCAGCATGAGATATCCTGTTTTGTCAAGCTGCCAATTTAATTCACACAAAAGCCTTATCAATTTATTTTCTTGTTGAATTCTGCAATCTTAATATAAAATACAATTTCTTTAGGGGTTTTGAAATAGTAAAACTAACTTTCAGAGCTCTTGTGATTGCCTTCATTTTCATGGAGAGTAAGAAAATTATTCTAAAGTTACATTTTTCTCAGCCCGCATTTCACTTTATTTGTTCTCCATCTATGAGGATAAAACCACCAGCTCACAGCCTCATTTCCATTCCCCTAACTTAGTGTGGCAAAGTACTGTCTGTATGTAGGGCAATCTGAGTGGATTTGGGCAGCTGGAGTGGAATTTAGCTTCTGTGACAAAGGACCAGTAGAAGTCTAGCAGAGTTTGGCATTGGAAGGGGTGTTGTGCTTCATCATGTAAGGAAAAGCTAGTAGTGTTCGGTGTCTTTATTTTTTTTTTTTATTTTATTTATTTTTTTTTTGTCACTGGAAAAGGATTAGTTTGGGATTCAGTCTCTAGGTGAAGTTTTGAGAAACAGCTTGGAATTTGAGTCACTGGAGACCAAACTTAATCCTTGATCAGAAAAGCTGGTACTTTCATCATTCATAAATAATTTTAAGTCCTCCATAACTGTTTCCAAATCTAAAGCTTTTAGGTAGTCCAAGTATACTTATTTCTCTGAAAACTGGAATGGTAAGGTTTCAAATTTGGAAACCGCTTATTTGAGTAGGAAAATTAAATATTTAAAATATTTAAAATATTTAAAAAATTGTACTGCTTCAGCCTCCAAGCCAAAGATTTTATTTGTTTGGTAATTTTTAAACATTAAATAATATGCTGATTTAAATCTAGAAGCAAAGTGATTTCTTAAAGATGCTACATAACTGCAAACATAGATAGCCCCTCTGTTCTTTTTTTGTGCCCTACCTTCTCCTCCCCTTGAATGCCTCACTGTGTGTATGTGTCAGTAAATTCTTTGAAGGAATAAGATAGAATGTTGAAGCTTCTTCGATCTAATTCATTAAGGGGTATTGCTAATTGTTTCCTCTGGATTACATAATGTTACCATTACACTCAAGGGTACTTGGTCTTAGCCAGCCTCTGCACTGGAAGCCTGTCCTCAACCATGAGCAAACATTATAGAAGTATCACTTAACCCTAAGATACTTTTGAATGGATAAGAAATTATAGGCCTTATATTCTTTCATTGTTGTTAGTCACCTCTAGTTCTCAACATTTGTACACCCTTTAGTTCTTTCTTTTTCAACATGATACTATAGGAATCATGATTATTAATGATCCTGTAGGCATATTATTGCTTGAAATTTTGAATTTATTTAAGTTAGTGTTTTATCATTGGTAAGTATTATTTTTACTATAGAAATGTAGAGATGAATTCTTCAAAAAATTTGATTACTTGCTAGTATGTACCATGAATGCAGATTACTGAAAATGTGTATAATATAATGTATAACTCTATTAGCATATAGCTGTAATGATTTAAAGAGAATGTCGAATAATAAGCTGTATATAAAAGCTGATTAATCCATATTTTTATTTAATAAGCATATGAACACATATGCTTTTAAGCTGATTTCTGTTTCATTCCATTTTATTGATAAAAGGTAAAATATTTTCAAATTTCTTACAAGAATTATCTGCTGTTTAGTAGAACAAGTAATTTGGATTTTTCATTTTAAAATTGAGCACCAATTTTTTTGATTTATTATAGCATTTTCACTTATTTTGTTGACTATTTTATTTTCACTTATTTTGTTGACTATTTTATGATATTCTGTATCAAAATTAAATAAGTTTCACCATTTGTGGTAGTCATAATTTTTATAATTTCCAGTGTTCAGATGAGGTAGAAAAAAATGGAGTAGTCTATTTGAGGTGAAGCTATATTTAGGTATAAAATGTAATTTAACTTTTAGGTTATTGTTTCAAACATAGATTCTGTCCTTTTTTCCCTGTTGTCCATGGGGTTTGGTGACTCCAAATGTGTAGAGAAATGTGATAGCTAATTGACCATTGTATATCTTTATGATTTCTCACCATCTTTTGGAACTAGAATTCCCTTTGAGATCTGAAGAAAACTATGGAAACTTTCTTGAGAAAAATGTACATATTTACAAACACAAAATTTAATATACATTTCCAGGCATTTTATGACCCCTAGTTTAAGAGCCCCTGTTCTATATGTAGGCATTAATATTGTCTAATTTCAAAAATTAAGTACCCAAATTTAGTATATGTTATTTAGTATATCTTTTTTTCCCCTTTTGTACAGAATTACTTTGCATTCATTTGGAAAAATATTTATCATCAATTTTGTGCATGTTATAGAATTTAACTGTTGAGAAGGAGCCAAGAATTCTCAGCGAACGAAAATTTATACTGTCTGCTGCTCAAATTTAGAGAACAAATTATGTGGACTGTAATGTTTTGGGGTACATTGGGTTGAATTAGGCTTGAAAAGATTGCTGGAGAAAATGAGTCATATTAACCTGGCTGCAAAGATTTAGTATTGACCTCAAACTCTTGAATTTTTATCTTCAAGGAGAGATAGCTAGATTCTGTCAGAATGGATGTGTATTTTAAAGCAATGTTTTTGAAACTTATGTAATGACTTTTTTAGAAAGAAACAATAATTAGTGTGGCCTGTCAGTGCTGACTTAAATTTTTAAAAATTTAGTGTTACCTAAGTATGTATAAGCACAAAACTTGGCTTGAACACTTCATGTTTATAACTTATGTGCAACTATAAATCCCCAAACTGTTCTACACATTCCATACAAACAAAATGATATTAACAATGATAATGGTATGTTGCCTCAAATAAATTGGTACTTCCAGTACAGGTGTGGTACTTACTGGTCACTGGTCATTATGGTATAGGTTCTTTGAGTACAACATACCCATGCTTTTGTTCTTTTTTTTTTATCAGCTCGCAAATATTTGAAATATTATTACCTGATGTTAACTTGATTATGAACATAAACTGGGCATAGTATTCAGCTATAGTTATTCAGATGGTTCAGAAGTTATTTATATTAATTTTTAAAAGATTAGAATTGGTAAGGTAATGTAAAATAAAACAGTGGTTGCCTCTAAGAGGGAGATTGCTTGTCACGGGGCAAAGAAAATTTCTGGGATGATATCTTTATTTGGGTATTTTTATGGGTGCACACATTTATCAAAACATCAAATTTTACACTTTAATTCACTATATCTAAATTTCACCTTAATGTATAATTGGAATAAAGGCACAACATTTAAAAAATTTATGAGAATTCTTGTATTCTGAGAATAGGTCAATGGATTTCAGTTTGGGACCCACGGTCAGGGGGGACTCTGCAGGTCACTAAAAACATCTATGACTATATATGACTTTGGCCCAAACTCATGTGTTGTTTCCTACCAAGTGAACTGAACTTGACCATGCATAAGCAGTGATGACTCTGTGCCCAGAGTAGGGATAGTCTACGCAGTGTGACTTATGCCACCATATCCCCTAAGTCATCTTGATTCCAACTCAGCCTTCAAATTTTCTAAAATTCCTCTGAGAATCCCCCTTTCCACTTTGTAGCCACATGGGAAAAGAGAAAGGAGGGTAACCTGAACAATACAGAAGGAAAAGGATTCAAGAGAGCAGCAGTCAAAAGGTTTGATTTTATTAGATGCTTTTGTCCTCAAAAATCTTTTTTTTTTTTTTTCACTGTGAACACTTGTGGGAGAGGTCAGAATTAAAAAACTTTTTGAGAAAAGGTTAAAATTAGTCAGACCCTGATCCAATCAATGAGTTATTTCCAGTTCTTGTGATTTTTCAACTTGTTGAGGAAGTGGGATAGGCTCTTATAGCCTCACATGAATGTCTTTTCTCATCTATGCCTATTAAAAAGTTTTTTTTAAAGCAAAACATGCTTACAGCACAAGTTTTAAAAATTTCTGCAGTTATTTTATCGTCCTAATCCATGAACTCTTTAAAGTTTTCTATGCTATAGATAGGTACTCATTATCTAAAAGCAAACATGATCGTTACTAAATTTAAATGATCAAAATGCATATTTGTTGTCTATTGTTAAATAGCAGATTACAGCAGAACTTAACAACTTAAAACAATAAATTTTTATTATTTTTACACAGTTTTTGTAGACTAGGAAACCAGGAGCACCTTAGCTAGATGATTCTGGCGCATGATTCCTCAAAACGTTGTTGCCAAGATGGCAGTTTGGACAGCAGTTGTTTGCATACTTGACTGGGGATAGATTAACCACATGCCCCACTAACTGACCACATGCCTCGCTAATTCGTGCTGGTTGTTGGCATGGGGCTGTACTTCTTCACCATGTGGACTTTTTTATAGGGTGCTTGAGTGTCCTTACAATGTGGACTTCTCCATTGGGCTGCTTGAGTACCCTTGGCATATGGCAGGCTGGCCTCCCTGACAGTGAGTAATTCAAGACAGAGTAAGATGGAGACTGCAATGTCTTTTATGACTTAGCCTCATAAGATACATGCTTTCATTTGCACAGTATCCTGGGCTGGAGTGGATACTGGTGTATAATGGTGAGCATGAGGCACACAGACGCACATGCCTGGCCTTGAACCTTACAGCCCAGCCAAGGGAACACATACACATGTACCTCTATAAGTTCAGTGACAAAAAAAAATATTTACGAAGGCAAAATGGGTTGTGACAAAGACAATTGGGGTATGGAGTTAGTGGGTAACTGGGAGGGGATGCCAGGGAAGACCTCTGAGAGGAAGTGAACTTTAAGCTGAGACCAGGTGGGTGAGTAAGAGCTAGTCATGAGAAGGGCTGTGAGAGGAGAGAGAAGAGCCCGTGCAATGGCTCTTACGAAGGTAAGCATTTGGCCTGTGGAGGAATTGAGAAGGGGTCAGTACTAGAAAAGAAGATGGGGTGGGGTATAATTGGAGAGGTCGGCTGGAGTCAATCATGCAGGCCCTGGTAGATAAGGAATTGGATATAAAAGAATACCCATGTCCCCTCTCCCCAACACACACACAAAGAGTGGTTTTGCAAGATAAAAGTTATCTTTTCTCTCTCTTATGAAAGGAGTCTTATGGTAGAAAATTCAGGGTAATCTGGAACTCATTCTCCTACTGATTCATTTATTCAACTATTTTTTGCCTCTGCTCTCCTATTGCATGGCTTTCATCCTGAAGGTTACATGATAGCTTACAACATCCTTGCTGTAGACCAGAAGAAGAGAGAAAGTCAAAAGGACATAATAGGGACCTCCTCCCAGCTGATCGGTTCCCTTAAGTCGTCTTCCTAGAAGCCCAACACAGCACTCCCTCTTAGATCCAGTGGGCCAGCACTTAGTGACATGGCCTTCATCAGTTGTAAGAGAGAGTGTAAGCTTTTATTTGGGGTGGAGAACACTCAACTAAATATCATGTCCTCATTACTTAAGGGGAAGGGAAAATTGATGTTGGGCAGAAAGCCAACAACCTGAGCTACAATGGGAGGCTGCTGAAGTGTTTAAAACAATGAAGCAACATGATGCTTTATAAAAGAATATTCTGTCTCCTGGTGGAAAATGGCCTATAAAGGGGAGAAGGTGGAAGCAGGTAGGCCCACGAGGAGCTGTTGAAGCAGTTCAGGGGGTAGATAGATAATGGGCTGGATCAGGTTAGTGGTGGTGGTGGTAGACATGGGTAGATCTAGGCTAGGTGTCAGATTTCAGATCTACAGGTCTTGGTAACAAGGGAGGTGCAAAGGAAGAGGAGGAATCAAGAATGAGATCCAGGTTTCCTGGCTGAGCAACTCTGAGGAGGGTGGTGCAATTTATGGAGATGAGGAAGACCAGTAAGGGAACGAGCTTGGATGGAAAATTAGGAGGTTAGTTTTGAGTACGTGAGAGTTGAGGTATCTATGGGAGGTGTTGAGCAAGCAGTTGGATAAATATTTCAGGAGGGTCAGAGTCTGTCCATTGTGTTTATAGCCATAGGGATATTTAAAATCACACAGTGAAAGAGCAGAGAGAGGGAAGCAAGGACATGACCTAGCCCCAAGAGGTACTAACTTTTAGTGGTTGGCTGGAGAAGATGTTGATAAAAGAAGTGAGAAGGAGTGGCAAAGGTTAGGGAAACCTGGATGGAATATTTCAATTGCTCAAGGCTGCTAAAAGGCTGAATAAGATACAGCTAGGAAGATATGCCTTAGACCTGGAAATCTGGAGGTTCACTGGTGCTCTTGATAAGAACATTTTGGTGGAGTGGCGGGAATGAGTTCAAGTGTGAGTGGGGACCCAGGAGCACCCAACTGCTGTGTATATAGGGTGCACGCCTCTGAAAAACTGAGTATGTAATGACAGGAAAATCAAAACTTATAGTAGATAATTTCAAGAGACAGGATGGAGCCCATACAAAGAACCCATAGAAATAAGCTTCTGCCTGCTAGAATGTAGTTGAAGACTAGCTTTGGGAACAAAAGAAAAGTTTGTCAAGTTATTGAACACTCAGCTTCTGTGCTGACAGTTTTTAGGAGTGGGTGGACATGGTTGTGAGAAAATTGATCCAGAACAGTGCTCTTCTCTGCTTGTAGCTTCAATCAGAGCCTGAAAGAAGAAAAACCTGTTTGACATGTATGTGGCAACAATACAAAATCTTGTTAGTTAGATTCCTTCATGAAACCAGGAGATCATAAGCAAAAATTGCTGGCCCCAAAAGCTATAGTACAATCATTTCTTGCGTTTGAAGAGTCTTTAAAGAATCTTGGACAAAGCTTTCTTGATGATAATAAGCTGAGCCTGGCTGATGTGCACCTGCTTGAAACTATTTTTTGCAGTGAAAGAGAAGGTCCCCAGTATTTTTTCCACATGTCTTCTATATAGCAGGAATGAGTAATATCCCTATAATTAAAGAATTCCTGGCACCTGGCAGCTAGAAGTGCCCACCCCCTGATGCCAATGATGCAAAAACAGTCCACCAGCTCTTTATGTTGTAATGCTGGTACTTATTTATATTTGTGAGTTGGTTGGCCTCTATGGATTGCTGTGTCCCTTAAATACTATAATCAATGCCACATTGCAGTATCCCCAGTCCTATGAATAGTCACTTCCTAAGTAGTTCTTACATTTCAGGGACACCTTCTCTACCCAGAATCTTAATTTTGTTCTGAGTAATTGGGAGAGAAGGCATGCCAGACTTTTAGTTATTCTCTTAATCTGCTGAGTTAATTCTGGCTTCTCTGGATAGTCTTACCCTGCTGTGGATGAGAGTGAGAATTTATGTTGCCTGAGCTTCCTTCTTCTGCTTTTTAGGAGGTTAAGTAAGGTTATTTGGAATAGGCCAAAGAGCACGATCACAGATATTCCCTAATGCAATGGTCTTCCAAGTGTGATCTGCAGATGAACAGCATCAGTGCCACCTGGGAATCTACTAGAAATGCAGTTTTATTCTCTCAAACCCAAACCCATTGTATCAAAACTGGGAGGTGGTTCCCAGCAATCTGTTTTAACAAGCCTTCTAGGTGATTCTGTTGCAAGCTAAAGACTTAGAAGTATGCCTTAACCAAGAAGGAAATGGATTCAGGGCCATTCCAGAATAGGGAAAATGGATACAAATTACTGAGAATAGAACGGGACCTAGGGTTGACTATGTTGCATAGCAGTACCAATCTGTAGTCTCTGAACCCACTCTCTGAGGCTTGGTGATGTCCCCTGTCTACCAATGCACTGGAAAGAAAAAGACAAGGGAGGGAGTCATGGTAGGAACATGAAATGGAGTGAAGAAATGGGAGACAGCTTGAGTAAGACATGTTAGGTTATAAAGGGAAACAGAAAAATGACAGGGTGGTAAAGCAAAAAATAGATGTAAAAAGTATTTCCAGAAGATGGTCCACCTTCCTATATCTAAGATTTAGATGTGTCTTTAGAGATTGAGAGCCTTCAATTTTATGATTTTTTTATTTTATTGCTTTTATTTTCTCTAAGACTCAAAAATGATAAGAATCATTCTCTATAGCAAAACTGTTTTGAACCTGAAAATGTTTTAATTCAACAATATTGGTAACAGATTTTTAAAAATTTATAGTTAAGAACATTTTTGGTTGAATACGAGGACTCAGGAGGGTACTTTTCTGCGGGCTCTTAGTAAGAAATAGGAATTCCTTTTTATCTCTGACATCTGGCTCATCCCTGATGTAGAGTGGTTCTCCTTCCCCTCATCCACAGTGGATGATAAGCATAGGCTGTGCATCCTATTTCCATGGCTGTGACCAGATTTAAACCCCACTCAGTTATGCAGGAACATGTAACAAAAGGTGCTGCAGCTTTTTTTTTTCTTTTCTTTTTTTTTTCAGAGAGAAGGGGAGAGATGCATATCCTAACAATATTTTCAAAGTCCATAGGTAATGACACAAGATCTTAAAAGATCTTAATAATTTATTAAAGAAAAAGCAACTTGGCAAATGTAAACTGGATGGCTTCTTTATTTTGTTTTCTACACAAATTTTCAGAACTTCAGCTGTGTTTATATTAAAACAAATACTGAAGACACAACCCACATTGAGTGCAAATGAGTATTTTGTCTGAAATACCACCCTTCCCACTGTGGCAATGTCATGGCCTCAAGAACAGGATTCATGTCTCAAAGGATTTGTTCAATCATTATTTAAGGAGCATTTTCTGATGCCAGGCACTATGTTTGGTGTTGACACAAAGAAATCACCATATTTTGATTTTGTTTTTTGAATAGAATTACATTTGGTATTTTTGTTGTTTTGCGCTGTCTCTAGTAGTTAAAAAAAGTGAGAGAAAACAATACTACCTGTTTCTGTTTTTTTAAATAGTAATAAACTTAAAAAATAATTTATTTTTACATTGCTTTGTAGCCTCCAGCAGTCCTCAGAGAAGCAGCTTTCACCTCATTTCATGGATGAAGAGACAGGGGCTGGAAAGGCAACATACTCTTTCCTTTTGGATAGGAAAAACCTTCTGTGGTTCCACAAAAATTTATCATTGATTCCATGCTTGTCTTAAAGCTTAGTCTTTTTTTTAAGTGAATTGCATATTGGATATAAAAGTAATGTAAATTCCTTATATTTACTCCCCATACATTCTGTTCATCAACATTTGGCATCTGTGGACTTAGAAATATTTCAACTTCTTTTCAAAATAAATCATTACTTTTGATTTAATTGAACAATATGGCATAAAGCAAACATCCCTGCAACACCTTTTGAAAGTACGTGCCTTATTCATGGAGGTCGTTGTTGGAATTTTGCATTTTATGTTTTTAAATGGGTTCTGGAGTCAATGATTTTTTAGATTTTAGCTCTGTCTGAATTCATGAGCAGTCTACTAACCATTTGGCCTGCAGTGGTTTCTTTTAAACTAATTTATTCTGGTTTCTCTCTGTGCTTAGAGGCTTCAAATGGCTAACTTTGCACAAAACAAGGTTACACTAGGATCATTTGGTATATCAAGGTGACCGATTATCAATTCATTTGATTAAATGTTTCTTTCTTGAATATTTTCTACTATATACGTACATGCATGTATGCCTTTATCTGAATAACTTGGCTTGTATCTTATATTTAAGGCAAGGTCATTGCTTCTCAGTTTTTGGCTTCTTGTTTCACAGAATGTGATGACAACTGTTATTTCAGATACAATGATAAAATCTTGCCATAATAAAACCCCTTTTTTACTTTGCCCTAACTTGGAAGTATTAGTACAAGAAGTTTGACACAAAACTCCTCTCATTTATTAATTTCAAACATCAAGGTTAGAAGTCCTTGGACTTCTAGATTGGAATTTAGGCTGAGTTAGTGTCACAGTTTGTGCTTCCCTGCTCTTATTTCTGCCTCCCTGATGGTGCCGTGGAGAGCTGCATGCATGGGTGAGTGTTAGACTGCACTTATGTTCCCAGCAAAGCTCTTTGTTTGGCCTTGTGAGCCAGGCAGAGTGAGGTGGGGGAAGAACACTACTTTAAAAGGCATGTGACCCAAGATGCATTTGGTTTTGGGTAAGCCCCTTAATCTCTCTTTATTTCCATATTCAAAATACTAGGATCTGCTTTGTTCTAACAACCTCAAGGCTTACTGTTGCAAGAATAAATAATATATGATTTGTAAAGCCTCTTTATAAATACAAAAATAATTTTTATGTATTAATTTGGAGCAAATGGGTTAATGTGCCACCTATTTAAGTTGAAATAATTAAAATAATTTATGTTCAATAGTATTGTTAAATTTTCAAGGTGTTTATACATATAGGTCTCATTTGAGTGGTTAAACACCTTGTGAAGTAGGGAAAAATGCTGATATTATCTGGTCTGTTCTGGGAATAAGAAAACTGAGACATTTGGTTTCATTACTGAAGCCCCAGGGTCAGGAGACTCAGGGTTAAGAATTCCATCCCTTGTCACCACCTCCAGTTTTCCCTCTATGTTTCTGGGTAGATGTAAGAAAGTTACTGCTTTGCGGTTTCATGTTATCTCTTTTCAGCTGAGCCCTGTGGGTGATGGTAGAGCCACTTGGGTTGAAGCAAGAGACTAGGGGCTCAGACACAATAGTATCAAACCTAGAGACATTTCAGTGGAATCCTCTTCTGCTCTCTCCCTGTGACCATTCTAGGAAAATCAGCAGCCCAGTGCTCTTTCTCCATTCAATGCTTATAGTAACTTCTTGAATCAGAATTTAAAACTTCCTGGGGCCCAAGAGTATGTAGATAAGAAGGCCTAATGGAAACAATCTGATGGTGTGCTAGCACTATTTGCAAAGCAAACATTACTTTACATGAATTGCCAGTTTATTTGAAGGTGACTTGATGATGGGGTTACTGGAAGGAGGAGGGGGACAGGAAGGCCTGTACTCTTACATTGTTTGCCTTGACTGACTTCTCCCAGTTGATTGCTCTTCAGGACTTTCATGACCTTATGTAGGCTTATCTGTATCTCCCATGAGGCTCTACACAGGTGTTCTGTAAATATCTGAGTGGCCAAATGAATAAAATGTAAAGTCTTGGAATAGTTTAACAGTTTATCTGAAAAGCCAGTTTAATGGTGGGGCATATGCTAAACGTATTCAGTCATTTAACCAATATTTTTTGAGCATCAGCAATATTCAAGTTATCTTTCTAGAGAGTAAGGATAATGTTGTGAACAGGTTCCTGCCCTCCTGGAGCTTACATTTGTCTTTTAGTCTAGAAAGAGTAGATATAAACATTAGAAGAAATTAATTAGTAAAGATGTGTTTTCTAATTACAACTTGCTTGAGGAAATTGTCGGTACACTTTATATATAAATTCATGTTAATCAGTGACTTAGAGTACATGCTATGAAGTGATGATAAACATGAGTGTATGTAAATATATATGTATATATGTAAACATGTATGTATGTATATGTTTTTACCAGAAACTTAGATAGCTGTTATTTGGTTCTAGGGATCATGCAGCTTTTATTTTTTCAGTTTTCTGAAGAATTCAGTGGCAAAAAGATTGATAAAGGATTCGTCGTGTTTGTTGCTGGTCTCCATATCCTTTATATCTTTTATTACATAACACAAGTTCATTAGATATGAATTAAGCACTCACTAATTTAACTTTATATCTCAGTATGTCAGTGGAATCATTGAAAATGTTTTTGGATTTCTTCTCATTGCAAGGCACTGATGGCTGTTACATCATCAGTGCTCTTAATCCTTTAATTTTTTCTTCATTTTCTTTTCAAAATAAACTAAATTAAAAGGTGAAAATTGTGTTCAAATTTTCTTTGTTTATAATTCGTAGTCTTTTGGGATGTGTGTAACTGATGGCGTCCAAAAATTTCATTGGATTGATTTAAGATGGTCTCTTTAGCCTTGGTTCCTACCCTTGACATCCTGTGTGGTGTAGCAGGTTAGAGCTAATGCTAGGACCAGATGACCTGGTTCAAATCCTAGTGTAGCTTTATTTGGGGGATAAAAGTGCATACTGGTTTTAGAGTCAGCTCAAAAAAATTGAATTTGAAAGAAGTAATAATGCTTTGTAGCCTAGCTGAGCTAGATGGAAGGTGAGGTTGCCAAGTGGGTGGCAGGGCATCATTTGTGTGGATGTTTTGGGATGCCTTTTCTTGTGTCTACACCTGGAAATAGACTGTTTGCCATTCATCTGGGAAATAGCTACTTGATTCCTTTAAGTTTGCAAACTTTCACACAGTGACCAGGCCACTAATGTGCTATGAGATCAGAATCCAAAGGTAAGAGATAATGGGAACAGATAAAATAAAATAAAAGTTAGTAGAATCTCCCTGGGATCTACTGGTATCCATAAACAAAAGTGTACAAGAGACAGGTGAAAACAATGACATTCATTTAGGTTAAGGAAAGTAGTAGAAACTGGAAGGGCCAATGGTTAGGTCTTTATAATCTGTGTTTCTGGGCACAGGGCCTTTTATAGACAGGAGATTGTTCCTAAAGAGCATTTTTTTGGTAGAAGGAAAATGAAATGCCCAGGAATTATAGTAGTTTTATTTCTGGCCCTTGTTCTTTTACTTTCAAAGAAACTGTTTCTTTAGTTTTTTTTTGGTTAAGGACTTAGAAGTATAGATACACTATTTCAGTAGTATTTGCTTATACAGTTAGTTATGTTATACCTAGTTAGCATGGGCTTTACAGCCTGAGTTGGCAAACTTTTTCTATAAAGGGCCAGGTGGTAAATATTAGGTTTTGTAGGCCATACAATCTCTGTTACAGCTACTCAGTTCTGCTGTTGTAGTTCCAAGGTAGTCACAGACAACATGTAAACAAATGGGTCTGGCTGTGTTCCAACAGAACTTTGTTTACGAAAATGGGTAGCTAGCTGGATTTGTCCCAGGTGCCACTGATTGCTAATCCTTGCCTTAGAGCATGGGTTTAGCAACTTATTTAGCAGTTTTAACAGTCAGAAAGATAGGTGGTACTGCGGTGACAAAGAACCCCAAGATCTCAGTGATTTTATCTATCAGAGTTTCTTTTTTGCTCATACTTTCTGAACAGTATAACAGGAGATTTCTGCTCATTCTAGACACTCAGGGACCCAGGCTAACTTTATCTGGATACGTGCTTACACACAGGAAAGGACAAGGGAGGTGAGGCATCATGAGCCGTTTATTGAAGTTTCCAACAGAAGGTGACACATTAAGGTAGCCGAAAAAAGTCTTACAGCCACACCTAACTTCAAAGGGAGCAGGGAGATAAGATGCAAGCCTATCAAGAACCGAGATGGAAGAGTAAAGGAATATTTGTAAACAGCTCAGGAAATCTCAGCTGAGATATACAACCGATAAAATATAAATTATCATGAAAACATATGAACTAAAGTTGCTCAGTCTGAAGCTGGGATTGAATAGCATCTCGAAGGGGCTTCTGGAGCTCCCTAGAAGCTCCTGCTGTACTGAAAACCACCAGCCTAACCATCGGGAGAACTAGTTTTAGACTTCAAAGGTATCTACTAAAAATACATCGAACTAAGTTGATTTCACATTAGATATTGTCATTTTGGAGCAATTCATTGACCTTGCTGAACTTTTATATTGATTCTTACCCTTGAGATTTCATCTTAAAAGACTCATCTAAGATGTTATGGAAAATACTATCACTACAAAATTTTTGATGTTATCTATGCTTTAATAGGTTAATGATTACCATGGTAAAATAATTACACTGTTAAAAGAGCTTTAGGGACAGTGCACTTTTTACATTAAAAAGTTTTTTTGACAACACGCTTTTTGTAGCTTTACTGCTATATAATAAGTTTACAAAATGCACATAATTAATGTGTACAGTTTGTTGAATTTGGACACATGTATATACTTGTCTTACCATCACCTCAATCCAGGCAATAAACATATTCATCACCTGAAGAAGTTTTCTTATGTCTTTTGTTGTTGTGTTGATTTTGTTTGTGTGGTAAGAACACTTAAGATGAGATCTCACCTATTAACAAATTTTTAAGTGCACAATAACTTATTACAACTACAGGCAGTATGTTATACTACAGATCTCTGGCACTCCTTTGGTATAACTGTAACTTTGTACTTCTTAATCTATGTATTAGAGGTTGCTGGTGATATGCATGGTATTTTGATGGAACAGTTCACCGATACCCAAATTCTGGCTCACTTTATGCTCTTCCTCCCCGTGGAATTCTGGGAAAGCATATGTCAGAAAAATGGCAATCTGCGAAGCCAGGTGCCACGTCTTAATAACTGGGAGACTGTGTTGGAGTAGCTTGAATCTGTGTTTTGGGACCAGAAGGGTTAGTTGGGTGGTTCCACCTAGAAAGATAATCAGGAATGTCCAGTTCTCAAGAAGAATGCTGAGTCCCATCACACTTTCAAATGCACAAAACCAGGAAAAGAGATATATGGGAATATGGCTCTGTACCTTTTAGGGTACATTTACCCTGCCTGGTTGGTAATAATTGCCTTGGGTTCAGGCCGATGTGATTAGCAAATTCTTCTGGGTGGGGGGAAGTGGGAGCAGGTGGAGCTTGGAGATAAGAATCGGAGGTATGTCTGGGGTGTGAAGAGGGACAGGAGGAATACATTCTTCCAACAAAATTTTAAGAAACTTTTCCCCAAAGGCAAACTATTTGTTTCTTTAAAATTTCTAAACCTGTTTTCAGTTAAAAGGGGAAAGGTTTTCCTTTATTTTGTGATATATAATGAGCTTGATGTATTTTGTCTCATAATTTGTTACTTTGTGCAAATGATCATTCTAAGCAATAATAGAGATATAATTTTCTCTCTTTCGAAATCCATACAGTATGTGCTATAAAACTTGCAATACCAAGGTAGTTTTTAAACCATTTTTAGATAGTATGAATTTGAAAACATTAAAATTCAGCTTTTTTTGTAACATCTAAATGTTTATGTTATGTTTAAAGTTTGTTATATTGCATTTATAGATTTTACTGTCCTAGTTAGTAGGCAATGTTGTCTGTTGATATGACTGAAAAAAACTGTTAAGGAAAATTTTAATAAGAGCCAGTAGATGGCAGCGTGGCATTGTACTTGAAATAAAGCTCTGCAAAAGACATCGTATTGCAGCTAAAACTCAGCATTGTTAAGGTGAAATGACTTCATATTTCATTTAGAAAAACTACATTTTAATCAACAACCAAAGAGCTTTTAAGTGAGTTGTGAGTAAGCAATTTGTTTCTTGCTTATAATTTGTACTACATTATTTCAGGTATATGTATTAGCTTTGCATCCTGAGGTTAAGAATGACATACTGTACCTTTTATCTGTAATTTCCACATTACTCAGCACAGTGCTAGGCACATGATTGGTCAACTACTTGGTCATGAGTGTTTAGCTCAAAAATGATCAAAATGTTTTACTATTTTTATACTTTCTATTCAAAATATAATCCTGTGAAGTCCCATATAGTCTGTAAAGATGCATTCATACGTACAACACACGGAGATTCACCCGTGACCATTGTTACACAGTATAATTTTACATTGGAAACTACAGGATGTGAACCTTTCATGTTCTGCTTCTACCCGTCTTTCATCTGCTTTCAGCTAAACTTAATAGAAGTGCTGCCTGCCTGCCCTTGTTTATACTTCTCATTTTCCATTGACTCTCCTGCTTACATTGTACTAGTCCACATTTTCCTATTTGCCATTTTTTTCTCTAGGACTCTTCTTCTGTCAGAGCTACATGTTAAGGTTCCTGAGGTCACAATCAACCCTGACATCTTTATCTCAGCACTTAGGCTCCTACCCCAGGCCAAGACACAGGGCCTCTGCTCCTGGATCACTCAGTGTCTCTTTACTGGTTTTCTTATGTGCAGACTCCCCTTCTACCAGTCCCTTCTCCACATGAGAACACTTCCAATCTTCTTCCTTGCTTTAACAATAAAGACTTAAATCCTTATCACCTCCTTCTTACCTGTATACTTTTGCCCCACCTACTTCTCAATCTTGAGCCATTCTCCTAAATTCAGTGTATCCCAGCTGTGAGAGTCTTTGTTTTCATTCCCATAAAAGCCCTGGGCTCTCTGCAGCACAGGAGCATGTTGTTCCCTGCCTTGTTCTCTTTTGGGCTCCAGCAGAGTGAGTTTAATGCTTCTTCCTTGAGAATTCCTTCCCTGTCTCTAGTTTCAGGTCCTCATTTCATGTGGCATGTACTTCGAAACCTTTATCACTACTCCATAAATGAAATTTTATATAATCATGCATTCCTTCTTAGACTTTAAGCTGTTAAACTACCTGGTACTCTCTTGTAGCCCAGTTCTTAACAAAATTCCTGAAACAGACCATAGTATAAACATAATAAATAGCATTGATGAAATGCCTCAGGAACTTCAGAAGTATTTTATTTTCAATTTTTAAAGCTTAGCTTTTCATTTTCATAGATTACCTATCAATCTCTTAGACCAATAATTTTGATAAGAATGTTGTTATTAGAAATTTGTTTAAAATTATTCATGTCAAAATGGACTTTTTAGAACATGAAGTGTACTTTTAAGAAATAGCTTATTGGGGTTATTTGGGAGCATGATTAAATATCAATATTTTAAAAATAGAATATTCCAATTATTTTTTTCTAACTGCCTATAACTGTGGATTATATTAATTAGGTAATAATAGAGGATTTTAAATTGCATCAAACAAATCTCTTTAGAAAAAGGATTTTTTTTGTTTTAAGATACAAGACAATTATATACATCCTAGCCCATATTTCTAGATGTATTCTAAAATTAAATGAAAAAGGCAACAAGATATTAGTATTTAATGCCCCATCATTTTTAAAGTAAATACAATTTTAGTCCTAATCAATCATAGTTACTTCTAAAAATATACCTATGTTTTATGTCTAAATTTGAACACCAAGGAAGAGCAGCAATGACTCATCATTTTTTTAAAGCTAAAACCAGCAGTAAGTAATTCAGGCCTGAATGTAAGAGCATTTTTTTTTTTTTTAAATTAACTTCCTTGGATAGCTTTCTTATTGATTTTAAAATTGTTGGCATAAGTATTGAATACCTCCCTCCTACGTGACTCACAATTACGTGTTTTTGTAAGATGCGTGATCTCTTCTACTTTCTAATCTAGGAGAAGCGTAAGGGGATGGGTAAAGAAGATGATTGTGTGGCTTGAGGAGAATCATTTGCAAAGAATAGTGTAACCAGTCTCATAAACGGGGCTGCAATGTTTAATAACCCTGTTCTGATGATTAGATTAAAATCTCTTTCCTACATTTTTCCCCCCAATAGAGAAATGGGGTGCTTTTAAAGATAATTATTCCTCTGTTTGGTTTGGAGAATAATTTCAAACCTCCTGGCTTTTATTTAGTACACATTTACTATTTACTTAAAAATCTATATAGCATGGAGAGAAATATTTCGTAGCTCTAATATGGAAATTTAAAAAAAATCTTGTTTCATGTTATATCAAGCAATTTAAACAAATGTATAGAAATAGATTTTAAAGGCTGAAATAACATTTAGAAGAATCTACCTTATATACTTGTTGGTTTTGGTAGATACCCTGTTCTCCTTCTGTTTAATGGTACTGCGTTCATCCTAGAGGTGGTTTATTTTCTATGAGAGCTCATTTCGAGAGATTGGTCATGCCTGATAACCCAGTGCCAATGAGATGGGCATAGACAAAACCAAGAAAAAAGTCATCTTATATTTAATTTATTGCTCTTTTCTCAAAAGAAAAATACTGATAAGCAAAATAGAAGTTAGTTGAAGCAACTCTTTTACATTATTTTGTATTAGTCATGGTTCATTTGGTTTCCTCTGGCAGAAAACCACACTCAAATTGGTTTAAGCAAAAAATGCAAAATAATTGGCTTATGTAGCTGAAAGGTCCAGGAGGGCGTGTTTTTAGGCATAGCTGGATACAGGGGAAGGAATAGTATTGTCACATTTCTTTCTGTCTTTTTTTAACATTCAGCCCAACTTTCCTCTCAGTAGTCTCGTGTTCTAGGAGGGCATTATCCAGATGGTCCGGGATTAGTAGCCTCAGTCACACCTTCTCGGTTAGCCCTGGTCGTCATTTATTTGTGAATTCATTACTGGGTTTAGGGGGATGGGGTTACATTGGTTACTTTGGCAGAGCTGTGGACCCTCAAACTGAGTGTTCTACTATATGAGAAGGGTGGCTTTCCGGAGAAAAAATGGGGTTCTGTTACCAGATCCAGGCAGGGTTGAGAGACAAAAGCAAGATGGAGTCAGGTCATCATTATTCTTAATATTTAGTAGGTGGCTTGCTAAAGAGAATTCTTCAAATACAAAGAAGTATAGGAAAGAAAAAAAACGACCTTTAATTTCACCATGTAGAGAATTTCGATATTACATTTGTGTGTGTTTGTAAGGGGAGGTGTGTTTTAATGATGTGATTGAATTTTCATTTCTATCAGGTTTTGCATCATGTATTTTGAAGTTCTGTGATTGAATGCATACTTACTGAGGATTATTATATCTCCTTGATGAATTGACTTATTATTATTATAAAATGCCTGTCTTTATTCATGATACTACTTGTTTTGAAGCCTGTCTTTGGTTATGAATGTGTGTCACCTAGCTTTTGTTTTCCCTTTGTTTTGTTTACATGATATATCTTTCATCATTTTACTTTAACCTGTTCCTATAGATTTCAAGTGGATGTCTCATAGACAGCATGTAGTTGATTGAGTCCTGCATTTTTATCTAACTTGACAATCTCTGCTTTTTAATTGGAATGTTAAATGATTTATATTACATAATTATTGATATGATTTGGTTTACATCTGTTAATTTGCTATTTGCTATTTTACTTTATTTTTTTCTTCTCTTTTCTTTTTTGGGGAATAATTTAATATTTTTTTAGATTCTGTTTTATTTATTACCTCTTTATTTATTACCTTTTTTATTTTGTTTTGCCTTATATTATATTAGTAATTATAATTTAGGGATTATGATATACATATTTAATGTCATAATATATCTTCAAATAATATATTATGAGTGTAAGAACCTTACAGCAACATAATTCCTTTTATTCTTCCCATTTTTTGTGCTATTATTTTCATACATTTTAGTTCTACATGTTACAGTCCCTATGCTACACTATTATTATTTCTTTTGTGTAAAATTGTCACTCGTATTTTAAAACAGATTAAAATATTTTAAAAGCTCTCATATTTTTTCACATAATTACACTTTAGGGATTTTTTACTCCTTTGATTAGATCTAAATTTTCCTATTTTAGAGAACATCTGATGGTGGTGAATTCACTTAACCTTTTTTTTTTTTTTGGTCTGAAAACATTTATTTTATCTTCGTTTTTGAAAGATATTTTTATTGAACACAGATTTCTATATTGACAATTTCTTCTTTCACACCTTTGAAGCTAATATTCCACTGTCTTCTGTTTTGTTAATTTCTGATAAGAAGTCTACTGTAATTCTTATTTTTGTATCTCTGTACTTAATGTGGCTTTTTACCTCTGCTTTAAAATTCTTTTTTACTTTATCACTATGAGCAATTTGATTATGATGTTTCTGTATGGTTTTCTTTATGTTTATTTGAGATTCATTGAGCTTCTAAAATCTGTAGACTTATAATTTTCATCAAATTTGGAAAAAATTCAGCCATTGTATCTTTAAATATTTTTTTACTTTTACTCTTGAGACTCTAGTTACACATATGCTAGACTACTTGATATGGTCCAACTTGTCACTGATGTTCTTTTCATTTTTCAATGTGTTTTTCTCTCCTTTATTTTAGATAGTTTCTGTTTCTGTCTTCATATTCATTGATCTTCCCTTCTGCAATGTGCATGCACATATCTGTGCTATTTAAAGCTTCAGTGAACCTCTTTTCAGCTATCCAGAGCCTTCAGTGCAGCTCATTTTACTCTTGTACTCACCCCACAAATTCTACCTGTCTGTTTCCTCTACTTAGTAAGACAGCAATGCTGTATTTGGATTCTCTCTGCACTGTGGCCTGAAACTATCCTCAGAGGGTGAGTTGAGGCAATTGTATCAGCACTGTTATTTTCTAATATTTGAAAAAGATTTTAAAAATACATTTTGTCCAGCTCACAGAAGAAATGGAATTACTATAACAGTTAATCCTTTAAGGGTAGAAGCAGAAATAAAAATATCATACATTTGTGTTAATCTTATAAATGCTTATTTCATTTAATATTCTATCATAAAGTTTTCCCCCTTGTTACCAGAAAAAATGACTTATTATTATGTCCTGAGGATAATCCATAATTTATTTAACTCCTCTTATTTTAAGGACATTACAGTTCCTGGTTATCTAGTATTTCAAAGAAGGTTTCATTAAACATTCTTGGATATGAATCTTTGCCTTGTATATTCAGTTATATTACTGTAAAGTGCAATTATTGGTTGAATAATTTGAGAATGTTAATACTCTACAAATGGTTGCTAAATGCTTTCTGTAAAGGTTGTACCAATTTTCTATTGGTATTGCACAGGAGTGTTCACTTTCCTATATCCTCAACAGCACTATCTATTTTTCCTATGTGTGAGCACAGATTGAACGTGATTACAGTTTGAGGTCAATTGTCAGTAAGAATAAAGCACAGGGTTTTTCTTTAAAGGCTCTTAAATGTGTGGTAGAGACAGTAAACTCATCACTTGAGTATGTTAAGTTTTGGAAGGGATGATGAAATTCTGCCTAGGAAGACCCCACAAAGGCAAAGTTATCATTAAATATTTGAGGATAAGCAATTTGTAATAAGGTCAAAGACAAGAAACATTAGAAGGATTAATAGGATATTTAAGGTTACTGAAGTGTGAGGCGGCATGACACATTCACTAATAGTTTGGCTGATACCAAGGGTCTGTTTGGATTGATAATGTAGGAGGAAATAAAGCAGAATTTAGAGGCAGAAAACAGATGGTGAAAGGCTTTGTATGGTCTTGAGCAAGTGAAAACACACCAATGGTGTACACATTTCACAGGTGTACTGAATCTTATGTAGTGAAATTCAACTTCTTACCATTGGCTTTATTTCTCTTACTCCTTACAAAGGTTTCCACAGTCTTTTCCTACCTGTTTCATCTGAGGGTTAACTTCCATCATTTAAATACTGCAGCAACCCTTTTTGTTGTTTACTTGTTTCTTAAGATAGCAGATTGAGGCCTTGTCTGGTCTTGTAAATTTAATAGGTTTGATCCTTTCTTGTCTTCTGAATAGCACATATCCAATTCTGTGTAGGCGTAATGCTGCCCTGAGTAGTCTTTCTTGAGCTGAACACAAGATTTCCTCTTTATCCTGGGTGGATGTTCTCTTTGGGCTAGCTCTTACTAACTCAGGGTCTCTTGGGGTGAGGTCTCCTCTTGGTAGTGTGCCTCAATAGAACAAAAGCAAACCACAGTTTTTTTTTTTTAATTTTAACTTATTTGGCCAGTGTGTTTAATTTCAATGTTGTGGTAGAAATGCCTGAGGAACTGTCAACAACTGATTGGACTCAAGCATCCTTAGCTGTCTCCCAGCCTGGAGATAGAGCGTCTTGGTTTTGACTGACACCGATCTTAGGCTTTCCTGGAAAGCCATAGGTATTTAGTACAGTAAAAGCAAATGCCCTTTAAATAAAGTTTAGTCATCACTGGGAATGTGGAGATAGGCCCAGTTTCCAGCCTGCTAGTGATTAATAGGTTGAATAATCTTGCTGAAGTCACTTAGCTCTTTGGGCCTCTTCTTCTTCGTTATTGAAATAATCTTTACATTCTCTATTAGTTCTATACTTTGAGTAAGCAAGGGTTAAACAACCTTTGTTTTGGATGTGTTTGTGGTTCCTATTAAAAACAATGTTTAGTTATATTCCATAATGATCTTACTTTCCAGATTACCAAAAACCTTTAATAAACACAATTCTAATTTTTTTAAATCTATCTTCTCACTATGGTGTGTCAACTTAATTTCTGAGCAAAATATATTTGGTTACTTTTCATTTATCTTAGATGCATAATAGATATTTATACTTGAGACGTTTTACTAGGAATGTAGTTAAAATTAAGTGCTTAAATAGGTGTCAAATATTTCCTTAAGATTACTGAACTTACAAGAGTTATAATCAGAATAGCTATCCTCCTTGTGGACATCTCTAGCCTCTTTCCATTTCGACTTCCGCAGTAATCCTAAGGCTTTTACTTGTTTTGCAATGTGAGATGAGAGAAAGGCACTTTGAATTTGTGTATTTTATTTTTGTTTAAAGTAGAAGTAATCTGATAATTCCATTATTTTGGCATAAATTGGCTTTTTGTGTGCTAGTTTGGGTATAAACTATAATAATTTTTTTTAAATGGCAAGTTTTGAATCCTGAATAACAAACTTCTGCTTGAGTTTTAGGCAAATACCTCTTCATAATTCAGAGACTACTTGAATAGGGAGCACATTTGAAATGTTTTACAAATGACTTAGAGTCACCAGTATAAAAACAGTTAAAAACTGACATGGTGTTCTGTAACTATTGATGTGGTTAGATCTACCAGTCCTTAAAAGATGGGACCATAGATTGTTATACTTGTAGTGATTCTAATTTTATAAATTTATTCAATTAGATATAGATTTAGTCAATTATTAGTCAATTTTTATTGACTGCTTTTAATATGATTTGTGTTAGGACTCCAGTTATTGCAGAGTATTCAAATTACAAGAAAATTAGAAGATGTAGAATCTGAGGACATCTCAGAAAGATCTCTCTCTGTGATAGATCTCTGTCTGTGAAAGATCTCTCTCTGTGATAGAATTCAGTGTAACTACCATTTTGAATGATGAGAGGTCTTTTCACAAAGACCCTGTCTATAGGTGTGGAGTAGAGTGGAGAGTTGGAGAAACTGGAATATGCCTGAAGTTGGACCCCTGGGTTATTAAGGTTTTAGGAAATGCCTGCGCTCTTGAAATTATAATAAAACTTTGTTTAATATTCAAATAACCAAATTTCTTATTCTGATTTTTCCACTCAGGATGTAAATCATAAATTAAAATTTGGGGTGTGTGTGGGGGGGAATTTTGAAATGCCTTACCATCTTGTGCTATTTCCCTCTTCTTGTTGAATTATTACGTCCTTTAGAAATTTCAACTCAAATAAAAAAAAAAATCCCAAACAAATGGTAGGCAAAAGCAAACAAACAAAACAAAACAAAAAACTTTTAAAGGAATTCCAAATAAAGCCTATTTTATTTTGTTGTACAGGATGAGTGAACAAATTTCAGTTAACCACTCCCTATTCAAATAGTTATAATGGAACCTGATTGAGACAGACTGTATTTGAGATATATGTCTTGTTTAGATTGAAGCACTAGAGTTTATTCACATTCCATGGGATTCGTGTTTATTTCTTTGCTCATTTTATTTTAAATTATATTCTTCTTTTATTTGCCCTCAAGGCAGGAAGCACTGGCAACGTCTGTTAGGCAAAAACAACAGCCAACATTCAATTGAAAGCATAGACATTGCAACTCAAGAGAAAATGAACACCTGAATGTTGGAAAAAGGTAGAGAGAATCAGATCTGGACTCTTCACTCAGGATATTTTTATACCATGTTATATGTTTGTCAATATCACCTACAGTTACCCAGAAAATGAAAGTACTAGAACATCATTGCCCATCCCCACCCCAGCTCAATTCCTTTTTCTTCTTTCTGTTTCATTGGATTGACCAGCTAAAACGTAAAGCAACAGGTGATGACTGTGTTCTGGATTGTATCTAAACCTGAACATTTGTTTAGATTTCCTTACATGTTTAAACCCATTGAATAAGTTTACAAGCTTTAAAATTCTCTATTCACTAGTGTTTCTTTTGATTAATAAGTATTTAAAAATTTTTTTTAAACTTATCATATAATAATTTATTATGTTTGCTTTAAAAACACCACAAAATTCTAGCAATCTAGCTTTGGAAAATAAATTATTCCTAGCCATAGTATAGAACTTAAAGATAACTTAAAGACATCTTTGTGACTTACATTTTTTTTCAGTTTGGGAGAATTTATATATTTTTCAGCATTTGTTTACTATGCAGTTATTGCATGAAATAAAATAGCTCAAGCTTTGCTCTATTTTGTTCTTTCATCATGCTAATGATACTTTGAAATAATATTATGATTGTGTTTTTTTGCGTACGTGCTAAAACTGGGTTTATTCTAGGTAGAAGTCTCATTTGAATTTTTTATTATATCCAATGTGAATAATATTAAATTTTAGATAAAATTTTTATTTGAATTTATTAAATTTGGGCTTAGCATAGAATCTACACTGTTTTGTCTTTTCTAACCCTTTTATTATCTTCTTTTAACAGTCAAGGGTTTTAAAAGGCAAATGTTTTGAACTCTACTGAATTGTTATATAAAATTTTAAATACTATATGTAAATGTCTTAAAAATAAATTAGAAGAGATTGAAAACAATCAAAGGGTCAGTGTCTTGCTAGTTGTAGGAACAATTTGGCTTTCATTTGAGTGAATACATAGTGTATGACTTATAAAGAAATATAACACTAAGTTTAAATGGTGTTTTAAAAATAAAAGCTCACCTTATTTGAGCTGGACATCTAATTTGGTAGACTCATGATTGAAGATGGCAGTTGTTTGTGGGGAACTGGTTATGGGGGAGATGGAGATCACAAAGGTTTGTCCAACCCTCCTCAAAGGTTTATTCCATGCTTATGTCTGGAATTAGATTCATGACCAAAACTAGATTCTGAAGCCCTTGATAATACCTACACATGAAGGTGTGTTCCCCTGCAGTTTAAACAGTTTTGAAATGTAAACTTTAATTTCAATAGCTTTAACAAAACTAATTAAACACACAAATATAAGAAATTAGACTCATAATCACCAAAATATTAACAGGATTTAACTCTGGATGATAAGATTAGAGGTAATTATTTTCTCTAAATGTTTTTATATTTTCCAGAATTTCTTCAATGAATTTATGTTAATTTTTATCATTGAAAAGACTGTTACTTCAAAATATATTTTAGATATGTGTTCCTTTCTATGTTCTCTCATTATTACACAGATGCTCCTACACTAAATATACTTTTACAATTTTGGTGTAGATATATGATGATTTTACATTTTTTATGTATAATTTTGATGCATGTTTTGAAAGAAGAGCCTATGTTTAGATTTTTATAAGTTTTGTATTAATGGGTACCAATTAATGAAATAGTCCAGTATTTATAGGGAAATCTATTACTGTGGACTGGGAAAATGTTCAGTAGGCGAATCATTATAAAATAGATCCCTGATTCCTTCTACCCCTTTTTGCCTCCCCAAACCTGTTTGCCTTCTCATATTTGCCATAGTAGATGATGGTATCATCAGTACCCAGGTGTTTGTGTCTGAAATTTGGGAGTCATGATTGATTTTCTCTCGTCTTCATCAGATTAACTAAAAGTCCATCAGCAAATTCTGTGTTCTCAATCTCCAAAATCTCTCTCAAATATATCCATTTCTTGCTGTCACCATTGCCATTGCCCTAATACAAGTCATACCAGCATCTCTCACCTAGACAGTGTTGGCAGCCTCCTCTCTGGTCTCCTTGTCCAGTCCATTCTCTATACAGTCGTAAAAACATGTCCCTTCATTTGTAAAACATATTGTACTAGTGACAACATTTGCTTTCCAGGGCCTCACTTTGGTCCTGTTTCCCTTTTGGTTTTCAAATTAGTTCTTCTCTACTCTTTGGTCCCACTAACCTCTGTGTTGTTTTGTTAGTACATTAGCTACTTTCCTACTTTGAGGTCTTCTGGTGTCTGTTCCCTCTACTTGACTGTCCCCCTCTTTTCCTATGGCTGGCTCTTTCTCATCCTGGAAGACTTGCTTCATAGTCCTTCTTTCCTCTGGGAGGGTAGCCTACAACTTGACCTAAACTAGTATATCTCACAAATCCTTTCTAATCACTTCACTCTGATTTTTCCTCTGTAGAATTTTCACAATCTTTAGTCATCTCTCTCTATTTATTTATTTGTTTGTTTGTTTGTTTGTTTATTTTGTTAGAATATAGCTTTGTGAATGCAGGGACCTACTTCTCTGTCTCATTTTTTGCTTTAACACCAATAAGTGGCAGCATAGTAGGTGCTCATTAATTGTACATCAAAATAGTTTGTAATGTGCATGGATTTTTATATGGATCTTTATAATTAACTCCAGTGTTTTTAAATAAAAGTACAAAGAGGAATATTTTAGTTTTTTTTTTAGCTAAGGCAGTAAGTTTAATTTTTTCCCACAGTGTGCTCATCTATATCTAGCATGTTTTGTAAGAAAATTGGTAACGGGGAAGAGGCAGGTCTTATGCCCTTTGACAGATAAAAACCTGACACTTTTTAATTTGACACTCAGATTAACTGATTTGTGCACATTTGTTGGTAACTGGTAGAATAGGAATCATTGAGGCTTTAGTGTCCTTTAAATGTAACATTCTTTTGCGAGGGAGAACCTTAGGCTTTTAGAGGTTAAATGATCAAGCTTACATAGCTGGATCTCTTGAAAAGAAAAGGAACCAGGAAAAGAATGAGATCTAAACAAAGTACTCCTGACTTTGCATTTTAGTATTGTCTTCTTCGCTGAGAAATATGTCAATTTTTATATGGTCTGTATTTAAAAATATGAATTACATATTTTCATATTTAATAGTACATTAATGTGAATTCTTTAAGTACCATGGGCTTTAGTTTTTTTCCATAAAATATTTAAAATATGTCTTTTATATTTTCTAGCTAGTATGTCTTTGAACACTGATATTGTTTGTGAAATATACAGAGGCATCCATAGCAGTTATAATAAATGTAATACGAGCTTTTTGGTTTCCAGATATCACCTCTTTAACTCTCTGTTGCTATGGATTTTCATTAGTATTCCATGGGGCCTGGGTTGCCATAGAAAATGTGTAGTTGTAGAGGAGTTACCATGGCAACAGCCTGCTATTATGTATTTTTCAATATCAGCTAGCTGGAGATGATAGTAAATCTGAATGATATTTGTTTAGCAGTCCAATAATAACAAAACAAACAGAATATTTTAATATCCTAGTTCTCTCCAATAGATATTTTAAATATGATGACTGTTACCCTTTATCTACATAAATATAAATGAGAGCTGCTCTAAAAGCTTGGTTTTAGGAGCCTTTTAATTTGATCTCTGGAGATACTAAAAATTTAAATTGCCTTAAATGTTTGACATGCATATAAACTCCCATATAATAAAGCTCCTTGTCAAATAAGTGTATGTTTTTGTTTTAACTGTTTGCTCCTTCACGATGTTGAACAATAGCAGTTCAGGTACATGTGAGAAGACAAAGGAGAGGAAGAATCTTTTTTCTGTCTTTGAAATGGAACTCAGAAATCAAGAAAGGAAATAATCTGGTGACTCATTGCTCAGTGTGGCTTTTAAAAAAAAATAAAAAGAGAAGGTAGTTTCAGTTAAATGATTGAAGAGAGGTTTTAAACATACTATTCAGAAGCATTTTGATATATCCAACTCTTTTGCAATCATTTTGAAATTCCTAACCTATTAGAAATGTTAGGCATATTATTATGTCAGTTGTCTACAAATAACCTTCCTTATTTTTACCATGATAGAGTGACACACCATTATTTTGTCACAGGGCCAGTAGAAAAAGTGTTATAATAATTCAGCAAATTGGATCTACATGTGTATATTTATTTGAAAATAAAAATGAACGAACTTCAAGTTTTACATTTTAGTTTTGTAATCTGGCTTTTTTAAAAATATAATTTAATTTAATTTTTTTTGCTACTGTGGTCTGTATGTTGTTTCCTCTCCAGATTCATACATTGAAACCTAATGTCCAATGTGATGGTATTAGGAAGTGGGACTTTTAGGAGGTGATTAGGTCCCTTGTAAAAGAATAGGATGAGTGCCCTTATAAGAGAGACCTCAGAGAACTCCCTTTGTTCTTCCAACATGTAAGAATACAGTGAAAAGACAGCCATCTATGAACCAGGAAACACATTGTTACCAGACACCACATTGGTTAGCAGTATGACCTTGACTTCCTAGCCTCTAGAATTGAGGGAGATAAATGTTTGTGGTATATAAGACTGTCTGTGATATTCTTATAGCAGCCTTTATGGACTGAGACAATTGTCAAGCCTTTCTCTGAAGTTGTGGGAAGGCATGATATGGGACTCCTTGTTTTTGTTTTCTTGGAGCTGTGTAATATGGGAGTTCTCCAATAGTCTTCTCCTGAAGCATTTTCTTGTGGGACATGTGAAGCTAGCTTCTCCTACAGAATAGAAGCTCGGTACAGAATTATGGGGTCATACTTCAGTACTTCAGAGACTTGCTCCTGAATAGCTATGGGGTATCTGAGAGAAAAATGTAAAACCAAACAGCTTACAATCCTTCATTTTTTAATTTTTTACACCTACAGCAACTGGTCTTCCTAGGTAGTCTCTCATTCAAGTACTAACCAGGCCTGACACTGCTTAGCTTCCAAAATCAGATGGTATCAGGTTTGTTCAGGGTAGTATGGCCATAGAAAACAGTGTTTTTATCAGGTGTAGCATGCATAGAGAAAGTTTGTAGATTTTAGCAGAAAACATTTAAAAAGCTGATCTAATCCATGATGTTAGTGTAGCAAGTAACCTTCTTGTAAGAAGTAACCTAGAGTAAAATTGAGAGTAAAATACTCTGAATTTCCAAGGTGTGGAGTTCTCAAACAATGATGTTTATTTATAAGTGACATTTGACACATAGTTCTTATAGTTTTACAGATAGGGAATTAATAATTCAATGGATATTATCAATCTAGGAGGGAATATTGAGTTTAGGAAAAGAATAAAATACTTGGTATTTAGTGAATTAAGGTTTATCATTGAGAATGCATTCAGAATATTGCGTGCATTACTTTCTCTGTATAGGATATCGCAGAGCAGTGGGTAACAGAATGCAGTGATCAAAAGCATGGACTTTGGAGTTAGACTGCCTGAATATGGTCCTTGGCTTGATCAACTACTAGCTTTGTGATATTGGACAAGTTAATTAACCTCTCTGGGCCTGAGTTTTCTCATTCATATAATGGGGATAATAGTAACTATGTTATAGGTGGTTATGATTATTAAATGGACTTATATTTGTGAAGTGCTTGAAACATGACCTGGTACATAAAAAGTGCCATTTAGGTGTACATTAATTAAAGTTCAGCTGGTGACAGCTAATCAGAGGGCAAACTCCAGACCAAATAAAAAATTAATTCATGTCAAAGAAGTCAGATAAATAATACCATAAACAATGAACTTGTTTTCCTTTTCTTAGGTTTAAATTACATGCAAGACGTTGGCATAACATTAGCAGCCTTTACATCATATACCAAGGTTTCATTTGTTAGCAAGCCCACTCAAACCCAACAAGGACTTATTAACCTTCATCATATGTTCTTCAGTCCCTGGATAGAGGTTTTTGGCAGCACAGTATAGGTACCTTTTCTTATTTTTTAATGGTAGAAGATAATGAGGTCAAATAGAATTTGTTATGACACATTACCTTCCCTTATCTGCCCATTTTCCCCCCTTGATGGATTTTGAATCAATACTTAACAAAAAAATTTAAACAAAAGATAAATACGGTTTTTTCTAGAGGTTGCAGTTTGATTTAATAAATAATTCCTTGCTATAGTTAAATTCCCTTTATGGTAATGGGTCAAGGTTGTCTGTTTAAGTTGGGTATGGGCTAATCCACAGCTCTAATTCAGACTCTTGTTTCTTGTCTGCTGTGGCCCTAGGCTGCATGAATGAACCACTTACTACTTCTCATTCACTACTTTCAAAATTGTCTTTAGTCCTTTGCCTTTCCCTCTAAATTCTGTAAATCTTAGGGCTCTGATCTTCTCTGCCATCATCCTGGTCTCTTTCTAGCCGGTCCTCAGTCTGAGTACATGCTAGTGTTTATACTTGAGTTTCCCGCCTTTTCCTGCTTCTGGTGACTTCTCCATTTACATGTCTTGACACCTCAGTACTTTACCTCGAGGTCTGTCTCTCAGCAATGGCCCAATTGTTTTATACGGTGTCTCAGGTACCAAGAGGCAGGAAGCAGGGCCTTGTGTGTCCTAGACAAGATCTGAAGCATGAAGGGACGGAGTCCACCTTTCAGTGGAGGCATTGGCAGGTGTGCATGGGGCAGGAAGGGATGCAGAGCACCTAAGCTTCTTATTTCCTCTGCTTCACCTTGCTTTTCTTCTCAAACTAGCTCCTCCTGATTTCTCAATTTTCATTTATTAATAATTTATTTAGTTGATTACTTCCTCTGAGGCTCTTTTTAGCTTCATATATCTCATCAGGTCTCCAGCCATTTTTGTTTTACTCTCTGTAGAGCTCCTAGCATCCATGGCTCTTCAATTCTACCACTGTTTTTTAGGCTTCCAGACTCTTCCCTCCTTTGTTATGGAGGGCTTTCTTAGTGGTTGTTTTAAAGTTTGGAAGTCCTCAAGACCACCCTCACTTCTGAAACCAACTGCAAGTTTGGGTTGCCAGATTAATCCTCAGGTCTGATAATCCACCAAAGACTCCCAGAACTCCGAAAGCTGTTTTACACAGTTCCTTTTACCATTTACAGATTCAAATCAGTCAAGGGAAAAGGCACGTAGATTGAAATCCAGAAGAGTTCCACATGCTGTGCTTCCATCTTTTCCTCCCAGTAGAGTCGTGCAGATGGCACTTCTCCCAGTAACAATTTGTGATAACACACATGGAGTATTGCCAACCAGAGAACTCACTCAAGACTTGGTGTCCAGACTTTTCACTGAGGCTCGGTCACATTGACTTGGTTAGTCACAAAGATATTGTCGACTGCTCACATGGTTAACCTTAGTCTCCAATCCCTCCTGAGATTGAGGCGAGACCGCAGGCCACAAGAACCCACAATACATCTGGGATGTGGCCCAAAGCCCCAGTGTAAACAAAGCCACTCTTATCAGGCAGATAGTCCAAGGGCTTAGAGGTCACTTTCCAAAAGTGAGGGCCAAGGCTAGACCTCTCTTCAGGCAAGGTTAATCTTTTACTGTGGAGTTACTTTATGTCTTTCCCTTGTCATTCGACCTAACATACTCTTGTCTTTGTAATGAATAGCTTCTGTTGTGCCACTTTTCTGCTCAACAACCTTGATGATATCTTCTTATTGCACTTTTGTCTCTATGTTTCAGATTTTACAGGTGGTTTTGATTATAAATATTCCTTCTTGGCCTCATAAACCAGTAAAATATCAAAGTGGTCCCAAATTACTTAATCACTCTGTTTTCCTGTTTTCCTAACTGTTCTTCTCTTGCTGTCTTCTCAGTTTGCAATGTCTTTGTCCATTCAAAATTCTTATGGTCTCATTCATGTTCTCCACTATTATAAAGCCTTAATTGCTTAAAATAGGTTTATTTCACTTCTCTTTAAATCCCTTTCCTTGGGCATCTCTGTGACTCTTTCTATGGTCTACCATTCATTGAAGTTACTTTCATTCATGTCTTATTCTCTTTATTAGACAGCAGCCTCCTACAAAGTAAGGTGGTGCCTTATTCCTTATCATATTCCTTGTAAAGGTCAAGATAATACCTAGAAACTGGTATGGACAGAATATGTGCAGAATTTAATTCCTGTCTTTTGAGGGAAGAGCCAAAAAACATTTAATGTCACAGGAACAAACATCTCAAAATGGTGGCTTTTCTATTGTACTTAAGTGCCAAATGAATGTTATGGATAATAGGTGCTCTTAGGATCTATAGCTGGGGGCTGGGGGTAGTTAGGGGACTTCTTTTTAGGATTTAGCTGTGTTTTGAAGAACTGAACTCACATAAGCAGGTAAATACTAGCATTGTCTTTCTTGGTCACTCAACAACACTTAGCACTGTACATAGATCAGTGATCTGGGGGAATCCCATCTAAAGGATCTGATTGGATCCTATGATTCTAATATGAGGAATAATCTTATAGAATTCATGTAACGTCAGTTCTAGGCCTCCTTTTTTCTCTCATCTTAAAGTTTCTTTCTCCCTCCGCCAAGATTCCAGTATGCCTGACACTGAGAGAGACAACTGTTTTACTGCATTCATGTTTGTAATCATTCAGTATGTATTTAACGAGCATGTATTTATCAGACACTGTGTCAGATGTTGATATACAATGGTGAACAAGACAGAAATAGCCTTTTTCCTTTTTTCTCCCTTAGAGAAGATTTTAAAAGTTTAATGTACATTTTTTGTTAGTTAACTTCCAAATTATTGATTTTCCTAACATGTTTGTGAAAAAGGAGAGCTTAAGTGAAAAAGATTTTTAGCAGCTATTATTTATCGAACACTTACTATGTGCTAAGCACTGTACATTCATTACCTCATTTAATCCTAGCAATCCTTTGAGTAGCAACATAATTATCAGTCTGTTGTAGATGAACAGACTGATGGTATGTGTCAGGTTCGTCTATTTTAAAACGTACACTTTTCACTTCTATGTAATAGATTACTGCTAAATTGAGTAAGCCTTGCCAACTTTTGCTGTAGTTGACTTTGATCTTGCATTTTATTCTAGCCTACTGATCAAACATAGTTCTTGCCAAATTGTTGTAAAATTTACACTTTGATTTGCCACTAGATTATCAGCAAAATGAATGGATTAAATCTTTTACCTGTCCATGCTACCAGTACTTATGTTTGTTCTTCACTGAGATTTGCTATATTGCTTGACTATCATCTTGGGGAATAAAAGAATAGATGATGTTACAAATACATTTTTTTTAGCTAGCTCTGAGTTGCTAACAATAATTGGGCCACTTGGAATTTTCTAATAAGCACATTAGTTGGTCTGAATTAGAAAAGTGAATTATGACTCTTTAACAAGCTGGTTGACATGCTTCTTAAACCTGCAGTGAATCACATGGCTCTAAGAAGGTCTGAGATGGTGGTTTGTCAGTGATAAATTATTTCAGTACTCTCTAATGCAAGAATATTATGAATGTTGAATGTCTTAGTTTATTCAAGTATATTTCAATTGATATATTTGAATATCTACTTTTACGACGTTTATAACAGGCTTATTTCCTGAAGGAAGAACAATGTCAAATTCAAAACAATCTAAAATCTTAATTATTTAAATGAGCAAGGGAGATAGTATTGCTTTTTAAAAATTTCTTACTGTTCCAGCACTTCTCTACGCTAAAAGTCTTTGGGTTGCTTTATTCCATTAAGCACTTCTGTTGAACGAATTGAAGTGTGCATTTATGGGTATAAGTGACCACATTACATTGTGTTGTCTTCAATGGTTGTAGTTGTAGTGGAGATATATTTGTTAAAATTGCTTTTTTCTAATTTAAACCAGTGTTATTTTAATAGAACAGATGGAGGTCAAGGGAATAGGATGGCTAAGAGTAGGGATCTGAAGGCAAAATTGTATTTCAATGTTACTTTTGCTATGGTAGCCATGTAACTTGGGGCAATTTAATCTCTCCAAGTGTCAGATTCTTCTTCTGTAAAGTGGGAACAATAGTAATTCCTACCTCGTATCATTTAAAGGGTTAAATGTGTTTTGAGTTGAACATATATATTAAATGCCCAGAACTACTAAAAGGCTAGTTGTTTTATATATTATTCTTGGAGAAAGTATCAGTTTTCTTTTTTTTATTACTTATTAAAACATCATTTAAAAACAATAAGTGGTCTCAGTGATTAGCATTATCACTACATACAAAACAGCTATTGCAAGGAAGAACAAAAAAAGCAACAACACAATGTTCTCTTATCAGAGTTGCTTTCAAGATATCATACTTGAGTCTAGTGGTCAACATTTAGGAGTTTTGAATTCCTACCAAATTCTTGATATCAAATATAAATCTTTTGGAAACTACAAGTTATTGAAATTCTGTGGACCATGAGGCCAATTAACCTGGGTTCAAATCTAAGTTATGTTACTTATTTGCTGTGTAACTGTGGGCAGGTTACTTACTTGCTGTGCCCAGTTTCTTTGTAAGCATGATGGAGATAAAAAAAAGTATCTACCCCATAGGGTTGTTAGGTGAGGGTCAAATGAGATGATACTTTTAAAGCCTTCAGAAGAGTACCTGGCACATAGTAAGCACTATACAATGATTAACTCATATTATTTTATATTGATGGTATTGATACAACTAAACTTGGTTTTCACACAACTGTGATAGATATGCATTTTGAATCATAGATGGAATAATTCTTTATTAACATAGACATTGGCTAGCTGGATATATACATAAGGAATATATTAGATATGGAAAAGTCACTAATTCCAGATCACCTTGGAAAGAGAGCCATTATTTAAAAGAAACTAGTCATAAGGTTGTATACAGTTATTGTAAATGATGTCCAATTTACATTATTTAAATTTGTAGCAATATAATAACTTTCAGTTCTGCCTTTATAAGCTCAGATAAGATATGTCCTATACTTTCCTGCTTGTTACCTTAAGAGATTGTTCAGTCAAAGAAGAAACAAAAATTGTGTAGGACAGTATTGAAGTCATTACCATGGATTTGAGAACAGTCTTGTTGGAGAATAATTGCCGAGAAATGAACTCTGATTGCCGATGTGGGTCTAATAGAATGATAAAATTTTAGTAACCAGTGGTTCTAGGGACTGTGGGAGTCAGTATCAGGGGACAGGAAAAATTCTGGGTTTGACAACAAAAGCCCTGGGTTCAAGTCCTGTAGCTGCCACTTTTTGAGCATGTAAGTCCATGTAATTTGCTTGTTTCTTTGCTTATCAGTTTCTTATTTTATAAAATAAAAGCCCTGCTGTTCTCACAGGATTGTTTTGTGGGCCTAACAGTATGTGAAACTCCTGATCAGGTGATTGTGTCTTTTTTTTAGTAATGTCAAGACAAGGGTGAGGAGCTCTGCATTTTTGCTTTTCAGTGATGCCATGGACACATGATTGGGCATGCAAAGAAAAAAGCAGAGGGATATTTTCTATTTAAATTCTATTCTACTATATTTAATTGTAATTAATTTAATTCTATTTAGTTTATTCTACTTCCATGTAAATACATTGCTTTTCCTCACAACATGTGATTTTGACCTATTTGGCATTTTGACTTATTGGGGAGGAGGAATTTGAATTGGTGATGGGGTTTAGGGAAAGGAGAGGGGCTTGGTGTGAAGCTGGGTACCAGTAAAGGCCATGTATAGATGAGTTTGGTGAGGTCTTAGCAAGACTCTCACACTTTTTCTGGGGAGTATCATAGAAAAGATGGTAGGACCAGTATGTTTTATTTTGTGTTTTGAGGTACAGGGAGGCTTGAGAGGGCCATCTGAGAATCCTGGTAGGGAGAAGGAAGAAAACTGATTGCTAAAGGAGCTCTCCCAGAAGGGGGCAGAACTGACCTAAAGAAAGAGCATAGCCTGGAGAATTACCTTCTAGGAAGCCCTAGGGTCACCTTTGATTGGGGTTTCTAGAAACTGCAGCTTTCTTCTTACCTGAGGTTTTAATTTTCTGTCAGTTTTTCAACAATTGCCAAAGTTAAACTATCCTAAAGCAGAACAGTAAGGCATGTATTTTTATTGGGATCAGGCCAATAGAAGGAAACTTTCTTTTTCCAAATGCAATGGGTTGGAGGGAAGGGAAAATTTTAGATCAGAGTTTGGTGGTGGCCGTGAAAAGGAAAGCAGATGGGTCTAATCTTATTCCTATTTAGTGTTTGCTGTAACAGGCATTCTCAACCCTAATGACCTATGAAGAAGGACTTTTTTCTATTGCAGGGTTTTGCCCTCGTGGTCCAAAGCTATGGAAGTTCTTTGTTCTCTCTGTCCAGGGGATGACTAGGGAGGCATCCCAGCCATGTTTTTGGTATCTCCTATTAAATTCTTTTTCTCAACAAATGTAGTTGAATACTGAAATATTTCTCCTGGTAATAATAGATCTATATTTCTTCTAATCAGCTGAGAAGTTAGCCATTCTTTATTATATAACTTTTATAAGAAGATGTTTTGTAAGGTATAAATAAATTTATATGGTTAAGTTTGGGACAAAAATTTTGCTGAGTTGGAGACTATGTTACAGGGTGGTAGTATGATTGCAGTGGGAAAAAGACATTAAGATGAGACAACTTGGGTTTGCATTCAGGCCCCAGTATTTACTGGCTTTATGACTTTGGCAACTTATGTTAGCTCTTTAAAATTCAGTTTCCTCTGTAGGATGGAGGTAAAAATACTTAATCTCAAAAAAAATTAAGAATATTAGGATGCTTCTTCAGTGTCATAAAGACTATCTTTTAAACCCATAGCCTACTTCAAACTTAATGATGAGATTCTGGTATCTTTAATATTTTAATCAGTAAAAAGACAAGGATATTGTGTTCGCCATCATGTTTAAACATTGTTTGGAAGTTTAGGCCTATGCAATAAAGCATTCCACAGAGAGAGAGTGAGGGTGGAGGGAGGGAGAGAGGGAGAGGAGAGAGGGAAGGAAGGGACAGAAGGAGGGGAGCGGGGAGAGAGACTGAGACAGAATTGTGAGAAGAGCATCCTGAGAATAACTGAAGTAAAAAGTGAGTTGGGCCCATATAAAGAACATACAGGTAAGAACAGCCAAGAAAATTTGAGAAAGTGGTTGGAGACATTTCTCCTACCAAATATGTTCTATCGAGTTTACACTGTGAGTCCAAGAATTAACAGATGGACCAGAAGAAGAGAAAGAGAGCCTCTGAATCTTGTATCCAAAGATTGACTTACTGAACACATATGCTGTGCTAGCCACTAAAGTATGTGTTTTCTGTAAATTACCTAGTTTAATCTTTACAACAAAAATGTAAGATAGGTATTGTTATCCCCATTTTACAAATAAGGAAACTCAGATTTAGAGAAGTTAAAAACTTACCCAGGTGTCAAAAGTAACATCAAAGCTCAGATGGTACTTCAAACAACCACTCTCAAACAGAATCTTATACAAATGAACGATGAAAGAATGAGTGATTATATCAGTTATGTGGGAAAAAGGCTTAGAGGAGGGTTATCAGAAATCATACCATACCTACAATAAATTCTGCACAGATTGAGAAAAAAGGAGCCAAGGGTAAAAGGTGGTGGCAGGGGTTGGAGGGCAAGTAAAATAAAAGTAATATGAAATTGGACTAGGGAAGATCTTTTTAAGCATGGAATTTATGTAAGAAACCATAAAAAATGATTGCTATATTTAATTACATAAAATTTAAACTTCTATGCATTAAAAAAAGTTAGAAACCATATTTATATGCAAATACCAGGCTGGGAAGGCAAGTGAAAATATTTATATAATTATGATACACAAATGATAAATATTTTTATTATATAAGAGGCTCTTACAAATCAATAAGAAACCCACAAATTTCCTAAGTAAAAACAGGGGAAGGCAATTAACAGAATTATCATAAATTTTAAAAATTGCTCACAAGTAATAACAAGAAACTAAATTTAAAAGTAGATACTATTTCACTTTGAAATAAAAATATTTTATAAAAACGTTAAAATACATTTGTAAATGTTTTGAAAAATAGGAACTGAGCTATATTGCTAACTGTCCTTTCAGTGGGCAATCTGTAGATTTTTGTCCTTTTGATGGGCAAACTGCAGGCAAGTGGATGGGAACAATTTATGCCTTTTTTTCTGAAATTCCATTTTGATGAATTTCACAAAGGAAATTAGCAGATATAACATCAAGATTTTTGTGCAAGGATATTATTGCAATGTTGTATGTGCTTGACAACAGGAATAACAAAGCAAATAATGAGTATCAAGAATTGTTTGAACAAATTTTGCTATGTGAATATGAAGATTGGGATGCAGTTATTAAGATTGTTTCCAAAGCTCTTATATGTAAAAATGACTCAGTGTTAAGAGAAATGGCATGGTATAATGAATATGTGTACAATCCTAATCTTGTTTAAAATGCCACGTGTGTGACTGTGCATGTTGGAAGAGAACAATAAAAGATATTTTGTTCTAAATGGTGTGATCATAACTGGGTTTTATTTTCTATAATGTGCATATTTTCTATAACTAATGTATATATCTTTTTGATTACAAAAAATTATTAAAATTACTGTTTTAGAAGTTTTTGTAAAGGTTAAATAAGAAAATAAGTCTGAGTTACCAAGAATAAAGTAAGGTTTTAGAAATGTTAATTTTCATGTTTTCTTTATTGGAACTTCACAGAGAAACTTCAGATTTCAGGTTTGATTCTTTATGATTTGACAGTGGATTTTTAAAAGCTGACAAGATCATATAATTTTTGTGATGTCAGTTTACATAGCTTTGGTAGAGTTGCATTAACTTATGCAAGCAATTTTAGAACTAAAGGTACAAAGTAGAATATTTTTTCCTTCACAGTCTACACATTTAAAACTTTGATACCAGTTGGAATAATTTACATCTTGCACATATTACTATATTGTAATAGGAAATGAGCTAAATGCATTTTTCCTGTGGAATAAAATTAACATTTTGTAAAAGCAGAAAGTCATCTCTAACCTTCATCTTAGAGTGCCTGTACTCAGAGTGGTCCTTAGTTTTTTATTTTGATAAAATTATAGGCACTGTGTCATCTCTTGCGTAAACAGGTTTTTGGTTTTTATGTGTATCATTATTCTTGACGTTGATAAGTAATATGTAGGGTAATGAAATTTGGGAGAGAAAATGAATTTCTCATAATAACTTGAAAGTGGTCTGAGAAAGTGTTTTACTATGTTAGCATTTCACACAGGAAAAATTTTTGTATTATTTTTATTATAACTTACAGTTTTATGTCACAGGCATATTCATTTCAATGGCATATTCAGGATCATATTTTTTATGTATTTGGTACAACCTCATTTAAAAAAATTGTATTCAGATTTATCAATGCCATTGATTTGGTGTGTATATTTTCGAGCTTTTCTTTATTGTGTACTTATCTAAGCATTTCCTGTAGACTTCTTTTACTGTAACCCATCATACTTCTTGTTTTTCTTTGTGTACCATTTTAAAGCATACTTCCTGTTTTTTAAGTCCATCAATAAGCATTTATAAACTTCTGTTATGGTAAATATATGAAATTCTTTTATGTTTGCTACATATTTGTTTCTTTGTTTTTAGGGTGACTATGAATCCTACTATTCACGAAGCTCTGGAAAGGTAAAGAAAATTAACACTGAACTCAACAAATGTATGGTTTTTTGTTTTCCTCCTTTGTTATAATTATAAACATTGACAAATGAATTTTTTATATTGGATGCTACTTTTTACCTAGTCTATTTTACTAAATTAGAGAACAATTTGAAAGCTTTTATAATTTGGACTACTGGGGCCACCTGATGATGTGTTCATGGTAGGTTGTTATTTCAGTGAAATGGTAGAGGGATACTGACTTTTTGTCATGATCTACTCATATCATGGTCTACTCATGATAATGTAGTCACTGAGATTTTTACATTGCTTCTCATTATGTCACCAGCAGGGTCCCAGCTCTGCAGAATGTCGTAATGTTTTTGTTCAGTGTTATTTGTATCACTAGTAATAAGCTAAAACCAGATTTATCTGAGTCCTACACTTAATTCTGTCTTACCCATGTATAATATGTGCAATCTCTTGAAGAACTTTTGAATTTTTAGGGTATATTTCCTTTTCTAATAATTTTAAGGGGCAAAAGTATAACTATATTTATTAAAGTTAAAAATGTAATCATATGTTAAGTAATTGGACCAAGAATATAGATCTAGTTGGTGGCTCTACTGAGTATTGAACAAAGGTCTTCATAATTTCAAAGCCAATGGACTTTTATAGGTTTGATCCACTCTCACTTTATATAGTTGGATAAACAAAAATCTTGTGAGGTTGTATGAAATAATAATTGCAGAATTAAGACAGAAATGGGTATCTTCCAACTTTCCCCAGTCCTGCTGTACTTCTAGAATTCTGTGGTTGCTCAAAAGCATTTTTCTGACCACATTTTAGAATTTAAAATCCAGTATAGTTAATAATACCATCTTTAGAATGAATGAAAAATGGATTTTATCAATACTCTGATGAAGAACAAAAATATGTGTTGTCACAGCTCAAGACTGAAGTATTTTATTTTTCTTAAACCTTACAAGAGAATGAAACAACTATGCATGTGTGGATTTAGGACTTTCTTGTTCTGTTCTACTTAGTATTTGTGCTCAGACCATCCTCTCTTATCTAGCTTTTAGCCATTTAAACAGCATCTGGAGTGAATGTGTGGTAGCAATCTGTTATATGTGGTTCAAATGCTGTCTTTATGGAACTACTGGCTTTGTATCGTGGTGTCAGAAGACAGAGACAGCTATTGGGAATGCCAGGCTGAAATGATTTCTCTTCAGGTTTCAACACGACCAGGAATCCAGTTAGGTGGGTGAGTGATTGAAACTGACTGGGGCAAAAAGAGGCTGGGAGTTGATGCCTTTTATCCCCAAAGTGAAAGGTTTCTTCTACATTGTGCTTTTGGTATCTTGCGAATGTCTTTTCTGGCCTTTATCTCGTTTGGGTATAAACCCATTGCTTTGGTGCTTTGGAACCCTGACTGGACTTACAGCTCAGTTTGCCTTCTTTTTTTGCTTGTCACAGTTTCAAAGAACATACTAGAAGTTAGAGATCTGAACTCTAAAGGGGTCCATCACTGCTTGGCATCCACTGCAGCTCCTTCCAACTCCAGTCACCTAATCACTTTGCCAGCTAAATGATGTCTGGGGCCCCGGGAGGCAACACAATATTCTTGTTACTGAAACCTCTCACCCAGTTAAAATATTAAAGTCCTCCTGGGAGTAGAGATGAGGAGATATGACATCATACTGCACAAACGGAAGGGGTGGCTTAGATGAATTCTGAGTTTGATGAGATAAGAAGAGTGTCTATAAAAACGAAAGGAAATTCATTTATTGAGTCTGGTATCTATCTGGTTCTTTGTTTTCCCCTACTATTTTGGTTATATTTTTAGAGAATGTGAATCAAATGGCACCATTTAAGAAACTGAGGTCATTTTTAAATCTTGTACACCAAATGCAGGCTTTTGATTTAGTTGTTTGTAAATGTGACTTGACGTTTAAATATAGTTGTGCTGTCAGAACATTTGATTCACTTAATAGGAAAGATGAAGGAAAGTGTGAGCCTCTCTGATAAAATTCTTTTGTCTTTGAACTCTGAAATATGAGTAATCAGGAACAATGTCACATCTTGTGAGGCACAGTCTGAATCCTGATCACACAATTCTAAGAACTGTCAGAATTGACTCATGCCCAACTTAAGGGTATGGGTTACAATGAGGCTGACTAAAAATACCTGGATGATTCCTGTTGCTTGTAAAATTTTGTTTTCATTTTACATTCAGAACAAATCAGAGCTACCACAATGCAGACATGATGCTGCCCTGAAGGTCTTTATGTGCAGATACTGGCTTATATCATGTTCAGATGTAAGAGTGCACTGGCAGCATCCGTTGTCATTTCACTTGGATCTGACAGCTCATGTGTATCTTTTCTCCTTGCTGCATCACATGGGCTCTTCTTGAATGTATATGGTCAGAAGGAAGAAGACTAGCACTTTTCTGGTATATCAGTCCCCGAACACCTTTCTCTGACATTCAAAGAACAAATCCATAACAAAAAATTGTTTGCTTTGATTTTTGTTCTAAAGAGAATAATGTTATTGTAGGCCCTTTAAAAAATGTGTTAAGAATGCAAGTGAGAGAGAGGGGAAGAGAGAGAGAGAGAACGAGAGAGAGAACATGTGTGTGTGTCTGTGTGAGTGTGACAGAGAGAGAGATAGGGACTGATTTGGAAGATTAAAAAATAATATTGCTTAATCAAAACAGATATAAAAGTATACAGTTTACTTATATTAGAAATCATCATATATACGTCGACTCAGTAGTTAAAATCTATCACAGGCAAGTAATGAATAACAGCTTAGAACCCATAGGCTTAGAACCCTGGCTCAGCAGAACAAATCCATAACAAAAAATTGTTAATCATATACTCTCACAAAATGATACTATCCTCTGCCCATGAGAAATTCTAAATTTTTCAGTTGCCCCTCTGTTTTCCAGAACCACTACAAAGTTGCTTAAGATTTCGGAAGTGAAGTCTAATCTAAAATAGTATTTCCTCACAGACAGCTGATGCTGGGTATACTGTTTTCCTGAAGGTGGAGGAATAATCTGTTTTTTTCCTTATAAAGGGAATAATATTTTTTTTCCTTGTAAAGATACAATATTTAGAGACCAGCCATGAAAACTGTACTCAGTAAAGTAGTCTTTCTACAGAAGGGTCCCATCCTTGCTTTTCTTTGTTCACTAAGAAGATAGAACATTTCTCATGCTTAGGAAATTAATTCCTTTTGTGAATTGTGTATCCATGTCTTTGGCTATTATTTTATCAGGGTATTAAAGTTTCCTTATCAATTTATACGAGCTTTTTCTATATTAAGAGTATTAGTCCTTTATTTTCATTTTGGCAGCAGATATTTTTCTAGAATTCCTTTGCCTTTAAATTCTCTTTTTATGATTAACTTGCACTGTTTAATTTAAAAATTTAGTAAACAAACATTTATTTTCTAACTATGGTAAAACTGTTAACTATAGACTTGTTTTGAAATATGTTAATTTTTAGAAAATACAGGCACAATTTTAGATTACATTTTTTATTACAAAATTAAAAGGTGATAAATATGACTGAAAAGGGCTTTGAATTCTCAGCTAAGGAGATCAGTCTAGTGCAGATATACTTCATATCAAATTTAATGCAATTGCGATCACAATATGGTAAGGTGTTAGTGCACGTTAATCTTTTTAAAGTAGTGGAGAAGATGCCAAGCTACCTGGACACTGTCATATTATTTCACTGTTTGTTTGTTTTTCAAACTCTCATGCAAGTCCCCTTGGCAGCAGACCCTATTCTAAACCCATGATCACACCTAAAGGCTTTATATGTGAACATGTCTTTGCTGATTCTATAGAACTCAGATTAGTACCCTGGCATTCTAAGGTAAATCTGTGCTCTGTGGCTCCCATCTTTTTTGATAAGTGCGGTCCTAATTTGGGTAATGTTAGGGTTCCTGATCATGAGCCACCTCCTTTTGTGGGGCAGGATAGCCTCGTAGTTGGAGGCCTGTAGACCAGGTACTGTTTGGGGATGGTGAACAAGTTGCCTGTGCACTTTGTTCCAACGTTTTCTCATTTCTAAAGGGGAGTAATAACAGGTGCTTAGCTCACAGAGTTGTGAAAATAAAATGAACTCATCATTCTCAAAGAACTTCCGGTACATTATATGTGTTTGGTGAATGTTCAGCGTCATCAACATCCACATGCAGATGCCCTTTCCTCTTTCCCTATCCTCAACTGATGACATTCTAAGCCCATCTTCCATGCAGTAGGTTTTAATAGAATGCTAAAACCCAGAAAACTATGGGAACTTAAAGTTTTTTGTCATGGATGCTTCCCTGGCCCAAATGTCACATACCTTCATATCCATTTGTGATATTCTAAAAATTAGATCAAAATAGATTAACAGAATATCTCATTTTGATCTTTAATGGTTCATATTTATTTATATATCTATATCTATGTTATTATATGTATGTAGATATTATATACATATATATACATATATCACAATATGTATATATAGTATATATGTGTGTATATACACGTGTGTATGTATAATATTTATAATGATGTAAATTAGAGCTTTAAAAAGTCTCCATAATTCCAGATCCCTGTTGAGCCTCTTAATAGGGGTTACTCTGCTAATGCATCCCAAGGCAAGATCTGGGGAGGAGCTTCAATGTGATAAATACCGTTTACTCTAAACTGCAATGATGGGTTTCCTTCTTCATGATAGAGTATAATGCTTATCATCCACTGCTCAGTCTGTAACTCTCAACTCAAGAAATTATTGGAATAAAAAGTGACTCGTCTCAGGTTGTAAAGAAAATAGGACACATATATTCTTTCTTAGATTAAGGAAAGAGAAAAAGACTTCCTGATGTGGCTGATTGTTGTTTGTCTTTTGAGCTTATAACTAGTCTGCTGATACTTAATTACTTCAAATGGTGCAGTAAAAGAAAAGGAAAGGAGCTAACATTTATTGAGTGGCCTTTATGTGCTGCATTGTTAGCTCATTTGATTCTCCAGTGACTCTGTGAGGCTGGTTTAATTACCCACAATTTATAGATGGGGGAACAGAGATGTGAAATAGCTGGTAAATAGGAGAACTTGGATTTGAACCCAAATCAGATGATCCCCAAATCATGTTCTTTCCAGGGCTATGCTGTCTGCCAATACATTAGATTCTAAATCAGGAAGAGCAGGAAAATTATTCAGAGTTTTCCAGATGTGACATTTCGAGTGCTGGCTGTGGTTGGGGACACCCAGGGAAGTCAGCGGCCGCTGCTGCTAACAATAAGAACTGTGTGAGGCTGGTCTGTCCGCCCCTGTGCAAGAAGTTTCTCTTCTGTCTGTTCTCTCCAGCTGTTTTCTGCTTTTGGGATGCTGTATTGCTCTTCCCCTCAGCTCTCTGACCTCTAATCCCTTCTGTCTTCTACAAACATTTTAGCATTTGGTAGAATTGCTTCTTAGCTAATAAAGCCACATTGGTTATAGTTTTTTACTTATTTATTTTAACTCTGATGCAGTGTTTTGAATATCCAGCTATAATTCGAGGCATGTATAACCTTCTAAGTAAAGCGTCAGCAATTAAGATGTCAGCCTTGTCAGGATTCCTGAGCACTGTGCTGATAGGTACTTGGAAATAATGTAGATAGAACATATGCTAAAACCTTCTGGCATGTAAATATGTTGCTCTTTAACGGAAAGTTTCCATGATTCGATAGGCAGCCTTTTGCTATGATTTAGGTATTTTGGGTTGGATTCAGCCTTCTTGGTAATTTTTTTTTTTAGTTAGAAAGGGAGGATGTGTTTAGTGTGAAAAGTAGATGAGCTTGAGTCAGATTGATAGAGATTCAAATATTAGTCCCATTGCACTGCTTGAGTGCCCGCTGGCAAGTCACTTTACTTCTCGGGGCTCTGGTTACCCTCTGCAAAATAAATATGAAACCTACCTCAGGAGATTGTTTATAACACCAAGTACAGTGCCTAGCACAAAGCATCACTAAGCAAACATTTTTTTTTCTGTCTTGACTTGGAAGGGAATGTTTTTTTTTTTAAAGTTCTTGTCTTCAGTGAATAACATGTATATGGAGGAAAGACTGATTCAATAAGCCTTTCCTCATATAAAGATGGTATTTCCTTTACTGTTCTATATCTGTTCCATTTCAAATGAAAGTTTAAGCTCTCTCACTTCCCTGATACCTTTGCATGAGATAAGACATGAACTCAATACACAACAGCTTGTTGGGTATATTCCATACATCTGTTATGTGCAAGTGTTCTTCCTGCCGAATCTGGGGTGCAGTGTGTTGAGAATCAGATTTTGCTGGTAGATTTAGCTATTGATGATTACAGCACATTTATCATGTTGTAGATAATGCTTTTGAAATTGTGGAGGAGGCTGAAATGACTAATCTGGCAGGTCAAGTCTTAAAGCCATAGGAGAAAACATTTCTCAGTTGGGAAGGAACTGTTTTCCATCTCAGTTTCCTTTTCTCTTCTGTGAATTCTGTGCTCCCTGATACAGACTGACCTTTCCTACCTGTCTGCCTTATTAAATAAACTCAACAATTTCTACAAATGATGTTCAATACACCCAAAGAAAGGTTAACAGTTCATGAGTACAAGCCTTGCAAGGTTTTACCTTACTTCACCATTAGACACACTCCAGGATATAAAATTAAAATCGACAACTGTTCTTTCACTTTTAATCCAACAGATATATGAGTGCTTTTCTCTATACAAGGCATACTTTTTAATGAAAAAGTAAATATTTTTAATCACCAAATGAGAGAAGACTTTTTTCTTTGCAGAAATACATGTTTTAGAAAGGGTGATGTGTACTTTTTCTAAATCATCTCAAGAGGCCAATTAATTTGATTAATTAAAAGCTTAAGGTTCCCAGCCCAATTTACAATTGTGTCTATTTTTGTTCTAATTCAGCCCTTGAAAATCAAGAGAAACGCATCATTCTTTAAAATCAGGAAATATATGGAGCTGAAGAATGATACCTTTCATTTTTTTATGTCCCCTTTCTAATTGTCGGTATTACTGTCCATCACCAGCTCGCACTAAATTTTATGCTAATTTAAAGTGTAATGATAGGGCTACATTTTTATTTTCTCTAGCATTTCTTTATAGACTGAAAGTAGCTGAAATATGTCACTCTCTACTAATAATTTGGAACTCTGGAGATAGTCAGTGCTAGCCCTACAGCATAACTCGAGGAAGCAAGAAGTATTGCCTGAAGTCTGAAAAGTATTTAGAAGTTTGCATATGTTTTCTATTACTTTATTTGACATTATTTGATTTTTGGACCATCCTTATGAAATGAATAGAGATGCTCTTCTTAATTTAACTTTAGAGTCCACAAAATGGAAGCTCAGCTTATATGATTTACACGAAGTCTCATAATAGACCTACCTGTGACTAGAACCCAGACCTTGACCTTGGTCCAGTGCTTTTTCTATTGTCCCACTATTCAACTCACTCATTTAAGAGACCACATGCCTCCAATCATGTCATTTACCTGTGAGAAGCAAGCAAGCAAGCCCTGTTCCTCGGTGATCTGGACATTAAACATTAATGGATAGAATCTGTAACTAAGTATAGAAAAACTTACACCGGTCTACCAGGTCTCTGCTTTCTCCATTTTTAAGAGCATTTTTGGTTTAGACTCATTACACCTGGTAATGTGTGTTTTTAAGTTTTTCTTCTGCAAAACCTAAATGGAGACAGACTGAAAGCTGGTCTGTCTGTGCCTATCAGTTGTGCTGATGCCAATAAGTTTACTGATTATGTGTACCAGATTTAAGCTTTTACGATGAGTCTCTATGGAAATGAATTACTAATTTTAGGGACTTGTCAGTGCTGTGATCAGCCATATTCAAGGATGGTGAAAGATACTAAATGAATAAGTTATCATAACGTGTTTGTTGGAAAACTAAGACAGCAAAACCTGAAATCTTGTTCTGTTTCTGTAGCAATCTTGAGAACAGCATAGAGAGTGGACTATGAATAGTGGTGCTATTGGAGTGAAGGTCCATTGTCTACCTTCTAACTCTTGAATTTAGTGGTTTAGTTTTTTGGAGCTTGGTTATTTTGTTTCCATGATAAGGTGCACTTCCTATGGGTGTTGGGGCCTTTCTTTCCTGTATGGGAGTTATTTATTTAGAGTATAGGCAATGAGGAATTATTGTAGAGGGGCTCAAAGCATTAGAGACCTTCCAGATTTTTGCTTCTAGAAACTCCAAGGACATTATTCTGTTTTCCTTTTTTCTTTTGTATATATAGGTAACCTTGAAAAATATACTGAGTAGTTTAGTTTCTATTTCTACAGATCTGGCATGGAAACTACAGGCTAGAACTGCTGCTTAGATTGGTTGCTATGCAACCAGAAGAGGCGTTCACAAGCATTATCACAAGCCAGTTATCAAATGGGAGACAATATTTTATTTTGATTATTTATTTTTTTTAATCAGCTCTTGTTTTGGGTATTGTGTACTCACATCCTTTGAGTTTTTATTTGTATAAATGCCTTTTCCAGAGAAACTTTATTATTATTTTTGTTGAAAGCACTTTGTTTTGATCTTGCCAGAAGATCAAAAAAAAAGTAAACCCCACCTCACAGGCAGTGGGTATTGAAATTAGGCCTTAAGCAGATAAAATAGTTCTTATAAAAACACGAAGGAATCAAATACTGATTTAGCCACCCTTTTATTAAGAAAACATGCATGTAGCTTTGCATTCTTCTATTTCTGGTCTTTATTTACTGTGCACTTCTCTGACATAAATCAGTGGCTTTGAACCTGCAGCACCTTCACTTCTCTTGTCCTAGAAAGTAATTTTGAATAGAAAATCATTTAAACCTTTGTAATTGGGATTCATTCTGACTGAATTCTTTGGAGCCATCTTTTATGTAAATTCTTCTTGACCTTCATTGATCTTGTCTTTCAAATACTAATGAACTCACTTTAAAACAAATGTTTGGGAAAAAGCTTGTAACCAATGTTTATATTTTTATTTATCTATTTTGATTATTCCCTGATGTTTATTGAGTGAGACTTGAGGAACTGTTCACAGTACTCTTGCAGGTAGAGAAGAGGATATGAGACGAATAAAAAGGTACAGATCCTAGCCTGTGTCCCACAGAAGGAGTAAATGATGGATTGTAGAAAATGCATATCAATGATAGATATTGATATCTGGCAAAATTGCAGTTTAGGTTATTGGACTAATTGCTTGTGATGACTAAGAGGTGGTTTTAATTAAGAGCCAACATGATTTCAGTAGGAAAAACTCATGTGGAATTAAACCTGTTATCTTTCTGGTGATTTTATTATGCTGGTGATTCATATAATTCTATAGCCACTGGATATGGATTTTAGTAAAACATTTGATGAAATTTCATATGGTAATCAACATTTCATTACTGCAATCACTAACTTTTGCTATAAAATAGCACTTAGCTTTCCCCCACCCCGAAAAATGGTTATGTTAATTATTTAAAGAAATAAAACAGAACATTAAAGCTGGTATAAATGTTTTTGAAATTCATGGATATAACATTTGCATATGAACATTCATTTGCATTTTCCTCTTGTAATTTGACCTACTGTGGGAAAAACATTTTGTTTTTTATCTTTTAAAGTCACTACTTAGCGTTTTATTGCATGAGGCCATGCTCACATTTTAGGACAGAAAGACTCAAAGCCCTCAGGATGAACTTGTTTACCATTTGTGCCCTCCCAGAGAGCAAGCAGGGTTCCAGTCTGGGCTTTTGTCACTTTTGGGATTTTATGTATGAAGTGTCAGTGTATTAATGACTCTTGGAAAAGGTCTGATGCCTACTCCCTTTAAGTTCCTTGTAGAAAAATGGAGAGTAAACTATTTTAAATCAAACCATAAAGCTGTAGTTAAAAATGCTGATTTTCTTTCATTTCTTCAATCCACAAATATTTGCCCAGTGGGGTCCTTTGTTGGGTTGAAGACAGTGGGGTGGATGGATTCTTGTTGCATTCTAAACTCTCACATGACCTTATTTTTAGAGCATTTGGCTGAATGATAAAGCATATGAACCCCTTATCAGAAGAAAAACTTACATATGTAAAATAAATATTGAAATGGTTATTGAAAGATTAAAAATTGTGATAACTAAATAACTTAGACATACTTAATGCTTTAAATAATAAGGTCTAGCAGAGGGTTTAGTAATAGCTGTATTTTTGAAGTCATGATGAATTTAAGTAATACTGTGAGATATTTGCCAAACTATAGTGTGATAGGAAAATAATTATTTCTACTGGTGACACAGCTGTGAGTACTGCTATTTAATACTCTGTGTCTTGTATCATGCCCATTCATAATGCAGGGAGATGCTAGATTTCAGTAAGATGTTCGTGAAAATAAAGATGTACTATTCCCCATCCAAGATCTATCCACAGACCTATGGAAGGGAGTGGCCATGTACCCCAATTTTAAAACCCCTATTTACAAATTCACCATTGTAACTGTAATGTTCACAAACATAATTCTTTTAAAAACAAAAAGTAAAATATAATATTAATATATGATTATGGTATATTCTTTCCAGATGATAAACTCTCTGGGAATAGAATCCTTAGGGATATTCTAACTGTACGTATTGCTCAAAACTGTATTGTTTGTACAATAGCAGAGACGAATGAGTTTGAAACATGTATATTGTCCTTCATGGTGTAATTATCAATAGAATAGAACGGTAAATTTTTATAGATGATACCAAATGGCTGGGCCATTTGCAATGCTTTCATTATGCTGTTGAAGTAGCAAAAGACATAAAGCCATAGTTTAAATGGAGACATTCCATCTAAACAGCCTTTAAGAGGCCAAAGGGAACCATTAGTGAGTAACACCAGTAGTCATATTGAAAATCTTCTATACAAGTAATATCCTGATTTCATAGGTATTTGTGAGTTGCTACATAGATAACACTTAGTAATGCCTGATATATAGTAAGCCCTGTATTAATGCTATTATTACTGTTCCAGCATAAATTATTAGTACTAAGCACAAATTCGTTGTGGAGGCCATAAAGCTTTATTTCTTATTGCAAAGAACCATATTTACACATAAACAGTTGCAGTTTAGGCTCTTATCAACCCATGATTGTGGGATGACATCAGCAACATGTTTAACTTTTTAAAAATAAGTCATACATAAACATTATGTAAAATATTAAAGTTATAAAAGTATAGACACAGTAAAAACTAAATCCTCTGCTTTTTTTTTACCCTAGTCATCCAGTGACTCTCCCCAGAGGAAATGTTTTATAAATAAAGGGCTCATCTTTAAAAGGAGATTTTATATCTATACAAATTTTGTACAAACACACACACACACACACACGTATAGTCTTTATAATGTGGATATCATTGCATGCAATACATATTGTACTTCATTCTGAGTATATCAATGCATAATATATCTTTGAGATCATTCTACATAGAGTTTTTTGTTTTTTTTTTAAGCAAACTTTTTTATTTTAGAATAATTTTAGACTTACTGAAAATTTTCAAGGTTTCTAAACTTCAGGGTTTCTATACTTCACTCCCAGTTCCCTAATGTAAACACCTTACATTACTGTGGTACATTTGTCAAAACTAACCAGCACTGGTCCATTACTGTTCACTAAGCTCCACACTCTATTTGGAGTTTTTCTTAATGTGCTGTCTGTTTTCTGTTCCAGGATCCATATTACAGTCAGTCATCTGTCTCCTATAGTCTCTACAGTCTGTGATAGTGTCTCAGGTTTTCCTTGTTTTTGATGACTTTGTTAGTTTTGAGAATGCTGGTTAGGTATTTGCAGAATGTCTCTTTATTTGAATTTATCTGGTGTTTTTCTCATGGTTAGAATGAATAGATAGGTTTTGGGGAATGTGATCACAGAGGTAAAGTGCCCTTCTTATCACCAATATTAAGTTCATGCTATCAATATGGCTTATCATCAGAGATGCTACTCTTAGTCACCTGAACAAGGTAGTGTTAGCCAGGTTTTACCCTAAAAAGTTACTTTTTCCTCCCTATCCATGCTCCTCTTTTTGGAAACAAGTCACCAAGTGCAGGCCACACTCAACGCATGGGCACTGAAGTTCCTCTTCCTTGAGAGGAGGATGTTGTGTGTGTGTGTGTGTGTGTGTGTGTGTGTGTGTGTGTGTGTGTGTGTGTGTGTGTAAAGACTTTATAATAGTCCATTAGACTTTGCATGACATATGGAAAGTCTGTTTTTGACTTCTATTCTCTCCACAATAAAAATCAGATCTAGAGTTCTAAAGGATGCTTCCCAAAATCTAGCCACCCTCTCTTTATTTTATATTTTGGGAAACTTCTCTTTAGCTGCTCAGAGATCTCTTTTTGTTTATTGGTTTATAATTTCACGATTTTTTTGGTCTTGTGTAGAGAGCTGAATTCAAAATAAGCAAGGTGCTGCTTTATTATTAGCCCTGTTGATATTCAGAGATGATAATTGCTAAGCTCCTTACTAACAGCAAATTATTTCCTACAGGTGACCATAAGCAGTTCTTCATTATTTTTAAAATTATTCATATCTAGGGGTATGGCTGTCATATAAAAAGTTACATATAACTTTGTAAACTAAAACTTCAGTATGTACTTACATGTTTATTTTTGGGCTCTATTCCATTAACAGATATTTATTGAGCTTCTGCTTTGTTCTAGCCATGGTTTGGTGGTAAGACAAATGAGGTGCCTGACACGAGGCAGATCATATTGCTAGTGGGAGACACAGACAATAAATACATTAAAAATTAATGGAAAAGATCATTTTAGAGGGTGATAAGTGCTTTGAAGAAAATAATTAAGGTGAAATGCTAGCGAATTACTTGGTCATGACAGTTACATAGGGGATGCTCTTGGTTTTGCGGCCAGTGAAGTACTCAGGAGATGGTAGTTGAACTGAAGCCTGAGTATTCAGGAGGCCCAGACAGTGTGTGTTCAGCAACTGGAGTAGAGAGTGGGCTTGGTGAGTTCCAGGAGTAAGGAGGTCAGAGTGATAGCAGTCAGAGGACAAGCAGCAGGGAAGGAGCTGTGTAGGTAGGCAGGGCCTCATCCATGCAGGGCTTCACAGGCAGCATTACCTTTATGCTAAATCTCTGAATTGTTTTGAGCAGGGGCCTAACACAATCCAATAAAGCTGAGAACCATATAATTTCACTCATATGTGGGATATAAAACTGAAAGTAACAAACAAACGTGACAAACAAACAGAGAGCTATAGACATGGACAGAGGATTAGTGGTTACCAGAGAGAACAGGGGCAGAGGGAGGTAGATAAGGGTAAAGGGGGCCAAATATTCGGTGGTGGAAGGAAATTTAACTTTGGGTGGGGTGGTGAACACACAATGCAGTATACATATGATGTATTATTTAATTTTACAATTTACTAGAAGCCTATTGATTTTATCAACTGATGTCACCTTGTTAATTTTAATTAAAAAAAAAAGACTCTCTAGTTGCTATGTGGAAAATGGTTTGTAGAGGATAGAAGAGTAAGCAAGCATGACGGGACCATTGCAAGTGTTCATGTGAGAGATGGGTGATGGCTTGGACTAAGAAAATAGCAGTGAGAGGGACAAAAGCATACAGACTGGGATATATTTTAGGTATGGAACTGCCAGAATTTGTAGATGAATTGAATTAAATGAGTACAGTAGAGGGGAATCAATTAGAAAGATAAGGTGATAATGCCATATAATCTGCTTCAAACATAGATTATCTTTTATGTGAGTCTAATGCTAGAAGAATTTGGCCTAAGAAAAGTTTCATCAGCATTCTATTCTCACTAATGTTTTAAAAGAACAGTGGTATCAAATATCGACATTAACACACTAGGAATAGGGCGTCGTATCCACTATAACTTAATTCACACATAAGTGACAAAAGAGGAAACTTGCTTATCAAGTTGATGAGCTCTTAACTTAAAAAAAAAATTAGCTCTTAATTTTTATTATCTAATAAGTCTGCCATAACCAGCAAACGTACAACAGTAAGAATTTCTCTTCAGGGGTTAATAACAAAATGGGGGATTTATTTGATTATTACTCTTCAGGAAATTTCCACTTTAGTAATAATATTTTTGATATAATGGTCTCATTGAATTGCTTTTAGGTCATAATAATTGTAATATTCAGTAAAGCACAGTGAGTTTCAGTCATATATTGATATTTAACTTTGTAATCACTGAGAAAACATTTCATTTTATAGGTGTTACTTTCATGTAAAATGCCTTTCAATAAAGAGTTTTACAAAGCTTTCTTTGGAATGAATAAATGTAGTCACAGTTTTGATGTATTGACTTTTATGTCAAATACAGCTATCCATTTTATGAGGACTTGGAATTTAATATAATCACAATTGGTTTGTTTTAAATTTTCAAGGTAATATTGTCTTTGCTGTGTGAAGAAACTATGTTATTAATATAACACAGACCTTCATAGTTGGGCTCAATTTAATATTTTGAGGTAAAGTAGGCAAGATAGGGACAATTTATTTTTGTATTCTAGAAATAAGTGTTTGCTAAGGAACTGATGAGGTATAGAGAGGGAAGATGTTTGCCTCTTTAATAAACTTTAAAAAAATACCACATAAGTAGATGAATGTCACAAATGAGTGTTATTGATATGTTAACTGTCTATGGTATTTGTCTATTAATTAGGATGAAGTTTCTGTAGTAGTTTAATTTGATAACAGTTAACTTGTGTTACAGTGTACCAGATGTTTCTACATCCCTGGGTGCTTTTGTTTCTGTTCTGTTGTTCTGTGTGGTTTTTTTTTTTTTTTAGAATAATATGCTATGAATTGAAATGGGTTTCCCTGCCAGAATATAATTTAATTTTATACAAAGAATTTTGCCCAAATTTAGAATATAGTTAACTCTTGTATGTTGAATAGTCTATAGTGTCATCTCACTGAAAGATTTAGGAGTATTTCAGTGAGGAAACAGGAGGGAACCAAACTTTGTGAACCACCCTCTTTCAAATATACACTTTGAGGATTATGAAAATAAAGAAGAAATATTAAAATTGCTTCAGTCTTTATAAAGAAAGAATGTTTTTATATTTTATTTTGTTATTCTTAAGAAAGGATCATAGTTTTCATAGGTGAAGGAAACTGCCCTCAAAATGGAACAGTGTAAAACAAAACAAAACCAGAATTTGCCATAATGAATTATGTTGATTCTTTGATTAAATTTTCTTGAACAAAGAGGAATGTTCTGTAGGAAATGGCACGATATAAAGATGACAACGAAGTGGTCCTTTCCTAAAGAATTTCAGTCAAGTTGTGGAGTGAGGGTCCTGCTTATGTTATGTCTTGAACTTTTTCTGTGCATGCCCACAACAGTGACTACAAAATTCTAGGAGAGCATACTGTAGGACAAAGTCCAGCCATGAGAAATTCCATGGAATTTCATGGCATTTGAACTGATTTTTGAGGGAGGTACAAAATTTAAACAGGTGGAAATGACAGAGTGAAAAACTTTGAGGAAAGTGATGGAGGTGGGAAATGACAGCTTTTATTCTGGCTCTTTTGTTATAGGGATTATAACTTTACTGGTTACTGGGCAGCTCACAGAATGCCCTGAACAGAGAGGCTGGTCAACCTATACAATTACTTGAGTGGACAATGTATTATACACTGACAGTATATAGATTACTAAAGTCTAAAGTTTAACATGGCTAAATCAGATAACATAATTACATGAACTATGTTCACATTATGATATCTTGGCAATCTGTTTTATTCGCTTCACATCTCATTTGCAATTCCTGATTTAATTGCTATATATCAGAAGGAGGACACCTTTGATAGGAGAAAAAATTCATAAGAATTTCTCTGAATAAATGTTGATAGACATCTCTGAGATGAATTTTATGGTGCTAGGCTCCTGGTCTAGAAATCTGTAAAAAGACAACTGTTTTAATATTTCTGTTTTTCAACAGAAATTTGGGGCTCACTGTAGTGGAGGGGAACACTAAGACTTTTAAATGGACACATTTTAAATAGATGTATTTTTTTAATCAAGAAAATTCTATATTCAGTATGAACCCTTTTATATGACGTGGAGTCAGTTTTTAATGTAGTCTTTTTTTAATCACTTAATTAAAAACTTGGTTTCTTACACATCTTATTTGTTTTGGCTTTCTAGTCTTCTGATCTGCTAGGATTCCAAATGAATAGTTGATTTGATGAATCTATTTTCTCATATTTGGGGGCTTACGTTAGCAGTAGGAATCCTAATAAGAGTTTTAAAGAGCACATTTAAATAGCTTTATTTTGTAAAGGAATAGGATATGGATTCAATTTTTAAACTTAATTTTTTAATTTATTGGTTTCAAAGATGTACTTTTGTATATTGGATATTTTATATATTTGATTAAAGTGAAACATGTTGTATATCCTATTCACTTTATAGGTTTTTCCTCTCATCATTTTGTTGTAAATTTCTATCAGGTTTGGAGGATAGATAATCTAGAAAATTATTTTTGACACAATATAAAAGTATGACTTTTATATTTATATTTTATTGTTTAAATTGAGTCCACAATAAGCTAATTGCTGTGAAAGAGTCTAGGTCAGCTTCCATATTTGATAAGAACAAGCATTTTTGAGATATAAAAATATTGCTCATAACAATGGATATTGGGAAGCAGATTTTAATTTCAGTGTTGGTGTTTCACTGAGTGTTCAGCCATTTCACAGCTGAAATAAAGATCTATTTCAAGAATTGTTTTTCCTCTGAACACTTTCCTGCTATCTAATTATTAAGAGAACGCACAGTATGTAAAACAAATTCACATGTGCAAAGCTGACAATCCCAGAAGTGTTATATTCTTATTTGCATTATGGTCTTATTCGTGTTGGGTAAAATTCATGTATTTCTCTCAAGTTTCTCTTTTTTTCTCACTGAGCCTCTTAGCAGGGATACTGTACACGATATTGCAGGCATGCTGTTAGGAATATTAAAAAAGCTAAGAAACACACTGAAGAATTATGTGGAAAGAAAAGATTCAGTACAAACTGTCAATCTGTCCTCTTTCACCTTTTAGGTTCTTTAACTTCTTGGCAATATCATGGGGGAAATGTGGAGTTCTTTTACCTGCCAAAAAAAAAAAAAGAAAAAAGAAAAAGATCTTTCAAAGATTTGAGTTGGCAGGTCCTATGCTTAATATCATGACATTCCATTTCATTTCTTTCCCTAGAATGTTCCAGTCCCTTGGACACTATAGGTTTCAGTGGGTCCTAACCTTGTTGGAAGTAGTAACAATCTAAAAGATGCCATTAAGCCAGAATCAGTCTGTGATTGCAATGATTACTTAAGAGGAGCAATTACCATTCTCTGTAAGGTGATTGCAAAGAAACCAGAGAGCACGTATTTCCCAGGCAAAATCAAGGACTAACCCTAAAAGCTTCAAAAACCTCATTACAGTGAGCCTATTGCTACACCGTCCTGGTCCAAGCAAAGGCATACCTGGAATAAAAATAGGCTTGCTATGAATGTAAATTTTCTTTATATACAACACAGGCCCAAATGTTAAAGATCTGTAAAAAATTTTTATGTTGTTTACATAGTACTTTTATACATGTATATCTGTGTCAGGAGAGGTATGTATGTCCTTATGGGTAAAATGTAAAAATTATGATTGTGAATAAGTTAATTACATAGTTCTGTAAAATGTAAATGATAACATATTTTTTAAATAAAGATGAAGAAAATCAGATACTTGTTGTGATCCAGTCTCTTAGAAGAAGTTAATAAAGACTTTAAATGACAAATGGGTTTATTTTTAAAGAACGCATCAAAAGAACTAAGTACCATACATTAATTATTAAATGTTGCCTAGTTTGATGGAAGTGAAAACTGTGGTCCAGGGGTTTCCTTAGATGTGTGCACCTTTCCATAGCTGTAGACCTTGTTTTAATTATCTTCATGTAGAAAGACTGAGGGGAATATAATAGGTATAGGAGATAGAAAGGGAGGTAAAAAGCTTTGTATAGGTAGATGGGTAGGTTAGGGAAAGAGGGGAGAAAGGCGAAGAAACTGATTATTTTAGATGTTTCTCATACTCCATATAAAATTAAAATAGGTAATTCTGTGATAAATTTGAGTTATATAAACCTCATCTATGGATATCAGTCATTTATCCAATGCCAGGATTTAGGTAAGAAAGGCTCAGTGAGACTTTATTTACATGTGACTTATCCTGTTTGTTTTTTAGAGCACGTGGAAAATAGACATCCGTTCCAGGTCATCTATCTTTAATGTATAAGTGAGTGCTTTCACTGTGATAACTTTTGAGTCAAAAGTACAGAAATTTCACTCATAGAAACCCAGTGTAGACAGACACCTTCATTTTTTTTTCAGTGTCTAGGTTTTATGTCAGCAGAAAAATAGAAGGATTAAAACTTGAGTGAGGAAAGCCTGGAATTTGCCACAGTTCATTTGAACAATAGTATTTTTCTTAGAATATCTTCATGAAAATTATCTTTAGTACATACTTAATTTTCTTGTAGAAAACCCAAATTTGACCGCCCAGCCTTAAAAATCCTGAAGGAAATGAGCAAACATTGTTCATACTTGTGGGAATATTGAGAATGCTCAGAAAACCATAGAAACCTAAAGAGTTTTGATTTTGTATCATTTTCCTTTTCTTGATTATGGATTAAAGAGTTTCATTTGCTGCATGAAAAAGATCTGGAGCCGCTATTTGCCGTATAGCTAGCTGCATTTCACATACTACAGTTAGAGATCAAGGCAAGACATCCTGGGAAAGAAATCCACGAATAACATTTTATAGAAGGCAATAATTCATATATTTCTGTTAAAATATTTTTTTTTCACTTCCTGGCTGCAAGTTAGGCAAAAAATGTTTTAAAAGGGTAGAGAAGAATTGTCATCAATGTCTTAGGTTTGGGCATACCTGTAATGGTGAGAGTTAATTAACAGGTGCATAAAACTCCTTAAGATTAATTGTTATGTTTACTTAAGTATCAGTTATCTTTCTCGGCACTGCTATGACCCTTGGCAACTCTATAAAGATTTCTATGTGGTGTGTATGTCCACAAACACGTGGGGGGTCATTGATACTGCTTGAGTTACAGAAATGCTAAGTAGGTTCCAAAGAGAGGGAAGCAAAGAAAACAGAGCCCCGCATTTTTTTTCTACCACTTCTCTTTATCAGGATTAGCTATGGCTTTGGAAAGAAAATTAGGAGCATTTTCCCTGAGTTATTTGTGTAATATTACCTTACGCTATAGCTTCTTATAGCATTTGGTCAGTCAAGAGCCCTGAGAGCCTACCAGAACTGTTGGGAAAGAATGTGTGAGGGAACAATCTCAAACTCTTATCTGTCTTGCACTAGTTTGAGTAACTCAGCCTCTCAGTTATTCCCTTGACTCCTCGTCAATCTCTCTGTGCCTTACTTCACACGTTAACTGACTATAATGTGTACTCAGGCACCATAATGCACAGTAATCTTTGTGCTTACCTTCCAGTTCATAGTCCTATTAATCCTGTAACCTAAAATAATTTAGTCTTTTGTTCTTGTTTGCAAATGACAAACTGATTCTGGCTAACTTAAGTGGAAAAAGAATCTAATGAAAGGTATCAGAAAGCTTGCAGGTTTGAATGGAAGCCTGAAGAACAAAGGCTTGGAGTTATGGCAGAAGTAGAGGAGTGTCGGTAAGATGAGTGATATAGCTAGTCATGCCACAGAAAATGTCTGCTTAGGACTTTACTATTGGAACTTGCCATCATCACTGCTGGACACTAAAGCTCTGTCATCACTTCTTTGAATAACTTACTGATGCCCTTATGCTTTGTGGTTCTTGCTCTCTGGCAAATGTGTTTTATGAGGCATCTAGGACACTGCTGGGTCTTCAGGAACTCTCAGTAGGATGCTATCAATGTCCTTAACTCTTGTGATATCCTGTAGCTTTGAAAGATGGTCACAGTTCTTACATACTAAGTGGTGGAACATAGCTGAGAGTAGATGTGATCCTAAGGCAGGAAGCTGAAGAAGGTGTTAGAGCTGTCCTTACTAGGTAAAGCAGACTGCTTCTAGTGTTTCTGCTTTGTAGAATCCAGCGTTTGCACAGTCAGTAGTTGCATAGTGGGTTCCAGGGGCTGAATCAACTTGCTCTGGTAAGTGGACCATGTCTGGAACGACAGGTAGAGGGCCATTTGTGACTGATTAAACTGATGATCTGTTTTTCTTCAAGATCCATGTGTTCCCTGCTACACAGATTAGGAATCACCATGTCTGCATCTCTCAGGTCTTTAATGCTATCATTAATCTCTGCTGTTCCTTCAGGGATGTTGTTTGTATTCCTTTGACTATGATTTTGATCACAAGGAAAGGAAGCCCAAAGGGTTTCCACTCGGCTCTCCTACCAGAATAAACCCATATTTGTTAAATGGCCACAAAGTCCTTTGAGGTGAGGAAGTCTGGACAGTCATGAACTGTATTCATATGTAACTAAAGACATATGTAAGTTTTATTAATGTTGTTCATCACCAAAGTTGACATTAAAAGTATAGCAAAATAGATAATTATATCTGAAATACTAATTTCCCAATTGTTTGTGTAAACTGACCTATTATTTATCTAAGCCAATGCCTCTTTTCATGGATCTGCTTTCACTCTATCCTAGAAGAGTCTGGAAATTGTATGCTTAATCCTTCCTTTCCTTCTTCTAAATAGGCTGGTGGATGTTATCTTTTGAAGAGGGATGCTTTCTATTCCGGGAAAATGAGTAAGAAACCAGGAGTAAAGGAGATGGAAAACTTCTGTGCTATTCTGTGGTTAATTTTTGAGTTGCATCTGCACAGTGATGATTTATTATGTTTTTTGACTACCATCAGCATACTCCAGAGCCTTAGTTTGAGAGGCAGTATTGCTCATGGCTAAGAAGTAGGCCAGACTTCCTGGCTCTGAACACCAGTTCTATTGCTTAGTAGCCGTGCGACCTTAGGCAAGTCATTTAATGTCTCTAAACTCTTTTTTCATCTGTAACATAGAATAGTGCATGTCTTAGAAGCTTGTTATATGGATGCAATCAGAAAACAATTGGAACACATAGAGAGCATTCGATAATATTAGCTAATATATTTTTAAAAGTTTATAAAAATTTTAATTATAGGAAACAAAGAAATAGTAAGCAATACCAGATGTTAATGCATTTAATCTTCCATATTAGATTATCTTTGTTGCTGATTTCCTTAAGAGTTCAATTTATCCTCTATATATTTTTTAAATACCTACTATGAGCAAGGCACCATGCTGATTTTTACGTGAGGTGCTATCTCTGCCCTCAGGCTGCTAACTGGCCATTGTTGGAGGACATACAGTAGTGGAGAGCTTTATTGGTAAATGCTGGGCATATAAAAGTTGTTCCTTTTTTTTCCTTATCTGGGTTCCTTCCTATCCTAACCTCCTCATTGCACTAAAATTTTCTAGTAGCTGCATAAAGAAGTAAAGTGAATGAGATTAAAATTACTTTTAATAATGTATTCGATTTAATCTCATACATCCAAAAATATCATTTTAATAGGTCATAAATATAAAAAACTATCAATGAGAAATTTTACACCCTTTTTTCACATTAAGTCTTTGGAGTCCACTCTGTATTTTACCATTGGGGCACTTCTCTAGTCACACCACAATTCAAGTGCTCAATCACCACACGTAGCTAGTGGCTACTATAGGGAACAGTGCAGGGCTAAATTGTGTTACTGGATTCCAAGAGTTAGCCACCAGTTCTTCATTAAATGGTTTGAACTAGGCTCAGATCCTCACCTGGAAGGAGAAATAGAGAAAGAGAAAGAATGGCCTGAAGCGATCTAAAGTGCATTTTCAATATGTTGCTTTTTATAAAGCTTATTCAGGGTATACGTAAAAAGAATTTGTGAATCAAAGACCACCAGGTTGGCTATTTTAAAAAATTCAGGTAGCAATTAACAGTTATTCAGGAAGAGCTAAATTGTAGAAACTTAAAGGAAGATTATATCTTTAGTTATTATTGATTGGGAAGAAAATCAATAGCTATTTAGTGATGCTGAATGAAAGCTAGTTGGAATAGTAAATTTAAAAAAATGAGTGTGATAAATTATCCATAATCATCAGTGAAATCTTTTTCTGCCTGAGTTCTTTTAGTCAGAACATGATATTTGTCAGAAAGAAAAAATTATAGGATCTTTTTCCTTTTTGCATGTAGTGTCAATATTTTTTTCCCCTTTAAATCAGTTATGTGCTCTACCATGGAATGAAGTCAGTTTTGTGAAGATAAAGGCACTTTCTTCTTTCACGCCATCTGTTGCCAGAGTTTTATCATGCTTGATGCCACAGTCATCTGTGACTTCAGTTGTTATCCATATGGTTGATGATCCAAGTCAACATGCCACCTGAATTAAATAAAAGTCTGTTGATAACTTAGTTTCGTATAACAGTCATACAGACCATAACTGCGTTTTACCACACAGATAGAAGAAGCATAAACATTTAATTATTAGGCATTTGAATTTTAGGATAAGACTCACTAAGGATTCATGAAGATGAATATCATTTTTTATTTTGCCTGAACTTTTTTAATAGAGAAATTTATATATATGCAGAATTAAAGACACTAGGATGATGAACTTTTATGTAGTTTCTAGTCTAGCTTCAACAATTATCAACTAATGGCTAATTTCTTTTTCATCTATAACTCTGTCATCAATTACCTGGAAGCACAATTCCAAAATCATTGACAATCCATCAGTAATTCTAATATCTTCAATAAAATGCCATGTCATATCTACAATTTAATAATAATTTATTATCTTCAAACACCCAGTCATTGTTCATATTTCCACATTTTTTATAGTAATCTTGTTTGAATCAGGATGTAGTCAAGATGTACATATTACATTTATTTGATAGGATTAAACCATAGGCTTCCTCCTCTCCTCCTTTTCCTTATAATACATTTATTGAGATAAAGTTTTTCAGTCTGAATTTTGCTGATTACATCTCTGTAATGTTGGTTATCATTTGCCTCTAACCTCTGCATTTTTTTAATATAAAATAATAGTTAAATTAGAAGTTCTGACCAGATTCAATCTTGATTTTTTTTAAAATTTTGGTAAGATTATTTCCTAGGTGCTATTGTATATTTTCTTGTGGAAGTGCATGTCTGCCTATCTCTCTTTTCTTAATGTTAATGTAAATGAACAATCTATTCATTATAATGTTCTCCATCCATTTTTCAGTTAACGATTTCCTCAGCCATTGATGATCATTTGTTTGACTCATCATTTTATTAGAGATTGTAAAATAATGATATTCTAATTTTGTTATTTTTTTCTTAATTTATTAGCTGGAATATTTCTTCATAGAAAAACTTTATCAAATCTGGTTACTTTGAAGTATAGTTTCTATAGCAGTAACCAGATTAATATTTGATTCTTTTTCTTTATTTAGTTATCTTCAGAAGAGTTGGTTCCCTAAGGTATCTTCCAAGAGTAAATGATGTTTGCATTTTCTTTAGTATCTTTATACTTCATCTATTTAAACATATTTGATGTATTTTAATCCATTCTATTTATTACTCTTTTTGATGCCCTGCTTCTGGCTAGTAGATGTCTCTTCAAGTTGGCTCTGAGTCTTTTAACAGTGGACTTCTTTAAAGTTGTCTGGGATGCCAAGTTGTTACAGACTCACCTTATATTTCTCTGCCCCAGATTTTGAATCAGTCATTTCTTCAAGGAGCCCTAGTTCCTTTTAAGTGAATAAATGGTATATAGAGACCACCCCTGGGCTTCTTAGGTTTTAAGCTTCAGAAATCTTCATTCTGGAGTCTGTGTTAGGGAAACTCTAGTGAAAGAAGGCCCAGTCTCAGTGGCGTAATGCAAAACCAGTTTATCTTTACCTAATGCACTAGCATGCAGTCTTCCATGCAGTGATTTGGGACACCAAATCTTTTTTTTTTTTTTAATAAATTTATTTATTTAAATTAGTTTCAAATATATAGTATATTGGTTAGACATCTATATTGTTTATAAAACAATCCCCCCTAATTGCTTCCTCCCTCCCCTGGCCCTCCACTTAGCCATCATATTAATGCTAACTGTGTTCCCTCTGCCATGCTCCCCATCCCCGTGCCCAACTATCAACTACTAATTTGTACTTCTTTAACCCTTTACCTCATTCTCCCAGCCTCCCAACCTCCCTCTCTTCTGTCCGTCACCAAATGGGACACAGAATCTTTTTATTTTGTAGGTCCAACAATCTATGGTGCCTTAGGATCCTTTCCTTTCAGCTTAGAGATGCAAAAAGGAAAAATGGAAAGGCACCTGCTTTAACCGCTTTGGCCTGGAAGTTTCTACTTTCATTATCGTAGTGAGGACTAGGTGTATGCACTCTCCTCAGAGCAATGTGGTAGTAAAGGTAGCCCCTGGACAGACAACTCTGCACTATAGCAGAGCACACATCTTCATTAAATATCAAGCTATGTCTGCTGGAGACCAACCCTTTTGCCACCCAGAATTATGTGCTATCTCCAACTTCCTCCAAAGAGACAATCCTGTCTCAGTTACTGTATCCAGCTTGATGTATATAGCGTTTCCCCTACCCCAAATAAATACGCGGAGGATAACCACAATAAACGCTCCAATTTGAAAAAGACAAGAAGGAAGTGGAACACAGATCACTCACAATAGAAATTTTGGAATACTGGCAGTATATATTCCGAGGTCTGCCTGCTGTCATTGAATGCAATTCCTTGATTAGACTTGAATTTTACTTTCAGTTGCTGCAAGCTATTTCCTGTTCGTTGCTTTCTATAGGCCCTTGCCTGTATTCTGTGGAAGTTTTGTCCTTACTCATTTACATATCTGTGCACATTTGAAGTGGTTATTGAAGACTGTGCCAGCCTTGGGAGCTTATAAATTATTTGCAGTTTGCTTCTTGAAAGTAACTTTGGAGATTCAGAGGTGTTTTTGTTTGTTTGTTTGTTTGTTTTGTTTTATTTATTTATTTTTGGTTTGTTTTTAAGGCTCAAATTTTCCAAGTTTTTTTTTTTTTGAAGAATCTCTGATTTCTTTAGCAATACAATTCTTTTATTCTTTTAAAACCTTGGTAAGGTAATGATCTATATCCTTTCTTTTAGTTTCCATGTGCCCGTTAACTCATCCAAAGGTCTGTCAAGGTTTAACTGTCAAACATTGTTTTCTTTGCTGCTCAATTCCTCTGGCTATACCTCTCATTTAGGAATAACTGTTAAGAGGCCACCTGAAATTGTAGGAAGAAAATCATATTTTATTTTGATCTTTGGCCCAAGGCTGAGTCTTAGTGGGACTTTGTCCTTCAGAGCCTTTCTCAGTCTTCTCACTTACTTTTTAGAGTCTTGGATTTTTCATTCTTTCAAGTTCCCAAATATCTTGACTTCCTCTATTCTCTTTTCTCTCTTTCTCTCTCTCTCTCTCTTTTTTTTTTTTTTACCTCAGCTCATCTCTTACAAAACTTTGCTAAGTGCTGCCAATAACAACTAACATAAAAACACACAGGCAGAACCAGCATGCAGCATGTCTTTCAAGTTACCAAGTATTTCACCACTACCAAGTATTTCACCACTGTCTACAGCAAGGATCTCCAGGGTTCCAGCCTCCAGCCTCAGTTTACCTGCTGTCTGCTGCCTGACGGCCAGGCCAGTTTTAGATATTTGTATGGCAGCTCCTCCCTTGAAGCTGCTAATTTCTGTATTCGTTTGGGTAATGCTAGCTGGTGTAATAGAAACTATCACAGAATTAGAGAATCTTAGAACTAAAAGAGAACTTTAGAAACCATAACCATACATTACATCCAACTAGTCTTCATTTTAAGAAAAAGGAATCAAGACAGGAAACAGTTGAGGCTTGTCTGGAGCCACACGGCAACCTGAAGGCCATCCAGTTAGCAGCCTGACTGAACCTGGGCATCCTTTACCCCTTTAGCCCTTAGTTTGGCTTGGCACATACTAGAAGCTTAATGAATATCTTTCAAACTGAATTTGGAATAAAGATTAAGTCTGACACTACTAGGACATCACTGAGCCTCAGACAAAAAGAGAGGAAGGAAGAAAAATTCAGGAAACAATTGGAACTTGGATTAAAATGCCTCAAGAAAGGCATAAAATAGGAGACCCATAAACTTTGTTATGTATCTTTTGTAAATTTTCATGCTTTTAATCCTAATAAAAATTCTAAGGACATTTTGATGATATAGTTTTGAGATAGAGGTTTTGATATAGTCTTATTAATAAGCCACTTAATATTAGTTTAAAGCCATTACTGAATAATTGACTCAACAACATATGTCCCCTTTTCCTGGTTCACAGTCTTCTCTCACCATCTCTTAGCCTCTAGTGAGGGGTAGGGGATAGGGTGAGGGTCATAGTTGGGATAAGAGGGGCCAAGGTTAAGGAAAGAGATGGTTTGAGGTAGTAAAAACCACCATCTTTATGTTTTGATGCCATGTGGAAGTAGTGTGCTAAGATTTTTGTGTCTATGTCCTCTCCCATACAATATCAGAATGTGAAGTTAGGACTCCAAATTTCAGATAGCATAACACTTTTAGTGTAGGACAATGTCTAGCATTCCACAGGGCTTTATAATCTGTCATTCATTAATCCAGATGATATTTATGAAACACCTGTTCAGTACCAGGCCATATGCTGGCACTTAGCATATATATACAATGTGATACATTGTGCCAGGAGATTACAGGTGACGTACTTTACTAAGTTTCAGAATGTTGTAAAATACTGGATATAACATTTTCAAAGGAGATAAAACTTCGTGTGGATATAGATGTGACCCACAGAGATAGAGAAAATAAGGTTGGAGGCAGTTTCTTTGGACTTTTTTTCTACCCTTCAAGTGTTTTGCAGACTGGTCAGACGGGCTAGGCCACATTCCCTGTGAAGGTGTCCTGTTTAATTATACTTAGTTTATGGATGAACATATTTTTAGTTTTTAAGTCAAAGCCAGTGTAAAAGTTGAATTTGCTTTGTGGAAATTGTTTTACAGACTGTTATAAGAGTTGGATAACAAAGAATACCTACATTCTGAGATTAATTATTTGTAGTACTTTCTTAATAACTTTGTAAGATGTCGTAGTGAATAATCCCATAGAATAAATTCTCAAGCAGAGTCATACTATAAAGATGAATTGTATGGAGTTAATCTTAATTTATATGGGAAAATTTTTGTTCTTTAGAAAACCTTTTAAAGAGGAGGTTAGGAAGAAGCAGAATTTGGACATGTTTATTATTGCAGTGCTGGTTTGAGTTAACTAAAGATGGCATGCCAAAAATGTAGTGTGTATTTTTTTTTTCTTTAGGACTGAACCCACCACTTTAATTTAGGTCACTGCACTGTCCCAATTCCAGCGGGCCTGTTAGGGAAATGTCCCCCGTAATGTCTCAACATGTCTTGGCTCCAAAAAATAGGATAAGTGTATAATTATATGAGGAGGGAAGAAAAACGTCCATGGGCAAATGGTAACTAAAACCTGTTAAAAACTCTTAGAGAATGTCATGCCCAAATGTTGGCTCAGCCTGTAGCATCAAGGCTGGAGGAGGTAACAAGATCAACATCTTCTGTTGGTTTCCCAGGAAGCATGGCACTGTTCTTATCAGATGTTACAGCCCTTGAGATAGAGAAGCCATCCATTTAGCTAAGCCATTGCAAGGCATGTGTAACCCAAAATATAAATGCAATAAAACCATGATATGAAATTATAGTTGAGATACTTAAAGATGAAGTTCTGAGAAAACTTTCAAGAAACATGGAATTAGAGGTGAGTCATACTCCGTGCCTCATGACTAAGCAGAGGTATGTGGCCACCAGTGAGCAGGAAGGCCCTGCGCCCCTCGGGGTGCCTCTGAGCCTTTTTAGAAACTGATTTAGATATCAGTTGTGATTATTTAGTAACTTATTTATTTCTCACTTTGACTTAGAAATGAAGCTATGTGTTTTTCAGTCTTCTGATTCTTAGGTCTAGAGAGAAATTCATCTTCACTAATTATCCTGGTAGCCTTGTGTATAGTCATGAAAATAAAATTCACAAAATAAGAAAGGAAAGTTATCAGTAAACATGAAAAGATTAAACTTTTCTATCAAGTGGAGAAATGCAAATTAAAGCCCAGCATAATTATATTTTTTCTTTATCAATTTGGAAAATGTTACAGAAGATAGATGCTATCTTATATTGGTGAAAGTGTGAATAAACGGTGTTGAGGAATGTTTAGATTGATAACAATAAACTCCAGAAGAATGTCATTCTTACTTTTTATCCTGACATGATGTTGTGAATCATATTACCATGTCTTAAATGTATAAACCCTTTAAATTTAGAGATGTATTTTTATGTCAAAGCATCGATATTAACAATAATTTGAGGAAGACTATGAAAGAATTGACATTGCCCTGGGATTCCTCGCTTCAAGAAGAATTTGTGTTCTTACTTATTTGGCTGGAGGAATATGGGTCAAGGACCACGATGGATCCAGAGTACTGGGTGGCACTCGATGTACATTTATTTCAAAATTAAGGATATTAACTTTATAATTCTTACTTCCAACTAATCTGTGTATTCATCATGACATGATAAAAACATCTCTGGCTGGAGCTTAAGCCTGGCTTTAATTCCAATAGCATCCTTGACCATGGAACTAAATGAGGCAACATCCTGATTTCACAGATGTGTGCATAAAGGTGAGGCAAGAGGCTCCTAGAGTAATTGTCATGATCTTCATTCCACAGACTCTCCACTTCAATAACCAATTTTTTTTCATTATGATTTCTCTTTCATTTTTAAAAATTTTGATGCTAGAAACATCTTTCAAGTTCATTCCTTCTCCTGTTCCATGAACATGTAATTTCAGTCCTTGGAATGAACAATTATTAAACAGAATGAGAGAACAGGTAGGAAGTATTGTAGACATACTTGTCACAATTTCATGATGGCTTTAGGCAAGGTAGCATCAAAATAAGTATAAAATTTTAATATATTATGAGATATGGCTTAGGTTAAAGTATTTAAAAATCTAATGTTACTATGTTGGCTGGAATGTGGAGAGTTGAAAATTATTTATATAGGACAGTCTGGTGACAGCCAGAGGAGAGGGGGTTTGAGGGGCTGGGAGAAAGGGTTTAAGAGGTAAAGAAGTACAGGGATGGGGAGCACAGCATAGGGAATGCAGGTAGCATTAATGTAATGGCTAGGTGGAGAGTCAGAAGAGAGAAAGAGGAATTAGGGGGATCATTTTCTAAACTATATAAATATCTAACCAATGTACTGTATACCTGAAACTAATAATAAAATAAAATTAAAAGAAAAAGCTGCTGTTTTGGTGGACATGTGATGAAAAACGACACCAGTAGAGCTGTATCTGGTCGTCCTTTGCATAGTGTTTCCACAACAGTAAAAGGAAACTCAGCAGCAAACATAAGCATCTCTAGTTTTTAATCATGTTAACACTAGCATTGCTGGAGGTTGTCTTTTACAAAGCAAGAGTATGCCTTTAGAATCTGTCACTGTGCTTCTTTCAAAATCATTTTAGATCTCTTGTTATTAAGTAAAGTTCATGGATGTAGAGAAGATCAGGATCGAAGGAATGACTCATCAGGCTGTCACCTCACAAAAGGATGTGTATCTGGTATGGAAATATCACCAGTCCTCTACAGAGAATTTCTAGCCTAGTGAAAGAAAATTACTCTGCTCAGAAAATCATACTGATGAACATGCAAAAGTTCAGGGAAGAAAATAAACAGAAAGCACACCATCCATTTACAGGATGTATCTCTTTGAACATTCTGTCTCTCCCTGTTTCTCTAATCCACTTTGATTACATCATTATATTTTAATGGGCACATGGCTGAGTAATCAGGAAAGAAAGAACACCCAGAACAAAATAGGAAAATCTTGCTATGGACCTGCCTGAAGGGTTCTGGGGCATTGTCAAAAATGAAACTAGCATATCAAACCTATAGTTTCATAGATAATATTACTTAGAGCAAAGCTTGGTTTAAGAAATTCTGTTTTTAAGGAGTAGTTATAATGGCCATTGGTTACGGCAAAAGTCTTGTGGATATTTGAGAATGGGCTGAAAAGTGGAAGTCAATTCATGGTCTCATTTTACTTCACCTTATGCCCACACCTACCTGACTTTTGAGTTGCTCTAAGCAGATGTGCAAATGTCATTGTATGCATTTTCAGTATGAAACTCAAAGAAGACTAGAGTGCATGCTTTTCTCAAACGTTTTCACTCACATTAGAAATATTGAGATGTATGAAACAATGGCTTTGATAAATAAAGCTATATTATGATTCTTTTCCTATTTCTAAATCATTATCAGAGATGGCCCAGGAATTTAGGGGTTTTGGCATATCACTTGAAGCAGTGGGCAAGATGGAGGATGAAGCAGTAGTGGTACTAATAGTGGAAGCAACCCAAGGACCGTCCCAAGTCTGTGTGATGAATGACCAGTTGGGCTTATGAAGCAACCACCCATTTCCTTTTGTACTGTTCTGTCCTCCTCTCGGGGCATTCACACAAATAGGGCAAGGTAAATACTGAAACACCACAGTGATGGTTTCATGAGATGTATCCAATGAGCCTAGTTATATATTTTCTAATTTAAAGTAAATACATAACTATTGAAGACAAATTTGCTTACCCCTGAATATTACGTCAAACCGCACTATGGGTTCACATTACTTCTCTGGAAGATAACGGTGTAGTGGAATCAGTACAGAGGAGGAACCAGTAGATTTGTTTCTGGCCCTAATTTTGCTATAACTGGCTGGGTGACCTCAGGGAAGACCTGTCAGGGCCACACACAGATGGATGAAGAAAGAATAGCTCAATGTTTCAGGTCTCTAAAGAGATTTCCAGAAAATAAATGGCTTATTTGCCTGAAATTTTGTCTTTAACTTCATAAGTATTTTAAACATTAAGGGCTAATGAATGGTATCAAGGGAATGCTGTTAGTACAACTTAGCAACTATTTTAGCTTGCCAACTAGCAGCGTAACTTACAGTAAGTACATGACGTCGCAGCCTTAAAATAAAATTAGTCTATTCATTTAGGTATTTCCGCTGAACTTAAATGGAAGAGTTTTTTTAACTTTTAATTTTGTACTTTAATTTTAGTGAAGAAATTATAGCCAGTTTTAGTATTTTCAAGTGAATTTTATGCAGAATATATATCTGAGAATTTGCTTCCTAATAATCTTAGCCCAGTTATTTCTCCTATGGTAAGCTACTTTCATTTTAAAAATAGATCTGTTCTACGAGACTTAACTTGGCCGTAGTTGTTGTCCTCTTATGCGAGTTATTTAATTTAAAAATAGAACTGTCTCAGTAGATCTGTATCAACTAGTTTATGATCATTTCTATCTGTAGTAAACTCTAATTAGTCAGTTCTATGGAGTCATGTTCAGGAGCATTTATAATCCAGTTACATTTTCCTCTTTGGCATCTTCACAGAAGAAAGTTTTATTTCCAGGTTGATAATTTCAGTGTATTTAACTTATAAGTTTTTTCTTAGGCTAAATTTAATTTTCTCAAGGTCTAGGGGAATTTTATAATTTGGATGAAAGAGATTACCATTGAAAAACAGTTACATTTAACATTTTTGGAACAAGTAACTATCCTGAGGCTGTTTTTAGACCAATCAAATTATTCTTCTACCCAGAGCAATTTTAATTTAAAATGCATTGGTACACCTTTGGGCACATTAAAAACGATCAGCATTACTGTGAATGCATATTTCTAGAGTACAAGTGTAAGAAACACCATTAAACTATAATAAGGAATAGTTTTCTATTAAGTCTAAGTTACTTTAATTTTCAAACTTTCAATGAAATTTCATGTCCAGTTTTACAAACTGAAGATATGTTTCGTACTACTAGATATTAATGTTGATTTTGCTATGTGTTAAGCCCTCAGTTTTAACACAGAAACTTTTTTTGCCTTTTAGACTTTTAGAGATGTAATTACTTGTACTCTCTAAAAAGTCTAAAGCTTATTAAGTTGCATAAAATGAACATAAAACATGTTACACATCACATACTTTTATTATTAAAGTGTAGCTTAATATATTGTGTTACTTAAGTATACAATTTGACATATTTTAAAATGAATTTTAAAAAGGTGCTTTCTATCAAATTCGATTATATAATGTGACATCCTGAAATATATTCAATCACATTTATGAGTTCCTCATCAGTAGGGATAATTCCATCTTAAAGTAATCTTTTGTAGAATTTTGGCATCTAATCCTATCTTTAAAATCCTGTTTATTTTCCATCCAACCAGCAGAGAGCACTTTAGCTTATAATGTGAACATTGTATACATAAGTGAATATAGTTAGGATCATGTTTATCAAAGAAATGGGCAGACAATTATCTTTGGTCACAATCTTATTCATTTCCTGCCAATTCCAGTTTATTTCACCAATTTCCTAAATTTTCCATCAATTTAAACATACTTTTATAGTTTTAAAAAGTTATTATAATGACATTTTTCCCCAAACATTTTCTTTGCTAGGTGCTTAGCCAGACATTTTCTTGTTTGTTGTAATTTGTCTATTTTATATTCTTTATTAATTTGCAAATTTTTATATAAATAGATTAAATTTGGTCTCAATTTTTGTACATCTTTGATTTTTTTAAAAAAGAGCTTATATTCTGTGGATACTCAGTAAATAGTTGATGAAGAGTTTTCTGGGGAGGTGATTCAACTTGGTAATTTTTAGACACTAGGAATCAAGATGTCAGGATTATACTATAGATGGATGCACTATCTCTGTTGCTTGACTAGTAAGTAACGAAAGATTTAGATAGTCTGACTTCAGTCCACCTGTTTCATCCTTTACCTTATACAGAATTTTTATGAAGCACCTATCTTACCCTTGTCCTTCAAATACGAATACACATTTATCTGATTAAAATAAATGAAAGATAGAGGTGGTATAAGTATTCTGGTTCCCCAGATTTCTTGGTGTTTTGAAGATGAGCAAGGGTTGAATCATGGAGGAATTCGGAAGGTTTATCCTGCTGCATTTTGATTTTCTTTCTACCTTTTATTGCAAGGTGTTGTGGAATAGCAGTAGAAAATGGGAACTGTGAGTAGGTAGCAGTTTAAAGTCTGAACTGAAACTTGGAAGAGTTAGATGCCTGACACCATTTAGAATTGTGGCCACACCAGACTTACTGAAATGTATGTTATTGTAATTAAGTAGTTTGGAAACTCGCAGTGGACAACGAGCTCAAGTAGCTTACCCACTGTTTATAAAAATCCATGTAGTTCATTGTAGAGTCATTCACATCCCTGTCCTTGGCCTGCTTGACTATGGAGAAGCTATCTCGAGCATCTCTCATTCTCAGGTCTTGGGGACTGGTGGTTTGAGATGTAAGGAAAGGATATACTGTATTGTAGACACCCCCTTTGTATGAAAAGTAAAATATTGGGAACATTTTAGTGTAAACATGTTTTTAGGATTAGTATTTTAGCATCGTTTTCTCAAAACACTGTTAATTCCTTTGACACACATCACTGAAAATAAGCTCTTGTGATGTTTTTCTCTGTAAGGCTGTGCTTTATATTATTTTAATCCAATTTCTCTTGAATGCAAATGTTAGTATTAATTTTAATCCAATACCTCCTGAATACAAATGTTAAAGTGCGGAAATAATATGATTAATTCCTGGCTTCTGGGACCCTAAGGATGGATCTGACACTGTTCTCCATTTTCTGCTCTCCTTTCCACTTGTTCCTCTCTTCCTTCTCTACACCTGTGTCAGTTATCTACTGAGAAAGACCTATTTTGATTGTAGTGGTTGCCTGTGCTAGCTCGTAGAACCTTGTTCCTTCCTGAATCAGATTGTGTCTGGCACTCAAGAGATGCTTAAATGACAGCTTCTGATGGTAACTCACCTATGTTTCAATGGATGGAAGACATGGTGAGGGAATTTCTACCCAGGTGTGAAGACCTGTCCTGTCCACCATTCAGATACTCAGAAAACATCCTGCAGCCTGAGGCTCAGGATGGCGTGAATCAGGGAGTGTGTAACTTGACCTGAGAGTGGCAGTGCCCTAAACATGGTCGGGAAGCACAGAATGTTTCTGCTCCAGAGACAGCAAGCAGCTTTGCTCTTAGTATTTCCTGAATATTCTGGAGGGTTTCTGGTTGGTTGGTTAGTTAGTTGATTGCTTGGTATATTAATGGAAGGAAACCAGTGATTAAATGTGAATGATTGCAAATTGGGTATGGGGCCTTCTGTAATTAGCCTTTAGAAACCTTGAGCTAAAAATTGGCAATTTGCCTATCTTTTAGCTTATCATATAAAAAGAAAAGTAATCACGGAGAGTGTAACCTTCGGTTTCTCTAGTTGTAGTAGGGCTCTTTTATTGTCTGAATCATCGAGTGTTTTTTACCAGCCAGTAACCTGATCTTTTATCACTCTCCAGACTGCCTCCTCCTCTGGTATGCCCTGATGTATTCAACACATGTGTTCATATGGGAGGTTCGCAGCACTGAGAGCAATTTACATTCTGCTCCCCGGCCTGCGAGAAGCAGCAAATCAGCCTCTGGGAAGGCTTTGGAGACTTGTCAGCAGTCTGTAGCTTATTTCTGTGTGTGTGAGGGTGTGTGTCTCTGTCTCTCTCTCTCTTCCTCTCTCTCTCTTTCTCTCTCTCTCACCATTTACAGGCTGGAATCACTGTGGAGGAACAAGCAGCAAAGTCTTGTCAAGATTTTATCTCAGGGTAATGATTAGTTAAAAATGAAAGACTAAAACACTGATTTTCATTAGAAGAATAATTGGTTGTTTGATGTAGAGAACACCCAGTTTCTTCCCGAGGATAGCTGAACAGGGCTACATTAGCAGCCCGTGGCTCTGACAGCAGCAGGGGCTGGGTGTAAGCAGTGGCTGGCTTGCCCGGGGAGCCCCGTAAATGGACTTTGGTCTCAATGCTTTGACTCTTTGTCGTGGTTTTGGATGTTGGAATACGGGCGGTGATCTCCTATCTTTTATCAACTCACCTGATTTAAAGGAAAGATGAGTGAAGAACCAAAGGAGAAAAATGCAAAACCTGCTCATAGGAAAAGGAAAGGAAAAAAGGTAAGAAATGAATAAGCAACATGTTCTCTGTATTGTTCTCTGGCTCTGGGAGGAAGTGGTCTTCAGGCTGGATTGTTAACAGACTGGATTTTAAGAAGCTGTTAGGATCAGAATGCTTTTGTTTTTCTGGTCTATTAATGGGTGTGTTCTGTGTTGGAGAAAAACATCACAACTAGGATACATTGCTAAAATATTTAAACAGTTAAATATAGTCATTTAGATTTCACTGAAGTGGTGTGTTTTTCATAGTGATATTCAGGATTATTAAGTAAACACATGTCTTAATTATGTGGGTGGGTGTGTTTTTTTTTCCTTTTAAATTTTCCAGAATGCTTGTTAATCAACAGGGTACAATTACTAATGCAATTATTATGGTATAGATGTTTAGCTTTAACACATTTTAGGCAAAGTTAAGGAAACCTGTAGTTATACTTTAAAATTGCAGCATGGAGGTGAACTCCATTTTAATTATTGATCAGCTTATGGCTGACAAATCTTGGATTTGCAGTCGACTCTGCACTTGTACAGCCGTATACCTAATTTTTTTATTATAATTTATAAAATTAATTTTGTTTTCCATGTACATTGAAGAATCTATAAAATATAAATGTGTGATTGTTGTAAACCTGTAGATTCATTCTGGTTTTCTTGAATGTGTATGCCTTAAAATGTGCTCCTAACTTTTTAATATATTTTGAAATGGGGTTGGAGAGGGGAGGCAATTCCTAGATCTGGCATTTGCTTTTGATCCATTGTGGTTTATAAACTGGCTTCCACAGGGCGTGCCACCAGTGGAAAAGACAGTTGTGTATCTGTAACAAAGAAATACAAATCCCTAAACTAAGATTATATTTTATAGCTATTTAGGGCATATGTACTATATTTTTAAATCTACAATAAAAACTACCAGATCTTTATATTAATTAGTAAAACTGTTAGATATAATTATGACTCTTTAAAATGCTTCCTTGACTCAATGTAATATATGCTCAGCCAATAGACACATAGAGAATGGATAGTTGTAGTAGAGAAGATAAAAGATTTCAACTACTCATTGAATTGCCAGGCACTTGAACCTATGTTCATAGTCTGTTTATTACTTATGAAAGATCTGTTTGAACATGGTATTCTTAAAGGAGCTACTATCAGCAGACTCTGAGGACATGTTTATGAACATGCCAACGTTCTAGGACAGTGGTTCAGCACCCTACACATGGTGAAGCTGTGCAGACTGGTTTTAAGTCAACCTTGACTTCCTGCACATTGTCTCAGCAGGGGTTGATGATGTTGCAAAGGTGCTGTTCTGATTTCCCAAGGGAGCAGGTCGCAGCTGCACAACACAAACGATTTGTTTAATGCCTGGCATAGTGGTTCTGGTCTCAGGGAAAGCTGTCAGCTTTGCTCATGTTTATGAGATATGGCCTTAAGTGTCTGACAGCCTCCACCACGATTCTGCACACAGTGTCTGTCACAAGGAGCTCAGACAGACATTATGAACCACGACAGTGCAATCCAGATTAAAGTGAGCAGTGGCTGGGTTGGTTATAAATCATTGAGCTTTAATGTGGAATCCTTCAACATGGGCATCTTTTCCTCTCTTTGAAAATTTCTCGGCTGTGTTCCATTTTTCCAAGTATGAGGTTGTCTTACTCAGAGCACAATAGTGAGTTGCTTTCCGCCCTTCTCTCTTCCATTCTACACTCTTTTAAAAGCTGCCAGAGTACTCATTATGAAAACCTTCATCATCACACTGCTTCAGTACCTTCCAAACTCCCTACTGTCTGCTCTGTGAAATCCAAATTTCTGACCATAGAGGTTGAGGCCCTTCACCCTCTAACCTGCACCCACATCCTAGGCTGTTTTCCCCTTCAGCATTTACTGCATTCCTATCTGATGCTATCCAGACTGGGTTCTTACAAGTCCATGATTTAATCTATTTCTTTTGTTGCTTGTTCTTTACCCAGGGAGTCAGTATTTCTGTGCCATCTGCTTGGTGAAATCCTACCAGTCCGTGAAGGTCCAAACCAGATCTTGTCCCTCGTCGACATCTAACCCTACTTAGAAGTCAGTCAGTCTTCTGGATTGACATGGCACCTTATATTGTTAGGATATTTGACATATTCTGCTTTCTTTTCAACTAATAGTGTTCCTGCCCTGTTCCCTTGTCCACATTGAACCTGCTGGTATTCATAACCAGAGACACTCAGCATGTTTCCTGTGTGCAGTTGACACTAAGTGTCTCATTGAATGATCTCTGCCATTTACTGGCCAGAATACACCAATAATTTTTAGTGTCAGAGCAGATATATATCAAGTAGGAGATATCTTTGAAATTAATAGGGCTTTTCGTCCCATATTTTTTGGATAAAGAATGTAATATTTTTTGTTGGTTATTAAATATGCACACACAGATCTCTCTGTCTTTCTGTCTCTCTCTCTCTCTCTCTCCATCTCTTTCTGTATGTGTGTGTGTGTGTGTGTGTGTTTCATGTCCTTCTGAACTAAATATTTCAGAATGTCTCAGGATGTTCCACATGACCTACACTGCAGCATTATTGGTGGGTGCAGTCAAATGAAAGCATTTCAGGTGGGAAATATATGCAACCTGACAGATTGTGTTGCGATGATCTCCTTAAGTATTTAAAATATTTTCTAGTTATTTATGGAATGATTTTGATATAAAATTTAGTGTGGAATCCATTGTGTGTAGGAACGTGTCTCAAAATTGCCTTAAAAATGATGTGTTAGTGTTGAGCGTTAGGTCATATGCTTAGGACATTTGGGTATTAAGTCTCTCATGAGACATTTAATATTGGAGCCAGTGAGATAAATGTGAAGGAATCATTGTGTTATTACTTTGTCAGCACCTAGTTAATATTTTGTATTTTTCTAGGAATGTAAGGATTTATATTGATGATAGGAAATGTTTTTTTCTAATAACTTCTATATCTTGTTCTGGAATGTGAAGAGGGTATGTGCACGCACACGCGTGTGTGTGTGTGTCCTTATCTTGTAGCTATTTGTTTCTCCTTATGTTGATTACAAGAAAAGGACTTATTAAAAAGTCAGGAGACCCGAGTTCTAGCCTAGTCTGGCTTCTAACTTGATATCTGGTCGTTGAAAGAACTCTTGATCTATGAAATGGGATCATATGTGTAGTACCGCTGCTAGGGATATTATGAAAGTAAAATAAAAATCATCAATAAGACCATATTTCAAAAGATGTTTTAAAATGGTAATTTCTCAATTCAAAGTGGTTGTCTTTGTGGAATTTCAAACTTGCTATACGTGGCTGGTTCTCTAGTAGAAGTGACAAAGACATATTGCCCACTTAATATAATACCAGAAGTGCTTAGTTTAACCAGCCACCAAAGACTGAGTGTAAAAAGTAACATTTAATGATTGTATTTATTTAGCATCTGGTTTAATTAGCTGGGCTGCCATAACAAAAGACTATAGATTGTGTGGCTGAAACAACAGAAAATTATTTTCTCATTATTTTGGAGGCTGAAAGTTCAAGATTAGGGTGCCATTGTTGTTGGTCTCTGGTGAGAGCTCTTCCTGGCTTGCAGATGGCTGCCTTCTTGCTGTGTGCTCACATAGCCTTTCTTTGGTGTGTGCAAGTGGACAGATGGAGAGAGAACTCTTTTTTTTTCTTCTTATAAGGCCACTGGTACTGTTGGATTAGGATCTCACCCTAATGACATCTTTAAACTCTACCTCTTAAAAGCCCTGTCTCCAAATACAGTCACATTGGGTGCTAAGGAGACAACACATGAATTGGGAAGGGGATGCAATTTAATCCATAGGGGCATTTGAAGAAGGATGTGTTGTCCAGGTTCCCAAATTAAATTTACTTAGTAAAGCATGTGATGGTGATGGAAGTTCTTCCAAGAAATTTAGTTATTTAGCAGATGCTATGTTGTGAGGAGCCTTCAGTTCCTAGGCCAGAGCCAGCTGTGGTAAACCAATTCATGCAGAAAGATTAAGGTGAATTTAAGTTCCTTCAGTGATAGATAGGAGAGAACACTAAATTCCATTTGAGGATGGTGTTAGAAAAAGGTAGATAGAGGAAGGCATGCTTGAATTGATATTAAAAGGATATGTGTTTCCCAAGTATCCCCTAGAGGATCATAGTCTGGGAAGAGAAAGAGTTCAAGCAGCCTGATGTACTCGAGAACCTAAACATTATTTTGCGTAGTTGGAATATAGAGTACAGGGATATGTTATTGCAAGATACTAGAAAGCAGAAAAAGACAAAGACCACTCAAGGATTATTTGAGCCAAACGGTTGCTCTTTCTCCTCCCTCCCCCTCCCTCCCTCCCTCCCTCCCTCCCTCCCTCCCTCCCTCTCTCTCTCTCTCTCTCTCTCTCTCTCTCTCTCTCTCTCTCTCTCTTTCTCTTTGTACTGGGGTTCACTAAAAAAGCTCTGAGCAGATGAGTATTGAAGTCAGATTTACTTTTGAGATAAACATTCCTAGTATTTGGTAGGAATGCTGGGTCTTTATTTTATATCACCATTTTATCTGGTAGGAATATGTCACATAGTTTCATTGCCAGTGATTACTGCAGACTCGGTCCCTTGAGTATTTCATTCAATGATGTTTTTTGTTTTTAGTGGCATATTAGAGTTGAGTACTTAGATATTTAGATCCTGCTGGGTAATGAGTTTCATTGCAATGAGTTTGCTTATTTTCTAGAGAACTTCAGTAAAGGGCTTTTCACTATTTAGTTCAGTTGCATTTTTCATCTTAAGAATCTAAAATAACTTACTTTTATAGTTTGTATTTCTTCTGAGAGTAGACTTCACAACTTCCTCCTCTTTCTCCACCCTCTACTGTCTCTTTCTTTCCATGTGCTTGCCTTATGTGTGAGAGCTGTTCTTGTTTCTCCTCTGATAATGCTTCAATTACCCAAATGTATATTCATTTTTAAGGGCTAGTCAAGACAATGTCCATTTCTGATTTTCATTCAATAGTCCTAATGCTGCTGGAGTTTTGTTGTTGGATTCTTCTTTGATTTTAGGCTCTTTGATGAGGGTGGCTTGAATATAAGGTGGTGGTGTGCCAGCACACTTTGAGCACATAGCACATGTGCTGACCTGTAATATTCGTTTGTGTGTTTAAACATAGCTCATATTGCTCACTTTGTTCAATAAACAAATAACCTCTCAAAGTCTTTTACTGGTGAGTGGATTAGTACTTGAGTTATGGTTCGCTGAGCATGATCACATGTCCAATGCACTGTGACTTCTGAGAGGGGCCAAGGGTACACTGCAGGTCAAGTAGATATTATATCCTTTTCCATTTCACTGTATGCATCACTGTCAAGTATTTTTTTCCTCTTAGTCTTATATAGCTAGAAATTTTAAAATGTTTGTTATTTTCTTCTTGGTCATTAATCTTTCAAAAATGCTATCAACTTTATAGTTAATAGGCACTTAAAATGTTTAAACATTTTTATATCAATATTTATGAAGCAGTAATTTTGATTCCTCCAATAATTAATTTCTAATGGTATTTTCTTGAACCGAACATGGAGTTTGATCATTTTAGTGTGTGGATTTCTATGTTGTCTTTGCCCAAATTATTTGTGTGTTTGGAACTTTCTTTTTGTAGGGAGAGATCGAATGGATTAGGAGAACCTGGGAGATTACTTATTGATTTCAGGATTTCATAAAGTAATAGACTCTCAATGTAATACTATCTTTTTAAAATTAAATTTACTGAGGTAGATTTACCTGGATATTTTCTTTGAATTATTTGTTAGAAGGCAGAAGATATTTGATATAAATTTATTTTATATATAGCAGTCGTGGGGCATGGACTCTAAACATGGCTTTTAAAGTGAGATACTGATATTCCACCAGTTTAAAATCCATTCTCCATAATCTCAAAACCCCAAATGAAAAACTGAACATTTTTTTCTAACTTCTTTGGTGGCAAAATCTGACCCGACCTGAACTCATTTGGCAGCAAAACCTGTTCTGACCTTATGTGAAGCTATTTATAGTCTTTATTTATCCTACATAGTGTGAATATTTGTATATTTTGTTGCAGAAGTAAAAATTCTTTGCTTATTGGGGTGCTGTCCCATAATGCTGTTGGGGATGTTCATAATATTGGTATATACCTTTCTAAATCTGAATTCCAAAGCCTTTCTGGATACAAGGATTTCAGATAATGGTTTGTGAATCTGTACTGAGTTCTGAGCTGGGACTGGTGATGAGCCAGTATGAAAAGAGGTTAGCTTGGGGTGAGGGGCCTTGGTTTTGTCTTTAATAAATTCCAGATAAAGTGGTGCTCTCTAATGGTGGGCACTATATCAGAGGTCTCTAATACTTTTCAGTGTATAGGAAAAATTATTTCCAGAAGCATTCTAATAGATATCGGCTTGCTTGATAATAAATCTGAACATTTGGACAGGGCGGTTTTGGAGATGATATTTATAAAGCCTGGCTTTCCGGTTTTTGTTGCTGCTGCTGTTTTTTTTTTAAGTAGTGAATTGTGGCTTATCAAGAGAAAAGGTCCTAAAGTATTGTTTAGGAAATTCGTAATTTTTTGTTTTTCATGACCATTTGGATGAGGTCATAAAAAATAACTCAGGTATATACTTTTGAAAAAAAACATAGAGTTTGGGGAAATTATTATTTTATTGAATCATTATGCCTTCCTGCCAAGAAAATAATTATATAAAGGGTTAATTAATTTCTCACAATTAGCATAAAAAATGACTTTCTTTGTCATCCATCCAAAAGAAAAATTCCCATTTATGGGTGTATTTTTTTATACAACTTATTTTTAAAAAACTTTTATTCTATCTTTTCTCTCTGTTACACAAAATTATGAATATGATTTATTACATGGCTATGTTAATGGCTTAAAATCTATAGGTTTCTTTCAAATTCTTATTTCTTTATTAATTTTATAACTTTATCATTGAAATTCATTGGTCTTGCCACAACCAAGGAATTAATAGCAATAAAGCATATTCAAAACATGCCGTCATGTGACATCTCATTAATAGTATTAAAGATGTCAGCTGATATACTGGCACAACAGTGTCTTTAAGAAAAATAAAACCCTACATCATTTATGAAGTTTTAATGCTTGAGTAGAGCTTAGATTGTGAAACTCAGAACATAATTAAGCAGCTTTCTAAATCCTGATGGCCTGTATAGATAGCCTCATCATTTTAATTTTTCATTCCCAACTCACTAGTCTTTTAAATTATATACTTCACAGTACATGACATGTGTTGGTTGGGCATTTCTAATGTGTGTGTGTGTGTGTGTGTGTGTGTGTGTGTTTCAAAGTAAAATATAAGCATGCAAAGCTATTTAATAGATCTCGTTCATCATTTTGGTTCTGCCTCAATACTATACCATATATTCTTTCAACAAACATTTTTTGAGCACTTAGTATTCTAGGTGCAAGGGATTCATAAAGGCCTGAAACAGGCAATAAACATACAAAGTGGACAACTAGCAATAAGTCAATATAAAAATACAAGAGGCTGCTGTAATGGAGAAAGACTAGAGCTCAGAGAAGGGACAGTTCCTAGAGCCAGGGTATCAGGAAAGGCCTCCTTGAGAAGGTGACCCTTGAGGTGAGTTCAGGCACAACAAGGACTTGGTCAGCATTGAGAAGATGACATGTTAGGCAAGATGAAACTGCTTGCAAAAAGGCCTTGTCCTGAGGAAGGAACATCACTTTAATAGACTTTCCCAATGGGCATGAACTTTAAAAGATTTCTACTCACAGATCTCAAATATCTATTTCCTCTTGGAATTCAGTCAATGTTTTATGAGTTTTAAGGATGGGGAATAATATTTTAGGAAGTCAGTTTGGGATACATGGTATCTGAGCAGTGTAGTACCTCGTGAACTTGGGAGGTACTACAACTTTTTTATACAACTTATTTTTTGCTGAACTTTTATTCTAGTTTTCACTTATTTTGCTGAACTTTTATTCTAGTTTTCACTTTCCCTTTAATGCTAGTCATTGTTAAATACAGTGAGGAATTTAAAAACATCATGCCAGAACCCCCCCCATCTCATAAGCCTCCAGTTAACAGTTATTTTTCCCCTTGGTACACAGTCTACTTGATAAATTGGAAATATAAATAAAGGCACACATCAGAAATTGAACGTACACAATAATTTTTATGAATAGCATATATGTAGCCTATGAAATATATATTGTCTTAAAATATAGGCTCCACAATTTCAAGCATTTGTATCATATTTAACGTCAACATTTTGTGGGTCCTTAATGAAAAGTTAAACAGTAATTTTAGCAAACCAAGCTAATTCATTGACACAAAACTTAATCTCTAAACGATTTATTTGGAAACATTGTATAATTTTCCTTCGTTATTTTCGTTATACTGGTATATTTTGTCTTCATATGCAGTGATTTTGTGACTAGATAATTTGCCTTGGCATTTTACAAAATTGAAAAATCTCTGGAACATGATCGTGTTATCTTAAATGATGGTTTCACCATTTTTTAATCTAGTTCATTTTAACATAGAAAGAATGTCAAAAACAGGATTTGAACCATGGTAGTCTGAATATTAATGAAAAAGATTTTGTGTATAATTACAGGTAACTAAGTGAATCATGGATTCAAGTAAATATTTATAAATACAAAGTTTCTTTTTAAAAACAAACACAACTTAGTTATGATCTTATGGATTCCCATCCCATTGCCCCCACAGAGATGTTTATCATGAAATTAATGGATTGCCTCCTACTGTACATGTGGGGTTATTTTACTCAATCTGTCATTTTGGACAAATAGAGAAGCACAGGCAACAGTTTGGCTTTAGATATTCCAAATTCCCTGTTCTGACCTATTAAACAGAGCTCATCCTCCTCAACTGTTCTTTATGTCATAAAATTAGGAAAAAAATCATGAGGAATTTATGAAGTTAAAGCAGCAATAATAGATTCTAGGATTCCAGGCTTAAAAAAAAAAGTTTCTGGATGTGGCTTTTGATGAATCCAATTATATGAGTGTGCTTGAAATATGTGCTAGTAACTTGCAGCAGCACATTAGTGCTCGAGAAGTTTTCACTGTCTTTCACAGAATTTTGCTATTTTAGGGGACTGTAGGGAAAAGCTCTAAAAATGAAGGAAGGTCTTATATATATATTATCAAAGTGTAAAAACTACAAATAGTAATTTTAATTGCTTAAATTAATGACTGATTTTTTCTGAGTAGTCCACCTGATGAAATTCTTTTAAATCAATCCCTTATTTTTATATAAAAGTTTTTTTTAGAGGGTAAACTTTAGGTCCTATGTTATAGTATCTTGTAAATTATAAATATACCAATTATAGTTTTATCTTTAGAAAACAGTTACACATACTAATGTAGCTGCATTAAACTATGTCAGCATGTACCTTTTATCTTC